>OY856410.1:835031051-835691051 GCA_963693085.1 Alisma plantago-aquatica | reverse complement strand
AAAAATTCAATTATGGATCAGAAAATGTCGATACTAATAGTTATGGCATAGAAGATATAGATAATGATGATAATGTCAATGATGAACCAATTCAGGATGACCCGATTCAGGATGATATGGTTGATGAGATGCTACGTAGTTGTTGGGATAATGTCATTAGCTTCTTTATTTGCAAACATTGTTCATGATGCTGAAAGACCATTATGTAGGGGTTGTACTAAGTTCACGAGGTTGGGTGTTGTGATGCGATTATATACTCTTAAAGCTCAAAACTGGTGGAGCAATAAGAGTTTCACTTCACTGTTGTCTTTGTTAAAGGAAATTCTTCCTGAAGGCAACGAGCTTCCAATTTCAACATATCAAGCAAAGAAAATAATGTGCCTAATGGGAATGGAGGCTAAGAAGATTCATGCATGTCCAAATGCTTGTGTGTTATTTAAGAAGGACTACAGTAATTTGATAAACTGCCAAAAATGTGGTGCGTCAAGGTATAAGACCACAAATTCAGCTAAGGCTAAAAATGGCTCTCCTTCCAAGGTGATGTAGTATCTACCAATAATACCACGATTTCAATGCTTATTTGCTAGTACAAAAGATGCACAAAATTTGTCTTGGCATGGGGAGTTAAAGGCCAATGATGACGACGTCCTACGACATACATCTGATTCACCACAATGGAAGAAAATTGATTTATTATACCCTCAATTTGGTAAAGAACCAAGAAACTTAAGACTTGGACTCTGTACAGATGGAATGAATCCCTATAGTACATTAAGCAGCCAACATATCATGTGGCATGTTATGATTGTTATATACAATCTTCCTCCTTGGTTGTGTATGAAAAATAAGAATGTCATGTTGTCAATATTGATATCAGGGCCCAAGCAACCTGAAAATGATATTGATGTTTACCTTCAACCTCTAATTGATGACCTAATGAAACTATGGGAAGAAGGTGTTATAACATATGATGCTACACATAAAGAGATCTTTAGTTTGTGTGCTATGTTGTTTTGCACGATTAATGACTTTCCAGCTTATGGAAATATGTCTGGATATAGTATAAAAGGATACAAAACATGTCCTATTTGTGAGGAAAATACTGATTCAATCCGACTGAAACATGGTGGTAAAATCGTATATCTTGGTCATCAGAGATTTCTCCCACAAGTGCATCCTTATCAAAGGCAACGCAAAACCTTTAATGGATCAACTGAGGAACGAAGTGCTCCTAAACCTATACCAAGAAATGATGTATATGATAGGGTGAAAGATATTGTTAATGAATTTGGAAAGGGTTCAAGTAGTTGTACTCTCGCATGTGACAAATCTCTATATAAGAAGAGGTCAATATTCTGGGATCTTCCTTATTGGAGATTCTTGTCAATTAGACACTGCATTGACGTTATGTATGTTGAAAAAAATGTTTGTGATAGCATCATTGGTACACTATTGAATATATCGGGAAAGACCAAAGATGACATCAAATCGAGAAAAGATTTAGAATTAATGGGTATAAGAAAAGAATTTTCAGTGGAGATCAGGGGTCGCCGCACATATTTACCACCAACTTGTTATACTTTGTCAAAGCAGGAGAAAAAGACTTTCTATGAGTGCTTGTATAATATTAAGGTTCCACAACGATACTCTTCTAATATTCATAGATTGGTATCAATGAAGGATCTGAATTTGATAGGTCTCAAATCTCACAATTGTCACACCTTAATGCAACAAATTTTACCTGTGGCTATTCGATCTATATTGTCGAAGCATGTAAGGTTTGTAATCACAAGACTCTGTTTCTTCTTCAATGAAATATTCAACAAAGTGATACATCCTGATACTCTCAATAAATTATAGAAAGATATAATTGTTACCATGTGTCAACTTAAAATGTACTTTCCTCCTTCATTTTTTGATATCATGGTTCATCTTGTAGTACATATTACAAGGGAGGTGAAGATGTTGGGTCTAATTTTCTTACACTGGATGTATCCATTTGAACGCTACATGAGTGTATTTAAAGGTGATGTTCAGAATCGTTATCATCCTGAAGGGAGTATTATTGAGGGTTATGTGGCTAGGGAGGTGATGTACTTTTACAATGATTTTTTGAATTACAATGAAACTTCTAGCGATCTAAAAAATTTCCATCACACTAAATCTTATTGTGGTAAAGGAACTCTGGGAGGACGAGTGAAAGGAATCAGTCGTGAGTTGTGGGAACAAGCACATTTATATATTTTACACAACATCGATGAAGTTTGTAGCTACATCACATAACACAACGATCTTATCAAGAGAAATCATCTGCGATCCAGTTCAATGTGGCTTGCAAGAGAACATAATCGAACATTTATTAGGTGGTTTGAAGAAAAAGTCTTTAATCAACTATCTGAATCACCGAATAATGTTGCTGAGAACATAAAATGGCTCACCTTTAAGCTAAAAATGGATGTCATGTCATATGAAGGTTATGACATAAACACATTTCCATACTACACAAAGCATCAAGATGAAAGTAGTGTAGTTCAAAATAATGGGGTCACTGTTCAAGCTTGTTCGTTGTATTTTACTAGTGCCAAAGATAAAAGACCACGTGAAACTGAGATGTCATATTACGACATCATTGAGAACATATGGGAATTGGACTATACAAATTTCAGAGTTCCTATCTTTAGGTGTAATTGGGTTGACAACAACAAAGGAGTTTTAGTGGATGAGTTGGGTTTCAAATTGGTGAATTTTGAAAAGATTGGTGAGAAAGATGAGCCATTCATCATGGCAGACCAAGCAAAAGAACTATTATATATTGATGACCCGACAAATAAAAATTGGTCTGTCGTTCTTCATGGAAAAAGACAGTTTACTGTAGATCCTATAAATGAAGAAGAATACTACGAAAAGTATGATGATTCCATCCCATTCTCTATTGGTTTGCCAAGTGTAAATGTTGAAGATAATATCGATGAATACTATAAACGTCAAGACCATGCCGAAGGAATTTTTCTTGACTAACAACTCAACCAATACTAGAGGCACGCATTCTTTGAATTATTTATTTTATTATCATTCAAGCACGTAATCTTTTAAATATACATCATATATCATTCAACCACTTGTTCTTTTATTATCACTTATGTTTCTTTTATCATGTATACTTGCAGGTTCTAAAATGGCAAGTGAAGATGAACATTCTGAGCATGAGCACCATGAGGATGGTAGTGGTGATGCTAAATAAAGTAGAGGTTCGACATTGATGTGTAGGTTGCAGGAGCTTAGGGCCAAATGGGGAGAAATTGTAAGTCCAGTTTGATGTCACAGGAGCACCTATTGGGGAACATGCTAGTTCTTTCAAGCATTACTGACCGGCCTAAATCACGCGTCCTAAAATTGGAGGCGGATTTGAGGTAGTCGAGCTTTTACATTTATAAACCTGAATCCTTCTAGGCCCCCACAACTTTGTTTACGGGGTCGAAGTAGATATACGGGGTCGAACACAGGGACAAGGGGGGTAGTGTTGAGGACACGGAATCGACACGCTACACTCCGGCAGGTATAAAGAGAGATAAATTCCCAAAAAGGGAAGCAGTAAGATGTCACAAATAAAACGAAGAAAACTATCTCCAACTGGAGCTACTAGAAAGATTTAAGGTTTTAGTCATTTAGCAGTTTTTAGGGGTTTCCATGCAAAAAAACAGAAAGATATTGCTCGATCTAAAGCGAGGTACGAAGAATAAAACTCCGATAAAACAAGCGGCGGTAGAACCAGTCATGTACCCCTCCTCTCGAAGTGGGTACCTCTAACAAGGCATCAGCGCCCCTCTCGAGGTCACTGGACTAAAATTAGAGTGGAAAGGTCACTAAAGCAACTCTGTTCCAGGCACTCTCATACTCCAGAATCGGACCAAACACTAGAGCTACAACACAACTCTCGAAGTTGTTGCGACGGGAAAACACGATTCGCTAGCTAAGCAAAACGCGATCCAAACATGCAAGCTAGAGTTCGGATATCAAACATAGCAGTCATCCAACATTATGCACCAAGCATAGAGCAACAAGTAATTAAGCATCTTCTATTTCTATAGACAAATAAAGGGTCTTAATTACAATGCAGAAGTAAAGAATTAAATGACAAAAAGTAAAGATAGGTGTCGCCTCCTTGATGTAGAAGGACGACAGGGTGCTGTAGCTCTCCTGCCCGATATCGGTCAGAGGCCTAGCCCGATACAGAGGTGTCAGGCGGCACGCTCCGACTGTCGACCGTATCGCTCAAGGACCCTGGCCGATACGCTCATGTCGGGCGGCACGCTCGATAAGCTAAGCGTATCGGTTTGATATCGTGTCGGGCTAAGAGCTACGCATTGTTGTTGTCGGGCACTTGTGTCGCTCATCTACGTCGATTGATATCGGCCCGCAGTATCGCCCGAGACGGTCCTAAGTGAACTGTCCCCTCCCTCTCGAGATGAGGAGAAGCTCACCTAGTGTCGCCCGAGACAAGCACTGGGGCACGACACGTATGCTCTTGCAGACTCCTCGGAAGATAGCTCAACTCCCAACTGTCCGAATTCTAAAAACTCCAAACTGTCTTTTTGGCTCCCTGTAGCTGCCATTTATAGTCAGCTGGCCGAGAGGAGTTATGGTGCTCGAAGCGCCATGTGGCCCCCTTAAGCGCCGGTCGATGGACGACCGATACAGGTATAGCTCGGCGCAGAGGTGTCTTCTATCGGTCACGTGATGGGCGGCGCGCCTGCCGATGGGTGGCTGTGTCGCCCGACAAACTGGGTTGTCAGGGCGAGCCGGGCTCCCTACCGGGTAGAAGGTGTGTCGTCCGTTAGCTTCTTCTCGCATGGCACCTCTTCGTCGAGCGTCTTTGTGTCGCCCAACCCCTATCGGGCAGGGGTTGTATCGGGCGTCAGGGAGACCAAGACAGGCTTGGGACTTATTCATGGGCCGGAGCGGCCTTATTGCCGACAAATGAGGAAAACTCTGCAAAAGATAGGAAAATTGGATTAAGAGCATTGCTCGGCCAATTATTGCGGAAGTGCATACAAAAGAGAGGAAAATAGCTAAAAATGGCAGTTTTGATAACAGAAAAACAGTCTAAAATATCACAAAATTTGGTATTATCAACTCCCCCAAACTTAGCATTTTGATTGTCCTCAATCAATATTTAAACTATATTTTGTGCTGCTTCTTCTGCTTGGGAAAGCTTCTGTTCAAAAAGTGAAACAAAGATCGTAATGCCTTAAAGATAATGCTGTCTCAATACGAACAAAAGACTTAGTTTTTCCTGTCTTAATGTTTAAGTAAGATTTTTCTCTACAGCTTCGGCGAGACTTTGTTGTACGATTCCAAAGTTAGCTTACACACCAAACAACTTTATTTTTGGGGCAGCAAGTTGTGTATAGGGTAGGCTAAGGCTTTTTGGGTTTTTCATTCTTGTCTCCCATCAGTCCATCCAGGTAAGGGTCCGTTAGCGGGCAAGTGGTCCCTACAGTCTAAGCCAGTTGGCTTTAGAGCAGTGATTTCACATCCTACGTACCACTGCCCCGGATCTACCATGCCTAAAGATGGGTACTTTTGGAAAACAAGTGGTGTGTATATATATATATATATATATTTCTTTTTCTTTTATTGGGCACAACTCTCATGCTTTTATTCACGCTCATAAGGCTTCTCTCTCTTTTGGGATTTTTGTTGGGTAAGGGGGAACAAAGAGATTCCTACTGTTTGGGCAGCTTTTTCCTTCTCCATACTCGTCTCTTAACTGTTTGCGAGATTATTGTATTTTTCGAAATTTTTGACATGACAAAACATATTCTTTTGTTCGTTTGAAGCAGCATTATCAAAAAGATATAACAAAACTTGTATCTCATTAAGTACAAAGAAACAAACTTTGCAAGAAGTCGCAACATGTTTTTACTAATATAGCAACTTTGTACATATGCATGGGAACAAAATAAGCAAAATTTTCAAAATTTTCAAAGATTTTGATATATACATATATATGTACACCTGATATAGGAAAGAACAAAAGGATAAAGAACAAAAGAATAAGGAATTTAAGTTAGAGAGATTAGAAGATTTTTGTACCTCCCTCACTGGTACATGGTATCCCCCCAAACTTACTCCACACTCTGTCCCCAAGGTTGTGAAGTAAATAAGGTGAGGTAATGTTTAATCTAGTGAGGTTGCGCCTACATAAGATAGGAGTTCCCATACGTATTCTCCTCGTTTGCTGTGATATCCTGTGTGGTGGAGCTGGTCAGGCGTTGCTTCACTTGCCATCCATTCCAGGACGAAGATGACACAGTCGTTGGATAAAGGAATTTGCTGCAGATTGCGGTGGCAAAACTGGAGTTCGTGCCATTTGTCTCCCTATATGTCTAGGAACGGTTCAATCATCTTTGACACTTCTTCGTAATATTTTCGAACTAAGCGTTCGACGGGTGTCAAAGGTTCCGATGTACACAGCATGAGATGGTTCTTGTTGCTGTCCGAGCTGTTGTAGAAAATGCCTGCTCGTTGCCGAGTATACATTGCTAGGAGCGTCCAATGATTGTAATGCACAATAGGTAGGAAGATAGTGCCTGCGACACCGTCCTTCAATTCTTGCAGGAACATCTTCTTCGCTCTTGTTTCGTCGGCGAGGCAGATATCGTTGAAAAGCAAAGGATGGGCTATATATGCATGTTCTAGCTTTAGCTGTATATATTGGATGTAAGCGGCTGCAACTGTTATAGCCAAGCACCCTCCTTCCTTCACCATGTCCCTTAGATCATCTGCCAGGACTATGACATCTCCTGTCTGAAAAGCAACATCTGATGGGGTTGAGTCAGCAAGCTTCTTCTGGATGATGTTGACATGCTCCTGTGTGAGAGTTGAACATGAAAAGCGGTCGAAATTTTTGATCTGCCCTTCATAAGCTTCGGGCAAAGCAGTGTCTTCCTCCCCATTCACTTTCTTTAGAATTGCTAGCTACTTGCCCGCCCCATGAATTTTGGGTGCTATCTCTTCTTCTTTTTCTTCTGGGCTGCTGGATCGAGAAGAATCTTCCTCTACATCACTGTCCAACAGCTGCTCCGACACACCTGCGTCCCGGAAATAGCGCTTGTCCTTGATTAGGAGCATGGCATAGATGCCCCTGCGCTGATAAAAGGACATGCCTCTGAGGACTCCTAAGTTTCCGATTGAGTTGAGCACTTCAATGGCACCCAAGACGGCGATAGCGCTGTTTCCGCTCCCCTCTTCTACCTGTTCGGGGAGGTCTCTGATAGCAAAGTAGTTCCAAGGTCCTTGAAGACGTTGGATTCCTTGCTTTAAAGCTCATAGCAGGCGTATTGGCAGGCGTTTCAACTGTCCGTCCTCCGGGCGGCAGAAAATACCCCCGGAGTGTGGTACTTCATCATTGCTGCAACACAGCAGCTGGACGTCGCGGTTTCTGATGTCCTCCACACAGAGAAACCACATGTTGCGATGCTTGTACGGGGCCAACACCAGATTTGGTCTATGCTCTTCAACGTATTGCAGCATGTCGACCACCGTACGGGAGTCTTGATCTCCCTTCATCAGCCTTCTTGCCAAGGTCGGGGTGGCTGTGTATATTTGTCTCCGACCTGTCCTGATGTCGATCTTCTCTATTATTGCGTTCTCCAGGACCCTGAACACTCATTTGCCGACAACAACCGACGTGCGGAACATCTTCCGAAGATCTCCCCGTCGTAGGGAGAGGTAGCAGTCGCTCCAGACGACGTCTTCTTCATTGCCCTGTGACCTCAAGACCTTATTCAGCAGCTTCTGGTCTCTGATCGTCAGGTTCCCGACGGCTCTTCTATCGAAGTCGGCCATCTCGAAGGAAGGTATCTCAGACGGCTCATGGAATTTGTCCGTAAACGAGCGCTTTCCTCGGGGTGGATGTCTGTTATTCACTGTGTAGACATCCCCCACCTCTCCCTCGGACTCATCAGACGAGTCTTCCTCGATGCTGATGTCTGCGCCAACATCTTCAACTTCATCCAGGGGGATGGAGACGTTAGCATCCCCAAAACCCAAAGAGCTCTCCTGTCTCCTGGGAGACCCTTCGGCAGATCCTTGTTGTGTCCCGTCCTCGGGCGTTGATGATCGCCTGCTAGAGGAGGAGGATGGGGACGCCGTTCCCGAGGGGGAACCTGAAGAAGAGGGACTAGGGCCCCGGCTAGGAGGTGACAACGACCGTCTCGGCTGCCTTCGGCGCAAATGGTCGTCACTTCTGTCCATCCTCTCCTCGAGCCTGTCAAGCCGTTGGAGAACTTGCTGCATTGTTGCATTTAAGGCCTCTAGTCCGCCGGGTATGCTCGCTAGAGCAAGCAGCTCGCTCTCTTGGCTGTTCATCCTGATCTCGTGGTTGTCCTGCTTGTCTTGAAAAGATGCAAGTTTGCGAGTCAGGGAAATACAAGTAGCAGAGTTGATGGTTGTTACCTCCCGCAGATCGTCGAGTTTGTTTCTGAGCATCTTTTCGAGTGACGGAAGGGGTCCGGTAACGGCAACGGCGCCAAAAAGTTGATCGGCCTAAATCGTGCGTCCTAAAATTGGAGGCGGATTTGAGGTAGTCGAGCTTTTACATTTATAAACCTGAATCCTTCTAGGCCCCCATAATTTTGTTTACGGGGTCGAAGTAGATATACGAGGTCGAACACAGGGACAAGGGGTAGTGTTGAGGACACGGAATTGACACGCTACACTCCGGCAGGTATAAAGAGAGATAAATTCCCAAAAAGGGAAATAGTAAGATGTCACAAATAAAATGAAGAAAACTATCTCCAACTGGAGCTACTAGAAAGATTTAAGGTTTTAGTCATTTAGCAGTTTTTAGGGGTTTTCATGCAACAGAAACAGAAAGATATTGCTCGAGCTAAAGCGAGGTACGAAGAATAAAACTCCGATAAAACAAGCGGCGGTAGAACCAGTCCTGTACCCCTCCTCTCAAAGCGGGTACCTCTAACAAGGCATCAACGCCCCTCTCGAGGTCACTGGACTAAAATTAGAGTGGAAAGGTCACTAAAGCAACTCCGTTCCAGGCACTCTCGTACTTCAGAATCGGACCAAACACTAGAGCTACAACACAACTCTCGAAGTTATTGCGACGGGAAAACACGATTCGTTAGTTAAGAGAAATACGATCCAAACATGCAAGCTAGAGTTCGGATATCAAACATAGCATTCATCCAACATTGTGCACCAAGCATAGAGCAACAAGTAATTAAGTATCTTCTATTTCCATAGACAAATAAAGGGTCTTAATTACAATGCATAAGTAAGGAATTAAATGACAGAAAGTAAAGATAGGTGTCGCCTCCTTGATGTAGAAGGACGACAGGGTGCTGTAGCTCTCCTGCCCAATATCGGTCAGAGGCCTAGCCCGATACAGAGGTGTCGGGCGGCACACCCTCTCGGGCGGCACGCTCCGACTGTCGACCGTATCGCTCAAGGACCCTGGCCGATACGCTCATGTCGGGCGGCACACTCGACAAGCTAAGCGTATCGGTTTGATATCATGTCGGGCTAAGAGCTACGCATTGTTGTTGTCGGGCACTTGTGTCGCTCATCTACGTCGGTCGATATCGGCCCGCAGTGTCGCCCGGGACGGTCCTAAGTGAACTGTCCCCTCCCTCTCGGGATGAGGAGAAGCTCACCTAGTGTCGCCCGAGACAAGCACTGGGGCACGACACGTATGCTCTCGCAGACTCCTCGGAAGATAGCTCAACTCCCAACTGTCCGAATTCTAAAAACTCCGAAATGTCTTTTCGGCTCCCTGTAGCTGCTATTTATAGTCAGCTGGCTGGGAGGAGTTATGGTGCTCGAAGCGCCACGTGGCCCCCTTAAGCGCCGGTCGATGGACGACCGATACAGGTATAGCTCGGCACAGAGGTGTCTGCTATCGGTCACGTGACGGGCGGCGCGCCTGCCGGTGGGTGGCTGTGTCGCCTGACAAACTGGGTTGTTGGGGCGAGCCGGGCTCCCTGTCGGGTAGAAGGCGTGTCGTCCGTCAGCTTCTTCTCGCGTGGCACCTCTTCGTCGAGCATCTTTGTGTCGCCCAACCCCTGTCGGGCAGGGGTTGTATCGGGCGTCAGGGAGGCCGAGACAGGCTTGGGACTTATTCATGGGCCGGAGCGGCCTTATTGCCCAAAAACGAGGAAAACTCTACAAAAGATAGGAAAATTGGATTAAGAGCATTGCTCGACCAATTATTGTGAAAGTGCATACAAAAGAGAGGAAAATAGCTAAAAATGGCAGTTTTGATAACAGAAAAATAGTCTAAAATATCACAAAATTTGGTGTTATCAATTACGTAGGGGCGACCGCACACAGTAAGGTGCCAATAGATATAGAAAACTGGCATGATGCTTCTAATGCCTTAAAAGACCTCCTATGGAAAGATATATCTGTGAATGGAAGTGATATTATTTTAATATGTTTTTGTTTATTGATTCTAATTTAGTTTGCTTGGAAAGACATATCTTTTTTAAGACAACATTATTGCTTCTTTTGCATGTATAGGGTGTTTTTCATCTAAATGAAAAAGATCACAAGAAAAAGTGCTACAACGTTGTGGTGTATGATGGAGGGATTTTAAGACATATCTCAAAAGGGAATTTATAGATAATCCTAAACAAAAGAAGAAAGCAGTAGATATGTATATTTTTATAGATCCTGAGGTGTGGGAAATATTTGTTGTAGCTAGGAACACATAAGAGTTTCAGGTAATAAATATGGTGATGTATTGTATGAATCTTTAATTTTATACAATTAAGGAGGTGAATCTTTTTATATATGTTTGCTAAGTTTAAATTGCAATACCTCATTTTAAATGACTAGGCTATTCACGAGGCCCAAAAGAAAAGACGAGCTAAAAATGTGCATGACCATCGCTTGGGGCCCGGTGGTTATGCCTTCTACTGCCAACTACAAGAGAAGCAACTCTTTTCTGGAGAAGAGTCTAGTACAACTCAAGCTGAGCATCCACCCCGACACTTGTAGTGGATTGATGCTAGAAAGAATCGAGCAGGTGAAATTGTCAACCCTGTAGTTAAGGAGGTGGCACAAAAGATGGTAGGTTTATCCCAACTAAGTAAAGAGTAACTCCCACAAATGTAGTTTTATTTATATCTAATTGATATTGTGATTTAATATTTTTATTAACTATGAATAGATTGATCTCCATGAGCAAAAGAAGGAAGGATAGTTCATCCCAACTGGCCACATGGATGAACTATCAGTTGCTCTTGGTACGAAGGAGCATCCTAGCCGTGTTAGGGGATTAGGAGCTGGCATATGATTCAAGTCTTATTTTGGCCATTTGCAATCTAAAAGAGGTCGTGCAGGAGGTCTTATATAAGAGGAGGTTGAAACATTAGTAGCACAGAAAGTAAAAGAAATAATATCTTCATTTCAACCTACTCAACCTTCTCAACCTATTCATACTGTGCGTCTCTCAAGTGATGAGGTACAGGCCCATGCTCCAGTTGTAGAAGGTCATGGGAGCACTCCCAATGACCCACCACAATAATCTACAGTAAGTTTTTGTTCTATATGTTGTTTTATTAGTATGATATATATATATATAGTTGTAATAGGTATCTGGTTTACCTCTTTGTATATAACTTATATTATTTCAATTCTAGGTTGGTATGAACTGTAAACTTGTAGTAGAGGATCCAGAATATAATGTTGTGGCAGAAGGCAAGGTATACAACCTTGGTGGTACATTACGTTGCCAACAAATTATTGATGGCATTTGTCGTGTATCCATCCATCTTGTGTATGATGGAATGGGGGACAAACTACTACCCATACCTAATCCTGAATATAGTACAATTGAAGAAGTTGAGGGTGCTGTGGTGGGTTGGCCTAGATACTTGGTTATCAATGACAAGGTATACCTTAATTCTACCATATTTTTCATATTTTACTGCATATATGAACTCATGTAATATAAGGATGTAATTTAATTAACAAGTTTGGAAACCAAAAAGTAAAAATTCTACTAGTCGTCCTCCTATGCTCAAGTCATCTTTTATTCCAGAATCCACATTCGATTAGTTGGGAAGTAAATGTAAATATTTGTGTCGATACTCAGCCAACCAAAGCTGTGGATTACAAATGTTGAGCAATTTAACAGAAGATGCAACTGGGAGGGACTTTGACAGTTATATTTTTCTTGATGATATTATAGAGTTGTTCCAGTATGATTGGATGAATACTTCGATAATAGAAGTACAGATAAGGTAAGGATCTATCAATATAGAAAATTCCAATACACATTTTTAACTTATTTCTATATATGGAAATAATTACAAATATTTTACAACCATTTATATACCGAGACCACAAACTTTGATATAAGAAATGTTGGATTCTTAGTTCTTTCAATCACTAGTCAAGTGGAGACACATATTGAGGATGTGAATGAGTACTTCTCTATTGCATTCAAATATTTTGCTAGTGAGGGGAAGGAAATTATCCTAATTCCTTTTAACATCCAGTAAGTATTATTATTCAATATAATTTTAATAATGAATAAAATTATTTATTTTAATGTTTATTTTATTCTTACTCAGAGCTAGACATTGAAAATTAGTGGTGATTGTCCCAAAATTGATGACTCTTTATTATCTTGTCCCAATGGGTAAAACAATAAGGGGTCACAAACTAAAATTGCCAGCTATGGAGTAAGCATAAATTTAGTCAATGCTTCAACATGATATTTCTATTTAGAATTTCTATTTTACCAACTATCGTTTAATTGATAGGGGTATAAAGGCTTTTCATGAAGCTGGAGGACAAATACCCACAAAATTAAAGACATTGACTTTGAAAAATGTCAAGGTAGCTACTTTGACACCTGCTTAGTCTTATATGTATTAATTTTCAACTCTTATATATCAACTCTTATAGTCTTATCTCAACTCCTATTTATAGTAGTTTACTAACATTAAGTATAATTCGTTATTTGTAGTGTCCTATACAAAATAATGACTGGGCTTGTGGCTACTATGTAATGAAATATATGTAATCTATTGTCAAACAAGCATCATATGACATTCAAACTATAGATCAGGTAATAAAAAATAACATCATAAATTTACAAGTGATTGTAGTCATTTTATAAAATATTAGCATGTGCATTTTCTGTTACAGATCTTTACAACTCAGCCTTACACACGTGAGGACTTAAATGAATTTCGAGAAGAATGGGCATATGCTTTTCTAAATGAAGTCAATATAGCATTGGATTAAATATGTCAGCTCCATTTATGTATGTGGTTTTAGTACTCTTTCATATTACTTTTGTATCTGACATTTAATATCATCTCAAACTTGCAATCTATCATTTTGTAAATTATGATGTGATTATGTGTAACTCAACTGAATATATGAATCATTTTTATTATGAATGTGTAGTTTGGAATGGTGACAGATGAGCATCAATGCTTCCCTCTCCCAGAATATATGAATCTTCTTGTTCTTCTGTTATGTTTCTGTATCTGTAGAAATTAAAAAAAATTGTAACTTCTAACATCGATTTTCTCAAATAACAGACCCTTAGCCTTCTAGCTTCGGTTTTACTTAATGACTGGCCTAATAGTTCCTCTATGAGGTTGGTTATTTATAAAAAAATCTGACTCTAAAGATTGAATAACCACTTCAGTGTACACTCCTCAGTCGACAATTTTGTCGACTGAAATCTTTTCGGTCGACAATTATCTCGACCGAATGTCTATCGTTTGACAATTTTCTCGACCGAATAAATCTCTGATGCTTCAGACAATACTTTCTTGGTCGACAATTTTCTCGACCGAAATAATCTCGGTCGAAATATTTCTCGACCGAGACAATTTACAGGGTCGGTTTTTTTGGAATAACTGACCTTACAGGCTCTTTTTTCTCCCTTGAAATAATCTCGGTCGAAAATATTTCTCAACCGAGATATTTTATAGGGTCGGCTTTTTTAGAATAACCGACCAGGCTCTTCTTTCTTGTTTGAAATAATCTCAGTCGAAATATTTCTCGACCGAGACAGTTTACATAGTCGGCTTTTTTAGAATAACCGACCTTATAGGCTCTTCTTTTTCGTTTCAGTCAAATTTTTTACAACCTCTTGCGTCGGTGTTTACTCTGTAAGGTCAGTTTTCTTTGGTCAAGAAAACCGACGCTATAGAGCAAATTTTATAGTGACAGTCACTTAGAAGTCAGTTATAAAGTGACGCTACATGCTTAAAAAAACTGACGCTACAAACCATTCCAGTACTAGTGAATATATGTGTCTAAATATGTACACAAATATATATATATATACACACACACACATATATGTATATATTGTACCTGGTTCAACTGGTTCGACTGGCCCGACCACTAATTGCCTTATATTGTGGTGACCGGTTTGGTTTTTTCAGTTCATATATTTTTTTGACGTCATGCTGACGTCATTTCCGGTCCAACCAGTTCAACCACTTCGGTTGAACCTGGCTCAACCCGATCTGAGTCAACACCAGTCTGAGCATCGGTTCAGTTCTTAGTCGGAAACGCAATAGCCGAAAAGCAATTTAACTAGTGTTGCATTACAACTAAATGTACATTAATTTATCATTGTCACCAGAAATCTTTAAACTTGCTTGGATTCATATTCTTTATTGCTGACCCTTTCTGCAACGATGAATGCCAATGAGAGTTCATAAAAAATAATACCTACCACAACCGATGGTGATCCTTTTATTATTAAAGTTTTCTTATGATCGACGGCCTTTTACAGACTGACGATGACAATTAGTAAAAATTCATTGCAAAAGCAGACCATGCTGCTGTCTTGCCAATCGGAGAATTTCAATTGTTGTCTCGCCAATTCAAAATTTTAATATTTGTCTTGCCAATCAAAATTTTCAGTCGCTACCTCGTCAATTAAAAAAATTCCAATCACTGCTCACGATACGATACATTTGTTGCATGTCTTTATTTATAGTGTTAAAGCCCTACCTTGCCAATTAAGTAATTTTAAAGACTACTGATGAGAGTTCATGAAAAAATACCAACCATAACTTCTGGTGATCATTTTATTGTTAAAGTTTTCTTATGGACGACAACCTTTTATGGCTCGACGATGACATTTACTAAAAATTAGTTAGAAAATTAGACTGTCTTGCTATCTTGCCAATCGAAGAATTTCAATTGTTCTCTTACTAATTAAAATTTTTAATTGTCGTCTCGCCAACCTAAATTTTCAGTTACTACCTCGTCAATTAAAAAAAATTCAATCACTACTCGTGATACGTTTGTTGCATGTCCATATTTATAGTGTGATATCTCTACCTCACTAATTAAGAAATTTTAGAGACTGCCAATGAGAGTTCATAAAAAAAATCAAAGCCCGACCACGAATATGCATACAATAAATATAATCAAATATTCATGTCATAAATACTCCATACAAAATAAGAAAAAATGTTGAGTTTATTATAATAAAATAATAAACCAAACTAACATATGAAAATTCTATTTAAATATAAATCTGATGTCAAAATATATCAAGCACTTTGCGGAAGTTCATCAACTATGTGATCTTCTCTAGTTTTATTTGAGTTAGTGTCTATTTGATCCTACTAGTAAAAAATACATTAATAAATTTATAAAAGTATGTGTCAACCAATCATTACATGCACATTTCCTAATACCTTCATTAACAATTGCATGAGGCCTCATGGTGTGCTTGAAACATTAAATGTGGAATCCGAACATCAACTCTGAACATTATAATGTCAAGAAGCATTGTTAGCAAAAATATATTATGTTAAAATTTTATTTATAATATGTCTTTAAGTAGAAATACTACCTTGTTAATGGTCTCCCTATATATCATTTCTATCATGTGACTCGTTATGCATTTCAACAGAATAATCAACATTTGCATCCTAAAAATAAATGCACAAGATCTTACAATAATATCAACTAAATAATACCATGTACAAATTTACCTCTACAAATCTTGTCAACTGAGTAATTTGTTGGTTATCTTCTATTACATCTTCTTTATGATTTTTAAAACTATGTAAAATAGTAACAAGATATATAATAACAAATTACTAAATCTTATGTATATGAATAGTTCTCTTATACCTTAACTTGCTTTTGTATTGACTTTGTCTTTTGTGGTATAGTTAACTCCACCACTCTCATTTTGTTTCGTCATTTTATCATCCTCTACGACATGATATGTAGTTTTGTCCTTTTTATGATCATCAATAGACAATTCTTCCAGTTTAGATTCTATAATGCTAGATAAATTTCCATGATATCTTGAAGCAAGTTCATATGTTTCTTCGATCAATAAAGCCTACCCTGCTAGTTGCATATACATATGACATAATTGCTTGTATCACGATTTGGTAGTCAATTTCTAATTCCGAGATGTGTGATGTAAGATGTTATCCTTTTTTACATCAGGTTTTGCTTTTTTGTTCATCGTCTCAATATATACTTATCAGGAATTCTCTTCATATTTTGAAAAGAGAAAATTTTTAGTGTGTGTGAGCATAAGATTCCAGCAAAAGTAAATTTCTTACAGCTACATTCAATACTTTCCTTTTCTGAATCAAAAGTAAATTTCTTACAACTACATATGACATAATTGCTTGTATCATGACTTTGTAGTTAGTTTCTAATCCATAGATGTGTGACGCAGGATGTTATCCTTGTTTACATCACATTATGCTTTTTTTGTACATCATCTCAATATATACTTATCAGGAACCCTCTTCATATTTTAAAAAGAAATAATTTTCAGCATGTGAGCATAAGTTTCCAGCAAAATAAATTTCTTACATCTGCATTCAATACTTTCCTTTTGAGAATCAAATTCAACAATGTGGAATAGTGACTTATTTGGCGGGACAACTTTATAAGTTGAAGTTGATCCATCAACACTAACAAGATGTCATTAACAATCCTACGTTAACCAAAATTCACGTAGAAATATTTTAAAAATTACAGGAGTATATACTTCAATTTTATGTACTAAGATTTCATTGATATGGTATTGAAGGTTGGGTTTGATCTGCTTTAACATATGCCTTCATTTCTTCATACCTCCTATCATCAAATAACTCTTCAAAATGTTGAAAAAATTGTAAGAAATCATATTGATAGCCAATATATCTCTTTACTTGACTATTCATGTTTTCACTACATTGTGTGCTAAACATGTCAACACGAAAAGTTTCTCTTTCATAGACCAAAGTTCATTTCTCTTTCAAGTCAAATTGTTGTTTTAGCCACATATTATCACTTAAGTTATAATTTTGAATAATTTAATTCCAAGAATATAAGAATTCCACTTTATCATCATGATCATAAATGAAACTAATAAAATCTTTAGCAAAATCATGAAACTTCTCAAATACATCACTGAGGTGCTTTGCTGCATTTTGATATATATGCCAAATGAGTAGATGATGGAATGTTTCAGGTCATTTTGAGGAAAACACTTTTGTCATAGATAAATCTTGGTATGTGAGAATAGTCCTTGGTTTCTTCCCCAACATTGTTAAAAAAAATTATTAAATAGACAAACAAAGATTTCAAATGTTTCATCATACAATAAGACAACCCCAAATATAATAATATGCTTCTGATTATTTACACCAATAAAAAGTGCAAATGGACGACCTTCTTTATTTTTTCTATATATTGTATCAAAACAAACAACATCACCAAAATAAGAGTAGTCCAATTTCATTCTTGCATCAGCCCAGAAAATATTAGTTACAAGATCATCTATATCAGCTTGAATATCATATGAGAAATTAGGATCATTCATTTGTCTATTTTGTAAATTATCCAATACACCACAAGTTTCTCCAGTCACTATTTGCATATAGAGCACTTTTTAGACAAATGATTTCTATAATCTTCTACAATAAAACCAAGATTCTCACTACCACTAACTTTTTTTGCCATGAGAGACATGCTTGCTTTAGGAGTTATGTCAGATTGGTCAGCTAAGTCGGCCTCAATAGTTTGTGAATAATTTATCTTCTTATATGAGCGAAATATAAAACTTTTACTAGGAGAAACCAAGTTATGAGAATGCTCTGGAACAAAAATTACAATCTGGTATTTTCAATTTGACAGATGAATTTTTATATGAGCCAAACAACCACACCTACTTTCTGGATGAGGATTTTTAAAATCATCATGCCTTTTATCTGATCTACGTTGACCTTGACAAGAGCAACAATATATTCTATCCAACAAAACACCAACATTCTCTTTGTGAAATGTACTTTTACAAATACTAAAGCCCAATGCCTTAGCATAATCATTATAAAAATTATAAGCATCAGGCTCATCTGTCTTAAATTCTTTTTCTACTTGTGGAACTTTTTCAGGATCAAGATTGATATGTATTCCTTTGATATTATTCAAGTCATGAGAAATTTCTTCAACATTAGCATTATTACCAAAATTTGCATTGCGCTGAGGTGATCTACGTTGCAAAAGGATGTATCTTTCTCAATACCGGGTTCACAACTTGAATTATATGGGTTTGTATTTGAATGTAGGATGCAAACAAATGAGCGATGGTTCTAATAAGAATCCTAAAAATAATATGTTACCAATGAAGAATAACATTGACAAAATAAGTATGAGTTGATGTCATAAAGATTTTTTCCAAACAATACGAGTTGATATCAAAGAGAATCACAAATGTTGTGTTTAGCAACGCGATTGGTGAGCCAACACTATGGTGCAGTGAGATGGATCACCGTAAGATTTTTGTCCGGTGAAAAAAGTTACCGTTGAACGCTACTCAACACAAAAAACAATACAAATTCAAAGAGCTGGGTGATCATGTGTTTGGTAACAACAGTTACAAGAGATTGCAACCTGCCCGACCTTGCCCTATCGTTGCCCAAGCAATTGCACCACTTTATCAAATGGAGCAAACGTATACAATGCAAGAGAAAAAGTAATATAAATCCAAATGAAAAAAAAGAAAAAGTAAGATTACCCGAACAATACTTAGTTGTTGTGCAACGCTCCACACATGGTGATTTTCTCATATGTCTGTCAGAGTCAAGCGGTTCAAAGAATATTAAAATGTATTCTTGAACAATTTCTTGCCTTCCTATCTGACTCCAACTCCAGAGTCTAATTATATAAAAAGAGCAAACTTTGTTGTGTAGAAAAATAAGTAATAAAATTAAAATTTAACCATGTCACCAATTTGTTAACGTTTTTCACTTTTTTAAAAGGTATGAATTTTTAGTGATAATGACTATTGAGAAAATGATAGTCGGCTCCGATTTGTTTGCCGTAACTGGACTAAAAAATATGGGAACTGGAGTTACGAGACATGTTTTAAGTGATTGGTTTTCTGTAACTGTAGAAATTCAACTTCCTAGAATTTTCTAGAGTTCCTTAGGTATATATAGGGTTTACTTCCGGACGTCTTGATACGCGAAGACGCATGGAGTTCTCGGTTGCCGCTGCAGATCTGATTTGTGGTTCGTTGAGGAGATCATTACCGGTGGATTATTACATATATACTCTTGTTCTTCATCTTCTCGACCTCGTGTTGTTGAGAAGACCTGGTCTGTTGTTCGTTCGTGGTATCCGTCATCTCCTTGACCTCGTGCACAATAATATTACATATATACTGTTCATATGCCGACATACGATCTCATCTTGATCTCGCTCCCACCCTTCCTTTTCTTTATGTAATCTATTGAGAACAACGCTACTCAATCGTTTCATTCCCCAATTGCTCATCTCCACTCTTCTTTCTTCACATGATCTCTTGAGAACAGCACGGTGGGTGATTTTAAAAATCAATTTGTTTTCATACATCATGCTAATCTGATTCTTAGTCAACATTTTTTGCACAATTATTTGGAAGGTATGATTGCAATTCGTCATTGCATCTCGCATAAGTGATATTTTATGGTAGTAATCTGAAGTTCCTTACAAATCAAGACATGCTATTCAAATCACGACATGCTAAATATCAACTTTTTTATTTGACCATTGTATGTAGTCTATTTCTCTTCTTTCGCCATTTGACATAATTTATTAACTGATTAAGTTGTGCAATCATATTGTGTATTGTGATTTATAAGTATTGTATCTTTTTTCTGACTTACATAAAACCAATCATATAAAAGTCATTTTTCTGAAGAAATATGTAATTTCAATCAATCACCTGAAGTCATTTTACTGGAACTGAACTCAACTTCCTGGAAAATGAGTTCCCTAAGAAATTTAAATTACACTGAACCAATCGGAGCCTAAGAAACATAGACAATCCAAACGATTACAAGCGGCAGCGGCAACGACAACATCTACTCTTTTAGGAGTTTTCACTTGTCGTTGTTTTTGGGGGATAAGATACAGTCATAAGGAAACCTAAACAACCGAAACGATCATCGATGGTAAGGTTTACATTTTAATAAATTTTCACTGGTCATTCTCGTGGGTAGAAAGATTGTTGGGCATGAAAAAGCTTGAACACTAAAGAAGATCACTGACAGCCAAAGAATGTCTATCTTTTTGTGAGTTTTTGCTGCTGGTCGTCGTTGGTGGAAGGGCCATCAATGAAAACCCTGAAGTCAGACAACTTTGCAAATTTATGACGGCAGCGGCAAGTTAATGAATATTTTGGTGAATTGCAGCAAAAATAATTGTCTTCTTGCTTCTCTCAGATTTAGGCTTAACTGGATTTGGCTTTTCTTTTGGTTGAAGTCACAACAAATCATCCAGGCAGCAGATTGATCAGGTACTGAGACTCCCTTTGGCAGCGCTACATCCAAGATATAGTGGTTGGAACAATGTTGTCACAACAGCTTCATCACAACAAAACTGGATGCATCTTGTTGGAGTTAGACTAGGATAGATTCACACAAATAGCACACTTGTCTAGATGGAGTAGCAGGTAGATGTACAATTAACCTCTCAAAAGTATATTTTTTTATCAGGCTAATAGTTAGTAGTGTAATGTCATATGTAATAAGTTATATACAGTCCACTTAGAGAAAGAAGCTAGATTAACAACCGACCAACTATAACAAACCTATAAGTACATATACAAAATGTACTGATGAGCACATAATTAAGTTACTAAAGCACTTGCAAATGCATTCTATTAACAATCAGTTGCCTCTTCCAACACTGTGTAGTGCGTCATTGGCAAAAATGAATCTAACTTTTTTTTTCTTTGCTTCTGATTCATATCACATTTTCATACAATAAACAATAACAATCTACTAAGAGAGAGGAGTTTGATTAAGAACCAACTTACTCCCTCCAATCTATAATCACTTATATATTCTGGACCAATGAACACATAGACATACTACTTGAACACACAAATAGACTGACAAATTAACATTTAAATAGACTTATTGAGCAGTATAAAAGCGATCGAATGAGCATACAAACTGTTTGTTGGAACCCCCTATGATCTGAGAACTATTTTTTCATCAAATGTATGATTAAAACTACACTACCAAACACAAAGCGGAGAAAAGCACACAAACAAAATGAATTAAATAGCGTGCACACAAACGGAATGAATGAAATAGCGTGCACACAAATTATTAGGACACATACTGACTATAATGATAAACACACAGCCAAACTATTAGAACACATGCATATACTGGGTCGATAGCAATGTGTACTCAAAATGTGATACTTTTATACCAACTCCATCTGCAACAATAAAAAATAACCTAAAAAGTATATTGTAAGAAGTATTTAAAAAAATGAGTAGACTAAACAACTAAAACTGAAAAAAATGGTCAGTGAAAAAGAAAACATATGTTCTATAACAAAAAACTAAAGAAATAAAATAATAACCAAGAGCATCTCAACAATTACCAATCTAGTTAAAGAATACACTACTTAGAGCCTCCACTGGTTTTCAGCACAGGCTTTACCAATTTAATGGGAATTATTTAAGCTCTAACATGACAACTTTTAGACAACAAAAGATAAACAACTAATGATTAGTATCATACTAAAATCAAGCAGTTGGAAACAATTTGAAAAATAGCCAAGCATACAAAATCACGAAAAGCTAAGCATGTGGAAAGAAAATAAATAGAGTAGAAAAAATGGGAGAAGCTGAAGCAGCTCAAAAGTAGCCAACTAACTCCCTTTTATTATAGGTACATTGACTATAGGTAATATAGATACTAGAGTGGTAATACACACATCCAAAATCGTCTTAAGTAAACTCAATTAATGATTATATTACAATTATTAATGGTTTAGTATTTTCTTACTTGTGTGTATAATTTGTTTACAAGCTGTGTATATTTTTAGTTGTAAAATTAAGGGTCCTTGTTTACATATGTACCAAAACAAAAGTTTTATTATAGTTCAACGGCTAAATAAGGGCCTAAAAATGTCTCTAACATTCAAAATTTTGTTATATTGATATATATTATGTTTGTGCTACTTGTGTTTAATATGTATTGTGTTTATAAAATGTGTACCCCGCTATCCTTATATGTCTTTCATTTGTAAAAGTGGGTGTAGAATGATTGTTGTGTATTTTTTTCTAAAAGGAAAACATCAAATAGGTGGGTGGTTTGGGTATGGGTTGCGCCATTACATAAACTGTTAAATAGACCTAACTTGAATTCTATGAAGCATGAGTACACCTAAATTTAACTTAACATGTGTTTATCAAGCAGTTTAATTGTTGATTCAAATAAATTAATGGTAGTTGTTTGTTTATGTTAACAATGGATATTGTTGGTATTTTTAATTAATTTACATTTGTAAAAAATTCTCTATACTATCATTTATGTTAGTGAACACATATTATACTACTTGAACACATTTTTATTTAATTATAATAATTATTTTATTTTATTTTATTTTATGAAGTAGAGGACACATTTTAGGAATGTGTAATGTTAAAGGACAATATATAATGTTTCTTGTGTGGTCGTTCATACTAATTACAACTGCAATGTCATTTATATTTCCCATGTTACTTAAAAGTGTGACAGCTAGTTGTTGTATTTTTTTTAGATTCATATCAAAACCAACAAACAACCAATCAATCATGCTTGATGTTACTCTTTTTATTCTATTTGACGTCAAAAAATAATGCCAAACTTTGATCAATTTTGATTTTTAACATTAAGCAACAATTAGCAAAGTACTTTTATTAGAAGCATAAGTAAATGGACACCTATGAATTGACCTAGAACCTGTAAGGTTGGATGCACATCTTTTTATTCTAACCATTTAATATTATATCTTTTTAACCACAATCACAAGAGTGGAACTATTTTAACCCAACCCACCATCATGTTTAACATTTCTAATTGTAAGTACAATCACAGTGGGAGCCAACTGTCATCATTCTTTGCACCACATTGGAGTTGTCTTTTTATGGTTGTTAGAGTTGGGAGTGTTGGGGAACCAAGGTCGGATGAGGTGAAAGATGTGGTCGATCTGATGTTTTGGTGCCAGTAAGGATTAGTGTGGTTATGATGTTAATGTTGAGAAACATTTTCATTCTTTTAGGAATATGATGAAAGCTCTAGAGGGGGGGTTGAATAGAGCGAATTCCATTTTGTATAGCTCAAAATACAATATTGGTTAATTGTGTCTTGCTTAAAAAGATATTATAGAAGAAAGAGTAAAGAAAGTAATGGAGACAAAATGCAACCACACAAGACACAAGATGTAGAGTGGTTTCAGCCTCAAATATCGCAAGTCCACTACCTAATTGTTTCTGATTAAAATTTCTAACATGTATTTTATTATATTAGTTATACCAATGCAAAATAAAATTATCAGTGTCTTTTATGGATCAAGACTAACCTCCTTTTCAGCTCAAGAATAATTGTTGTCTTTTTTACGGGGTGTCAAAAGACCACACTCTTTGTTGAAGAAAATTACAATCAACCTCTAACATCTTTGAATGTAGCCTTTTTGTAGGAAGTATCTCTAGAGAAACTTCACCATAGCCTTTTTACAAATAGTAGTACAAAGAAACGAATCAAATGAGGAACAAGAAGGGAAGATGAAAATTACAACTCTTTCTCACAAGATATACAATTGAAGCACTAATGAATAAGTGATGATCAACTCAACATGGGTTTAAGTAAGACTATATTTAATGGAGTAGGACGCTAGAGAGAGTCTAAATTTAGACTTACTTGGGAGAAGCTGAACGTAGCAAAGACTATATTTGATGGAGTATGATACTAGAGATAGTCTAAGTTTAGACTTACTTGGGAGAAGCTGAACGAAGCAAACTAGGATTCTATACTTGAGAGAGATTGCATGTCAATGGCTTGATCAAGTGCAGTCCAAGTGTCCATAATCCACTCCTACATATAGAGAACAATTAGGATTAATTGAGATGGTTGTCGAGAGTGTTTAGGACGATTTTAGTTGGAAACTAGCCATTATATGATAATTAGTGGGATCAAATAGCTAACTACACACTAACTAAAAAATATTGTAGAATCGTCCTCGACCAAAAAGAAGTTCAACTGAGATGCATCCTAGTCAAAAAGAAGTTTAATAAAAACACTTCAAAGACCTCCTTTAGTCTAATGGTAATGTCCCAGTTGATTTAAGTTTGACCAAAATGTATATCAGTTGAATTAAGCTTTTACTAAAAAAAATTGTCCCAATGGCTCCTTGCTAATTTTGAGAATCTTGAATGTGTAAGCTGGTACCAAGCCCGCTGAATAAAACGAGGCAGGAAAGAAAGGTTCCACTTGATTTGGGGGCCAACTCCGTTCCCCACAATCAAATTCTTACAAAATGGCTCAAATGAGTATGAAAAAAAATCATCTACCTATCCTAATGGGTGTATATAAGTATAAAACATGGTTTAGGATGGTTTTGAGTCATTCATCACTTGTTCTTATAACATTTCTATCAGGTTGTATAATTCACACATACACAAAGCTTCAACTAGGCACAAGTTGGTGTACAAATATCCAAACACACATATGACTGCACATTCTTTGATATTGGATCTTGTTTGAGTTCCTTGATATCTTAAATAATTTAAATCACACATTAGTAATACAAATGAGAATGTTTGCATAATTGAAATTAGAGAGTGGCTTATCCAAAAACCAACAATCTCTTCTTTTTTGTGATGATGCATATTTCCAAAAGATAAATTTAAGATATTGACAAAGTAACAACATCATAGATTTGATTTTCTATATAAGGCAGATTTTCCTCATGGATATTTCTCTCCCTTTATTGAAGTAAAAAAGGTGGTCATACTTACCAAACTCTTCCTTAAAGAGTTACTCCTCCTAGAAAAGATAATCACATTAAGGGGGGCTCATACCTAATAAGAAAGAGAATATCACATGAGAGTAACAATATAAATAACAAGACATGATATACAAAATCCACCGTTAGATCAAGGAACATGTGTAGATATTTTCTCAATACCCTTGAGAGGAATGTTAAGGCCACCAAGATAGAGAGATGCCATTATACCAAAGAGAAAACAAAAAGGAATCTGTAGATCAATATAAGGGATGTTAAGCCCACAATTGATATATATAAACCATTAAGAATTGAATGTAACAAATATAAAAGGACAAATGGCATGATTTCAGCTCCCACTTAATCTCATACTCATAAAAATTGAGCTCAAACCAAGAACCTAACCACTAAGATAAAGATATCCATTAAAGAACAAAAACAACACTTGCAATGTGTATAACAAATCATTTCAAACCTAAAAGACCAAACAAACATGTCAAAAAATAATTTGAAAACTATTTGCGATATAGCCAAATGAAAATTAACACTCAACATTTTTGTTGAGCTTTAATTCGACCGAACTGCCACTCGATCGAACTACATCGAGAGATAGTCTGCTAGAAAAATTAATCCAGTAAAAATATAGACCTCTATCAATCAATTTTATCTTAAATATCAATGAAACTATAAATTATAAGTAAATATAAACTAATCAAAAGATGTGAAAACATGTCATGATCAAACATATATCCAATGAGGCTTATGATCATACAAATACTCTTCTAAAAAAAGGTTCTTGGTACCAAAACTGTGTTGTTGCCATTTTTTCTCTTAAAAGGGCATGAGCAAGCACTGTGACTATAAGATACCAAAACCCAGAATCTTACCCTATTCCATGATTAGGAGGATAGTACGTTTAGATCCTTAGATTTCATCAAACAAGAATGGAGTTATACCTTAATGTATATAGTTAATGTGTATAACATGAGTAACTCACTGGTAACCAATAGCATATATAGGTCTAAAAATAAATATAACACATCATATGGCATCAGGTCTATAATCAACATCATGTAATAATATAACAACATAAACATGTATCAAAATTTAGGTAAGTTCATAAAATATGTCACATATCCCAACTTTTTAACTAGTATTCACATAAGAACTGAGATATGTTTAATAAGAAGTATAATGTGTATTAGAATAACAATTGGTATTTCTACATTCATAAATATGAATAATGTACCATTATCTAAATATCCATTGAACTATTGGGCTTAATATGATAAATAAGAAAAATATGAAATTTGTACATAATTATATAAGAAAACTCTTCTAGAAACAATGTGTAGATAAAGGGACTATAAATAATAAATAATGATTGTAATAATGTAATGTTATAATAATATAATAGTGATGAGCCTGAAACTCTAATTGTATTATAATTTATAAAAGGGAATCTCAAAACCCAAATCTAATGAAAGAATCATGATTTTTGGGGTCCGATTAGCTTGGGTGCCAAGTTTGAGGTTTGAATAATAATCCTAGATGCCTTGAATTCATTTAAGAGAGAAAATATAAGCTATACTATAGAATACTAAATAATTTAACAGATGACTTAAAAGTGGAAAAAAATCTCAAAATTTGATTCTTCATGTCCCAATTAGTCCGCACGCCATATTTGATATAATTTGAACAATGTTTGGCTCTTCAAATAAATTAGGAACGGAAAGCATGTTAAAATGTCTAACAACGCAAATATTATGCCCATGTACCTTAGTTTTCTAAAGTTACTCAGTTTTCCTTGTCACACATATTTTTTTTCTAATTTACCTAAGGTTTGGGTTTATATCCATGTCATGCAGACTTGCCAAAACACATGCCTACTCAGGCCGATGGATTTTAATCACATGATAGCACCACTGTCTTCTTCTGCTCTTTCCTTCCGATTTTGTTGCCATAGTACCCAGAACCCTCTCATCCCTTCCTCACTTTTCTCTCTCTCCCCTATACTTTTCTTGCCACTATTCCTTTTTCCTCACTTTCTTCAACCTTTCCTGAACCCAGTGTCCCTATAAAACCTAGGGTTTTGGGGCATCTTTGCTCAGTCTGCACCCTGCCTTCCCTCTCCCACGTTCTTCCCATGTTCCTACCTCTTCTCCTCTTCATTATGGGACTTCGGTCAACTAGGAAACCACTCCCTGACCTTTTCTGAAGTCCCTTGTACCAGTGACCAATGTTATTTCAACCAATCCAGTTCCCGACCATGGTCCCCTACTCTAGATGCCTGTGCCTAGAGAATTGGGTCGGGGGAGGCTTCTGAATTCATGAGGAATGGTGAAGGCATGGTTTCAATCCATTAAGACCATCGATGCTTCATGGTTCCTAAACTATAGTGTCTTGTCATTCAATTTTAATCCATTAAAGGCATTCTAAGTTCTTCATTTCACCTGTGATAGGATCAACTGGCCCAATCAAAAGTTCAACTTCATAGTTTCCTTACTTTTATTCATCTTTAACTTTTTCGACAGACCCTGAGTAGTTGTCAGTGATCATTTTCTAGGGAGCTTTTGCCTAGTCGGTTCCCCGAGTTCCTCCACCTTAAACAGTCTTGTTGGAGGGATGTCGGTCACCCCTACCACCATGAGAAACCCAATATGGGCTCTTTATCTTAATCCTGGTCCGAGGAGTGCACATGTGGCCTTTGGTTTCCATGATGGCAATCACAATTCTATCCATGAACAAAGGTTGGAGAGGAATCATGGTTGTGGCATCTATCGGGGGTGAAGAAGACAACCCTCTTCCATTTTCCTTCTCCACCCTTTTTCCTGATTTTAGCTTCATTTAGATGACATGGGTAATTCAATCTTTTTGGCATCTATCTTGACTTCCATCACGGTGGGTTGCATGCTGACCGAGCCAGTTGGCCATCTCTGATTAGTCCATCTCATTTTGGTTTTAAAAATCGATAATAAGAACTATGTGTCTTTATGAAACTTTCTTATTGGTCGATTATTTAGAAATTCATAGCAAATTGATATGGCTCAGAAAAATGAAAGAAAATATGTTTCAGAATCATGGATTTTTTTCTACATTACATTACAATTTTCATAGCATAATCCCAATCTAATAAATATATGATTTTTATGTATTTTCATAATTGAATAAAATGTCTGAAATTCATATCTAATGTCCATTATAGTGGCACCTGAGTGATAAAATTGATGTTATATGACCAAGAGGCCATGAGTTTGAAACCCCTAACAATAGGATGAATGAATTGCAATCATTTCTTTAAAAATAATATGTAAGTCATCATAAAAATAAAATAAAATTATTGGATCTAGGGCTCTAGAGGGGGGGGTGAATATAACTCCAAAACTTGCACAAGATAAGTTAGACCTTCAAATTATATCAATTGAAACCAAATTCTAAAGTAAATTTGAAGTCCTATCTAAACAAGCATAACAAGGATGATAGAGATTGAAACAAACACTTGGACAAAGTGTTTAGAGTGGTTTAAATCTCCAAACTAGGAGACCGTCAATCCACTACCTAGAGAGGTCAACCTCTAGGACTTTGCAACCCATGTATACTGATATTCCATTATAAGACATACAAGAAGACCACCTTACATCCAAGGGCTTACCTATCAAAGAGCTAGTCTTCTACCTCACAACAGGTCTTACCCACTCTTGCAAGCAACTTGATTCCTTCTCCTAGGACATCTCATCCTTGGAACAAGTCTTCAGCCTTGAGGAACCCACCAAGTTCCTTGGATGTTCCACCTTGTCCTTCTTGTTCACTTGGAGAAGATCTTCACACCTTCTTCAACCTTGAATAAGAACAACAACTCCTCCTTCACTCAAAGAATATCACTTCAGCCTTTGCTCTTTGAGAAAGGGATTGGGAAGATGTAAAGATGGAGAGTTTTATAAGGTAACAATGAGGTATCTCTCTTACAACATGCCTAACTCACTCATAATCACAAAATGCTTTGTAAATGAGAGAGAGAAAGGGGCTCAAAGGGTTTTAATGAACTAACTATATCAAGGACCAAGGGTAGCATGAATTAGTAACCTTGGAATGAACTCCAAGAGGTCCTATTTATATTTTGGGGTGTTCCTTTGAGTGTCAGATCACTTAAGAATGAAAAATAGCTATTTTACAACTTGCAACATATCTATTTTCATTTCTAACAACTCTCCAACGGTTGGAATCACTTTTTCTGCATTTTCCATATAGTGCATTCGATAAAGTTTCAATAAAGGTAACTTGACCGATCCACTATCCGACAAAGTCAATTTTCAAACTATCGGTCCAGTTTGTCCTGGGGTAACTCGATCGATCAGCCAAAATCAACTTTGGTCAGAAAGTTGGTCGGTCGAGTTCTGTGAGTGTACAACTTGACCGATGCAACCATTTCTAAAAATCCATCACAGATCGATCGAGATTCAGACTCGATCGATTAAAGTGCTATGCCAAATTTTCCAAAATGATTTTTAAATGATTAAACGATGGAATTAAGTGTCCCTAATTTTTTCTCATCTTAGTTACAAGTCATATCATCAATACAGATGATTAAAAAAATATTCTAAGGTGGTTTGGAGTGTTTTCCACAAAAGTGTATTTGCATTGATTTTGACTTGAACTTGGACAAGCTAGGGCTTGTGTAATTTGATCCTTTTCATGTACCTAATGCCTAAAATCAATCTTAAACAAACATATTAGATACATATGAATGGAATGGTTAAGTCATTATCAAAATATGGTCAATGTATAACTCTCAAGTCAATATTCTCCCCCCTTTTGACAATGACAAACCATTCCTCAACATTTTGAAAAGGATATGTAAAGATACCTTGGCCTTGTGAATTGCAAAGGGATTCATAATTTGAAAAATGTGAATTGCTCCCCCTCAGTCTATGCTTACTCTTTCTTGCATAGTTAGTCTTTCTACACAAAGCTATATAACATATATACTACATGATCCTTTAGCAAGTCACGTGATAAAACATATACTTAGACAAGAAAAGGATCATATAGGAATTCAAAACAATATGGTTGAGCTTCCAAACATTGAACTTATCTCCCCCTTTTGGCATTATGAAAAAGTATGGGGGTATAAGAGCACCAAAAATGGGTCTTCTCCAAGAACAACCAAAAACATCCAACCTCAAGATAAAACATGCAACCACACAATACACATCAAATAGAGACAAGAGAGAAACAAGCAACTAGTGTCATAATCAAAATATGGAAAGCATAACATTAACTCACATGATAGAACATACATAGAGTTATGATACTATAGATTAACATTACAACACAAAAGCACGTTCTCAAAGCAACTACAAGGCAAAACAATGAAAACAACATGATGATAGAAAATAGTACAACTCAGATAATGTGCCCAGATGTCTTAAGTACAAAATAGTATAGACAGATATATATATGATAAACATCTAAAGACTAAGAATTAAAACATCTAATCTTAGTTCAAAGGGTCATCATCAACATAATCATCAGAAGATTTAGGCTCGTAGTCCTCATCTTCATTTGAAGATGCACCAGAGGTAGCAACTTCACCTTCATCACCAGAGTCACCAACAAAGCCATCATCATCAGAATCATCCTCATGACCCTCATCCTCATATGCCTCCTCATCAGTAGCATCAACTTCCTCATCAACCTGGCCGAGCATCTCCTCATCAACAGAAGGACCGAAACCACGACTGGGCCACATGACATTCAACTCGTCCCAAGTCATGCCAAGATCATGGATCTCCTTGTCCTGAGGGAAAGTGGGAGCAGAAGTGCCAAGTCCTACAAGTAGGGTAGCATGGGGCCAGTAGGGAGAGGTAGCACTCCAAGGGTAGGTGCAGGGGCAGGTCCACCAATAGAAGAGGGTGTAGCAGAAGAAGTAGCAGGTGGAGGGGTCAGGTGGAAGTGATTATATGCATAGGAAGCATAATCACCACGTCGGTAGGGCTGGTACGCAGGGTAGAGATGGGCACATGATAGGTTCATGATTGACATGATATGGAAAATATCTTGATGTAGGTGCTCCTGAACCTGTAGGTTGTACACCTACTGATAAACCATGTAACCCATGAGGGATTCATAGGATACATGAAATGAGGCGTGGGCATGTCGGGAGGGTGGTGGAGGTGCATGGGTGGAGGTAGAGGGCTCCAGGTGTGGTGGAAGAATATTTAGGCAAAAAGGTTTCTTGAGAGTGGTCTCACTAATGCATACTCCTTTTCTAGAAGGTTTGCAATTAAAATCATGAAAAAGAGACTTCTCAGCCACAAAGGTGTAAAGACCACATATCAAGGCTGGGTAGGGTGGGTGGGTTTCTCGGAGTCAAAGCATGTCATATGGTGAAGAATGTATCTAGACCACTTGACTCCTATGTTATTTAAAAGATAGAACATAATCCTACAGTATTCTCTAAAATTTTAGTTTGATTCTTTTTTGGGTGAATATTGTAGTTGACTACCCAAGCGAGTATGCAGTTTTTGAGACCCAAGGAAGAGGATGGGATGGTGGATTTCTTTCTATAGGGGTTCTGAGGCTTCTTCAAGAATTTATGAATATCAGGGAGAGTGATATCATATTGGTTGTAGAAGGCCTCAGGGTCAAGAAGGTCAAAATACTCCGGATAGTCTTTCCTCCATGTGTCAGTTACCTCAGTACCATTGAAAAACATATTCGTGGTATCTTATGAGATTGTGAATTTCTTACTGGCAATCATGGAAGTGATAATCACTTGAGTATTAGGAGGGGATACAAGAGTGTCATAATTCCATGACAGATTTTGTAGAATTCATGAACCACTTTAGTGCTCGTCATGGAATTGTGGAAGCACCAGTGTTCAACACTCATGCTGTAAGGTGATGGCCATAAAGCAACTCAGCAAACTCATCTATAACCTCTTGTTTGTGCAGACGAGGCTCAAATAAGGAACGGAAAGGGAAAGGATTCCTAGGAAGGAGCTCCTTGTACCTATTTAGAGCTTTGTTGGAAACAAAGAAGGTGCATTCAAAGGGAATGAGGTGAGAGTTGGAATAAGATGATGGTGCTCTGGAAGGGGCGTCTCTCTTTGTGACACCCTTTGCCACACAAAGTGAGATTACTCAAAACTAAATCACGATCGACCACTAATAAGCAGATTATCGAAAATCAAAAGCAATTAAAACTTATTTACAACAAGCACCATGAGTTGAGATTTATTACACAAGAGTTAATACTTTCATTTCATAACATATACTCAAGGAGCTACATCATATTTTCCCAATCAACCTGTTACATAAGATAACAATTCCACATGTATATACATACCACCAAAGGCACACAAGACAAAACCATATATCGATCATCATGTCTACAAAACACATCAAGAACACCCCCAAGGACTTGAGTGTACAGGGACGACACATAGGACTCTATTACTAGACATTATCTGTATACCATGATCCACCAGGTGTAGTTCCTCTTCATTTTATGTTTGCAGCTATCTGATCTTTAGTTTGGCATGTACATCCACCTAAAAGATATTCAACCAATAGGGTGAGATAAAAGTCCCAGCGAGAGATATAACTCTCTGCCAACTCTATTATTTATAAAAAATATCTAAGTAGATAGACTAACATACTGAGCAGGTTGAACAAAATCAACTAAATGACATATACCTCATGATTAAAGTGAAGAGAATAGTAATAGGCACTTGCCATTGAGTAGCAGATCAATTAATAATTCAAAAGGAATATGAAGAACATGTATAACTATTATAAACTAAATAATACAAAAGCAAGGCAAGGCTTCAACCAATGTTCTCGTATTTGATTCTAAACGAATATGCTACATGGATGTTTACAAGTTTATTATGCCCTGAGGATTTGAGTCGTACCACACAAACCCAACTGAACACTGCTAAGTCGAAATCAGTGACATACAAGGTCCATTGGAAGAGTCGGAATCCATGACCTTACCCCCTCAATCAGCACGAGTGAACCTTTAGTGACATCACCAGTCAAACTGCTACCAGTGACATATAGTCCAGCTGTAAAAACCTATCCCACCTTGGTATAGGTCACAGTGCTAGAAAAACTAAGCTATGATCCACAACCACACTCTTCCCAAGGTATGGCCCATAACCAATCATATATCAAATATTACCGAGCTACGGCCCAAAGCCAAACTCCTATTAGGGTATGGCCCACAACCAATCCTGTATCACATATCCTTATATCACAAATCTCGAGGCATGATCTAAGGCTCACACATGGCAAAAGTCTCCCTCAATTGCTTGATATTAAGGTACCAAGTTGTCCCTGTGTACCCAACAATATGTGCTCTGAGCAGCCGTAGGAGATACTCATTTCACCATCCAGAAAATACTGACTCTGAATGGATCTATGGAACATGGCAAGCTACATGATTAGATTCCACTTGATTAATTAGACCAATCAAAGTGTCTGAGTAGCCATAGGATATACTCATTTCACCATCTAGAAAATGCTGACACTGAATGGATCTATGGCACAGGGCAAGCTACATGATTAGATTCAACTTGATTAATTAGACCAATCAAAGTGTCTTTTAGCATCAATCAAGTTATAATGATAAACCATGGATAAATTCTTCAAAAGAAAGGGCATAGTATTACAATAGAGGATATAATCGTTTAAACTATAAACTGATTCCCATCATCTCATAACACTGTATCACTACCATTCATAAGGATATCACCATCAACATATTATCATGGGATATCAATCCCTTATTCTAGTATCAGAGGATATCACCTCAACTAGAAACTAAGTCCTTGTCAGGTCCTAAGACCCATCACATCACACTTGTGATTCATTATTATCTCATCATGCTTCATTGGGCATATAAACATTACTTATACCAACCATCATTTGTGCCACATAACATATACATACCATAGCAATCATTAGCTATTATATTCATCTATGTGGCAAAGTTAATATTATATAATTAGACAAAGAATATATTCAACACATTAAACACCTTTATTAAAGCAAGCAATGCATCATAAGTTCTCTAATTTAGGATTAGGCTTCATTCTTATTCCACATAGGGTTCTCAAGCATCATTCTTTCTCAAATCTTTGACTTTCACTACCTCCCATAAGTTGGAGTATATTTAGACAATATAACCAAGTATGCACATTCACATATTCATACTTTCCATGCTCCCTTATTGAGACTTATAGCCAATGCTTGATATTATTTGACCATCTTCATAGTATTCTCTAATTATAAAACCCAATTAACTCACAAGGTTAAAGTCATGTAATTTAAGAGAGAGAGAGAGTACAATATCATGCTTTTTATTCATACACATTCAATAATATGACCTACCCTTGGAATAAGGGTCAATGCTCTTCACATATAGCCAATTAGGGTTTTGCCTCATGATTACATCACCCACCCTAATTACACAAATTCCACTCTCTTGAAACTGATTTAGGTTTGAACAACATTAGATAGATATGAATAAATCATCATGTCAACGACACTAGGTATCAACATTTTATAAATGTATATATGTATCATTTCATTAAGTTATGTACGGGTTACAACAATGCATCATGTAAACACACTGACTATTGCACCAACATGATGTTTCAACTTTATGTGACCCATATGTTATTACCCTCCACAAGTTATCAACCACATTATCATACTAAGGAATGTCAAACCTTAAATTACATAACTAGAGGTTTTACTTCAAATTATACACAAGGAACTTATTATATTATTAAACTTATTCATATGGTTTCTACACAAAAGTTAACACCCCTTGATTCCAACAAGGCTCATCACCACTATCTTGTACTCACATAGTTGTCTCATTAACCTCTCTCACAAGTTATGATCATGTAGAAAGGAATATAGAAGACACTTGTCATAGATTACAATCTTTCACTAAGGATAGCACATAAGTCTTACCATCTTGTGAATAGGATTATCGTATGGTTACTTTACCACTAAACCCTAGTTCTATAATCTCCCACCCTATTAGATAGATTTAGAGCTAAGCATCATAATTAAGGACTGCCCATTCATAATAACGACATCTTAGATAAATCATCACACTATGTATTGATTATATACATAAGAGTATAGGTGTAACGACCCATCATTACACATGTATCAACTAATCAATTACATGGCATCTCAGTCTATTGTCTAACCCTAGATGTCTATTCCACCTTCAACTTAAGGTATCAGTTTCACATTCATCATGTGATATCAGTTTCACCATCTTCTCAAGATGTTGGGTTGGAATTAGCATAGGGTATCGGTTTATCATCAACCCTAGGTATCGGTTTCATCCCTTCCAAGGTATGTCGGCTTGACATCCGCATTGCAACATGGTCTTATCACCCACTAGATGTATCAATTTACCTCATCAAGGTGTGTCTTGGTTTGTAACATCTTTGGGTCAACCTTTGATATATCAGTTTCATCTTCTCCATGGGTGTCAGTTTAACCTTACTTGAAAGTGTGTCAGCTTCTCACTCAACAAGGTAGTATCTCAGCTTATCTCCACCCTGATGTGTCAACCACTTAATCCACAAAGTGTGTCAACCTCTCTCCTATGGGAGGGTACCTCATTTTAGCATCTTCATGGTGGTCAGCTTGACCTTATCAAGGTGTATCATCCTACACACTAACCCTTGTGTCATCCCAGACATATTCAGTTGTGTTGACTAAAGTTCCTTCTTTGTATCAGGTTAGACACATGTATCAGCCATACCATCATCTAGTGTGTCGGTTTAAGCACCAGTTAGGCATGTTAGTTTAAGAACCATAAGGCATGTCGGGATAGCACCCTCAACATATCGGTCTAAGGTGTTGGCTAACAAGGCATATCAGTTTAACCCCTCTAGAGCATGTTGGGTTTGAACTAGCTTGGAGTGTCATCTAGATCAAAGTGTGTCGACTTGTCATCTTCAACCTTAGGATATCACCCACTAGTTCAACTATTATCATGGAAGGAAGGTACAAGATATGGATATAAAACTAAATGAGGTTCCTTCATCAAATCAGTTCTCAAGACCATCATTAACTACTAACATATATGAGATAAATGATTTAGAGATGAGAATCAATATAAACACATGAAAGAGTGAAAATAATAAAGAAGGATAAGATTTATATAACCCACATCAATAAGGTCTTCATCAAGGGTTCAAGCTCCATGATCAAAGATCCAAAGCACACATTCTCTCAAAGTTATAGATGACCCATCAAGAGTCCCAAACTTGACCTCAACCTTATCTCCAAGAAAGTAGAAGATGCCAAGGTTATGATAGCTCAAGGAGGAAAGAGGGAAAGAGAGAACCACGACCTATTCAACCTTTATTCAAGGTATGATCCATTGATGAGAGGGGAAGAAGAATATCAAGAAGAGGGCTCAAAGAAATCGTCACCAAGAAACATAACTCACTAAGATGGAAGTTAAACCAAGAATCACCATGAGCAAGGAACTCGACACCCCAAGCCCCATGGGAGCTTCCTCTAGCTCCTTAATCTCCAAAGATCATACACCAAGGAGATAAGAACAAGAATGGATGAAAGTGTTCACTTGTGTGAAGAGGGAGGGGGTTATATACTTGAGAGAAGAAAGAGAGATCAAAAGAGAGGTGTCATCACCTTAAGAGTCTAGGTGACACTGGTTCATGTGAAAAGGCCACATGCAACCACTTTAACATGAAAGATTATGGTGATATAATCTAGGTAGAGTATTGTCTTATTAGCTTCCTACCAAGGGTGCCGCATTTCCAAACCGATATACTACACTACACCAAACCAATACACTAGATTCCAAGGTCAAAACACACATTGTCCATAGATCATTATCATTACTAAGGATATCATCTCTTGCCCGAGATCCAAACTAGGCACCCAAATATTTATATATCTTATAGATTATGTCAAAAAAGAGAAGGAACACTCTAGATATGGTAAATTGCATGTTAACTCTTTACTTTGGGTAAATTACAATTTACACCAAAACTAGCACATAAAGCACAAGCATCATCCACACAGGGTCGACTTGAAACTTAAGCTCTTCACAAGGTGCCACATATCATCATACTATCTCTTATGATGATAAATTACTAAGGGTATGCTCAGCATGTGACATATTGCAAGATAACCCCTCATCTTGAGTAAATTGCACTCTGGTCTAAAACAAGCAAACATTGCTTAAACATCATCCAAACATAACCAAACTTGAATTATAAGCGTGTCACATGATAACAAAACACCTCAAAGGGTTTGATTAAAGTTCTAAACAACTTACTTAGGAAAAACAAATAGGGTTTGTCCAAAACCCAGGTCAGGGTCCTTACAAGTCATAAACCCCTAACAAGGATTTCGCCCCCAAAATCCCAAGCGAAAGGAGATGGATATTACTCATGCATTGCACCTTTAAACTTTCACATGACTCTTTGATGTCAGGGTTATGTCATAAGACTTGACCAACATATAGTTCTTCCATCCAAGTTTAAAACAAGATCTATTGCACATGACACATACTCAACTTATCCTTTCCATTATCAGCTGCAAAGTCAACCCTATGACAAGTGATACTTTCTTAGCCATACAAGCACTATACATACTTATCCAACTTAGGTGTCAACTCTTTCTTATGTACCACCTTCTAAACTTACCACATTGTATGATAAGATTCTCAAACCTAGAATCTTACCATACCCATCTCAAACCTCAGCATGTCTATTCCAAAGAAAGACTAGAGGTGCACCTTATCACTTAATTGGGACTACAAGACCTACCACGCTTCCGCTGTGCTACTATGATCTGATGACTCAACACAAAGCTCACTTATGACTTGTACCAACTGGCCTGCCATTATGTACACTCCCAACTGTACTTTCCCTTCAACTGATCTAGATAGGGACTGGAAATCCTACCCATCAATGTACCACCTTCTTGGAACCCTTCTTACTTATAAACCTGATAGGTGTACTCCAAAGATTGTACTCAACGTGATGAAATTTATCCAAGTAGATCTTGCTACTGTCTTCTTCAACGTATACATCCTTGCTGACGTCATCTTATGCAGTGCATAAACCCCTAACATGTGATATCCATACCATAGGTTGAGCATTTATAACTAGATTGATCCCAAATTCAATCTTTCTAGGTAGTAAAACACTTAATAATCTTATATGGAGATATATTATTGGTTCCACACACAACTAGCACTTCTAGGATACTAATATTCCTCACCTGATCTAGAGTCCACACTTTGTTATTCACAAATTGCTTTAGTTCTTCCTGTATGGCTAGGATCCACTCATCATTCCCAAGAGATTCTTTGACATTCTTTGGCTCGAGTTGTGGGATAAAGGCGATGTTGACCTGTTCTTTGTTGTAGGCAGCCTACGTCTTCACTCTTTCAAAGGGGTCACCTATGGTTAATCTCTTTAGGATGATTTTTTGCAAATCGGGGGGTTGGATCCTTCTTTTCTTCATCTATCTCTTCTTCTTGAGTGGCCACCTCTTTTCCCTTTTGGATGATGTTGAGTTCTTTCAGGATAGGAATTACTTCATTTTCAACATCATCATTAACAATATCCTTGGAAACAAAGGGATTCGTCTCAATAAATTTGACACTAATAGATTCTTCTACTTTAGATAGATCAACATTATACACTCTATAAGCCTTGCTAGTAGTTTTATAGCCAAGAAAGAAAGCCTTGTAGGATTTCAGATCAAACTTGTCGAGAGAATCTTTTGTGTTCAAAACAAAACAAGGACACCCAAAAATGTGAAAATACTCGATAGAAGGCTTCCTACCAGGCCATAGCTCATAGGGAGTTTTCTTCAAAGAGGGATGTATGAAAACCTAATTCTGCACAAACCATGAGGTACTAACATCTTCGGCTGAAAACCTCTTTGAAGTGTCATACTCTAAAAGCATGGTCCTAGCCATTTCCTGTAGTTACTTGTTCTTCCCCTCTACAACCCCATTTTGTTGACATGTTGGAGGTGAATAAAAGTTGTATGCATATCCAGACTCTTCACAACAACATCAAAAAGATCATTTTCAAACTCTTCCCCCATGATCACTACAGATGGAAACAATATGGAAAGAAGCTTCGTTTTCAACTCATTTGCAAAATCTAGAGAAAACATCAAGATTATCGCTCCTAGAAATAGGAAAGAAGGTTCAAGTATATAGAGAGAAGTCATCAACAATAACAAGAAAATACTTGGAGCCATGAAGTGATTGAGTTCTCATAGGTCCAAATAGATCAATATGGAGAAGTTCAAGAGCTCTCTTGGTACTAAGGACTCCTTTGGATTTGAAGGAGGACTTGGTTTACTTTCCTTGGGTACAAGGTTGGCATTCCTCATCCTTTTCAAAATCCAATTTGTGAAGTCCCTTGACCAAGTCCTTTTTGCTCAAATTTTTCAATTGATGCATATTTACATGACCTAGCCTACGATGCCAAAGAGAAATATCATTCCAGATGACTACAAGGCATCTAACAACAATAGGCTTAATAGAGTCAAGCACTATTACATAAAGATTACCATTCCTAGTCCCCTTATATATGACATTGAAAGTGAGGAAATATAGGAGCAAGCATTCAAAAGAAGTAAATAGCACACAATAACCATTATCACATAATTGAATAATACTTATTAAATTGTTATGTAGGCCATCAACAAAGAGAACATTCTTGATACACAAGGATTCACCTACATCACCCTCACCATTTACCTTACCTTTCTTGTTGTCTCTGAAAGTGACCGAACCTCCTTTCTTCTTTGTGAAATTGTTGAAATCACTTATATCACCTGTCATGTGCTTTGTGCAGCCACTATCAACAATTCATTTTCCTTTTTCCTATGAGAAAGGAGAGTGTTGGTTCCCAACTCAAGCTTTGGGATCCAGAGTTATCTCAGGGACCCATTTCATCTTTGGGTTGGTCCCCTTAGGCTTATAAGGACAATAAGTAGAATAATGATTGTCACTTTTGAAATGAGAGCAAATCATAGGGTTCTTAGAGTCGGAAGACTCTCCAGTGAAAAGAGGAGTTTCCTTACTCTTCTTCTTATGTTTGGCCTTACTCTTGCCCTTAGGAGCTCCCCCTATAAATCCCAAACCATTAGTACCACTTTGTTTGGTAGAATGGTTAAGGATTTCATTCATGGGTTTTTTCCCTTTGAGGAATTTATGCAGAGAGGCTCTAAGTATATGATTTTCATTAGTAAGAGATATAACAGTAGAAGACAAGCTAGCAAGATCATCTCTAGCACGAACAAGGTCAACCTCTAAATAGAGGGATTTAATCAAGTAAGAATCCTTTTCAAGAGAGATAGAATGACACCATTACTATGAAAAATAGGTCTATAAGACAAATCATTAACTTGATCAAGTAACCTAGAATTTTAGATTTAAGCAATTAAATTTCTTTAAGATAAACATCCCTCTCATTTCTACAAGCATCACAAATAAGCTTATGTTCAGCATTTTCAATTTTAAGTAACTCAAGCTCATTAAGGAATTTTTGGTTGTCTTCCTTAAGAGATGTAATATTCTTAAGATAAACACCATTCTCTACTTCAAATCCATTGTATTGGAGCTCAAGATCAAGAAATTAGACTTGCAAGGAATCAATGCTCTCAAGATGAGTTTTCTCATTTTGCTCAAGAATATCAAGTTTAGCATACAAGTCATCAATGATTTTACCCAACCTCTTCTTTTTAGATTTAGATTCTGAATAAGAAGAATGGGTAGAAACAAGCATGTCAATAAGAGTTTCTTTAGATAACTCATGCAAACTTACCTCACTTACCTCACCAATATCTTCACTTGTGGAGGCCATAAGTGCAAGGTGGCACTCTCCATCTTCATCGGAGCTTGAGCCACTAGAGGATGATCCTTCCCATACTACATGAGCTGCATCTTTGTGCCTCCTCTCCTTATTGTCCTTCCTCTTATATTTTCTATCTTTCTTATACTCTTCATCCTTCTTGGAGCTGCTCTTGTGGTGTCACTTTCTAGCCTTAGGACATTCACTCTTGTAGTGCCCTTTTTGACCACACTTGTAGCACCTTGGAGTAGATGAAGAAGATTGCTTTACTTTGAAGTGGTTTCCCTTAGAGATGTTGGATTCATGCTCACTAGGGCCATCATCTTCACTAGAGGAGGAGGTAGAGGTCCAACAAGCAAGTTGTTGTTAAAGGATTAGATCCTACATATGAGATTTTAAGGCACTATCTTTGATCTTTATTAATTTTTTTCTTCTTGTTTTTCTTCCTCTTCTTGCTTGTCAAGTCTTGGCTCATGAGCTTTTAGATTTCCAATAGGCTCCTTGGTTGGAAGATCACCAAGACTTCTTACTTCTTCAATGGAGGTTACATTTAACTCCCATCTCTTTGGAAGAGACCTCAAGATCTTTGATTTGATTGCTCCTCTATCCAAAGTATGTCCCAAAGCATCTAGGTCATTGATGATGATGTTGATCCTTGAGTACATCTCGGAAACTCCTTCTTTCTTCCCCATCATGAAGTTCTCTTGGAGGTTGTTCAACATGTAGATCTTTGCCTCCTTCACTTGCTTTGTGCCTTCATAAGTGACACACAACTTGTCCCATATCTCATAGGTTGTATCCCATGAGGATATGCGGTTGAACTCAGATGGAGTGAGGGTTGCATAGAGGATGATAATTTCTTTGGCATTGAACTATGTATTCTTTAGTTCTACTTCATACCAAGTTGATATATCTCCGATTGGATCCTTGTAGGGTGCAATCATTACTTTCCACATATCAAAGTTCATTCCTTGAATGTAAAATTGTATCCACCGCTTCCATGAGAGGAAATTGGTATCGTTGAAGACTGGGGGGCGCATGGAGAAGCCTCACTATAGGTTGAGGGAACCAATTAGGTTCTCACCCATCTTCTCATCTCGTAGGAGATTTGTTGGGCAAGATCTTTGCTCTGATACCACTTGTTGGATCTAGGGCTCGGAAGGGGAGGTGAATAGAGCTTCAAAACTTTCACAAGAATAGTTAGACCTTCAAATTATATCAATTGAACCAAATGCTAAAAATGAATTTGAAGTCCTATCTAAACAAGCATTGCAAGGATGAGAGAGATTGAAACAAACACGTAGACAAGGTGTTTAGAGTGGTTCCAATCTCCAAACTAGGAGACCGTCAATCCACTACATAAAGAGGTCAACCTCTAGGACTTTGCAACCCATGTATACTTATATTCCATTATAAGACATATAAGAAAACCACCTTACATCCAAGGGCTTACCAATCCAACAACTAGTCTTCTACCTAACAACATGTCTTACACACTCTTGCAAGTAGCCCGATTCCTTCTCCTAGGACATCTCCTCCTTGCAATAAGTCTTCAGCCTTGAGGATTTACCCACCAAGCTCCTTGGATTTTCTGCCTTATCCTTCTCCTTCAATTGGAGAAGATCTTCACACGTTCTTCAGACTTAAAGAAGAATAACAACTCCTCCTTCACTCGGAGAAGATAACTTCAGCCTTTGCTCTTTGAGAAAGGGGATTGGGAAGATGGGAAGAGGGAGAGATTTTGAAGGTAACAATGAGTTAGCTCTCTTACAACATACCTAACTCACTCATAATCACAGAATTCTTTGTAAATGAGAGAGAGAAAGGGGTTCAAAGGGTTGTATCACACTCAACTATAGCAAGGACCAAGTATAGCATGAATGAGCAACCTTGGAGTGAACTCTATGTGGTCCTATTTATAGCTGGGGTGTTCCTTTGAGTGTGGGATTACTTAAGAATGAAAAATAGCCATTTTACAACTTACAACAGATCTATTTTCATTTGTAACAACTCTCCAATGGTTGGAATCACTTTTTCTGTGTTTTTCATACAATGCATTTAGTCGAGTTTCAATAAAGGTAATTCGACCGATCCACTATCCGACAAAGCCAATTTTCAAACTATCGGTCAAGTTTTTCATGGGTAACTCGACCAATCAGCCAAAATCAACTTTGATTAGAAAGTTGGTCGGTCAAGTTTTGTGAGTGTACAACTTGACCACTGCAAGCATTTCTAAAAATTCATAACAGATCGGTCGAGATTCAAACTCAATCGAGATTCAAACTCGACTGATTAAAGTGCTATGACTAATTTTCCAAAGTGGTTTTTAAGTGATCAAACGATGGAATCAAGTATCCCTAATTTTTTCTCATCTTAGTTACAAGTCATATCATCAATACAAATGATTATAAAAATATTCTAAGGTGGTTTGGAGTGTTTTCCACAAAAGTGCATTTGCATTGCTTTTGACTTGAACTTGGACAAGCTAGGGCTTGTGTAATTTGATCCTTTTCATGTACCTAATGCCTAAAATAAATCTTAAACAAACATATTGGATATATATGAATGGAATGGTTAAGTCATTATCAAAATATGGACAATTTATAATTCTCAAGTCAAAAAAATATGTAATTAATTCAGGAAAAGATAACATATAATATGACATGGTTTTCATAACCTAATTCAGTAATAACAGAAAGATTATTTTTAGGGTTTATATAATTAATGTGAACTTAACCCTGATTCCATATATATATTTAGGTGGTTTGTGACCCTGATGTGGAGCTAGGGTTAACCTTGTATATTGTTGAATCAAGGTCTAAATTGACTAAACCCTTGTTTTGATGATGACTAGTCATTTCACTTGTTTGTGTCTGATGCTTCTACTTGAGTGATTTCAGATTAGGTATAGACACACTCCAAATGCCCTAACATGCACATCTTAACTTGGAGAAAAGACAAGTCAGAATCAATGCAAGTGCACTTTTGTGGAATATGATGTATCTCTATTAGAATCATGTTGTAAATCACTTGTAATGATTGTATGAATTGTAATTAAGCTTATAAAAAATTAGGAACACTTCAATTGAATATTTAAGCACTCTAATGAGAATTTTCAAAATACATCACAAAGTGCCTATTTGGTCAAGTTTCTCTTGTGACAAACTCGATTGACACCCTTGACACATTTTGAGAATGTCCAGATTCAGTTGATTTTCAAAACAAAGAACTCAACCGACACCCTACACTGGAAAATTAGATTTAAGTGATTGGTTGAGTTTCATCCAGGATGAACTCAACAGAAGCTTCAAATTTGCTTTGTTGGATAGTAAAATTGGTTGAGTTTCCTAAAAGTAACCTCGACTGATCACACTGTATGAAAAGTGTGGAAAAAGTATTTCTAGCCATTGGAGTGTTGCAAAACTTGAAAAATATCCATTGCAACACCCCAAATGTCTAGTATTCATCCTTAAGTGTTTCTACTAACTAGGAGGCATCCCCAACAATAAATAGGATCCCTTGGGATTCATCCCATGATTATCCAAGCACTATGAAGGTCCCTATATTATATTTGAGTGCCTCCAAGAGTCTCCTATCTCTCTCAAACTTAATCACTTGCTACATCCATTAGAGTGACTAGGAGATTCGTAAGAGTGCTAATCCTACATGTATATCTTGTGAGGCTCCCACTTCCTCAACCTTCCGATCTCTCATTTCTACCATGAAGATGAAGATGAAGATTATATCTCTTGGCTAAGAGAGGTGAAGAAGAAGAAGGGAAGGAGTCCCTTGGTGAAAGCTTCTCCTTGGTAAAGGTTAAGTCAAAGGCAAAAGTTCTATGAAGAGTGGGTAATTCCTTCAAGGTAGAATACTTGTGCAAGAGTGAGTAAGTCCTTGGTGAAGGCGGAAGACTCGTTTCAAAGTGGGTAAGTCCTTGTAGAGGTTTAGGAATCTTGGTCATGGATAGGTAAGTCCTTTGGTAGGTTGTTGGCTCCCTTCTCCTTAAAAGGAAGGATGGGTGTCCTTGGCCTAGAAAAGGAAGTTCTTAATGTATGTATTATAATGGAATATAAGTACAACACGGTTTCAAAATCCTAGAGCTTGACATCTCTAGGTAGTGGATTGAATTTCTCATAGTTTGAGATTGGAACCACTCTACATATCTTGTGTTCTTGTGCTTGTTCAATCTTTCCCTCCCTTGCTATGTATGTTTTAGTTGCACTTAAAGTTCATATTTTCCATATTATCTTAGAAATATCTTGAAGGTCTAACGAATTTTGTTTTAAGTGCATTTAGATCTATTCACCCCCTCGAGAACCCATCCATTGATCTAATTAGACACAATATGAGGTATGTTGCATCCCTATTTGAGCATATTGAGCAATGACCTATGTTTCTCTTTCTCTTGGTCCTTTGGACATGTTATCCTATACACTTCTCCCTCTTATGAAAGGTTGACTCATTTGATTAATTATATGTTGATATTGATATTGCATACTTGGTTTGATGGATATTCTTATTGGACTTTGGTTCATGTCTTGTTCATTTTATTCCATGAGAAAACCCTAGTTTGAGTGTTTGATACCCCAACCTTCTTTTGATGAACTTTTTGACCTGATATTACACCTTAATTGTGAATATTGTTAGATATTTGTTTATGGGTCCTCGACCCTGCCTAGCAATATATGGATGTACTCATCCCTTATGTGATATTGACTAAACTTATTATCACCTCTACATTATGCATGGCTTAGATTAATTTTATTTCTAGTGGCGGTAAATTTGTACAACATTTGGACGTACGTCTTCCATCCTGAGTGTGCATATTTCATTCATATATATAAAGGGCATGTGTATTCCGCCCTGGGTGTGTGTATTCCGCCCTGGGTGTGTGTCTTCAACCCAATACTTCTGGGTTGAGATCCTATGGTGTCCCAACCCTTCTTGTAATAACCTTAGTCGAATTTTGATTACATGCACTATTTATAATTGTGATATTGAGTAAGGCAAGAAATATATTTTTGTTAAATCTTTCATAATATTCTTTTGATATCCATTTAGACGATCCTTCCCTTTTGTATGGGAAACCTTGTTATATTTGATGTTATTTTTCCCTTATATCGTTCAATCCATATTTTTATGCTCATACCAACTTTCATGGTGACAATTTTCATCTTTGTCTTCTCTTGTTGAGTATGCTTCCAACCCCTTAGGTGAAAGAGCATGTAAGGCTTGACATGATGACATGGACTTGACTTATCGGAGCTCAAGGAGATAGACTTGAGATTATTGGATATCCCTCTACTTAGATCATAAAGTTTTTGCTTTCATGTAAACCTCAAGTGGGAGAGTATTATGTAATCTTTTGAATTGAATATAGTCATTATATTTTCCGGTGATATACTCTGGTCTTGTATGCCATTATTTTGAAAAATGAAAAAATACACCAACTTTAGCATACTTGTTAGTGTGTTTGGATTAGATGGGTTTATTTCCTCAAATTAGTAAGGAGTGGATCCCCTATCGGGCCCCACTCCTTACAAGACGGTATAAGAGCCCATAGTAGTCATATGATGGCTATTTCAATTTTGTCTCCCTTAGGTTTCTTATCTTGTCCCATAAGTTCCTTATAGAGCCCTTACCTTATGTGAAAATCTTAAATGATACGTTTGACCTAGATGAGATGATGAAGGAAAGATGTTGAATAATATGAGGTACATATGAAGAATCTTGATTAGTAAACCCTAATGTAATGAGGTTTGACTTGAGGATGGAATTAGGTTTAGAGGATGTGAAAGTTGTAGGATAAGGAGATTTTATTTTGTAAAAAGTTGTGACTTGGTTCTCACATTTAGTTTGGTACCATCTTTATTTTACCTCACAATGTTTCTTAGCATCAAAAATTATTTTCATTATACTATTATATGTACAAAGGTATTTTATCTAGATTTTTTTATGATTTCTTGAATGAACTAACAAAGAAGGAACGTCTCTTATTTTGAATAGAAACCCTAGAACTCAATAGAACATATTTCATAAACTCTAGTTTTGTGCATGGAGTATTGACTAGAAATATATGGCATGTACAAAAGGTTTAGTTGACCTACCCTTTTGTAGCCTATGACCTTTTTGTTTCTCATGTGAACTTTAGGGTTCTAGGTTATCAACCAAAGGACCTGAAATTCAACCCGAGGTAGTTATGACATGTTAGTTGGATGCCTGACCTATGTATAACATAAACTCCTACTAAAGTATTCATAACTAAAAGATCCATAAATAACCCTAATATTTTTAAGAGTTGTTTAGTTTGGCTTATTAGGTTAAACCTTTTAAGGGGTGGAGAGTAGTTTGTTGATAATGTATGGATAAATAGATTTCAAGGACAAAATCCTTTTATAGGGTGGAGTGTTGTATTGTATTAAAACCTAAAATCTTACCCTATTCCATGATTAGGAGGATAGTATTCTTAGTTTCTTAGATTTTACCAAACAAGGATGGAGTTATACTTTAATGTATATAGTTTATGCATATAACATTGGTAACTCACTGGTAACCCATAACATATAAAGGGTCTAAAAAAATATAACAAATTATATGGAATCAGGCTCTATGATCAACATCACATATTAACATAATAACATGAATATGTGCTAACATGTAAGTAAGTTAATAAAATATATCACATATTCCTCCTTTTTGTAACCAATATTCACATAAGAACTAAGATATGTTTAATAAGAAGTAAAATGTGCATTGGAAAAACAATTGATGTTTCCATGTCTGTAAATATGAATAATGTACCATTATCTAAATATATATTGAATTAATGTACTTAATATGATAAATAAGAAAAATATGGAACTTCATGCATAATAGTATAAGGAAACTCTTTTGGTAACAATGTGTAGAAAATGGAACTATAAATAATAAATAATGATGGTAATGTAATAATAATATAATTGTGATAATCCTAAAAATCTAATTGTATTATAATTCATAAAAGTATATCTAAAAATCCAAATCCAATGGAATAATAGTGATCTTTGGGACCCAATTAGCTTGGGTTCCTAGTATGAGATTAAAATAATAATTCTAGATATATACTCGAAAATACTAAATAATTTAATGGATGACTTCAAAAGTGGAAATAAATCTCAAACCAGATTCTTCATGTCCCAGACAATATACATGCCAAATTTGGTATAATATGAACAATATATGTCCCTTTAAGTAAATTAGGAAAAGAAAACATGTTAAAATACCTAATAATGCAAATATTATGCCCATGTATCTTAGTTTCCTAAAGTTACTCAATTTTCCTTTTCATGTGTTTTATTTTTCTAATTTAACTAAGGTTCGAGTTTATATCCGTGTCACCCAGACTTGCCAAAATAGAGGCTACTCAGGTCAATGGATTTTAACTGCACAATAGCGCCACTGTCTTCTTCCCATCTTTCCTTCCATTTTTTCCGCCACGGTAAGCCCAAACCCCTCTCATGCCTTTCTCCCTTTTCTCTTGCTCCTGTATACTTTTCTTGCCATGATTCTTTCTCCCCCACCTTCTTCAACCCTTTATGAACCTAGTGACCCTATAAAAGCTAGGGTTTTAGGGGCATCGTTGCTCCGTCCGCACCATGCATTTCTTCTCCCCCATTCTTCCCATGTTCCCTACGTTATTCTTTTATCCATATCATTTTGGGCCTTTGGTCTTCTAGGAGACCTCTCCATGACGTTCTATGAACTCCCTTATACTGGTCACCATTGTTATTTCAACCTATTCGGTTCCCGACCATTTCTCCCCTACTTTGGCCGCCTGCGCCTGGGGACTTGGGTCAGGATCAAGGCTTTTGACTTTGCAAGGTGTGGTGAAGGCATGGATTCACTCCACCAAGCCCATCAATGCTTCCTGGTCCCTCCACTGCAGTGTTTTGTCATCAAAATTGAATCGATTCAAGCTATTCCAAGCCCCCATTCACCTGTGATAGGATCGAATGACCCAATCAAAAGTTCAACTTCGTTGTTTCCTTCTTTTTTGTTCGCCTTTAGCTTTTTTGACCCAAATTGAGTAGTTTCTAAAAATCATTTTTCGATGAAATTTTGCCTAGTCGGTTCCCCAAGTTCCTCCATCTCAAAACGTCTTTTCAGGAGGGATTTTGGTCACCCGTGCCACCATGGAAAACCAATATGGGCTCTTTACCTTCATCTTAACCTAAGGAGTGCACATATCACCTTTGTTTCCCTGAAGGCAATCACAACTCTGCTCATGATCGAAGGTTAGAGAAGCAGTCATGGTTTTGGCATCTGTCGGGGGTGAAGAACATGTTTGTAAGGCCCCTAACCTAGCTTAGTACTCGAGTACTTTTCTTTTCTTAATAATATGCTTAACCTTAATCTAATCCTTTGAGATGCTTTGTTAAAATGTGACAACCTTATGTTTCAATTTGGTCCTGTTTGGGTGAGGTTTGAGCTATGTGTCTTTATTTTGGACCAAGTTGCATTTTACCCAGGTTGAGGGGTTATCTTGCAATTTGGGACATGTAGAGTGTTCCCTTAGCTCTTTAACATCATGAGAGAGAGAATGATGTTGAAGGGTGCCTTGTTTGGACCTTGGTTGATGATGTGGCATCCTGTGGTGATGCAAGTGTTTCTAGGGTTTTTTTTGGTAAGGTATGCCCAAAGAGCCAATCATGTGATAATTGACATGGCATATACCTTAAAGGATTTGATTAATACATGTAAAGGCAAGCTTCCAATTCATTCTATTTTGTTCAGTTATGAGATAATGAGGAAACACTATGAATTTCTAGAGAATAATATTACTCAATGACTTATGTCTTCAAGTATTAGCCTTGTTGAAATGAGATCATACAGATGTGAAGAGTACATATATATATATTCTCAATATGCCCCTAGTCGGTTGTTACCATGGAAGGTAGATAGACACCAGTAACACATAAGACTAAAGTGTGAGTTGGTTGATGCCTGAATCTCACTAAGTCATGATAAGACAATATCAAACCAAGCACACAGATACATGTTAGGGAACAATGTATCAGACAGACTCACCTTGAGAGTGAAACATGGTTGTGGTGGCCACAGTCATCTCTCATAGTGAAGGTGGTGATTGTGATTCTTAGACCTAAAAGCACTGCATCGGTTACATGTTGGTGGGTACGCTTTGACATCATCAAACATAGTCCTAAAACATGGGTTGTTAAAATGGTGATGACTGGGTGACTTTAACACATGGGGATAGACTATGAGTGATAGATATGGGATTAGTCCCTCCTACTGGAGTATGATATCTTGGCCACTTGATAAGCAAGACTGAGAAACGCATGCACATGCACATGTGAATCAATATATGATATTGAGGTCACATTATCTCAGACAGACTGCTCTTGGTTCAAGGAACATGGATTGAATGTTGAGAGGATGACCTTCCACAAGTTCATCTTGGATATAAGAGACAAAGGAATTATACAATCAGTGCAACACCTTACACAGAAGGTAGCTTGAAGTTGTTCTCCAACTTTATTCACTTGGGTAGCACTAATGTGCGACTAGGCACCACTCTTTGCTTGTGATGTCATAATCCAGTTGCGGAGATTCACTGCCAATGTGATATGGGACATATAGGGTCACACACATAGGAACTCATCTAGAAGAGGAGTTTTTGAAAAAATTGCAAATTCTTTTGTAGAACCAAAGAACAACAACAAACAATTACTTTTCTCTGTAATCGGTCCTTGAGAAGGATAGACTTACTGGGAACAACTTCCATGATTGGTTCAGGGTGCTGAGAATTGTTCTCACACAAGAGTGCAAGTTCTATGTTCTGGAAACACTAGAACCAAAGGAACCAACTCAAAATGCTCCACGGGAGGACAAGGATGCTTACAAGAAACATACTGAAGACACCATGGATGTCAAGTGTCTGATGCTATGCTCCATGAACCATGAGTTGCAAATGCAACATGAGAACATGGGGGTGATTGAGATGGTCACACATCTCAAGAGCATGTACCAAGATCAAGCAATACATGATAGATACGATGTCTCCAAGGCACTGTTCAACTGCATCATGGCAGAAGGAGATCAAGTAGGTCCTCATGTACTCAAGCTCATTGGGTATGTGGAGAACCTAGCTAGACTGGGATTCCTCTTTGGCTAAGAGTTGGCCACTGACATGATTCTACAGTCTCTTCCAGAGTCATATAGTCAGTTTGTCATGAACTACAACATGAATGACTTTGACAAGTCATTGATAGAGTTGTTGGGAATGTTGAGGATAGTTGAGACACAAATGAAGAAATACAAGCCCAAATCTATGATGGTGATCAACAAGACAAAGGGGAAGTCGAAAGGTAAAGGCAAAGCTAATAAGAGCTCTAAAGCTAGCCAGAAGCCCAAGTCTTTAGATCTCAATGAAAAGGGAGGTGTGAACAAAGTGAGAGGGGATTGTCACCATTGCCACTAGTCTGGACATTAGAAAAGAAATTACCCACTCTGGTTAGAGGAAATAAAGAAGAAGAAGGATGGCATTGAGGCCTTCACTTCAGGTATAAACAATATAGGATAAATTTTATTACTTCTTAAGTTTTGGTATATGATACCAGATAAGAGATCTGACATACTGATGTGCATGATCTGACAAGAAGTAAAATCCCTCATAGAAGGACAATGATGGACAAGGTGGAGCAAGTGTTGTAGAAGATTTGGTATACATTTAAAATTTATCTGAGCCCAATGGGCATGTAATAGAGTTAGTTGAACTGCTATTTCATTAAGCCATAAGAAACAACTTATTTTAGAGAATCTTGTATGACAAGGATGATATATCAATAAAGTATGAGATTATTGTTTCTGTTTCAAAGATATGATCTTACATGGCAATGGCCCAAAAACATCTTGTGATATTTATGCAAAATGATCCAAAGATGAATGCTCATAATGTTTATACCAAAGGATTATAATTGATAACTCAAGACTATCATTAACATTAGTCATCTTATGTGAATATGATAACTGCTTGCCTAGAATACATATTGATGTTAATCTAGAATCCCTTGGTTATTGAACCTAAGGAAACCCACAAAGTCTTATTGAGATATAATGTGACATAACATCCTTCACTAGATGTAGTGTAGGATAACCTTTCCATTTAACCTCATATGTATGATGCATGAAGATCTTATGGAGTGAATGCTATAGATGATTACTTATACCTCATATCCATTTATTGGTAATATGATGATATGTACTCAGTAAAATAGAAATCTCTTGAAATGTTAAAAGAGAGTATAGATGAAGTATGACTTTGATGAAAGTATTAAGAAACTTTAATGAGATCAAATGTTGTAATATTTTACATCAATACTTTGAGTACCTTCAGAAATGAACTGTGATAAGGTATCACAAGTCAAATCCATCTGAACATGATGATGTGTCAGATTGAAGGAATTGTACTGTGATGATTCATGATATAATTAATCAATTAATATAGCCTTCTTACATCCTCATATATATAAAAATAAATAAATAAATAAATATATATATATATATATATATATATATATATTTATACATCACTAAATGAAGTACCATCTGAGTGGTTTATGAGACATCATATATGATATGATTTGGGAATGTCCCAATAAGTCTAAAAGGGATTGAAACCAACATTAAGAAAGTAATTTCTTGAAGAAGGTTTATCCATAAACCATGATTGTTGAATATTACTATCAATCCCTATCCAATAACAAAAGTGTTTTGTTGATAGTATAACTGAGTTCCTAAAAAATCAGTGGGAACAAAAGTATAATCGGATTGTTTGAGGTCAACAAAGAGGTACAATGAGAACTATAAGAATCACAATTTGTTGTGGAATCTCGAGTTTGTTATATAACAAAGATTAAAATAGTTCTGGTAGAACACATCTAAGACTGGAGGATTGTGAATCCAATAATTCAGATTGGTTGGTCATACAGGATGAGCCAACTTGTCAACTAGAAGCTACTTCTAGGTAAAATGGGATCCATGTTAGATAACAAGGTAGGACCTTGATAAGCACCACCTAAAGGGGTAATACCTAAAGGGTGAAATAAGGTCTTGTGGTAAAGACATACATGGATTACATAAAATGATAAATTGGTTGAAAAGCATTTTCAAATCAGTTCAATTTGTTGAACTTGACAGAAATACATTTACCAATTGCCAGACTTGTTGTTGTATTTAAAATAGACTAAGAGATTTGGCATATGAAGATAAAAATGGTTTCCTTAAAAGGAATACATCAGAGGATGTGTACGTGACACAACCTAAAAGGTTTTATAACATCAAGAATGCAAATAAAGTCTATAAACTACAAAGTTTAATCAAAGATTAAAAAAAAACATCTCAGAGAAGGGATCTTTTGATTTAGACAAGATAGTCAAAGAGTTTGACTTGAATCAAGTTAAAAGAATGAAATATGTGATTATAAAAGATTTAGTGGGAGCATATATGAATATTCCACATGTGATGATGAGTGACATCTCAATATTACAAATATTGAGAACTGGCATGCAAACCCCTTCAACAATAAAGGAAAAGATGAAACTTCTTATAAGATAAGGATTAATAACTATGAGTAGTTCTTGAATGTTTCACAATGGAAGTTTAAGCACATATAATAGAAATGTGTTGAAAGAGTTCAACATGGAAGGATTCAATGAGAGAGAATTCAGATTAATCTCTCATGAACCCCATATTCTAATTATTGTAAATAATGGAAATATCATGAATAAGATTCCATGGGTCATCCAAAGAGTGGATCTATCATGTAATCTATTAACATGCTTATGCCATATAATCTTGTATGTATTGGACATGATAAGATGATATAAACTCCAATAAGGGTTATTGGAAAGTCATTGAAGATATCCATTAGTACTTGTGAAATACTTAAGGATAGATTTCTAGTCAATGAGGATCGAAATAAGAGGAAGAGTAGGATGTAAAGAGTTACATCGATGCAAGCTTCCATAATGACAAAATAGATCACAAATTGAAATATGTTTCATTTAAAAGGAGAAGTGTTGATTAGTTGTAAAGGTTCCAAACGAATAAACATTAATTCAATTCTACAATAGAAGGTGAGGATACTTGTGCTATGAACACAGAGTGATACTATATGGATCTAAAGGTTCATGTGATGAACTTATAGATATTCCAACCATTGATGACTCAATAGAAATACCATGACAACAATGGAGCTAATTGTTAGGCAAGGAATACCAGATACCATATTACGGCAGTTCTGTCTCATAAAAAGAAATCGTACAACAAATAGATTAGGAACATGCAATATACCGACTATAAGCAAAGTGTTTCTAACCCTCTAAATCAACATTAACTCAGAAGAAGCATGTTGGACATGTTTAAATCACTAAGGATGAGATCTGTGGGTGATTGACACTAAGTGCAAGTGGGAGTCTATTGGTAAGGTATGCCCATAGAGCCAACAATGTGATGATTGATATGGCATATACCTTAAAGGATTTGATTAATATATATAAATTCAAGCTTCCAATTCTTCATTCACTTATGAGATAATGAGGAAACACTATGAATGTCTACAGAATAATATTACTCAATGGTGTATGTCTTGAAGTATTAGCCTTGTCGAATGATAACATAAGGATGTTAAGAGTACACATACATATTCTCAGTATGTTTCTAGTCGGTTGTTACTATGGAAGATAGATAGACACTAGTAACACATAAGACTGGAGTGTGAGTTGGTTGATGACTGAATCTCACAAAGTCATGATATGGCAATACCAAACTAAGCACACATATACATGTTAGGTAACAGTTTATCGGACATACCTACCTTGAGAGTGATACATGGTTGTGGTAGTCACAATCATCTCTCATTATGAAGGTGGTGATTGTGATTCTTAGACCTGAAATCACTACACTCGTCACATGTCGTTGGGTATGATTTAACATCATCAAACACAATCCTAAAACATGGGTTGCTATAACAGTGATGATTGAGTGACTTTGATACATGGGGATAGACTGTGAGTGATAGACATGGGATTTGTCTCTCCTACTGGAGTATGATATCCTGGCCACTTGATAAGCGAGACTGAGAAACGCATGCGCATGCACATGTGAATCAATATATGATATTGAGGTCACATTATCTCTAACAATCTATGATACAAGGAACATGGATTGAACATTGAGAGGATGACCTTCCATGCCTCGAGTTCATACTGGATATCAGAGACAAAGGAACTGTACAACCACTGCAACACCTTACACAAATGTAGGTTGAAATTGTTCCCCAACTTTCCATTCACTTGGGAGCATTGATGTGTGACTAGGCACCACTCTTTGCTTGTGATGTCAAAAGACAGTTATGGACATTGACTGCCAACGTGATATGGGACCTATAGGGTCACACACATAAGAATTAATCTAAAAGAGGTTTTTGATCTTGAATGATATTTGGATTGATTACTAAAGCATTTAGGTATTCAATTTACCCAGAAAATTGACTGATTGGATGTTGGTCTGTCAAACAACCATCTGATTAAGTGAGATGACCATTTGGGCATGCCAGATGGGTGTCTCAATTGTTGAGATGGCCACTTGGGTTGTCAGGCTGATCCAAGTTCAAATTGGCTAAGTTTTGCCCTTTAACCAACTGATTCAATGTGATTGAACTGACCAAATCATCTCGACTTACCAGACGAGCATATGGGTGAGTGAGATGGGCATCTCACCTGGGTGAGATGGATCAGTTGGGCCAAACAGAGGTTCATGATGTTTCCCAAATAGTTTCTATTGCACAAATTTGGAGTGTAAGTAAATTAATATGTGATATTAATTGGAATCGAAATTTCCAAATTCGTATCCAATTGGGAAACTGCCAAGTGACCATTTGGCAGTGTGAGGCGGCCCTCTCGCACCCTAGAAAACTATCTAGGTGTGCCATATGACCGTTTGGCATCTCATAGGTTTCAAAAGTTCAAATTCATTTGGTTCCTTCCACTCCCACGCAATCCCATACAAACTAGGAACCCTAACCCTAACCTCTCCTATAAAAGGAGGGGTACTAGGGGATTCCCAAGACATAACGCAGACAACTAAGAATCAATTCCTCTGACAACTGTTGTCCTCTCTAGTTGTGGTAACCAAGAGATCCCATGTAAGTCCTACCTGATAGGGAGGGATAGCCAACGGGAGAGAACAACTGAGAAGTTGTCGTTGTGGGAGAGCAGGTTGGTGACTATACATCAACGGGAGGGACAACTCCTTCCTATCTACTCTAGTTGAATGACATGAGTTCTAGTTGGTCTATGTGGACTACTCTAGAGGCAGGAGTCCTTTGGCTGCTTCTTGGAGAGCGAAGTCAACCTGCAATTCTTGGCGAGACCACCAGAGTCACTATAGAGTTTATGCATATAACTGTTTGTGGCGAAGACTGGGAGCTGCATAGCCACTGTCCAAGAGCAACTTGTCAGTAGTTGCAAAGAAGTGAGTTTTATAGCTATATTTGCTCCGGGACAAGGTATAAATCACTAAACCTATCCTTCCTATTTCATAGTAGTTGACGCGATTCTGCTGTTATGGGAATATGGATAGATAAATTTTTTATTTCCACTGTTATACCCTATGCCCACATTTCCCTAAATTTTTGGCTTTGATGATATGTTTCGACCTTGAGCTTGAGTTTGGAGTGTTGCTATTGTAACACTTGTCCTAGTTGATGTTTGTTTCAACCCCAAGGTGTGGGTGACCTTAGTGGTCGATACCCAACCTAGGTTGTATCACCATGTGTTGCATGCAAGTGTTTAGTGGTTGCATGGTTGTTTTCTTGGTGGAAAAATGTCCCTTAAGTGCTCGCTTGTGTTGACACCTCATATATACTATACCTCTCTCCTACCTTGAGTATATAACCTCTCTCCCCTTCATGTAAGCAATCCTTTTTCTTTCTTTCTTTCTCCTTTCTTGCTTGGCCGACCATGGAGCTTGGTGGAGCTAGAGGGTGCTGATCTTGGTGCTATGGTGGCTGACCACCTTTACATGTGGTGTTTTTGAGCTTGATCATCCTCCTTGTGGTGATATTCTTCCTTGGTAAGCGGTTTTCACCCCTTGATCTCGTTTTTCCCTTGCACCCTATGTTCTTCTTCCTTGCTTCTCAGCCATGAGAATGTGGTTCTACCATGGTGGTCATATTGATAGAAACTTCTCATCACAAGGGGTCGAAGACTATGTTTTGACATGGTGGTACCCAAATGAGAGTAAGCTTTCTTCTCTTTCCCCTTTCTTCTTCTTTGGTTCGGTCTAGAGTTTTCACCCTCTTTCTTAAGTTATCCTTTGACCATGGCTTTCTTCTCTTTGGAGGTGATCTTGTGGCCGAAGTGTAGACTTGGTTGGAGCTTCATCTTCTTCCTTGGAGCTCATGATCTTGGATCTTGGTTCTCTACCTAAGGTGGGTTATATAACTCTCTACCTTCTTCTATTACTTGCACCCTTATTTGTGCTTCCATGCTTCAATTTTCATATCAAAAACCATGATATGCTAGATGATGCTATCATGTTTAAGGGTTTAAGACTTTTTAGTATCCTCATGTAGATTTCTCTCTTTATTAACCTTAATTCCATGAAATCATTTTCTAAGTGATGGATGAAGTGAAGTTGAACATAATTCTTGGTTTTATCACCATGTTATGGTTCGACTCTCATGTTTTCTTGAGGTTTTTGGAATGGTTTTCTTGAGTTTGAAGCTTGGTTTCTCTCTCTTGGTTTGGGTTCTTGATGGTTCATGTTGGAGTTTGGTTTTAGGTTTTTGATGATCATCTTGTGTGGAGTTTTTACTTCTTAAATGGTGCTTAGTATCTGGACGTTTACATCTATTTTGATCATGGCTTAACCTTGTTTTGAGGATGGGTATGTTCCTTTGTGGTAGCTTGACCTTGGTGGTTGCTACACCTTGATCTTGGTTCGGTTGACACCCTTGAGCTTGATGTTGGTCGCCTAACCCTAATGGTTGATGGCCATGACACCTAAAGGGGTCATGAAACATGGTTTTAGTTGATGTTGTTTCAGTCAAGACACCATGTGTTGAAGGTTGGTCATGAAACATGTGGGTGTTGCAGTCACAACACTAGGCCTTGAGGTTTTGGTTGACACACACATACACATCTATAGTGATGGTCGCTACTCTTGGTTGATATGTTGGTCACTACATATGTATAACATAGTGATATGGTTATGCGTGTATATGTAATTGATGATAAGTACCTAGTGCTATTTGGATGATTGGTTAGTTAACCCTGATCATGTTTCTCAATCCTAACCAGTTCCAAGAAAGTGGGAGATGACATAAATAGGGCTTGGTTATTGATTAATGCTATGAAACCCTAATCAACTATATACGTAAAACCCTAATTCTAGGGTGTTTTACACATATTGAGTTTGCTTGGATTTTTAGCATGTGATTATACTTTCTCTCTCCTACTTGTGCAATCCTAACCTTGTAGGTGGAATGTATGTCATAGCTATGTGATCATTATGTGATACAGGGTGATGGCTATGAGCCTTGATGAGGCATGTTGAGATCATAATGATGTGATGGGTCTTATGACCTGGAAAAGGCTTAAAGCCTAGTGAGAGGTGATATCCTCCAATGATGTTACAAGGGATTTATATCCCATAGCAATGGAAAATTGTGGTGATAGCCTTGCATGGAAGTGTGATGGTGTTGATGGCCTTATGAGTGACATTGCTATAAGTATCATGTGATGATGTGACAAGTTCACACCTTATACATTTTATATCTTCTAGAGTTGTACTATGCCCTTATCTTTGTAGAGTTTATTTTGGGATTATACGTTGTAACTTGATTGATGCTAAAAGACACATAATGGGCCTAACTAATCAAGTGAAACCCTAATCATGTAGGTTCCCTGTGCCATAGATCCATTTCAATGTCATAACTTGCTGGGTGGTGAAATGAGTCATTCCTACGAGAAGCTCAGAGCACATATTTTTGAATATGCGGGGGTGTAAGTCGATTATCTCCTTGCATCCACAATGACAGGTTGTGTGAGATGGCCATGCATGAGCTGTTCTCCTTGTGATATGTGATAGGAAACAATTTACTGCAATTGATGTCTCTTTTTAATAATGGCCATGCGTGAGCCTGTTCTTCTAGTGTCATGACCTATACCAATGAGGGCTAGGTGTTTTACAAGGACGTCCATACGTGACTCGATCCTTCAGCTTGACTATATGTCACTATTTGCAACTGACTGATATGTCTCTGTGGTGTTTCTCTTATACTGACCAAGAGGTGTTGGAGAGGTTGTGGATTTCGTCTCTTGTATAGACCTTGTATGGCATCGATTTCTACTTCATAGTGGTAGGTTGGATTTGGTTGGTATGACTAAAATCCTCAAGGAATAATAAAAGACATAATACAACTGTGTCGTATATTTTGCTTAGGGTCAAAATATGCTTCACATTGGATGACCCCTTTGCCTTATCTTTGTAATGATTTCTTGAATTATAATGTGGTAAGCAAAATCAACTGTTATATCTACTGCTCAGTGGTAACTGCCTTATTTGCTTAACATGTGTTATCAATTTAATACATATTGTTTAGCTGAATATGCTCAACCTAATAAATATCTTACCTATCTACTTTAATCTTTCTGTGCTTTTAATAGATGTTGGTGTAGAGTTATATCTTTCGTTGAGACATTTGGTCTCACCCCATGGGTTTCTACATATTTTAGGTGGTTGAGCATGAAGAGGTAGAGATCGTGTTGTTGAGGTTGAGCAACAAGAGGAGCAGTAGCTGAGTAAAGGTTGGATAAGCTACTTGTGTTTTATAGTAGAGTCCTATGTGTCATCCCTGTACTCCCAGGTCCTTGGGGAGAGTTTTCTAGATGTTGTATATCGATACAACATTTTGGCTATATGCCTTTGTTGTAAGATATACCATGTATGTATGTTATCTTATGTACAAGTTGTGGCCAGTGAGCCAGTAAATAATGCTATGTAATACTCTTTTGGTAGGTATTATGTATGCATGTAGCTTTTGTAGACTCTGACGTGATATCCTTCCACTTGAGGTAGATATGTGAAAATGGTTTTAATTTCCTATTTTTATAGTAACCTGGTTGTTACGTTTTAGTTCCACATTTTGTTTTGAGTAATCTCGCTTTCGTGTGGCGTGGGGCATCACAAGTTTAGTTGGTATCAGAGCTTTAGGTTCACTGAGTCTAAATGGACATAGGACTAGGGTTGTGTCTATTCTAGTGTCCTCCAATATATCTTATGGTAACTTCTACCTATGCTGAAGAAGAAGAAGAAGAGAAGAGAAGATGGCTAGGGAACATGATGAACATGCTACCGAGATTAGTGTTGCTGCACCTGGTGGTGGTGCTAGGAGGTAGGAGAGGATTGATGGAGTGCCTAAGATGCCCTAGTTTGACCCTACTGTGGTGGGCAATCCTGCTTTCCGGTCCATGTTTGGACAATTTATGGCTACGATGACACATATGGCAGACTATATGCCTCCACCCCAAGTGAGAGAGACAAACCCTAATGTGGAATCTTTGGGATCGGGGAAGATCCTTGAGAGGTTGAGACATGTAGAGGCGGTTGAGTATGAGGGCATGACAGACCCGACAAATGCAGATCTGTGACTGACTGATTTAGAGAAAGCCTTCAAGATCCTCAACATCCCTAAAGAGGATAAGGTGAAGCATGTTGTGTATTTGTTAAAGGGGAGTGATGGCCATTTGTGGGCCATTGAGGAGGAGAAAATGCCAGGTGATGTGATCAGTTGAGAAGAGTTGCAATGGGAGTTTGTGAGTTGGTACTTTTATGATACCTATCTTGATGACAAGATCAACCAGTTCAAGAAGATCTGACAAGGATCTATGATGGTCAATGAGTACAAAGCTAAGTTCGTGCAACTTCTAAGGTTTTGTCCGCATATGGCCGCAACAGACAAGGAGAGGCTTAGATAGTTTGAGAAAGGTTTGAGTACAGAGTTGATGACTCCAATGTCATCCCTAGATTACAAAGAGAAGTTCTCTATGTTTGTAGAGTCTGTAAGAAGGATGGATCTATGAGGTCGTGCATTGATTAAATGAAGTTGAACAAGGTGACAATTAAGAACAAGTACCCTTTGTTGAGGATTGATGATTTGGTTGCCCAATTGTGAGGTGTTGCAGTCTTTAATTTCAAAGATAGATCCGAAGTCGGGATATCACCATTTACAGATCAAGGCAATTGACATACCAAAGTCATCTTTTAGGATAAGGTATGGTCACTACGAGTTTGTAGTTATAATGTTCGGGTTAACCAATGCACCAACAACGTTCATGGACCTGATGAACTGAGTGTTTCGGCCGTATCTGGATCAGTCTGTAGTGGTATTTAGAGATGGCATCTTGATTTACAGTTGGGATAGCCAGTAGCACGAGCACCATCTGCATTAGGCGTTGACCTTATTGACATATCACCAGTTGTATGCAAAGTTTAGCAAGTGTGAGTTTTGGATGAGGGAGGTATCCTTTCTTGGACATGTGATATCTATTGAGGGTGTTTGTGTAGACCCAAGAAGGTGGAGTATGTGATAGAGTGGGAACAACTGAAGAAGCCAACAAAAGTTTGTGGTTTTCTAGGATTGGCAAGTTACTACAAGGGGTTCATCAAGAACTTCAGTGCAGTGACGTGACCCCTAAAGAAGCTAACAAGAAAAGATGTACTTTTTGTCTGGGTTGAAAAGTGTCAACGTGATTTTTAGTTGTTAAAGAATAACCTGACAAGTGCACATGTGCTAGTGCTTCCACAACAGGGGAAATGATATATAGTCTTTTGTGATGCCTCAAAGAATGGCCTGGGATGCATGTTGATGCAGTATAAGAATGTGAGCTATTTTGCATCATGACAGTTAAAGAAGCATGAGGATAACTATCCCACCCATGATCTAAATCTTGATGCAATGATTCATCCCTTGAAGATTTGGAGACACTACCTTTATGGAAAGAAGTGTCAGATCTTCACCGACAACAGGAATCTCAAGTACATCTTTTCGCAATAAGAGTTGAACATATGAAAGAGATGCTGGATGGAGCTGATTAAAGACTATGATTGTACCATAGATTACCATTCGGGAAAGGCGAACGTGGTGACATACACTTTGAGTAGGAAATCTTCATCATCATCACCTGCTGACTAGGTGTAGTTATGTTCCTTGGTGTGATATAAGAGAGACATGTTGGTCTACTTACATTAGATGAATGTGAAGTTGGAGGTGTCCATGCTAGTAGAACTGTTGGCATAGTTGCAGGTGAAGCCCACGTTGAGGCAGTAGATTAGTGAGGCTCAACATGATGATACTATGATACAATAGACTAAGAAAAGTTTGGAAGTGAGAAGCGTGATGGCTTCCACGAGTCAAATGATGGATCAGTGTGCTACCACAATAGAGTTGTGGTTCCTGATAATGATAATCTGAGGAAGATGGTCTTAAAAGAGGCTCATTCTTTGATGTATGCCATGCATCTAGGTAGCATGAAGATGTACCACAATCTTAAGGATTTGTATTGGTGGCCTGGTTTGAAACATGACGTAGCTGAGTTCATAGCAAAGTGTCTTGTGTGCCAGCAGGTTAAGGCAGAGCATCGAAAACCTACAAGGACTTTGCAACTGTTACCTATACTACAATGTAAATGGGTCCATGTTACGATGGACTTTGTGGTTGGTCTACCTAGGACAACCAAAGGTCATGACTCCATATGGGTGATGGTTGATCGATTGACAAAGACAACACACTTTTTGCCTATGAAGATGACGTATACAACAGAGAAATTTACACAAATATATGTTCATGAGATAGTGAGGTTGTATGGTATTCCATCTGCAATCATGTCTGACAGAGGTCCTCCATTCACCAGTCATTTCTGGGAATGTTTGCACATAGCTATGGGTACATAGTTGAAATTCAATATGGGTTTCACCCGTAGACAAATGGGAAGTCAGAGAGGACTATCCAAATATTGGAAGATTTGTTGATAGCATGTGTTTTGTAGTTTTTGGGAAGATGAAATGTGCTTCTCATTTTGATAGAGTTTGTCTACAGTAACAACTATCAAAGAAGCATTGATATGGCACCTTATGAGGCTTTTTATGGGATATGTTGTAGATCTCCTTTATGTTGGTACGAGACCGATGGATATTAGATTTTGGGTCCTGAGCTTGTGCAACAAACGACATAAAGATCAGAGTGATTCAACAATAATTTAAGGTAGCACAAGATAGACAAAAGTCATATGTAGATAACTAGCATAGACTATTAGAGTTCCAAGTGGGAGATAGAGTGTATCTCAATGTCTCTACTTGGAAAGGCATTTTGAGGTTTGTGAAGAAGGGTAAGTTGGCTCCTACATATGTGGGACCTTACCCGGTGGTGGCATGTGTTGGGAAGGTGGCTTACAAGTTGGACTTGACACCTGAGTTACACTGGTTGCACCCAATGTTCCATGCATCTATGTTGAAGAAGTGCCACCCAGAACTGAGTTGGTTTTGCATCCCGTGGAGGTTGATCTAGATGAGGACATATCTTATGTGGAGGGTCTTGTGTTGATCCTAGATAGGAGGATCAAGAAGTTGAAAAAAAGGATATAGCATTTGTTAAGGTTCTATGGCATAACCGTGGCGTAGAGGAAGCCACATGGCAGCTTGAGGAAGATATGCGTAGGAAGTACCTGTCTCTTTTCACGTAGGATTTCTGGGGTGAAACCTTTGTTAGCGGTTTACGGTTGTTAGACCCCTGACCTAGCTTAGTGTTTGAGTATGCTAGCTTTTCTTAATAAGATGCTTAACATTAATCTAATCCTTTGAGTTTCTTTTTTAACATGTGACAAACTTATGTTTTCAATTCGGTCCCGTTCAGATGAGGTTTGAGCTATTTGTCCTTATTTTGGATCGAGTTGCAATTTACCCAAGTTGAGGGGTTGTCTTGTAATTTGTGACATGTAGAGTGTTCCCTTAGTGCTTTAATATCACAAGAAAGAGAATTATATTGAAGGGAACCTTGTTTGGACCCTGGTTGATGATGTGGCATCATGTGGTGATGCAAGTTTTTCTAGGGTTTTGGCTTTGATGATATGTTTTGACCTTGATCTTGGGTTGGGAGTGTTGCAACCGTATTACTTGCACTAGTTGATGTTTGTTTTGACCCCAAGGTGTGGGTGACCTTAGTGGTCAATACCCAACCTAGGTTGTATCATCATGTGTTGCATGTAAGTGTTTAGTGGTTGCATGGCTATTTTCTTGGTGGACAAATGTCCCTTCGGTGCTCTCTTGTGTTGACACCTCATATCTACTATATCTCTCTCCTCCTCTGTGTTGATACAAGGGGTTTGAGACTATTGTTTGACATGGTGGTACCCAAGTGAGAGGAATCTTTCTTCTCTTTCCCCTTTCTTCTTCTTTGGTTCAACCTAGGGTTGTTACCCTCTTTCTTGAGCGATCCTTTGACCATGGTGTTCTTCTCTTTGGAGGTGATCTTGTGGCTGAAGTGTAGAACTTAGTTGGAGCTTCATCTTCTTCCTTGGAGATCATGATCTTGGAGATTCGTTATCTACCTAAGACGGGTTATATAACTTTCTACCTTATTCTTTTACTTGCACCCTTATTTGTGCTTCCATTCTACTATTTTCATATCTAATTGTGATGCTAATATGGTAGATGATGCTATTATATTTTAGGGTTTAAGACTTTGTAGTATCCTCATGTAGATTTCTCTCTTTCTTAACCCTAATTCCATGAACCCATTTTCTAAGTGTTGGATGAAGTGAGCTTGTTACATGCAACATGATTCTTGGTTTTATCACCATGTTATGGTTTGGATCTCACATTTTCTTAAGATTGAAGCTTGGTCATTTCTCTCTTGGTTTGGTTTCTTGATGGATCATGTTGGAGTCTAGTTTTGGGGTTTTGATGATCCTCTCATGTGGAGTTTTTCCTTCTTAAGCTGTGCTTAGTATCTTGACATTCACATCTATTTTGATCAAGGCTTAACCCTATTTTGATGATGGGTATGTGCCTTTGTGGTAGATCGACCTTGGTGGCCGCTACACCTTGATCTTATTTTGGTGGACACCCTTGAGCTTGATGCTGGTCGCAACACATTCCCTTGGTAGCGGTCGCAACCCTAACCCTAATGGTTGATGGCTGTGACACCTAAAGGGGTCGTGACACATGGTTTTAGTTGATGCTGTTTCAGTTGAGATGCCATGTGTTGATGGTTGGTCGCGACACATGTGGGTGTTGCGGTCGCAACACCATGCCTTGAGATTTTTGTCAACATACACAAACATACACCTCTATGGTGATGGTCACTACTCTTGGTTGATATGCTGGTCGCTACATATGTTTGTAACATAGTGAGTTGGTTGCACATCTATATGTAATTGATGATAAGTACCTAGTGCAGTTTGGATGAATGTTTAGTTAACCCTGATCATGTTTCTCAATCCTAACCAGTTCCAAGAAGTGGGTGATGACATAACTACAATTTGGTGATTGATTAATTCAATGAAACCCTTATCAACTATATATGTAAAACCCTAACACTAATTCTAGGGTGTGTTATACATGCCGAGTTTGCTTGGATAAATAACATGTGATTATACTTTCTCTCTCCTACTTGTGCAATCCTAACATTATAGGTGGAATGTATGGCATAGCTATGTGAATGCTATGGTGATCATTATGTGATACATGGTGATGGCTATGAGCATTGATGAGCCGTGTTAAGATCATAATGTTGTGATGGGTCTTATGACCTGGAAAAGGCTTAAAACCTAGTGAGAGGTGTTATCCTCCAATGATGTCATGAGGGATTTATATCCCATAGAAGTGCAATTGTGGTGATGGCCTTGCATGGCAGTGTGATGATTTTGATGGCTTTGTGAGTGGTAGTGTTATAAATATCATGTGATGATGTGAAAAGTTCACACCTTATACCTTTTATATTTTCTAGAGTTGTACTGTTCCCTTATCTTTGTTGAGTTATTTTGGGATTATACGTTGTAACTTGATTGATGCTAAAAGACACATAATTGGCCTAACTAATCAAGTGAAACCCTAATCATGTAGGTGCCCTATGCCATATATCCATTCTAGTGTCAGAACTTTCTAGGTGGTGAAACGAGTCATTCCTACGGGAATCTCAGAGCGCATATTTTTGAATATGTGGGGGTGCAAGTTGAGTATCTCCTTGTGTCCACAATGACAGGTTTTGCAAGACGTTAGATAGCCATGTGTGAGCTCTTATCCTTGTGATATATGATAATCATCAATTTAACTCCATTTGATGTCTCTTTTTAAGAATGGACATGCGTGAGTCTGTTCTTCTAGCACCGTGACCTATACCAAGATGGGCTAAGTGTTTTTATAAGGATAACCATGTGTGAGTCGATCCTTCAACTTGACTATATGTCACTGTTTGTAGCTAACTGATATGTCTCTATAGTGTTTCTCTTTAACTGACCAAGAGGTGTTGGAGAGGTCGTGGAATCCGACTCTTCCATAGACCTTGTATGGCATTGATTTTGAGTGGTCGGTTGGATTTGAGTGGTACTACTCAAATCCTCAGGGGATAATAAAAGACATAACATAGCCCTGTAGTATATTTTGCTTAGGGTCAAAATACGCTTCACATTGTATGACCCCTTTGCCTTATCTTTGTACTAATTTCTTGAACTATAATGCGGTAAGATAAATCAACTGTTATACACATTCTTCATATTCCTTCTTAAAGTTTTAATTGTTCTACTTCTCAGTGGTAATTGCCTTATTTACCTAATATTTGAAATTAGTTTAATACATATCATTTAGCTGAATCTGCTCAACATGATAAGTATATTACCTATCTACTTTAATCTACCTGTGCTTTTAATAGACATTGGCAAAGAGTTATATCTCTCACTGGGAGGTTTGGTCTCACCCCGTGGGTTTCCACTTCTTTTAGGTGGTCGATCATGAAGAGGTTGAGATCGTGTTGTTGAGGCTGAGAAGCAATAGGAGCAGTAGCGAGTACATGTTGGATAAGTTGCCTTTATTTTGTAGTAGAGTCCTATTTGTCATCCCTATACTCTTAGGTCCTTGGGGGGAGTTTTGTAGATGTTGTATATTGAGATGACATTTTGGCTATATGCCTTTGTTGTACATATGTAGCATGTATGTATGTGAACATGTTATCATATGTATAGGTTGTGGCCAGTGAGCTAGTAAACAATGCTGGATAATAATCTTTTGGCAGGTATCATATATACATGTAGCTTTTGTGGACTTCTATGTGATATCCTTCCACTTGAGGTGGATGTGTGATACTGGTTTTAATTTCCTGTGTTTTCTGGTAACGTCATTGTTATGTTTTAATTCCATGTTTTGTTTTGAGTAATCTTGCTTTCATGTGACATGGGGCATCACAATGATCCTCTACCATTTTCCTTATCTACCCCTTTTCTCGATTTTGGTGTTGTTCAGTTGACATGGGAAATTTGGTCATTCCAGCACCTATCTTGACTTCCTTTTCACTGGGTCACATGCCTAATCGGGCTAGTTGGCCATCTCTTATTCATTTATCTCATTTTGGTTTCGAAAATGAACATGACTACAAACTAATAATGCATATATATTCTTTTAAAAGCTAAATTATTTATCTCTAAGGCTTTGATCCTTATTTGATGATAACTAGACAAAAAATCTATCTTAGAGAAGATTGTTGATCCACCTAATTGATCAAATAAGCCATCAATCATATACAAATGATATCATTTTGTGATGGTAATCATATTTAGCTATCTATAATCTATGCACAACCTCACATTACCATGATTCTATTGATAAAGAACTGTGGAGATCCCCTGGTTGATAAACTAGGTTGGATGAAAACATTATACAACAACTACTGCAACTGGGTTTTTGACTAACTAGTGTCATTAGATGGTTGGTAATTCTATAGGGTGACATAGGGTGAATATTAGGTAAGAGTCCAATCTCAAACTCAACCTCCCACTCCGTATGTAAACTTGAACCTCATATGTAAAGACATCTAGAAACTTGCACAATACTAGCACATCCTCCAAATATATCATCCTTTTATTTAGCTTTTCATCTATATCATGTGCTAGTTAGGCCTCACACCATTAATTCATCATCTTATAAACAACTTTGGGTGATGCTAAACTCACAGATAGCACTTTCTTAACTCTAGTGAAGACACATGAACAACCACCATGCTGAAAGATAGTCTCTTTCTTCTAGTAGTACAACTAGACACAATATATCTCAAGGAAGACTGTACCCAAAATGTATGAAAGGATTTTTATCTAAGGGTATGAGGTTAATTTCTATAGTTTACCCATTGAAACACAAAAGATAATCGGGATACACTTATATCAAAATTTCCAGTTCCTATTAATATCCTAAAAATAAATTACATGTTAATTCTTAAGTCATTACTTTGAACTATAAACTAGAAAGTGTTTTAGAAAATAATTCATCATACCAAGACGTATTAAAACTATAACATATAGGTTGTTGAAGAGAAACATCTCACTTTTGATAACTCTGGGTGAGACAACTCTTCATGATGAGGTTAGAGAAAATAAGTGTCTCATAGATCTTCAAATGCCATGTCCTTGATGTCTACTACTACTTCTACATACCCCCCTCTATATTGTGAATCCACTAAAGAATTTGCTCCTTTGTCTAGAGCCTGTCTTTGTGAAGTTTGGAATTGTGATTTTGTACTCTACGTTAGTGTATTCTAAAGCTTAGGACAATCCCTCTTAAAAGTTCAATTTAATCAACAATAATGACAACCTTGAAATTACGTCCCTAACAATATTCATAGTGTGTTCTATCACATGTATTTCATATTACTATATGTTTAGTTTCCGATCATGTTACTAATTCCAATGAACTAGAATGTCTTACGAGAGGTGTCCTTATGTGGGTTACGTCCACCTTCTAGGTCTAGTTTTAGTCCTATTATAGAAAGAAACCACATAAATAGAATCAGATCGTCACATACCAAGGCATCCAACTCCGTTGTCTATTTTAGAAAACAAACAATCTTTACTAGTATCACCACCACTCTTCCCTCTTAATGAAAAATTGTTATATTTTATCTACCCTCAAATTGCCGTGATGCATTAACTAACTCATCAACTTGCCATAGTCCTGTACTTGCCAACTAGCTCAGTTGGTCAAGCCGGCTACTTGTGAAGCGCAGGTTGCGGGTTCGAATCTCAGTGAACTCGTTGGGGTACTATAGGAAGGGATTATAGCCCTCGACGTAGTTGATGGTGTTATCTCTCTCCTTGTACCTTGAACAGGGGTGAAATTCCCCACTTCAAAAAAAAAAACTTGCCATAGTGCTTCAACAAACTCTTCAATTTTTTCTCTATATCTTTGGTCAATCATTGACAAATTGATTTTATCTTAGGTTTTAGGCCTTCTTCAAACCATCATCACTTCCCTATGTCATTAGGAAATAGATGCAGACAAAAATTCACCAATCAAATGAAGTGTGATTCATATTCACCAATTGTCATGATGCTTGATGCATGCTCTCTAACTATCTGATCTTACTACGCAAGAAAGAGGGAGGGAAATTCTTAAAGTGCAACTGACCCAAGAATTCCTTCAAGTCATCACCACTACTATCCTCTTATCTTCCAATCCTCTCCACCATATCTTAAGAACTCCCTTGAGAAGATATATGTCACAGATGATCTTCTTCGCCTCTAACAACTCCAAGTGTAAAAAAACATTCTCTAATTATGAGGCACTCATATGCCACATCTTGGTAAGTTGTAATGGAAATCTTAGATCTAGTAATCTTCTTCACCATCTCATAAAACCTCATCAGGTCCTTGCTGAAAAATGAAAACCTATTATCCATCTTATATCTTTGGTCTTTAGAAAGATTTAATGCATCACAACGTCAATTTACCTATATTATCCTACACCTTGATCCCTTGGTTGAGGAGTAGGACCTTTTAGTATGCGTTTAACCTGATACACGTCCAAATTTTCCATATGCATATTCTTAACATGATCATATATGTTAGGCACTCCCAGTTCAAAGAGGAAAACATCCTAGTTCTTGTTGGACTGTTACCACCATTGTCCCAAACCTAGGCTCTAATACAAAAATTGACATGTGACCCGAACCCAATATTTATGGTTTATTCTCATCAAAGTGAGATTGAGATCAAAAATCTCTTTTTATCACTAAACTAGCAATCTTATTAAACATATATTTGACTAGACTTGAATGTAAATTGTCCAAGACTAGTTCTTAGTTTTACATCATCATTGCGAACACAAGTAAATATAGTTACATCCTTTAACATATGTCATAACATGATATAAATTTGCTCTGATTCAAACTCTCACATTCCTAGGACCATAAGAGATTGTCTATCTATCTACTTACTCATCTCAAGATACCATTACATGCTACTCCTTCCAACATCTTGATTCTAGGTCCTTCAACTCGATCGAACTTACACCTAAAAAGTTGTATCAGTAGAGCGTGAGCTATTGGCTCAGTGCATGGTAAGTCAGCAATGTGGCATGATAATCTTGATGTGGTTTATTATTAAGATTATAGGTAAGAGAATGTAGATATACTAATGGAAAACTTAAAATAATACAACATGGCATGTGTACTAATAATAACTTCCAAATAATATATATAGAACGTTTTATTGATCAATTATTCATTTTATTATGTCATGAACTCACATAAAGTGTAATACAATGAGTAAAGTTATTGTAGCAAGATACGAACACTATAAAAGACATTGAGTGGTCCTAAGACTGTCTTAAAGCTCCCTCTAGGTACTCTTCGGCTACCCCATACCCAACTAGTACTCTCCGCCTACCTCATCCTAGACTCCTCTAGTTGTATGCACATATACTCCTTTGTGACACATACCTTTTCTATGAAATTTTTTTATTGTCATGAGATATAAATTCTAGTTTATTCTTTAATTTCACTAATCATTATTTTATTTTCTATTTATTATCTTATTTCTCTAATTTGATATAATTGTTCTCTTTTTCTTTGTATTGAATTCTAACTAAGCTAAAGCTTTCTATGTCAAATACAATTTGAGTTGAAAATTTTAAACTTAACTAAAATATATTGAATGGATATGTACATTTGATATCTTGAATTTTTATCTAAAAACAACCAATTAAGCTAATCAATAATAATTCTGGATTTTTTTTCTACTATTGTGGAATTACAAAAAACTTAGGCATATCAGTGCAACAAAGTTCTACTATCTCATAACCCCCCTCAAAAAAAAATAATAATGTGTTTGTACATTTTAAAGATAAAATCATTTGCGATCCATCAATATCCTGGTTATTTCAACCATTTATACATTAAAATTTGATTTTGCCTTACACATCAATAAAAGTAAAATAGAGAAATATGGTATGTTCATGTTCTACACATTTGTTTGATTTATGTAAAGTGTGGTAGATTAGAGATTTTCCACTCACGTACTTTATTTTTTGTGATTAGGCTCAAATATAGACTTATTGTACTCAGATATGGGTAAAAAGTTCCAAAGCAGGTCCTCCTAATGACCACTTTTTGCTCCTCACACAAGAAAATTGACTAATGGGGAAGGGGAAGAAGGAATGAGAAGTGAAGGAACTCCAAATTAGACTTGCTAGTGAACTTGTTCAAGAAAGAGGTAGATAAAAAAGACGATACAACTAAAATTTGGTTTACCTCGATCTATCTAGTTAGAATTTTTAGCTCATTATTTATTCTTTATGTTATTCTCCTTTTGCATTATCATCATATTTTTTATTGTCTGTGCTAGATATAGGGCTTTAGGTTGTTAGGTAACAATTGAAAAAAAATAGGTTTCAAATTTCATCAATTTATATTAAGTAAATATAGAGATTCCTTCATTTTTCTGATTGGTTATTCTAGCAATATTGGTATTGAACTTTAATCAAAGCACTAAATAATGCGGTGCCCGCTGCTAGCAAAAAGCACCACACTATTCCCCTACATTGGTTAATGCACACATGTCTAATGCGTAGGAACAAGCAAAGGAAATGTGATCGATTAGTTTTGTCCAAGCTCTAAGCAACCTCACTTCAATCAGTTGGTGCTATCTAAATGTCATTCCTTGGCCGATACAGTTTGATCGATGCACATCCCTTTGATTGAAGTAGCTAAGGCTGAAACAACCATGCCTTCAGACGAAGCGGCTCACAATCAACCTTTGTAGCTGATGTGATGCATCCATCGGTTGATGATGCTCATGCATCTATAGGTACATAAATTCATTCAAGTTCATAATCTTTTTTAACTTTCACATGAAAAACTTCTCAATATCACTTTACATTCTCTTATTTTTAGAGTCACTATATAATAAAAATATATATCTTCGACTAGATTTCACTCCATGTTATAACCAATCATCAATTAACCAGAGAAATATGAAGATCAACTAGACCAGTAAACTAAGGTAAGGGTTTCATAACCCTAGAATTACCAAAAAAGAAAAAAATAGGGTTGTGAATTAATCTATTGAGAACATATTTTTTTACATGTGTTGCTTATCTACAACACCTCATTATGCACTATGTATGCTTAGTTATGATATGATGCCTCATTTTTCCTCAATAACACCTTGTTATGTCATTAAACATCTAATTTTACTCAATAAACTTTGTTTTTATGCCGCACAAGAAATGAATTTCACATAAATATTTGAAAGGATTCCTAATAATGCACTAAAAGCGCCTAATTTTTCCATAATAGAGCCTCATTCTGTTCTAATAAAGTCCCATTTTCTAAGTGTTTCTTTTACAAAATCCATCATATGACATCTATTAAAACGCATGAGTTCACTAAAATGACACATTGTCATACCATTAAATTTCCTAATTTTACTGTAATTCCACATCATTTTGTTACATCTTGTCCCACTACAATTGTAGTTTAGTTGTATGTCACATTACAAATGTGTTTAAATCTATTACTTAAGAATAACATTTTTTTGCACTAAGAACACCTAAGCTCCTTTCTTTAAGGATCACCGTGACATTTCTTTAAGAATGTTATGGGTCTATTTGGAGAGGGTTGAAATAGGGTTCCACCCAAATTTCTCTTTTTTGTGTGCCATCTTGGTGTTGTTTACTAACGATGTGTTTGGTATGTTGTACTTTGTATAAGACTGGACTGAAAATATGCTAAGATTTCTAAAGTTGTGTTTGTTTCTATTAAATGAAATCTGAGATTGTATTGTCATGGCACTAGAATCCTAGTATTTCGGGACTTTACCAACCTACACATCTCCTTGGTACTATTGGGGTATAGCTTGTTCCCACACTACATGTAACACCCTTCCTCTCTCTTGATAACTACCATCCAACTTCAGCATACTAACCCTTCCGTTCTATCCCTTCCATCATAAAGGTTGTTGCATCCAATGTCCACCTTCCCGTCTCTATTGTTGTTGTGCCCGATATTCATCTTTTGTTCCTTCCTCTGTGTTGCACCCAACATTCACCTCCCTACCTCCACTGTTGCTGTGTTCAAATCCATCATCCATCTTACTCCTATTCCTCCTTCAATGTTGTTGCATTATCCATCAGCCCACTCTGGGATTTTTGTGTCTAGAAACTCCATCGTCCTTCATGTCTCCATCTTTATTGTGTCCAAGGTACACTTTCAGTTGCTTTTGCCTCCATCATTGTAGGATGGCGCCCTACAACCCAATGTAAACATAATTTCTGGAGGTTACACTGAATTTTTGAAATCTTTTCCCATGTTGCTTTTAAGCATAACATAATACACACATGATATCAATCCTTCTCGTATACTATACTAGTCTATCCTTTATTGCATCCCACCTAGATCATTTTTGTTGAACCAAACAAGACATAAGGATAGACTGAGGGGACTGTTTGTATAAAGTGAGGTTGGAATCAAGCTACAACATGTTATTCCGAATGCAGTCCCCTAATAATAGAATATTGCTACACCTGCTCCGTTTAAATTATATTTTTCCCCCAAATTACGGCTTGAATTTTGTGCAATGGGGATTTGCCTGTCATGCAATGAGAAATTTTCTATTAGATAATTTTTTAAGTTGGCAATTAGTATATGAATTTTGGCTAAATGCTTACTAAATATGATTGTGATTGGTTACCCCTTTTTATGATGTAGTGTACTCTGGGTAAACAATTGAATTATTTCCAAGCTAGACCTTGGAGGATTTTATATATTCGATTCCTGAGTAAGCCTATAAAAAAGTTTACAAAAAGGCATCCTGAATAACTTAAATCATGGATCCTCAACTCTATCAAAACTAATATACTCTAAAGATATAGAACAACTAGAGAAACACATGAGGCCAACCTTATATTTTTGAGCGACCTTCTATTTTATGCCAAGTTCAAAAAGTATCAATTCTAGTTGGCTGAAGTTCCTTTGCTTGTATATGTAATATCATGAGAAGGAATTATTGTACACTCTAAGAAAATGTAATATGCTATATGTAGGAACAATTTTAAACTTCTACTGAGATCAAAGATATTATAGGATTAAATAGATTTTTTAGGAGGTTCATAAGAAAATTTTGTGTATTACCAACATCCCTTACATGCTTGTGAAGATAGGATATGACTTTTCCTTTGTCACAATCTTGTTGAAGGAGTTTATAAAATTTAAAGTAGAGGTTGACTATAACACCTATTCTGATCCTACTTGAAAGAGATAACAAAAATTTTGTGGTTTTTGATGCTTGTAGAAGAGGTAGGTTGTTTTCTACTACAAGATGGAAGCATGGAGGAATATGCATACTGAAAGGTGAAGAACAATGAAGAGAATTATCTTACATATGATCTTGAGTTGGCAATAGTAGTACATAATCTTAAGACATGGTGTTATTACCCTTACCATATTTCATTCAAGTCTTTATATATCAAAAGGAATTGAAATAAATATTCATCCAAATGAACTCAATATGAGACAACATAAATGGTGAAAATTGATCGAGGACAATGTTGTCACCATTGGCTGCCATCCTATTAAGGCCAATCTAGTGATAGTTCCTTATCTAGAAAGTCTACATCACCACCATTTGCATGCTTGTTTTTTTATGGCTTGTGTGTGAAGAGATCTACTAATTAATATGAGAGAAATGAACCTAGAGTTAGTGTGTTTGATAAAGTAGGTTTGATGGCACATACGTAGGTTAGACCTGAAATTTATGATCAGATCAAGGATCTTTAGCATAGTGACAATGCCTCGATACATGTTATGCAAGTGATAACAAACTATAAAGAGCATAATTCAGACATTTACATTGATGGTTTTACATACTAGCATGACATTACCAAATAATGAATAATAAATGAACCATATTCTAGATGAGCACACTCATCTATGTATTCTATGCGCATAGGAAGCTCCAACATGTACATAGATATCATGGAATTGCATTGATATCTAGGTATATAAAGAGATGTGGTTGATATTGTATCTAAGTTTGTATGTGCAAACAAGTCAAACATGAACATGAGAAGCAAGTAGGCCCTTTGTAACCTGATGCACATTTACAATTCTTATGAACACAAGTAGAGAATCAAGTAATAGAGGGCTACCGACCCCCAAGTAATCATTCCAAAGAGGTATTGTTCCATTATCACTGATTAGTTAAAATGATTAAAGGATTTGAGTTTTAATCACAAGTATAAGAATAGTTTAACATAAGTAAAAGGTTAAATTATTTTAAATTTCCATGTGAGGAGACTCCAAACTGTTGGGTTCAACAAAGATCCACTAATACAAAATATTATATTTATTATGTATTGATATTACTTAATTTTATAAGTGTTGCACATACAAACTTTGTCATTATGTAAATGTAGTAGTCTAGTTAGAGGTTACTGATAGTAATAATTAAATGTGGAAAACTTGATTGATTTAGATCGCATAAAACACATGTGATTCACTATTAGGGCTTCATGGATCCTATTAGGATTTCTAATAAAAGATCAGAACATGGAGTCAAATCATGGCTTGAAAACCTAAATATAAATGCATCAACAACAGATTATACAAATCTAATTTATAATAAATGGGTATATATAATATTTCAAGTCTAATAGATGATTCTAGCACCAACCTCTATAGATTATATCACTAAGCCAAAAAAATTAGACCACATTAGATTAATCACATCCTAACTTCTTAAATTTTTTTAGAGCATATGTATTATGGATCAACAAACCCTAAACATAAAAAAATTTCAATAGGGTTACAAGAATGATATGAATCAAATAAAACAACCTTGATATAAGAACTTATGATTCAACATTAGTAAAGCCATCTTGAGACAATGCACTGATTAGACTTGGAACACATCCTAAAGTCCTAAAGATTTAGTCTACTCAAGAGATGTGCACTGAAAAAAACAACTAAAGTTCCATCAACAACAAGAAAAATATAAAACCCATGATAGATTCAAGTCTGAGTTTACTTGCAAACCAAAATTTATTGGTTATCTTTTATGCCAAGTATATAGGAATAAATATAACAATTTATCTTATGACAGAGAGTAACTAGTCTTTATATATAAGAATATATCCAACAAAAAGAGAATTCATTGTGTAGTCTTGGAGGAATACAATGGATTTTCTCTATTTCCATGTGGTTTATCATCTTTCTTTTGTTTCCTAAAACTACTTGGCTCATACCTCACCAAGTACAATTTCTCATTCCTGATTATCATCTCAACAACTAGTTGTCCTTATCTTAGGGTTTATCTGACCACCCTAAGATAGGTACAACACATCCTGATTTACAATAAGGTTACCTAAAGAGGCCAAGGTTGGGGATTTAATACTCTCTACCACTAGGTCCTCACCTTGGGTACACACATAGCAAAATATCACAATCATAATAATTATCATGTTTTATAGTTTATATTTCATCATTGGTTATTCCCTATGGGCATAGAATTTATTAGTAGAGGATTTAGGGTTAGTATCATATAGTATGACACTTCCCTAGATCCTAGTAGTCTAGCCTTCAAGGTCTAGATCCACAATCTAGAAATCCTTCTCATAATCCATTAATTACTACAAGAAAATCCATTTGATTTTCCCAGTATGAGCTTCAAGGAAGTCTCACAATGTTAATGTCATCTAACTAGATGGATACATCATTTCACTTGTTGCTAAATCATGTACTAATATGATGGACATTTTAACTCATTATTTATTATTTGTGTGTGTCTCTGCTCAACTAGAATGACATTAATCAGATTAAGATTGAATAAGAAAGATAAACATTCAACTTTACATTACGCTAGACAACAATATGCAATTTACAATATTCATGTTTCTTTCCAATTTACATATCATTTCTTATGAGTCATAGTCAGTTAGCTATCAACTTAAGAGATAATCTTGTTCTCAAGTATTTGCCCTAGTCAAATTTTCTCAAGTACAACCAGTGCATGTTATTTCAATCCCAACACATTTCAAATCATTTAATTCCATGTCACACTTTTTAGGAAATATTCACTGATACATTAGGACCCACAACACAGTCAATATATTAACATCTTTAAATTCTCATCAGGCTTAGATCAGAGTTTTTATACAACATATATATTATTCCCTCTGTATTTCCCATCTTCTACTACCCACAATGCTTTAATAAGGTTTACTATTCAACACATATCATATGTCATTTAAAATCTAGTAGAGTCGACCATTCTCTAGACATACGTATTTTATAACACACTTACAATCCAAGAACACATTCATATGCACATTCTCTAACTTCGTATATTAATTGAAATAAATAATTTTCTACATTTTAGTCCCTCATTTAATAATATTATTCATTATTATTACTTAACTCATCATATTAGGGTTAAAATTAGGGTTAGGTTGTTTACATCAATTTATCTTTTCCCATTTTATTTCATCGTACTTACAACATCATTCATTCATTTTCAATTAAATCCACTTTATTTCTTTCCATCGGGTTTTTGTATTCCATCATCCTTTCGCTTCTAGTGGTATTTTAGTAAATAAGTATACATACTCAATATTTTTCTAAAATATATATTTTAGAAGTAAAGTATGCTTACATTATGTGTACTCACATCTCAACGATTATTCCTTCTAAGCTTATCACATTCTAATAACAAGGATTTGCTATTAAGTGAGCTTTTGTTCATGTAATCTTTAAAATACACAATAAAAGATATATTTATACTATAGCATATTCGTAAGACTTATCACCATCAAACTATGTAATAGAATTTAACCATGAGTATAAGATCTCGTTTACAAGTTCATATTCATATCAGGGTTTCATCAGTCATTTTCATTCAGTAGTAAATTTTACAAAATTTTGGAAGTCATTAGATGATTATATATTTGTCCATCATAATAAGCACACTATTAATCGCTAAACTCATTGTGGTGTATTACATTTTATTAAGGCAATCCATGACACATGGAAATCCTAAAATCCATTTCAATACAATTCATCTATAAATTGGAAGTATACATTGTTTCATTATCTCATTTAAGTCGATCCCTCAACATCAATCCTAAACAAGAGTAATTCCATGTAAATTCTTTATGTTGATCCATATAAAAATACCACATTTATATTCACCAAATATTCAACAACATAATCAAAGAACACATCCTTATTCAGTTAGAAAAACATTATATACATGTCAACTTGATTTCCAAGCACATTATCCATTTGGTTAATTTTTAGGTAATATTCGTATAAGGCCATGTAATTGTTTCACTATAATTTTTTGTAGTAACTAAATTATAAAATAATGAAATAAACAAAAAGGAATCATTAATAATGAGTACGAATAGGAGGTATTCCATTCTTGAAGTATTCCCAATTTGATTACTAAATATATAAGAAATTCTAGCAATAAGCTATTTGATCTTTAGTCATGTAGGATTACAATTTCAACGTGATTATATATCTCACGAGGGAGTTAACCTCTCAACATATGTGTAAATCACCTCAAATTTGTAGGTCAAGGACTGACAATCTAGAAATTTGTTCATGTCCCAATAACCTAAGAAATGGAAAATGGGAGAGAAAGAAAGAGAAAAGAGGGTGATTTGAAATCCTTTTGTTTCAAATTAGAAGAAGTAAGTAATTTATAGAAAGGAAGAACAATCACCAAGAAAACCTATCTTTAAAGAATTAACTTGATTTCATAACTTCTAGGATGATAAAAATCAAGATCATCATCTCTACTTCTTTTCACTTCCAAACACTAATTTTCACTCTCGATATATATTTTTCTATGTATGACACAAATGATGGATTATGAGATTGATAAATGAATATTCATCTCATGTTATTTGCATATTTTAGAGTAGATTAGCTACCTTCACATGCTCATTTTATCGATTCATGCATAGGTTATTTTAAATTTCTTTTTTCTTTTTTAAGTTAGGTTCTTTTTATTTAATTTTTCACTCTATTGTAGGATTAAATGCAAAAGCTAACCCAACATTTTCACCATAATACCCCAAGTCCAATTCACCCTATTCCTAGCCTTTAAAAGTGATCTAGAAGTAGATTGAAGGAGTTAGACTGAACTGGCAGTCTAGTTGGGTGACTGGATCTTACCAATTATGCAATGGGTCCTAGACAGAATGAGGCTCCTTCACATGGAATATGAGTCACCCTAGTCTCCTATTGAGTTGGTCGACCGATTTGTGAAAAGCATCACATAGGAATCCTGATTTTTGTGCACAATGAGTTCAATGACTCGTCTAATGAGTCATATGACTGACATGTATCTCACCTACCCTGATTGAATCTCGTCCAACCATTTCCTAATTGGGTTGACCAAGCTAGATCCTCTTCAGTGATGCTCATTAGATGCCATTTGTATGACTCATACAACAAGTCATGTGATTGGAATTTCAATGCAAGGCACATGAGACATATGCCATCAATCACTCAACTAGATTACACCACCATCTATCCAGTCAGGTGACTAGTTTGATGACTACATACAAGGAAAGAGTGCCTCTAGGCCATCTAAATGAAGATTGGGTGGGACCAGGAGCACCCATATGTGAGAGAACTCTCCCCAATGGTACATGGTTGACTCTCCTCATATTAGAATCACTTTTTAGATCAAAGAAGAGAGAAAGGAGAAGGGACAACATCCTCTACGTGAAATTTTTTGGAACTTGGTGACTGGATGCATCGATCTGTGTTTATGTGACATGACTTCTTTCTTGTTCTTGTATTTGTTTCATGGATATGAGTGAGTAGTCTCCTTGCCGTGGCACGAGGAGCAGCCCCACTACCCATACTTATTCTAGGTGTTATCAAACTTTGCCAATTTTGTTTAAATGGTTCTTTTACATTCATTTTATGCTTGTTTGAGGGATTGATCACTCACTTTGCATGTCTAATATAATTCTAGATTTAGGTTTCATGAAATCTAGGATTTGATTAGTAAATGGAGATGTAGAACCCCAGATGAGATCACCACATTGGTTTCTTCAGTACAATGAGTTCACGATCCTTGGGAAATGAGACATCGAGCTCATGTGGAAACTAATCCTTGCAAAATTCATGCTCTGAGAGAACACAAATTTGTAGGATACTAATATAACTAGCTGTAATTGAAAGATTATAACAACTAACTTGAGTACATAGGAAACATTGGTGAAATCCATTATTCAATGATGTTTTTTTAATCTTGATTGAATCATCTTATCTGCATATTCTATTTGCATGAAATTTAGTTTAGTTTTATAACCAACCAATAAATTTTATTGATTTATCTAAATTCATTGGATTTAACTATAATTTCTAAAAAATGTCTGTAGGGTTCGATCCTAATGCTATACTATAATAAGATTTGTCTGCTTGAGGGTGGTTACTAGTGTATGTAGTTTAGGTAAAAGTCTAGGGACTTTTCTAAAGTTAATTTGCATGTGTAATAAATCACACAACAAAGATCTACTAGTATGTTTGGTCACTGATATAGATCAATTAGGTTCTTGAAACATTTATTACAATTGTATTTTGTTCTCAACAATAGGTGTCGTCAATTGAGTTTCTCCCATCATAAAACTCGGCCAATGAAGTAGTTTGTGGTCATTCAAATATCCTCTAAAAATTTTGTAAAAAAATATTGTCTTATATAAACTTCCCAATTACAGTTAAAATTTAAAAAAAATGAAGTTATCAATAAGTTAATAAAAATATAATTCAACACTGCTATACTCCACTATGTGTAGCATGGTCAGTTGAATTTTGTGTAGGAAACCTCAACAAACAAACATATCCAATAAATATCCAAAAGTAGAAACTTTCGTATTGACACTTACATTTGACTTTTTTAGTCTCCATATAAAATTCCAAGCAACTCGAGTTATACATAAAATGTAGAAAAATAATTTACTGCACTACTATACTTATCACACAAATTCTTATAATAGATTTTATACCCCATGATACTAATCTCAGTTGACTACAAATTTTATTTCCAAACCCTAATAGTTTAAAAGTAAATAATATTTATAATGTATAATACAGTTCAACACATCATAATTAAACCATCATCCTTGTTCAAGATTATACATGGGCTAGTCTAGTAAAGAATGCAATCATCCAAGTAAACCCTAATTACCAAACTACGATGAAACTGTGTCATTAAAAATTCTTCCCTCCTTTTAGGATCTTGTCCTAAAATCTAAGAAAAGGGTGGATAAATATAAAAGCATATAATTATGCATCTCTTGGTATCTTTTCGGTATGGTTTCATTATTTATCATTCTTTTGTATTACATCATGTTCTTACTTCTTTGATATATTACATGAAAATATACATTTTTTGGTATTAGATGGATGTTTTGGCTCCTGTCATTGCATATTTTACTTTGAGTAATACAAACATTATTACACAAGTATTATTCATGCATTACTTTTATGGAGTTAACACATCGTATTTCATAGCCATGTTCTCATCAATCAAGATTATACTTCACTCATTATTATCCACATCTATTGATAAATGCATATTTATCCATCTTATTTACATCTTTTATATATCTTTTTAGGATTATTTTGTTGATTATTTTCATAATTTTAGAATTAATTGTATTAATTTAGATTTTCTCTATTTAATTAGAGTTTTAAATATATTTTTTAGTAAAACAACCATGTCACTCCAAAGATCAAATATTCTTAGAATATGATTGCACAATTTCCCAGAATGCCTGATATATATATATATATATATATATATATATATATATACTCACATCAAAATTTCCATAACTTTTACATCCAAATGCGGAATTTAATGAGCAAGTATGCGTTGGAAAGAAATTGCATTTTCTACATAAAAACTATATATTGGATGCCTTTTTCTAGTCGATTTTTTGTCTTACGGGTCGATCAACTCGTCGTAGCGGGAATCTGCATAAAAAATAGTTAAATGGTCAAACTGTTAAAAGAAGGCATATCAATAAATATCTCTATTATGGGTCAAGCAATCAATGTTGTAAAAAGGTACAAAGGAAAGTTGGCCAATTCCATATGCTTTTATGTAAAGGAAATAAATCAAGTAAAGACTCAGTCAAATGTTGAAACAATAAAATTGTGAACGCGCTCAAGGTTTGAACAATGTAACTTTGGGTGGAAGCAAGTGATTAATGTGGTCAACTGAGTAGCATCCCAGATGAGGTAGTCTAGTCACCACCAATAGACATTCCTCTAGGGATTTTAACCCCTCCTTCCCCTCTACAAAAGGAGGGGGACTGCAAAGCAAAGGGGATCATAAGTTCTCCTATCATCTTTCATATCACATCTTCTATCTCTTCTTCTAGGATTTCTTTTATAATATTTACATTATGCTCGAGTAGTCTTCTTCTAGAGCATGGGTAGTCACCCAATATTCTATTTTTATTCGATGTAATCGACTCTCTTATTCCAATGAAAGAATGGTTTCTCTCTATTTCTACTTGATTGTTGGATGAATTGGTATACTCTTGTGAGGTGATGAGATCTCGGATCCCCATAAGAATGAACCCATATTCTTTTAACTATGATTATTATCTTCTTATCCATCTAATCTCATTTTTGTTGTAAATAATTGTGACATGATCACCTGAACAATGGGTTTGAAGTCAGATAGAAATCACATGTTTCTTGATGGCATCTCAAATAGTATCACGTTGGACGGTTTGATGAGGATCAATAAATGCTAGGATCAACGGATGCGAGAAGTTTAGATCTTATGAGATTTGTCTAAAAGTGAACACATCCACATGATTGTAATTTGATCATTGAAGCTTAAGAGTCCAAATTTTGAATAAAAACATGGTTTTTGGTAGTGATCATCCAAACCCCCAATTCTTTCCATCTTGATCAGTTAAATTTTATTTCTGCACTTTTACTTTTGTTCTTAGCATAATCAAACTCTCTAAACCTAAATATTTATTTCTTATTCTTGGGGACTGATTTGAATCTTACCATTCCTCTTTTTCCATATTTTGTGATTGATACTTTACTATACTAAGTTGATTTGGTGCTTGCATCAAGTTGACAACCTAGTTAGAAGGTTAAACTCTAGGACTTTTCAGAGCGACTTGTTGTGATACACGTCGACGTTGTTGCAAGATGGCACACACTATTTTTTTGAATGTGATCTCTTGTATATATAGGATTTCTTTTCACAATTCTAGTCTATTTTCATAATTTTTAGTTTGTTTCATAATTCTAGTTTTATTCATAATTCTTTAACTTGACTTTTAAACTTGTTCTATAATTTTGTTCCTTCTTTCTTTTTGCCTACCAAGTCCCATTCCAGTAGTATATCTCCTCTTTCTATTGAGTTCCATTCTGGTAGTACTACTTTCTAGTTTATTTTGTAATTTTTAATCTTGTTCCATAATTTCCTTTCTTATATTTTTGTAGTTTCTTTTCCTACAGAGACCCATTCTAGTAGTGTATTTTCTCCTTCTACTGAGTTTCCATTATGGTAATATTTCTTTCTAGTTTATTTTTTAATTTATCTTTTTTAGTTTTTTCTAGTTTATCTTTGTAATTTGTTTTATAATTTCTAGCTAACCCTTATCTTGTTTTGATTTATTTTCATATTATTCTAATTTAAAACCTTCTCCCTTCTTCCTTTCTTAACATTTTTTTATATTAAAAATATTTTTAAATGGTGTGATCAACAAATTATGGTTCACAATGTCAATTGAGTGATTATTGCAAGCATGCATCACTGGATTGTCCTAATGTGTCCCCTGGTTATGGTAACACCTTATGTAATCTTGATTCTTCCTATCCTGGTGGTATGATGCAAATTGTAACCCATAATTTCCTATCAGCCATTATAAGGAGCCATGCTACCTTTATCCATATTCTAATGAAGGGTGTTACCACCAATAGGATCATATGGGTATGACCAATAAAACCATGGGGTATATGAACCTATTTGGGAAACCCCATGATTCTCTCAATAAGAAGAGTGACTTAGTTCCCTAGAAAGGATAGGAGAAAAATGACAGGCAACACTACACACCCGATAAACCTTTATAGCTTCTTTGCTAGAAGCCCAATATTAAAGTCTAGATTTTCCAAATGTTTCCTGTCATATTGTGGTGGCACATTGTAATATTGAGTCTTCCCACCAAGATGGATGTAATGTAAATTACAATCCATAATCTTCTGGAGACTATTTTGAGCAACAATGTTACACATATCAAGATGAGGGATTCTATGACCAAGAATGTTACAGGAGGTATGATGAGGATAACCAACCAAATTTTGAGGTGTATGAACCCTATTGTGTAAACAAATATACACCTCAGAAGGAGGAATGAAATAGATACCAAGAAAAATAGTAAAGGAGTAACAAGAAATAATAGAAAATGAAAAAAAGCCTTGTTAGTTACTTTACTAGAACCCAATCAATGAGACCCCTGAAGAAGTTAGAGCAGTCAAAGATGTTTTTTTCTAGAAAATGATGATGATGAATTTATCCCTATGTTACTTATGTCATATATAACTAAAATAGCACAAGATATGGAGTTTCAGTCATTAGGTGACGAGAACACTAGAATTCTGACTTTTCCGCTAGTGGTTTTATTACTAGAGTATGAAAAGTCATAGCAAAAGATTCATCCTTGTTTGTGTATAGATCTCAAAGCTCTAAAAACCCTTCCTATCATTGACCTTGAGGCAGGTGCTATCAATGACCAACCAAGCTTGGTTGAGTTTATTTTGGATAATACACCACCAACCTCCAATAATGAACCAATTCCTCACACTCTGTCACAACCGATTCCTATTTCATATATGACTGGTCTTGATGGGGAGATGCCACTTTTAGAAAAGGTTCACGTGCACCCATCCATTTTTTGCAAAGATGATATCCCTATTTTAATTCCTACTGAACCCATGGAACTTTCTTGATTAGAGGAACTTTCTTGATTAGAGGAACCCACTAATCTTTTTAGCCACAATGTTGATTGCATAATTTTTAAGGAGAACAAAAATATTTATGATGTTATTTAAAATCCGATTATTTCTTTCATATCAACACCACTTCTCCTATCTTTAGATCAATATTATGGAAGGAAACTAGATCCAGATCCCCCACTTGATCTTGCACAACCAACACTATATGTGTTTCCAGACCGACTCAAACTCCATCTTGAGTCAATCTTTCTCGATCCACATACATCAATAGCACTGCCTCCACTCTTCAAGGAAGATCTGTGGATCTTACTGGAAGGATTGTTGGCAAACAAGAAACATATTTTTCTCTACATGAAATCCCCTATGAGCTTCCACGACCGTCCAATCACCGAATGCACTATGAAGATCCTCTTTGCAAGGTTCGAGTCCTCGTCAACATTCCATGCATCTGGACATTCTTCAAGCTACCATGACCACTTGGTGATCTCCCCCTTCTTCCCTCTATTCTATATTTAATTTTTTCTCTGGATAAAAAAATTTAAGTTTAGAGTGGAGGTGGGTGGTACGTACTCATTGCACCCATTCTATCTTAAAATTCATGCAATGTACATCATGTTATGTAGTTTAACTTTTAATTTTTATTAAATTTTCCTTTAGTTTAGGCCTTTATCGTGTCATCCAAGCCTTTATGTAGTTGGCCATGATAATATGCATATTTTCCAATATACCCTCTTGAATGATGCAACTACTTTTATAACGTAAATTATATAATCCACCATTGGTAGAAATTATCCTATCACTTAGAATCTTAAATAACATCATTCCTTGGAAAAGTCGGCAAGACATAGAGGATCAATAGGATTAAAAAATAATGCTTCCTTATCAGAGTTATAGTTCAACTTAAAAATTTTCTTGATTTTTCATAACTCAAAATTAATTGAACCAATGTATGATGCTTCCAAAGCCCTTAAAATAAAAAAAAAATGGGTCACACAAAGAATGGCCTTTTCTACACTCTTCCATCACCTTCTTATCTTTAAATCTATAAAGAAAAAAAGCCAAAGTGCCAAAACTCTAAGTTTGGGGTGGCACCCCTCCCTCTCTTCCGCTTCTTCCATACCTCTTGCAATTAATTATGGCGAATGATTTCAATGAGCATAAAAAGAAAAAAAATGCAGTCAATATAATTAAAATACATAATTAAAAATATCTCAAATCGAATAGAGGAGAGATTATTCTACTTCCACACCTCCCTTCACTCTAATTTATACCCAAGGGAAAAATACACAAACCCCAACCAATCAAAATAAGCCATGTTCTTGTGCAATGACTAGTAAAAATAGGAGTGATAAATAAAAAGGAAATAAGCAATTTTTATATTGTGAATATTTAAATAGAATCAATTTGTATAATTTTCTTGAAGTAAGGAACATGAAAATTATTTTCTGTGAATACAGGAAGTCAAGGTTATTTGTCTATATAAGGTGAATGACTAAAGTGGTGTTATGCGAGTGAGGATGATGGGCTGAAAGTATTATATGACAATGTTTTAAATTGAATGTTACTTGAGGACAAGCAATGTTCAAGTTTGCGATAGTTGATTAATGCATATTTATCCATTTTATTTAATTCTTGTACATATCTTTTTAGGATTGTTTTGTTGATTATTTTGCTAGTTTTAGAATTAATTGTCTTAGTTTAGATTTTATGTTTTTAATTGGAGTTCAATTAGAATTACTTGAATTTTGTAGGAAAATGACCTTGTCACTCCAAAGATCAAATACTATTACACAATTTCCTATGCTGCCTATATATATATCTTGCACCCAAATTGCCATAACTTTTGTGTCCCAAGGCAGAATTTAATGATAAAGTATGTGTTGAAAAGGGAATTTAGTTTTCTACATGAAAAATATATCTTGGACGACTTTTCTAGTCAATCACCTGGCCTTATTAGTCAATCAAATCATCATAGTGGGAATTTGTAGAAAAAATAGTCAAATGGTCAAAATGTTAAAAGAAGACATATCAATAAATTTCTCTATTTTGGGTCAAGAAATTAATGTTATAAAAAGCACAAAGGAAATTTGTCCAATTCCAAATACTTTTATGTCAAGGAAAGAATTCAAGTAAAGACTCGGTCAATTACTGAAACAACATAATCATCAATGCGGTCATGGTTTCAACAATGTAACTTTGGTTGAAGCAAGTGATTAAGGTGGCCGACCGGCCGACGCCCCACATGAGGAAATCTAGTCACAGACAAAAAACATTCCTCTAGGCCTCTATAAAATAAGGGGGGATTCTAAATCAAATGGGATCATCAGTTCTCCTATCATCTTTTATATCACATTTTCTACCTCTTCTTCTAGGTTTTCTTTTGTAATCTTTACATTATGCTAGAGTAGTTTTCTTCTGGAGTATGGGGAGCAACCCCATAGTCCATTTTTATTCAATATAATCGACTCTCTTGTTTGAATGAAATAATGGTTTCTCTTAGTTTCTGCTTGATTGTTTGATGAGCGGGTAAACTCTTGTAGGGTGATGAAATCTCAGATCCCAACAAGAACAAACTCATAATTCCTTTACTGTGATTAATATATTTATGTCCATCTAATATCATTTCTGTTATAAATCAATGTGACGTGATCATCTAATCCATTTTTGAACATCAAATTGAAATCACATGTTTCTTGATGATATCTTGGATAGTATCATATTAGATGATTGGATGAGGATACACAAACACGCCATGATCAACGAGTTTTTGGAAAGTTCAACCCTTATGAGATTTGTTAGGACACAAACCCACATGGTCCTAATTTGATCATTGAAGGTCATGAGTCGATATGTTGAATAAAGACGTTGTTTTTGGTGGTAATCCTCCAGACCCCCAGTTCTTTCCATTTGATTAGTTAAATTTTATTTCAGCACTTTTACTTTAGTTCTTAGCATAATCAAACTCTCTAAATCTATACTTTTATTTCTAGTTCTTGTGACCTGATTTGAATCTTGAGATCCCTCTTTTGCTATATTTTGGGATCCATAACTTACTATACTAAGTTGATTTGATGCTTGCATCAAGTTGACTACCTGGTTAGAAGGTTAAACTCTATGACTCTTCCTAGTTACTTGTTGTGTGTGCAATGACATGCATCATCGACATGTTCTTTTCATAAGAAACATTATTTTAGTATGGTATCATTATCAATTCTTGCCATTTATTACAAATTTCATACTCATATATGGATTCTGATTTGTAAAAAATATCTTTACAATTCTTTAGCTTGATATATTTTTGCATGCAAAATCTCCATCTGGACTTAGGTTCCATACATACATACATACATATATATATATATATATATATATATATATATATATATATATATATATATATATATATATATATATATATATATATATATATATATATATATATATATTCTGCTGATCCCCAATGAAGGGACCTAGGTTCGAAACCACATAGAGAAGCATCTCTTGATTTATCACCCTCCCGGGCATCCGGACTCCGCCACGGGTTATGGGAGAGGGGGAGAGAAATCTTTCTCTCTTAATCCCATATATATATATATGTATATATATGTGTATATATATGTGTGTGTGTGTGTGTGTATGTATGTATGTATGTATGTATATATATGTATGTATATATATATGTATGTATGTATGTATAGACACACACACACACACACACACACACACACATATATATATATATATATATATATATATATATATATATATATATACATACATACATACATACATACATACATAGATATATACATACATATATATGTATATTTGTGTGTGTATCAGAATCAGATAAATATATTCCGACGTCCCCCTCCTACAAATGTAGAAGGAGTCAAAAAAGGTTACATATAGCCATATGCTCGCTATACATCATAATCGTGAGCAACTCACCCATCTATTTCATACATACTCTCTTTTTTACATTTTTACAAAATTTCCCAGCAATAGTGCTCTCACTACTAACCATCCCTCCGTGCTTACGGGCGTTCCTTTCCAACCAAACATGGTAGCATAATGCAGCAAACAACAACCGTTTTGTCTCCTCATTGGCGCACCTTTTAACCACATTCTTGATGTCTTCATTCAGCGCTATATGGAGGCGGAATTCCTTGCAGATTTTGTCTGAAATGGTCTTCGTGAAATAGCAACACCCGAAAAGATGACTAAGAGTCTCCTCCTCCATCTTTCAGAGATAGCAAGTGGTAGAAATATTGCTATTCCACTCCCGTATTTTGTCCAGTGTAGCTAGCGAATCATGCAGAATTTTGAAAATACAAATCGACCATTTAGGAATATTTGTGTGTGTATGTATATATATATGTATGTATGGTTTTTTGTATTCTTTTTCTTATTCATTTGTATAGTTTTTATTTCCATTTTACATCTTATTATACTCCCAAAGTGTCTTAATTGGAAGCTTGATCAGGGTATCTAGAAAAATTATAGTTTGTAATACATTCCCACTTATCCCAAAACTTTGATCTTGACCAGAGTAGTCAAATAATTAGTCCAGTCAGTATATATATCATTCAGGTTATGTCAAACTACATATTATCTGGTATCTCTAGATCCTATTGTTCTTAGAGCCTCATCTAACCTATGGTCTCATACCACATTGTAGTGACCTAACATTTGATAAGCAAAAAAGTCAGCCATTAGAGAGAATCCCTAAATTGAGATCTTAATTAAGAAACCAAACACCAGATTCACATCAAGCATGTATGAAAGTATAGACATTAAATATATGTATAATTTTTTCCTTTTTCTTTTTCATTAAAATTTCACAAACAATTCTAGATCAGAATGAAAATCCACATTTTCATCCATCAACTAATAGCATTTGACTCTGTTAAAACCAAAATCATATCTTGTTACACATATGTAGGTCTATTGATATCAGCTTATATGTACATAAAGTAACAATCCATATACATCCCAATCCGCAAAAGTGAGACCATAAGGACATTCCAACTAAATTATTCTATTTACATCTTCCTTATGATGACCTCTCAATTGGATTGCACTAGACCTAAACACATGTGAAACAACAACATGTAACTCTTATAGATTTGTAATGAGTGGAATCCTCCCACTCAAGCTAAAAAACATGCATCACCAACATATTATAAAAATATAATTTAAGAGAAACTGGTAGAAATAGTCTTACAAGCCTAACATATGATTGTAGCATTAAGTACCTCTTGTTTATGTCACCAACACAAAAAATCTGAATAGCTTTCATTTACCTAACTTATTAACCACTTTTAGAGCATATGCATTATGGATCAGCACATGCTGAATATAATAGAACTATAGTCCTATTACAAAAGTGATATGACATTCCAATACAAGAACTTATAATTCAATAAAAATGATACCATTTTTGTGGCAATCTACTAGCTAGACTAGGAAAACATCTTGCAGCCCTAAATATGAAGTCCATAAAAGATATGTTCACCAAACAATACTATTCAAATTACACGAAAGCTCCATCAACAACACAAATATATATCAAAGCCACCATATATCAATATCATAGTTTACTTGTAAATCAACATTTATTGGTCATATTCCATACCAAGTAGATAGGAATAATACATAATTTTAGTCATAAAAAATAGTAACTACGATTCATATATAATAAATATATCCAACAACAAAAAAGTTCATAGTCTAGTAGAAAAGAATGTAATATACATTTATCTCACTTCACACATGGCTTATCATCTTTCTATTTAATTGTATAAAAATACTTGGCCCATACCTCACCAAGTAGAAGTCTCCACGCCTAATTTTTGTTTTGTTAACTCATCATCATTATCTTAGGGTTTGTCCAGCACCCTAAGATAGTTACAACATACCATGGTCTACTATAAGGTAGCCTAAAGAGGACAGGATAGGGCATTGAGCTTGTCTACCACCAAGTTTAGATCTCAGGTACGTGAGACAGGTACAAACATAACCAAATATCACAACTTATAATGATTCCCCTATTACATCATAGTCTATTCATTATGTATGTAGACTATATTGACCGAGGTTTTAGGGTTAAAAGCACATAATGTAACATGTCCCTAAATCTCAATAGTTTAGCCTTCAATGTCTAGATCCACACTCTAGAAAGACTTTCTCATAATCCATTGATTACTAAAAGTAAATCCATTTCATTTCACCAGTATAGACCTTAGGGAAACTCACAGTATTTAGAAAACCTAACTATATGGATACATCATTTCTGTTGTTATTTGATCCCCTTACTCATTTTATATAGATTTCAACTCACTTTTATCACTTATGTGTGTCTTCACACAACAAGAATGATATGAAGAGTATTAAGGTTGGACAAGAAAGACAAGAATTTAATATTGTAACAAAAAAAAATCTAAATTTTAAAACATACACGTTTCTTTCCCATTCTCATAACATTTCATAGAATCATGATTAGTGGTCTATCACTCTGAGATATAATCTTGTTCTCAAATATTTATCATAGTTAGGGTTTTTCAAATACAATTAATACATGCTATTTCAATCCCAACCAATTTCTAATCATTGCATTCCATATCACACCTTTTAGTAAATATTCATAGATATATTAGTACCTGCAACACTATCAACATATACACATCTTTTATTACTCATAATGCTCAAGTCAAGTTTGTTACATGACACATAAATTATTGCATTCATATTACCTCTTCTATAAAGAAATATCAATGCATAAACATTAATAGAACACTTATTTTCCCATCGTTTACTATGTACCATCCTTTAGTTAGGGTTACTATTTCACATGTGTTATCTCTATTGGAATCCAACATAATAGACCACTCTTTAAACATAAGTATTCTATAACACATTCTTATGAATTATTTCATATATTTTAACTTCATGTTCCAATTGAATTGAAATATATTCACCCATACACATTCTTTAAGCCCTCATTCAAGAACATTATACATTGGTATTACTTACTAACAAATTAAGGTTAGAGATAGAGTTAGGATCATTACCTCAATTCATTTATTTATTTATTTGATTCGTCTTACATACACAATTACTCATTCAGATTCAATTCCATCCACTTTATTAATTACCATAAGGTTTTTATATGCCACTAAACTTTCACTTCCACATGTATACTAGGAAATACGTACACATACCCAAAGTTTTCAATAAAATATTTATTTTAGAATTAGAGTATGCTTACATTACTTGTATCGATACCTCAATGATTATTTATTCTTATCTCATAATTTCCTAATTAAGAGGATTTGCATTTACATTGGGTTTAAGCATGTAATGTTTAAAACTCCATTATATATGAATGTATATATATATATATATGTATATATATATCCATATATTTGTTATTTGAGTTAAGTAACAAAATTTAATTACATGTGGATCCAATTTTGTAATAGTATGGCACTACCATATAATGAGACGACCAAATTTCTAATATAAAGACTCATTTTGTAAGCTAAACATCGATTTTTTATTCTATTTGCCGAAAACAATAAAAATGACATTTATTGGAAAACCATCTCTGCCTTGAACTGTTACCTTGAGTGAAAATTTGTAACCAAAATACCAAAACTATATGCAAAATGCTCAGACTATAACTAGAATTATTTGATAACTAATTTTTGTTACCTATCTAGGTAATAAACACATCACCTATGTGTGTGTGTTTTCATAAAATCTTTATAAGTCCTCTCACCTTCAAACTATTTACTATCATCTAACCATGAGAATAACTTCCCATTTACAAGATATCCATATCATGGTTCTATTTCTCATCTTCATTTTAACAGTAGATATAAGGGGTATCAAGAACTCAACTCAATTCAATACATCTTTTTCCATCATCATAGATTCATAATCACATTATAAATTACTAATATATCACACTATAATATGTTTTATTAAGGTTATACATGATGCATGGAAACTGCGATTTCCATTTCCATACAATCCATCCATTAACTAAAACATTGTTTGATTGGGTCATTGAGTCATTCGCTCAACATTAACCCTATAAACAAATAATTCCATCTAAAATCTTCATATTGATACTAATACACAGAATATGTTTAAGTACAACAAATATTTAGCAACACATTTAAGTATCACATGCTTATTCAGTTCAAACGACATTCTATACATGTCCACTCAATTTCCAAGAACATTATCCATGATAATTTTTAGGCAATATTAGATATAAGGCAATGTAATTGTTTTGCCTAAAACTTTTAGTATAAGTTAAATGTATATATCATGAATCAAACAAATAGTAATGACCAACGAGTAGTATGAAATAAGAGGCATTCAATTTCAAAAATATTTCCAAATTGATAACTGAATATTTATAAAATGGTTCGAATCTCCCTGGTTGTACTATTCAAAATTATTTCTCCAGTAGCGCAGTCGGCCATTTTATGCTTTAGTCATGATTAAATATCTCAAGGGAGGTAACCAACCACCTATGGTGTAAAACACCTTCAATTCATAGGTCAAGGACTAAATTCAAAAAATACATTCATGTCCTAGAAATAGTCTCTTTTTCCTCCTCCTTTCAACCTAAGAACCCTAGAAATAAAGATTTAGATAAAAACAAAGAGAAAAGAGGGTGATTTGATATCCCTTTGTTTGAAATCATTTTAAGGACAAAATGTATACATATGAGAGAATAATCACCAAGAAAACCCATCAAAATAAATTAACTTACTTTATTTCATCACTTCTAGGAAGATTGGACCCTAGGTCATCATTTTCACCTCTTTTCTCTTTTAAATCCTAATTATTTATCTCCGTACAAATTTCATATCTATGAGATCAATGAGGGATTATGAGAGATACTATTATGTTTGGTTATTCTTATAGATCAATTGAAGTGCTTCCAATACTTACAAAACAAATCCTATAATTGTATTTTAATTTCAATAACATGTGTCATCCATTGGGATTTTCATGTCATAAAACTCATACATGAAGTAGTGCATCATCACTTAAATATGCTCCTAAAATTATGAAAGTTAATCACATTTTCTGACATAGAATTTCTCCACCTTAATTAAAATTTTAGGAAATTTGAGTTACCAATAAATTTCTAAAAAGCAAATAGCACATTGTAATATTCCAATATGTATAGCATTTCAGTTGAGTTTTTCCTAAGGGAACTTGACCGACAAACAATTCCAAAAGATGTTAAAAAATATGAATTCTTTAGTAATGAATATATTTGAGTTGTACAATCTACATACTATTTTTAAAGTAATCCTAGGTATAGAAAAAATTCAAAACTCATCTACTTCACTATTATACTTATCATTGAATTTCTTATCACATTTTTTATTTATATACCCAAGTTCTATTTTTAGTGGATAGGGTTATTATTTCCAAACCCTAATAGGTTTATACTAAATTATATTTAACATGGTGAACTCATCATATCCGTATTCAAGCTAATCATGGCTCTATCTAGCAAATGATGCAATCTTCCAAGAAAACCCTAATTAGCTAACTAAGATGAAGCCATATCAATATCGTTTACACCTAATAAAGGGAAGAAGAAGAACCAACATATTCAATTACCACTTTTGTTTGTGTAGATTTAATATGTAAGGGATTGAATTAGGGTATTGAGCTTGAATGGGGTAAAGAGGTTGATTTGAGCTTCTTATGGATTCAAATTTTCAAACCTCTATAAAGAAACAATAAGAGGTCATTTTTGTAGAGATTAAATTTATTGTTTAGAGTTTTGATGACCTTAGATGTCATCCAATTTATGATTGTCAAAATCATTCTAGAAACTACACAATCCCACGTCACTAGTGCAACCTTCATGTATTAGGATTTCTAAGAATTAGTTAGATGACTCTAGAAAGACTACTTTCATGAGACCCTAGTAAAAGGTTAGGTATATACATGTCTCTGATGCATATACATATAGACTTCTTTATTCAATCTTGCATTAGTATCTCTGATAACTCTAGAAGTTGGAATGCCTCTGATAGGCATTCACTTTGGCTTCTTGCCTCTTGTGTTTTGGACAAAACTAATCCATGTCAGTGGTTGGTATGTGGGACATATGCAAGATCATCACACCTCTAATAAGAAACCATGATGCATAGACCATCTGAGCGTGGTTGATTGTGATTATTGTGTGCCTTTAGGTTTGGTTGGTATACTTATGTGTAAGGGAATGAAGTTATCATCTTGTATGACCTATTAGTGGTTCCATCCAAGAAAGGTATTACTCAGCATAGTGTCCATTAGCAAGAAATTCACTTTTGATTAGATCTTTCTCATTATAGGAATTTTGATTTGAGTTCACATGTGTGACCATGATAATAGACCATGATCATTAATCCAAGAACTTGTGGAATCATATTGGATGTTTTATCTTATGTTCAATCAAATGTTTTGTTGTATGTTGGAGTTATTGAGCACTATATATAAATGTCTTTCTACATCATCACACCCCTCGATATATATCCCATGAACTCAAGAGGTTCTTGGTGATTTATCTTAATATAATGTGACCATTAGTGCCTTACGGTCAAATTCAATAAATTAAGGTTGCACCCATAGTTTCCACGTGAATATATTTAAGATTTGGACATCTTTGAATGTCTAGTTTGATGCATTATAACTTGGTTGGTGGTAATTTAATTTTAACAAAACAATGTACTTGAATTTGAGTCTGAATGCAAATGTTTCCTTGTACTTAGGAATACCATAAATGGAGGTATCGACATGGTTTATGTCCCCAGGGATGATCCAAGTGTTTCTCAGTACAATCAAAGTGATATCTACCATCCCATACTTGTCATTGTATGATTCAGTAAGTGTTATGTTCAAGTGAGCACATTTCACCCCCAAAAACATACTTAAATTCAAATCAAACATATAATATGCCAACAACGAGTTGTGTTAATCAAGAGTTACAATAATATTGATTAGAATAGATATTTCACATGTATAAATTGTAGCATATAAATATTTTCAATGCACATGTTCGTTAATAGAGTGGTGCATGGGTACACTTGCAATGAATCTTAAGAGACTTGCATATGGAATCAAGTTTCAAGCCCTATACATAGAAATATGATGTCTTGTGCATGTGAAATATTAGCATAAATAAAAATAAAGAACCATGGCCTCGCATCCTAAATGTACTGTAGGTATGACATATGGCTTAATGCTTAGGTGGTGGTAACTTGGACTTAAAATATATCTTGTAAAACACTATGTATTACTTTAGTTGATCAAAGTAATAATCAATTCTTAGTACTGGGTATGTGTTCTTAATTGTCACCTTCTTTCATGTCTAGTAATCTATATAAAATTTCATGAATCCATCCATACAAAATTAGTGTGTCCCATAGAGATGTACTTGGTTGTAATAAACCTTTATCCAACAATTGCTTAAGCTACATCTACAACTCTTCAATCTTTATTGGATCCATATGGTACAATGTGTATACTATCAACTACACATTTGGTATCAACTTATTTCTATAGGAGGAGACAAGTGGAAAGAAAGACCAACACACCATTTTTTCATACACGCTCCATTCTTCCATGAGGCACATGAGTAAAACTGGGAGGAGTCACTTGGGCGTGCCACTATTGGGAACTACATGTCATTCTTCTCAAAATATGAAGTGTATCTATGATATGGTTCACGTAACACTATCACATGAAAAGATTCATTTTGTCACATATAATACAAAGGCACTAACACATACCCATTTTCTAAGATGAAAGGATCACACAACATCCTTCTATGACTAAAACAACTTTATTTCAAAAAACACGGGCATGTGATTGCCCACAACCATTCAAGGGATAAAAAAAATCATACAGTCAATCATAAAGTACATCAACAAGTTTCACATATGATATAACAGTCTATCCACCTACCTTGTCAGAATGTAGAAGTCAAAGAATGAAATCCAGACTCAATTTGTGGGATGATACCAACTTTGGTGGTGATTCTCCAACAAATTTACCATTCAACAAGGCACAAAAAAGAGGTGCATGTTGTAACATACTAAAACCTATATTTTTAACTCTAGAGTCCCTAATCCCATATATAGGATGCTTGCATGCCCAGATCTCTATCTTTGGCCAGAAAAGGATTTATTAAACCCTAAGATACTAGTGTGTACCTTGATAAAATTTAAATACATATGCAATTATCTGACTCACGTATAAGCCCTAACTAATCATATATAACCTGGATTTATAAACGATCATGTGATGATGAAATAAATATATAAAAATAATAACTTAATTTGTCGTAACATGTAAATAAGTCCATAAAATATGTCACATATGCTTTGTTTCTAACTAATATTCATATAATGGCTAAGGTGTGTTTTATAAGAGGTATAATGTGCTTAATACATGAATTAGAATAAGAATTAGAGGTTTTATATCCAAAAATATGAGTAATGTGCCATTATCTAGTTAAAAATATTGAATTAATGGGCTTAGGAGGTTAAATAAAAAAGATATGAAAATTAGTGCACAACAATATAAGGAAAACTCTTTTGGTAATGGATTGAAGGTAATAGGACACAATTTAATGGGTATTGATGATAATGAAACAATAATAAATTATAGGCGATAGGTGAGGCGACGGCTTCCTGCCGTCCGCCTCCCGTAGAAGCTCGCCGGCATAAGGGAGTAATTGCTAACTTGGCTCTTGTCGATCCTAAGCTTGTGGCAGATTCGCGTCTAGATCAAGGTCCTGGTCAGTCTTTCACGGCTGTTTCTTCTAGCTGGGCGGCGATACGCCCGAGTTCCCCTGTGAGTGCTTTAGATCTGAAAAGAGTTGAGGTCTCGTTGAACAATGGTAAGATTGTATATCCTGGTAAGGAGGCTGAGGAAAATGCGAATAGGTGGAGCAAATGTTTATTGGGCTATGTTATAGACTTTCGGCCTCACATTCCGACCCTGACGACATATTTTGATGGTGTCTGGAAAATGAGAAGCTCCTTTGAAGTGTTTGATAGAGGATCTAGATTCTTTCTGATTCACTTTGAGAACCAGGTGGACCTCGAATTAGCTTTGAAAGCTAAAATGTATGTAAGAGGGAAACCTGTGATTCTAAGGAAGTGGAAACCTGGTGAAACGCAAAACAGAGTTGCTCCGTTGGATGTGCCAATCTGGGTGGATATCTTGGACCTACCAGTGGAATTGTGGGACAGTAGAACGTTCAATAGAATTGGTTCCTTTCTTGGCTGTCCGGTTAAGATGGATGAGGATACCCATAGCTTTCGACGTCTGGATATGGCAAGAATTCAGGTTCTGGTTAATAAGGAGTCCAAATTTCCAAAAAGTCTTACGCTCTGCAGTGAAGAAGGATTAGAACATACAGTTCATCTTGAGTATGAGTGGATACCGCATAAGTGCTCCCATTGCGGTCTGTTTGCTCATGAGGATTGTCACATTAGCTTTGATGTTGTGAAAAGAAAACCAGTCGTGGTGGATGGTTCTCAAAAAGCTTGGGTAGTGAAGAAGAATAGTGCTAAAAATCTGTATGTCAAAATGCCTGTGGGTAAAGAGGTTGACGACTTGCTGATCATTGAAGAGATTGAAGATGTGGGTGAAATTAACTGTGCTAGAGAAAAAGTCTCTGAAGAAATTCCAGCTGTAGAAGACCTGAGATTATCGAAAGAAGTGAATGAACACTTTGTTCATAATACTATAGAGGTTACTAGTTCTGTCCCCTCAACTCCTTTGCCACTTTGTGGAAAGAGTATACCATCTCCTAGCAGTGATACTAGCTCTCAAGCCTCTTCCAGTTCAGATGCTACCTATTTTGTGATTCAAAATCCTAAAGATCCTCCAAAATGTCAGGGAAAGTTTAATGTGAGTATGTATCAAAGATTGGAGAATACTCAGTTTTCGCCTGTTCATCAGGAACTGCGTTTGTCATCTGCAAACACGGATGCAATCATTTCATTGTTTCAAGATTCTGCTGAGGCTGTCAGCTCAACATCCGCAGTCCCCAAATGATGCCCATCAAGTTAACCTCCTGGAATGTCAGGGGCCTCTCTAAAAAGATAAGAGGTGTCCAGGAGGTTGTTAGAAAATTTGACAGTCAAGTTTTTGTTCTTATTGAAACTAAAGTCCGTAAGAAGAAAATCGATAAGATGATGCTGAAGTTCTTTCCTGAATTTTCTTATGTCTCTAGTATTGATTCTCATGTTCTTGGTAGAATCATTGTCCTTTAGAAACCCAATTTCTGTAATGTTACTAAGCTGAAGGAGACCGACCAACATATTCTTCTTGATATTGTGGTCGGTGATCAAGACTTATGGTTGTCAGCTATCTATGGTCATACTGAGGATAATGACCGGTCTAGTCTATGGGACTCTCTTGAAAGCACTGCTAATGTTTGTAATTAATCGTGGCTGATGATAGGGGATTTTAATGCTGTTCATAAGGACATTGAGAGACAACGTAAATGTCCTCCCTCCGAAAAGTCTATGGAGGAGTTTAATTCCTTTCTTCTTAACTGTGGCATTGCTGAACTTGACCTTAAAGGCCCTTTTTTCTCTTGGGATAACCATCAGCCTGGTGATAGGTTCATTACCTTGAAGATTGATAGGGCTCTTAGTAACAACAATTTTCTGACTCATTTTGATAATGTTTCTGGTGAGCTTGTTTCTAACACTATAGGTGATCATAGGCAACTTAATGTTTTCATTGGTGAACCTAGTACTGTCAAATCTCCGTTTAGGTTCATTAATGCTTGGACTTTGAAATCCTCTCTTTCTGATATTGTTTCTTCTTCATGGAGTACTGACGTGGTTGGTTGTGCTATGTTCAAAGTCTATAGGAAATTTAGTATTCTAAAAAATTACTTAATCAAGTGGAATAAGCAGGATGTGGGAAATTACTATGATGAAGTCAAGAATATCAGGTCTGCTGCTCTTCATGCTCAAATTATTGCTGACTGTAATCCTAATGATATAAATATTATGGAGAAAGCTCAATTATTAAGAAGGGAACTCACTGTTGCTGAATATGCTGAGGAAATTCTTCTTAGACAAAAGTCTAGAATCTCTTGGCTTAAAGAGGGGGACATGAACTACAAGTTTTTCTACTCGTCTCTGAAGACTAGAAGATTAAGAAATTCCATCAATTGTCTCATGATTGGGGATGAGATGTGCTATGAGCCTAGCTTGATCAAGGATCATATTTTTGATTTCTACTACAACCTTTTCAATAATAACCATTCTAATGCAGGGATTCTCGGTGATTTTCTTTGGAGTGGTGCTTCTGTTTCTAATTCTCAAAAAGTTCGTCTTATCTCCAGAGTTACTCAGACTGAGATTGATGATGTGGTTAGTAATCTTAATTCTGACAAGGCCCCTGGGCCTGATGGGTTTAACTCTTTCTTCATCAAGAAGTTTTGGCCTATTATCAAACAGGATGTTTCGTCTTCTATCTGTGACTTCTTCTCTAATGGTAATATGTTGAAAGAGGCTAATAACACTTTCATTACTTTGATTCCTAAAGGCTCTAACTCTACTGATATCAGAAATTGGAGACCGATTGCTTTGTGTAATGTGGTCTACAAGCTTATTTTCAAGATCTTGGCTAATAGATTGCAAGATGTCATGCCCTCTATTATTAGCACCAATCAGAATGCCTTTGTGAAAGGTAGGAATATAAAGGATTCTATCTTACTCACCAATGAGATCCTTCATGATTTCAATAGGGCTTCCTCTGGTTCTAAAATGTGTCTCAAGGTTGATATATCGAAAGCTTATGACTCTGTGAATTGGAAGTTTCTATTTTCTGTCATGCATAAGATGGGTTTCCCTTCCATTTGGATTGGATGGATTGAAGAGATCTTTAACTCAACTTCCTACCAAGTTTTGATCAATGGGGAGCCTACTAGGCATTTTAAACCTTCCAATGGTATTAGGTAGGGTGATCCTTTGGCCCCTTATCTCTTTGCCATTGTCATGGAGGCTTTTTCTATTATCATGAACAAGGCTATCAAGGATAATACTATTTCTCCTATTAAAGCTTCTAAGAACCTTAGTGTCTCTCACTTGGTGTTTGCTGATGATTTGATGATTTTTTTAGAAGCTAATAAAGATAATGCCAAGAATATTCTGTCTATTCTGAGATACTTTGGCAGCTTGTCTGGTCTTTATACTAATCCTAGCAAAAGTGAGATTATTCTTAGTAAAGCATCTAATAACAGTACTATTGTGGGTATTCTTGACTTCAAGATTGATGATTTACCTTCTAAGTACTTGGGAGTTCCGTTGGTTATTGGTAAGATTAACAAAGTAGCTTGTACTCCTCTCATTGATAAGATCAAAGTTAGACTTGAGGGTTGGAAAGCAAGGTGTTTGTCCATGGCTGGAAGACTCGAGCTTATTAACTCCATGATTAGCTCTATCTATCTCCATTGGTGTCATTCCTTTCCTATTCCTAAATCTGCTATGGAAGAGATTAATAGACTTTTACGCGATTTCTTATGGGGTAGTAAGAATGACAAGAAGATGCTTCATTTGATCAAATGGGAGAAAGTTACAAGGCCCAAAGCTGAGGGTGGTCTTAGCATTAGGAAGATTGAAGATGTTTCTTTGGCTTGTACTCTTGCTAATGGTTGGGATATTTCTAACAAGAAGAAATCCTTGTGGGTCAAATGGATTAATGAAAAATATCTTTTAAAGTCTTCTTTCTGGCTTGTTTCTGCTAACACCAATATGTCTTGGAGTTTTTTGAGAATTCTTAGTAGTAGAAACATTATGGTTAAACATGTCTCCTATATCATTGGAAATGGAGAGAGTATCAAGCTTTGGACTGATCCTTGGGTGCCAGGCTACCATTTTATGAAGGATTGTGTTGGTGTTGACTCTTTCCTCAAGTTGGGCCTGCCTATCGACTGCTACGCTGCCTCTATTATTTCTGATGGGCATTGGAATGTCCCCCCTCAAGGAATAACAAGAAGCTAGCTAATTTTCTTGAGAAGATTCCCCTCTCCTTAAACAATAGAGATGTTATTGTGTTCTATAATAATGATCGACCTAAGATGAAAATCATTTGGAATTCTATAAGGGATAAACTGAATGATTCTGATACTTTCAAGTGGATTTGGAGCTCCAAAGTCCCTAATAGGTATAAAGAGCATGCTTGGAAAGCAGCTCACAATAAGCTGCCAACTTCGGACTATGCTAGAAGAATGGGTATTCAAACTCCTTCTATGTGTTTTCTCTGCAAGTGTGATTGTGAGGATTCCTTTCATGTGTGCTTTCTTTGCCCGTTCTCGAAACAGATCTGGAATTATATTGGCTTGGAGTTGAATGTCTCAGTTGACTTTGATTCATGGACTGATCTTAGCAATATTTCTTGCAGCAAGTTTAGATTTCTGGTTTTATGTTCTCTTTATTATCTGTGGTGGGAAAGGAATACTCGAGTGCATGAAGATACTGCTAGAACTTGTGATGAGGTGTGGAAGCTGATTCTCAAGGACTTTAAGGCTTTTAACTACCAATCTTCCTAGCTGGCTGATCGTTTGGGGTGCTTTGTTTGGTGCTTTTGGCTACTTGTCTTTTCCTTTTGCTCCCTTGTTTCTTAGGGTGAAGGTCGAGTCCCCACTCCTTGGAGTGTCGACGCTCCCTTCTCCCCGAGTTCTGTTTGTTCCTGCAGATGTGTTGGCTGAGTTGTTCCTCTTTTTTTGCTTTTGAGCTGCTGATTGCTGGTTTGCCTTGAGTTTGTAGGCTGCTGGAGTTTCTCTTTGGGAGGTTTTCCTATAGTGGATGAGCTTATCCCTCAGGAGTGGCAGAGCTCTCTATAGGTAGGTTGGCTGGCAAGGCTTCTTTGAAGGTGGCGTGGCTGTTGTTATCTTGTTGATGGTCTCTTCTGTTTTGCTCTGCTTCTATCTGCTGCTGCAATTGCAGAGCTATGAGTTTGCTTTATGGAGCTGCCGCTTGCTACTGGTTGGAAGCTGGTCCTCAAGTTTTATTGGCTTAAAACCACCTATCTTCTTTGCTGGTTGTTCGTTTGGGTTTTTTCTGCTGCTAGTCCTGGCTCTGGTGGGCTTGTGGAGCCCAGGGTCCCGTTTGCTTTCTCCTTTTGCTTCCCCTGGTTCTTAGGGTGAAGGTCAAGTCCCCACTCCTTGGAGTGTCGACGCTCCCTTCTCCCTGAGTTTATGGGTTTTGTGCTCTGTGGTGATGCCTTTGGGTGGTCTTTTGCCTTTTCCCTACTGTTGTGTTGGCAGAGTTGTGCTCCTGGTGCCTATGGATGGGTGAACTTATCCTTCGGGAGTGGCAGAGTTCTCCATAGTGCATGTTATGCTGTTGCTGGTGCGATGGAAGGATCCTTCTGTTATGATGTTCCTGTGGGTGCACTTTGATCCTTTGCTGAAGATGGGGTTGCGTTGAAGTTTGCTTTCTAGTTTTGGTGCTGCTGCTGCAGTTGTTCTTTGATGCCGTCCTTGCTGCTGGCATTTTTTTGAAGTGGTTTTCTTGCCTTGTTGCTGCTGCAGATGCTCTCTGGTGCCTTTTTTGCTGCTGGGTTTCTCCTGAAGTTGGCATCCTTGGCTGCTATTGTCTGCGTTTGATGTTGTTCTGCTGATTGCTTTGAGGAGTCCTTGCTGGATCCTTGCTGGTTCAGGTGGTTTCGTGGCTTTGCTATCCCTTATGTGGATCTGCTGGCTTCCCTTTGTTCTAAGGATGATGGAGTATCGTTGTTCTTTGAGGCTCCTCTTGCTCATAATGCCTTAGTAGTTTCTGATGCTGGTGCTAATGGGTGGGTCATTTGGCCCATTCTTTTCTGGGAATGGTGGTTTTTGCTTGTTTGGGAATCTAGTGCTTCTTTCCATTTTTTGATAGGTTCGTTGCTGATGCTTGGCCTGGGCAGATTGAGCTTCTGATATCTTGTTTCTCTGTCGGGGGTTTAAGTGTTTGTGAGTTGTATAGATAGTTTTTTTTCTAGTTGATTCTTGTTTTAGAATCAACATGTTTTGTACAGATACTATACAAAAATGAAAAAAAGGAACAGGAGTTTCGACCGACCAAAAAAAAATTTATAGGAACAACTTAAATCTTAATTTTATTATAACTCATATAAGGAAACATCAAAACTTGAATACAACTCCAACATCGTGTTCCTTGGGTCTCAATTAGCTTGGTTGACAAGTTTGAGATTAATTAGATAATACTAGATTACTTAATTTCATTTAGAAAGAAAATGTAAATAAAACTCCAAAATAATAAATAACACATTGAATGATTTGAAAGGAGGAAACTAATTGCAAAATCAGATTCTAAATGTGTTATTTGTCTTAGGTGTCAAATCATTAGAATTAGATTTTTCTAGATACCTAAACTAGATTAAGAAAGGAAAAAACATTAATATCATTTATATGTGAATTTAATGAGTTTTATTTGATATAGTCCATAGTTTAATCGTTGTCACACAATTCATTTTTGTTTTATGCTTCTTCCTCATTGATCCAACGACAGTTTAGGGTCCCTATTTTCTCGTGGTTCAATTGCACGCATGTGCTCTCTTATCCCTTACTTGACTTTCCCCTTTCCTTCTCGATACAGTAGGCTAGATCTCCTTTCCAACCATTCTCTCTCTCCTACATCTTGTTTCCTGATTTTTTCTCCCCTGGCTTTGTCTCACCCGTCCATAGAGATCGAGCCCTAATTTGTAGTGGTCTCACTGATGATACCATGTTTTCCAGCCTTGGCATCCTTGGCAGAGGTGTGGTGTCACCTTCCTACAAGTAACTTCTAGGAATCAATTTGTGCATCCCAAAAACTCACACAACTCACTAAGAATCCCTCTTTTTCCACGTAACCCCAACATCAGACTCCATCTTCCTCGAAGGATCATCAGTAGTCTGTTGGACTACCCTAGGTAGTTATGACTTGCAGAAATGATCCAGAAGCCTTCTTTAGCCTTCCATGAAGCTTCTCAACCATTCAATTTGATCTCAAGGCAAGAAACCCTCTTTTCTCCTATGTTTGCGTCAATGGGTAGTTTTGGCGATTTTGTGGAGCTTCTCTATTTGTTATAGGTGTTATGATTTTGTTCGGTCCTTCAAAACTCATTCTATGCCTATATTGCACTTAGTTTTCTCTATTTTCTTGAGTTTTTGAGGTTCCCTTCTACTGTCCATGGTGGCAGTTTTCTCTGGTACTTTCTGTTGTGCCAAAACCTATTCTTGGGGTCGACGAGTTCGAGATGGGTTAAGGAACTCTTGGGGATATTTCTATGGAAAAAAGAATAACTAATTCATGAGGTTGGAATCCTAGTATTGAGAATGGATACTAGTTCTTTGTGGGTTCTTGTACATCATAAATGAAGAAGATTGTTGCCAAATGTATTCTAGTTTTACCTTTCCTCTCGCCCTCATCTTCTACTCAATTTTCCTAGACACTTTTGCCCTTTTGCCTCAATTTGAGAGAAAGTGCCTCACACTTGGTCACATGTCATCCTGGTCAGGCCACTTCTATCATGGCGTTTGGCCGTTGGGCCACTTCACCAAAAACCACTCTTGTGGATATTGTCTTCCTACGTAGATTTTTCCAAGATTTCAAATTGGTCAAAAATGGTAAATTTCCTATTAGATTATTTATAGCTCATAAAAATAAAAAGAAAATATTTTTGGAATTAGAAAATTATAATCTATTTAATGATACCAGTTTCTTCACCTAACTCCAATACAATAAATATACAATTTTTATGGATTTTCTAGTTGGCTAGATTTTCTATAATTTATATCTAATAGTATGTAAGTTAGAGAAATAAAGTAAAATATGCTATGAACTTGAAAAAGTATAACCTATAAGATCACATGGTTTTGATAACCTAAATCATTAATAATAATGTCAATTTTAGGGTTTATGTAAATAAGGAACCTAACCCTAATTCTATATAATATGTTTAATAGGTGTTTTGAAGATCATGGCTTGGACCTAGGGTTGACTTTGGAGTTACATATAAGCGATCTAAGGTATGTTACAATCTATTTTACATATTGAGAAATTAAATTATATATCTCTCTCATGGTCTTTTGAGACATATACCCTACATAATATCTCTCTCCTATAATATGTTGACTCCTGTGAGTAATTATATGATGATGTTGATATTATTATCTTCTTATTCTTTTGAATATAATGTGATATCTTACATTTCAAAACCTTAATTTGAGTACTTGGCCTAAATGAAACCCTAATATACAAATGTTTTACTTTTGTGATCTTATGATACATATTACTTGTGGAGATGGTTGCATATATCTTTATTGGTCCTATGACCCCATTGATATCAACTAAATGTTCTCATCTCTTAACTGAGTTGGACTATATCTTGCCTTCTCTATTTGCATGTGTGATCGAGTAGTCATATATAGAATTAGTGACACCATATACACACTGGGTTTATTACCCTTCCATGTTAGTTATTAGAAATTGGATTTATTCTCCTGCCAGACATTGATTTTTATTCCCCTATCACATATGATATTAGGCATTGGGTTTTATTCCCCTGTCATGCATTGGATTTTATTCCCCTAGAAAATTATATATATATATATATATATATATATATATATGGTGCTAAGGTTTTAGGTTTCCTTCCCTTTGGTATGGAATACATATGGTTCCTACTCTACTTTTTAGTTTATGCTGGTTTTCTTATTACTCACCATGCAACTGTTTATGATTGTATTAAGTTGTTCTGATATTGTTTAAGGTAAGAAACCATTTATTTATGATCCTCTTTTATTTCCTTTTGATTTCCATTTGGGTGTTCTTTATCTCTCTTGTTATGGGAATCCATGATAATTACATTGTGTCCTTTTTTAACCTTATATTGCTCAATCTTTATTTATATGCACATATCAGTTTTTATGATGACAACTTCCATTTTATCTTCTCTTATGGGGTATTCTTCCAACCCCTAGGTGAAGGACAAGGTGGACATTGCTTGAAAACTATGATTTTCTTAGAAAAGTTTATTTGTGAGAGATAGACTTGATGTAGCTGGATATCCCTCTACTTAGATCTTGGATTTGATTCTTTCATGTAAACTTCATATGGGAATTTATGATGTACATTTTTAAAAACTAAACATAGTCATTACATTAATTCTGTTGCTATACTTAGGTCTTGTGTACCATCATTTGAAAAGAAAAATACACCTATTCCATCATACTTACTAGTGTATTTGGATAGATGTATTTATTCCTAAAAATTAAGTGAGGAGTGGATCCCCTCTCAGATCCCACTCCTCATAAGAAGGTATCAGAGCCACAATAGTCGGATTCTGACTATTTCAATTTTGTCTCCCGAATTTGAACCCTTAACTTACATAGACACCCTCTAAGTGACATGTTTACCCTTGAATTGACATATGTTATTCATGAGATGATGAAAGGTCAATTTAGAATCATATCACGTACATATAATAATCATGATTAGTAAACCCTGATGTAATGAGAATTTAGGTGCTATTACCCTACAATATAGGTTGGTAGTGACATATCTATTTGAACATTAAGATTTAATTTTGGGGTGGTTATGTTATGAGGATGTTGAATTAGTATAATAAGGATGTTTTAAATGGAAAATTCTGACTTGGTTATGCATTGAATTTGACCTCATATTTGTTTTATGTAGTAAGCTTTTTTGAAGAAAACCTATTTTTCATTAGACTACTATATGTAAAAAATAATTCTCTAATTTTCTCGATGCTTTCTTGAACTAAGTCACAATAGAAGAATGTATGAAGTTGTTATAGAGAAACCCTAGAATTCATTGCAATTGAAATACTAAACCCTAGTGAAAATGATGTCTAGGAAAGTACGGTGTTTGCTAATGGTTTAGTTGATCAACCCTTTTGTATCCTATGACTTTTTGGTTTCTCATGTGAACTTTAGGGTTGTTCAGTTAGTAACACAAGAACCTAAAATATAACCCTATGTATATATGAACTTTTAGTTGGATGCATGACCTATGAAAAATGTAAACCCCTAAAGTATTCACAACTAAAAGATCCATATGTAACCCTGATATCTTTAGGAATAATCTAATTTGTCTTATAAGGTTAAACCTTTTAAGGGGTGGAGAGTAGTTGGTTGATAATTTATGGATGATTATATTTTGAGGGAGAATTTTTTTTAAGGGGTGGAGTGTTGTGACATACTAAAACCTAGAATTTTAACTCTATAGGCCCTAATCCCGTAGATAGGATACTTGCATGCCTATATCTCTAGCTTTGGCCAAATAAAAGGATACATTTAAACTCTTAAACACTACTATGTACCTCAACAAACATTAAATACATAAACTAATGATGTAGCTCCTGTATAAGCCCTAATTAATTCATGTATAACCCTATTCATACCTTAGAGTTATAAACCATCATATCATGATGAAATAAATATATGAACATAATAGCTTAATTTGTGGTAACATGTAAGTATGTCCATAAAATATGTCACATATGCTTTGTTTCTAACAAATATTCATATAATGGCTACGTTATGTGCTTAATTAATCAATTAGAATAATAATTGGTTTTTCATGTCCATAAATACGAGTCATGTGTCATTATCTAAATATAAATATCGAATTAATGGATTTAATAGGTTAAATAAGAAAGATATGGAAGTTAGTGCATAATAATGTCAGAAAAACTCTATTAGTAATTGTATGAAGGTAATATGACACAATTTAATAGGTATATTATATATTACATGAAGAGCCTAAATCCAAATTTTATTATAACTCATAGAAGGAGACTTCAAAACCTGAATACAATTCCAAAATTGTGTTCCTTGGGTCTCAATTAGCTAAGTGTCAAGTTTGAGAGTGATTGGATAATCCTAGATTACTTAATTTAATTTAGGAAATAAAATGTAATTAAAAATGCAAAACAATAAACAACACATTGAATGATTTCAAAGAAGGAAACTAATCTCAAAATCAGATTATAGTTTTCATTAGAATTAGATGTTTCTAGATACCTAAACTACATTAGGAAAGGAAAAGACAAAAAAGTGCATTAATATGAATATATGTGAATTTTAATGAGTTTGATTTCATATATTTCATGGTTTACTCACTATCATGTGGTTCATTTTTATTTTCTACTTCTTTCTCACAGACACAATGATAGTTTAGGGTCCTTGTTTTCTCATGGTATCATCATATGCCTGTGCTCTCTTCTCACTTACCCGACTTCTCCCTTTCCTTTCCGATATAATAGGTTGGATCTCCTTTCCCACCATTCTCTCTCACTCCTACATCTTGTTTCCTGATTTTTTACCTGGCTTCATATCATCAATTCTCAAAGATCGAGCACTAATTTGTAGGAGTCTTGCCGCTTATACCTCATTTCCCATCCCTAGCATCATTGGAGGCATTGTGTTCTCTCCCCTATAAAACCATTGTTTCCTTCTTGAAAGTAACCTCTACGAATCAATCTTCGACTCACCCAACTTGCTAAAATCCCTCTTTTTCCATGTAACCCCAACTCCAGACTCCATCTTCCTTGGAGGATCATCACTAGTCTATTAGACTACCCTAGGGAGTACCGACTTGTAGAAATAACCCAAAAGCATTCTTTAGCCTGCCATGAAGCTCCTCATCCATTCAATTTGACCTCAAGGCAAGAAACCCTCTTTCCCCTCTTTTCTCCTAAGTTTGTGTCAATGGTTATTTCTAATTATTTAGTGGAGATTTTCTATTTGTTATTGGACCTTCTCCTTCATTTGGTCCTCGCAAACTCATTCTATGCCTATACTGCACTTAGTTTTCTTTGTTTTCTCAATTTTTTGAGGTTTCCTTATACTGTACATGGCGGCAGTTTCCTTCGGTGCTTTCCATCATGCCAAAGACCTATGCTTGGGGCCAGTACGTTTGGGATGGGTAAAAGAACTATGAAAACATGACTTTTTCTCACTCCTCTATTATACTCTTTCTCTCTCATCAAGTGTCATATTACTCAACTTGATGAAATTCCGTAGTTGGAATGTGGTGATGCTCCAATTTGGTTAATGACCAGTATCACAATATGTGACATTAATTTGAGAAAAAAATAAGAGCCACACTTTTATTTATAGTCATCTTGTAGTAAGATTGAACACAGTGACATGTTTTAACATATCACCAGCTTGCAACTGATTTTGAACCTATTCTCTATTATATTTTAACTCCCCAATATATGTCAAGCTATAGAGTTTCTATTATGAATCGTACGGTGCAATAATCATCTTAATCGAACACATACTCATCTAGACTGATGTTCCATCTCTTTCTCTTAGTTCACATGGATATTTACTGTCTTTCTATGTGTGGTAACATTTTTCATAGGTACATATACTTATATTTGAGATGAGTTTTCTCCAACATTGAAACTAGTGATGAAACCCACCATGCTTCATTCGAATAAAACCAAAACCAAAAGCAAGTTATTACACTCATTAAGCATTCTAGTATCATGGCACCTAGAGAACTAGCAAGAATCATAGTGCACACTTATGTAGATACCCTAAGCATATGTCGCGAACATATGTCTAGGGTTGTAATAAGGTCTCTTTTTTCTCACCCTCCTCAATGTACAAACCATACTATAAGATAGAAGGAGGAGAAAAGAAAAATTCTAAGGATTACACAAGCCTACACCTAGTTCTAGAACATCTAGGCTCTAACCTAGAGGATAAGTCAACTCAGTCCCCAAAGGACAACTCATTAAGCTTCTAGGGTTGAGATGTAAAGTTGTGTTTAGTTTGTGTTTCATGTGAGCAATGTTTGTTGTAGTTATTGTTCATGCTCTAGTAACATCTATCACGGAACCATTTATTACCCAAATCCTAACTCCAAATGACTACAAAGTCAATGGCAATAAGACCTACACATCTGTCCCTAGCATGGTATTAATAAAGTGCGAATGCCGAAAGCATAAAGCTTAGCATAAATAAATAGATAACAAGATAAAAACAACCAATCATAATCTCAATATTCAATAAGTATAATTAATAACAACATAGCTTTATTACATGATATCAGTTAAATATTCAAGAGTCCAATTGTACAAGCCTGCTCATGTACACTAGGGATCTTACAATAAGTACAGCTGACATATCTCACCAAGCCCATCAACTTCTAGCCATCTCTAAACCTATATGATATGTGAAAAAAGGGGGGTCAAGCACATGAGGTACTGAGTACATGACTAAAAGATACATATACATAAGCTTTGTATAATTTGAAAAGAGTTGCAAAAGTAGACAAACAAGAACAAACAAGTTAAGTATTTAGCAAAGTGAGAACCCATGTTTTATATCATTTCACTCTAATTATAACATCATTTCATGCATTCATCAATATCATATATTTTTAACGCCTTTAATGGACAATTTCTCATTGGAACAGTCTATGAGGGTGCTTAAGATTGGATAACCCTTTTCTCAACGATCCACCCTATCTTGATAGCTCAAGTAGGATGCCCAACATTATGTTCTTACCCCAAAACTTTAGGCAGGTGCATGAGGTTTGTATAATGGAGTTTCTATATTATGTTTGCAAGTTATAAAACAATGATAGTGCGATAAAAATTGAGTACAATACTAGAATACTACATGGAAATAATTGAGAAAGTAAACAAGCATACATATGTATCACATTTCGAGCAAGAAATCCATAGTCATGTAATTATTTAAAGCCCGTACATGATTTATAAATTTCATAACCAATCCTTGACCATCTAGATCACAAGACAAACCCTATGAATAACAACATTGCATACATGTATTAGGTTCTCATCATTAATTGTAATTAGATTCATTTTAGGGGTTCGGCCAAGTTATGTTCAAAGTTGGTTGATTTCATATCTAATGGTATTTTATTGATCTAGAGGTCACCAAAGAGGTTTAGTTTAAGTTTCATGTCATTTTAATATTTCATTCATCTGATATGGACAATACAAGATTTAAGTAACCTATGTACATAACTAGGCCATAAGACTAATAATAGGCAAAATAAGGTGAACGTTCATCAAGTTATGGCATTAGACTAGATATGAGATTAGATCCGAAAGATAGTGCATATAAAGCTTATTTCACATATGGATGGATGTCCCCTAGAGTCTAAGCATCATTGTCCAAATTTGGTATCAAAACATTAACATACATCCATAATATCATTAGGGTCCATCATATGACATAAGTAGGATATCCACACCAAAGGGAAGCAAGTATGAAAGAGTCAAGTGAGGTTTAGGGATGGTAGTTTATAATAAGATTCATATAGAGATTAGGGCACAATCAAAGAAAGTAAGTCATGTATCACACTAGGTCATCACTAGTGGACAAGGGGTCACACTAGTATCATACCCAGTCATAGGGTGAACATTAGGTTCATAAATCATAATTGTATTATTGATTTCAAGGGTAGTCCAATATTAGAAATCATCGAGGAGAGTGATTATCAAACTAGGACAAGTTACAACATTAAAATTTCAACACTAGTCTTATATGTACAATTAGAGTCATGCATGAGAAATAGGGGTGATAAAGACTCCTATTTAGTTCAAGGATGCACAAAAGATAATGATATGATGATTATATTGGTAGGGGTACATAAAAGTTTCAATATTCATCATTACATTGCATTAAATGTGGCGAAAATAGATAGAGATTACATTTTAGGAAATAAGGGACCCTTGAAGCATATTTAGGGTTAGAAAACATGTTTATAATGTAGGTCATGTCGAGATAATCAATTTGGTATATAGGTTCACTATATTTTGACAAGGGAGAAGGAAGTTATGGTCTTTAGAAAACATGCATCAAGAACTTTAGAGATTATCGAGATAGGATGTTACCATCATTTATTGTGTGATCTGCACTGTCAAAGCATGACCCAACAACTGTGTCCATGCCAGACTGGTCTGCCTTGACACCCCACCACCATGCATCACTCCCAAACTCCCAGTGGTGCTTGGGCATTGTTCACTGCTTGATCCAACCGCCAGCAGTGGTTCCTGGCCTCACGCCATCATTGCTCGTTGCTCCCGCTCCCATAATCCTTTTCATGCGATCTCTATTTGGAATAGAGACACAATAGGGGATGGTGTTTCCCCCTTACATCCAATGCCTCCAGCAGATAAACCTAAAAAAGAAGAGTAGGGACAAATGTGCCATGTCAACTGCGGTTTGCTGGCTTCCCTTCCTCATCACAAGGAAGTACGAGTCCAGTTGGGAGATCCCACACGCCCAAGTTGCCAGAACCCCCAACCATGGAGACTCAACATAACTCGACTAAGGGATAGTGTGAGGGGTTGTACCTTGTGAGTGGTACTATGGAGGATGAAGACACTGGAGAGGAAGAGCTACGACACGCCAACAACTGTCTTCCACTGACTGCGACCTCTAAGGAGGTCCATGGCAGTAGCGCTGCCCAGGACATGGAAACATGGGCTATGGCTCCAAGCGCATACAAGTGGAGAGGGAAGAAATGAGAGGGGTGAAAAAGGGACAAAGAAGTGAAGTCAAGAGTCTTTATATGGGGAAACTCTAAGGGTTTTGAGAAGTATGGGGAGTTCTATTTCATCGTAGGGTCTTAGTTTCCATGTTCATGATTTGGGTGTAGATGCTAGAGGAATAAGAAAACCCCACTGTTCTTTACCTAAAGAGGAAGGGAAGGAAGTGAGAGACCAGGCATGTGTCTCTATTGGGCCTTTCCCATTAGTGGGACTTAGGGTGTCTAGCCCACATCCCACTTAAAAGGGATAAAAACATCTAGAAACAAGATAAATCAACACCTTTTCATATATTCATAACTTTTGATTCTAGCACCTTGTACAGTACATGTGACTAAGTAGATGTGCTAAACATAGCTAGTGGACTGGCATGCTTACTTGTGCCTAGTCTTATATATATTTAGATATGGATAGTGAGATATGCTTCAAGACCAACATAGGCCTCAACCTCTTTATAGAGGACAATGTCCAACATGGGACATACTAATAGGGTGAACTCTTACTAATGAGTCAACCTTACAGGGGAGAAGATAAGAGTACCTAGGCTCCAAAATTTATGTGAAATGCTGAAAAAAAATATGAATGATGAAATACATGATGATGAGTCCCTAGCTAGAGTACTTCTAAGTATATGAGTTGTGTCACCTAGTGTGTGGTTCCCTGGATAATGTTGAACCCTAGATTTTCTATGAAAAGACTAACCCTAGAGAAAGAGGCAATTGAATATATGATGCTTGATATATAGGTGAGGGAGATGTCCCAAGACCCTAAGATGATGTGCATGATGTGTGATCTCCATGATGAGCCTCGTACTCAGGTTAGTGGTTATATGTAATGGAAGTAGTTACCCTTATTTTTGAAAGTTGGGTAGAAATTTGGTTATGGGTAGATGGTTGTAGTTAGCATGTCATGTTATACATAGAGAGGTCTTAGCTTGAGTGGCTCGAGCCTATGGGGATTCCTCTAGATACAAGTGAGATAATTATGAAACCTCAATTGATGATAATGTTGTTCCTCAAATGATGATTGATGCATGATACATGTATGATAAGTTACTCCCTTAAGAAAGACCTAAGATGAAAACTGTACCACACATGAAATATGTATGTTTGAAATCATGAACATGATAAATGATGCCTTGAGATATTAGCTTAAATAATTAGGGGTAACATGTTGATCTCATACCCAAATGAAAAATGATTAACTCTATATGATGATACTCTTGGGGTCTTAACTCAATAATATAATGAATAAGTATCTTAATTTTAGATCCAAAATGAAAAGTAATGAACATAATTAGGGGATAATTGGTAGAATCTTGGAGAAATCTTAACCATGTGAAATCGTAATTTGATGAGAAAATATAAGGACGATGATAACCTTATTTGAAAGTCATGATAATGAAAAAGTTCATTTGAGAAATCGATGACATATATCTTGATATCACATCTTGAGCTTATATATATACAAAAAAGCCTTATGCGGTAGGGATAAGGGTTCCTAAATCCTAATGTCAAGATGTCATAATTTGATAAAAAAAACAAGTAATATGTATGTATATCAGGATGGGTACACCCTTGATGATGTAAACCTATGTATACACCCCATGGGAGATGCCTTGATACCTTAGTTTGGTTGCCCAATCACAATGAATATGTCAATTCTAACTCTTTTTATGATCTTAGATGAATTTTGAGGATGAAATTTCTCTTAAGGAGGGAAGGATGTGGCAACCTGACTCTTTCTCACTCCTCCATTATACTCTTTCTCTCTCATTAAGTGTCATATTTCTCAACTTGATGTCAATTCCATAGTTGGAATGTGGTGATGCCCCAATTTGTCTAAATAAATAACCAATTTTCCAATATATGACTTTAATTTGAGAAATGAAACAAGAGTCACACTTTTATTTATAGTCATCTTATAGTAATATTGAACATAATGACAAGTTTCAACATTTCACCAACTTACAAGTTATTTTGAACCTATTCTCTATGATATTTTTACTCCCTAAGATATTTCAATATATAGAGTTTTTTATTATGAATCTGATGGTGCAAAAATTATCTTGATCAGACTTCAGAATGAAAAGTTATGAATATATGAACATGTGTTGATTTATCTTGATTCTAGCTCTTTTTATCCCTTTTAAGTGGGATTTGGGCTGACCACCCTAAGGCCTACTGATGGGAAAGGCCCAGAAGAGACACATGCCTAGTCTCTCACTTCCTTCCCTTCCTCTTTAGGTAAAGAACAATGGATATTTCTTGTTCCTATGGAATCTATACCCAAATCACAAAGATGGAAACTAGGACCCTACGATGCAATGGAACTCCCCATACTGCTAAAAAAAACCTAAGAGTTGCCCCATTTAAAGACACTTGGCTTCACTTCTTTTCCCCTTTTTACTACCTCTCATTTCTTACCTCTCCACTCATATGCACTTGAAGCCATAGTCGTTGTCTCCCTATCTTGGGTGATGTTGCTGCCATGGACCTCCTTGGAAGTCACAGTCGGTGAAGCACAACTGCTGGCGCATTGTAGCTCTTCCCGTCCAATGTTGTCATCCTCCATAGTAACAATCACAAGGCCCAACCCTTCACACTCTCCCTCAGCCGACCGACGTTGAGTCTCCATGGCTGGTGGTTTTGATAGCTTGGGCACATGGGATCTCCTGGCCAGACTCTTGCCTCCTTGCAACGAGGAAGGGCGGCCAACAAACCATAGTGGACTGGGCACCTTTGGCCCTACTCTTCTGTATCATGTTTGGAGGCTAGAGGCACCAGATGCAAGGGGAAAACACCATCCCCTATTGTGGCTCTATTCTAAACAGAGATTGCGTGAATCCGATTACGAGAGTGGGAGCGATGGGTGATGGTTGTGCGATTCTAGGAACCACTGGTGGTTGTTGGATCGAGCGATGAACGAAGTCCAAGTGCAACTAGATGTTTGGAGGTGATGTGCAACAGTGGGGTGCCGAGGCGGACCAACTTCACATGGACATGGCCGATAGAATGGCCTCTTATGGTGTAGATTGCACAATAAATGATGGTAACAACATGTCTCGATACTCTCTAAAGTTCCTGATGTAAGTTTTCTAAAAGTCCTAACTTCCTCCTCCCTTGTACAAATATAGTGAACTTATACATCAAATTTATTATCTTGACGATCCTTACATGGTAAACATGTTTTAAGACCCTGAATCGACTTCTAATGTCCCTGATTTCCTAAAAATGTATTCTCTAACTATGTTGATCACATTTAATGCAATGTTATGATGAATATTGAAACTTTTATGTACCCCTACCAAAATAATCATCATATTAGTTTCTTTTGTGCATCCTTGAACTAAATGGGAGTCTTAATCACCCCTATTTCTCAGGCATGACTCTAATTGTACATATAAGAATAGTATTTGAACTTTAATGTTATACCTTGTCCTAGTTTGCTAATCACACCCCTTGATGATTTCTAATGTTGGACTACCCTTGAAATCAGTAATACAGTGATGATTTATGAACCTACTGTCTAAAATTCACCCTATGGCTAGGCATGGTAGTAGTGTGACCCCTTCTCCACCAGTGATGACCTAGTGTGATACATGACTTACTTTCTTTTCTTGTGCCCTAATCTCAATATGAATCTTGTTATAAAATCCCCTATGTAACCTGACTTGACTCTTTCATGCTTACTTCCCTTTGATGTGGATGCCTCACTTATGTCATTTGATGTACCCTAACATTATGATGGATGTATGTTAATGTGTTGATACCAAATTTAGACAATGATGCTTAGACTCTAGGGAACATCCATATATATGTGAAATGAACTTTATATGCACTATCTTACTAATCTAATCTCATATCTAGCCTAAAATTCATAACTTGATGAACCTTCACCTTATTTTTCCTATTATGACTCTTATGGCCTAGTTATGTACATAGGTGACTTAAATCTTGTAATGTCCATATAAGATGAATGAAATATCCAAATGACATGAAACTTGAACTATACCTCTTTGATGACCTCTAGATCGATAAAAGACCATTAAATATGTAACTAACAAACCTTGAACATAACTTGGTTAAAACCTAAAATGAAACTAATTAGGGTTAATGATGTGAATCTAATATGTATGAAACCTTATGCATAATTAGGTTTGGTTTGTGCTCAAGATGGTCAAGGATAGGTTATGAAATTTCTAAATCAAGTACATGCTTTAAATAATTATATGACCATGGATTTATTTCTTGAAATGTGATACATATGTATGCTTGTTTACTTGCTCAATTATTGCCTGTAGTATTCTAGTATTTTACTTGATGTTTATCTTGCTATCGTTCTTTTTCCACATGTAAACATGATATATAAACTCCATTATACAAACCTCACACACTTGCCTAAAGTTTTGGGGTTAGGACATAAGGTTGGGTACCCCAACTTGAGTTATTAAGATAGGAAAAATCATTGATAAAAGGGTTAGATAATCTTGAGCACCCTCAAAGACTCTTCTAAGGAGAAGTTGTCCATAAAAGGCTTCACAAATATATGATATTCATGAATGCATGGAATGATGGTATAATTAGAGTGAAATAATACAAAACATGGTCTCTCGCTTTGTTAAATACTTAACTTGTTTATTCTTATTTGTCCACTTCACAACTCTTTTCAAATTATGTAAAGTTTATGTATATGTATATTTTATCACTATACTCAACACCTCGTGTGCTTGATCTACCTTATTTTACGTATTTATAGGTTCAAAGATGGCTAGAAGTTGATGGACATGTTGAGCTATGCCAGGTGTACTTGTTGTAAGATCCCTAGTGTATATGAGCAAGCTTGTACAATTTGACTCTTGAATCTATAACTAAAGACATGTAATAAAGCAATGCTGTTATTAATTATACTTGTGAATGTTGAGAATATGATTGGTGGTTTTTATCTTGTTATATGTTCATGTATGCTAAGATTTATGCTTTCACATTCACTCTTTGTTAATACTATGCTAGGGAAAAATGCTTAGGTCCTATCACCATTTACTTTGTACTCATTTAGAGTTAGGATTTGGGTAATAAATAGTTTCATGATAGTAACTCTTGGGGATATTTCCTCAGCAATAAGAATCACATATTCATGAGGTTGGATTCTTGGTTTTGTCCACGAAGATTGGTTATTCACAGATCTCTGATACATCACAGATGAAGAAGATTGTTGCCAAATGTTTTTCAGTTTTACTCTTCCTCTCGCCCTCATCTTCTACCAAAATTTTGTGTGCACTCTACCCTTTCTCCTCATTTTGAGAGAAAGTGCCTCGTTCTTGGTCACATGCTAGCCTGGCCAGGCCACTTCTTGGTTAGAAATTGTAAAATTCCTATTCAATTGTTTATAGCTCAGAAAAATAAAAGAAAATATTTTTTGGAATCAGATCATTATTATCTATCCAAAAATACCAATTTAATTACCTAACTCTAATACATTAAATATATGATTTTTATGGATTTTCTATTTGACTACATTTCTATAATTCATAACTAATAATCTATAAGTTAGAAAAATAAAGAAAAATATGTTGTAAATTGAGAAAAATATACTCTATAAGATTACATGGTTTTGATAACCTAAATCATTAATAATAATAAAAATTATTTTATGGTTTATGTAAATAACGGGAACCTAACCATAATCTTATATAGTATGTTTAATAGGTGTTTTGAAGACCCTAGAATGAACCTACGGTTGACTTTGGACTTACATAGACTGAATCTGAGGTATGTTGCAATCTGTATTTCATATTTAGCAATTAACTTATATTTCTCTCCTTTGGTCTTTTGAGACATATACCCTACACAATGTCTCTCTCCTCTAATATGTTGACTCATATGAGTGATTATATGATGATGATGTTGATATTATGATCTTATTATTATTTTGGATCTTATGTGGTATCTTTCTTTTCAAAACCCTAATTTGAGTACTCGACCCAAATGAAACCCTAATATTCAAATGTTGGACTTTTATGATCTTATAATATATATTACATGTAGAGATAGTGGGATATATCTTTATTGGTCCTATGACCTCATTGAAATCAACTAAATGTTTTCATCTCTTATTTGAGGCGGACTATATCTTGCCTTCTCTCTTTGCATGTGTGATTGAATAGTCATAGCTAGAAGTAGTGACACCATATAGGCATTGGGTTTTATTTCCCGACCATGTTTGTTATTAGGCATTGTGTTGTATTCCCCTACCAAGCACTGGGTTTTATTCCCCTGCCACATATGATATTAGGCACTAGGTCTTATTCCCCTTCCATGCACTAGGTTTTATTCCCCCTATAAAATTCAATATTTGTTTGGAACCAAGGTTTTAGTCCTCCTGTCCTTTTGAATGGATTACATATGGGTTCCTACCCTACTTTTTAGTATATGCTAGTCTTCTTATTACTCATCATGCAACTATTTATGATTGTGATAAGTTGATGTGATATTGTTTTAGTCAAGAAATCTTTTATTGATGATCCTCTTTTATTTCCTTTTGATATCCATTAGATGTTCTTTATCTCTCTTGTTTTGGAAAGCTTTGATAATTACACTGTGTCCTTTTTTACCTTATATTGCTCAATCCATATTTTTATGCACATATAAGATTTTATGTTGAAAACTTCCATTTTATCTTCTCTTGTGGGGTATGCTTCCAACCCCTAGGTGAAGACATGGTGGCTTGTAAACTATGAACTTGCTTAGAGAAGTTCATTCATGGGAGGTAGAATTGAGATATATGGATATCCCTCTACTTAGATCATGAAGTAGTTGAATTTATGTAAATCCCATGTGGGAAATTATGATGTACTTTTTTAAATTTGAATATAGTCATTACATTTATTTTCTCTACTAGACTTTGGTCTTGTATATTATTATTTGAGAACAAAAAAAACCTATTACAACATACTTATTAGTGTGTTAGTGTAACACCCTTATTTTCTTATCACATGAGCGGAAACCAATTAATTTGTTTTCAACTGGGGAGTGTCACTAACATGATATACATTTTAACAGTGATAGATAAAGCCACTATAGAGTGTGTATGAAATAAATTCTGAGGAAAATAAACATGGTTACATCAAAATGTATAAAAAGGCCTAAATACATGATGCTAAAACATGTAGTCTATCTTAATGTCTCAGATCCTATATATGACGCCCCATTAAGCAAACCTCTTTGAAATCTCTTCTTGAAGGTTGGTAATTATAGACATTTCATCCCCAACCATGCACAAAGGAAAACCTAGGCTAGAGTAAGTGACATTGAATTTCTAATGAGATAAACATAAATATACTAAAATTTGAAGTTGAACTAATATCTGAAAGTTTTAAACTTATACCAAATCGATGTGTCTTTTATTTATATTTTTTTATCTATTTTGTAGCCACCATTATAAGATAAGTCCCCCTCTGTGACACTGAACTGTCCTCTATGGTGCAACACACCCTTTGTTGACACAATGTGCTCTCTACTGGCACCAAAGCCCTCTATGGTGCAACACACCCTCTGTTGGCACAACGTGCCCTATGTTGACAACAAATTGTCCTCTACGGTGCAACACACACTTTGTTGGGACCACATGCCCTCTGTGACACATGCATTGTCTGTCGTAGTGCCCCCTCTGAATCATCCTGGGACTCCAATGTTCTATTCTCATTTTCTATCTATGTTCTTAATTTTTATCTATGAATCTTAATATTTTATTTCTGAATATGTTCTTAATCTCTTATCTTTGAATTGTTCCTAATTTCTTATGTTTGAATCTTAATCTATTATCTTTGACTATGTATCTTTGTTCTTTAATTCTAAATTGAATCTAGCTCCAAATTTTAAACTTGATATTCTTATTGTCTAGATAAACATTAGTCTAAAGCTCTTTAATTTAGCAATATATGAAAACTTATATGTGAGCTCAAGGTTTTGAGAATATAAATTGAACTAAGCATATAAATATTGAGTGTCTAATAGTAATATAAATATAAAATATCTAAAATTTGATAATTTGACAACATAGATAAAAATGAATGAATTTTGATTATTCAAAGCATGACAATATATGAAACACTAAAGTCCGAAAGTAACTTAATCTCTAAGTTACTTTGTAGGAAGGTGTAGGCTGAATAATAATAATACTAAAACTCAATGGACATGGCCCACTTACCTTTGATACTAATGATTTCTTTAACGTGTTCCTAATTCTTTGTCATGTAACCTAATCAGCTGGATTCAACAAATTTCTATAAGTCAATGCTTATTTTTCTCTTATTATTTCTAAATCTCAAACCCCTTCACTCTAACCTCCTAAACTAAATTAGGATTATTACTTAACTAAATTTAACTCTGATTTATAGCACATTTAATGTCGAAACATGAAGCGGAATTCAATTCACACATTATATAACATACATATATTGATATACCCAAATAAACCAAATAGCATCATAGGCACTATTATATGAGTATATACCTCATATAGCAAGAGTAAACTTCAAACATACACACATACACTTCACTTACTGACTTATTTATAAAATCAGATGAAAAATATAATTATAATCATTTTCCATACTAAATAGGCACATAAAATACATATTTTCTCACAAATAATCATAAATCATCTTACATAATCGACACTTAGACCCTAAACTAAATACTAATACAAGTATATATCTAAATCTAAGAAAATCCATGGAAATACTAATCATACAATGTACTAGAGCCCATACAAAAATATCATCTCATTTTATAGTCAACTCATGAGTGAAATACTCAAAATAACCTTATTAAGGTTTATGCCAAAAACATAGATAAAGAATCAAGTCTAAAAGACCAGGTCTTGGAATCATGTTGAACATACCAAAATACATGCACTATAAAATATTGATTCATTTTAAAAGTCATTTGTTATTTTTAGTCCAAATATTAAAATCTCATAGTTTTTAGCATTGTTCTGGAAAGCGGTATGCAGGGTACGGGTGGAGGGGGTACTGCATAGAGTATATGTGGTATGCGGGAGTATATATGGGAGTATATGCGGTTTTGGATTTTTATCCTTTCAAAAAATTAATTATATATAAAATGATATAGGGAGATCATAAATAAAAGTATAAATATATACCTTAGGAACTAATATATATTTACATATAAACATACAAATATGCATGTATGATATGTTTATATATGTCTATATATGGAATGTGTTTGTAATACATGTACAAACAATAAAATGTATCTATATTAATGTATGAATGTCTATAAATTTGAATAAATCAAAATGTATACATACATGTCCAAACATGTGTTTGTATATGTAGGTATAGCATATATGTATGTATACATATGAAAATGTCAAAATGTATTCATATAAATGTACAAATGTGTGAGAAACTGTTGTATGTATTACAATGTATACATATAAATAAATGACTATATATTTAAATTTTAACATGTATTGAAATGTGTGTATATGTATGCATGTATGTATGAAATGTGTGGATATAAGTTGTGGGATTTTCAAAAAGCAGAGTTTAATCGGACGCTTAATCGACCAAGTGGGGGAATATGCGGCCCATAATCGTTTAATGGACCGATTAGCAATATGTGGTGTGGTAGGGTGATCGAATAGGCATAAGAGGGAGTATATGCATCCGTGCAGATCGATTTCTCGAACAATGGTTTTTAGTGATCAAAATATAATAAAAACTAGGCTTCCAAAACACAATTATAATCTATTTTTATAATAGAATAGAGATTATAAGCTTTAGGAGGATACCTTGTTTGTTAAAATTGGATAAGTAACATAGGAGATATGGATTTTCAATTATATTACCTCTAGAACAAATCCTGGCCATTCTTACTAGATTTGACAATGGAGATTTGATGGTTCAACCTTCCCTTGTTTGTTAGCCTTAGATGTGCATCCCTAGGAGATCTGTCTAGAGGGCGCCCCACTTGCTTGCACCCTTTGTCGGTCTCAGCGCACACCTAGGAAAACAAATCATTGATGCTCGATACTCTCGATGACCTGAAACATCACCCCCACTGCCATGTCTAGCACTCATAGTGCATATCAACTCCATCGTGGCCATGTTCTAAGGAATCACATGAAAGCCATCCTTTCATCTCCTCCTATCCCACTCCATCAACTTCTCTACACCAGGTCCTCTGTTCCTGTTGTCACCAGCCAGTTCATCTCTGGAGGCCAAGCCCTTGGAACCCGACCATCATTGCCTGCTTTGAGCCCTCATCCCACTTTGTCCAGTCCTCCATGGGTCTGACAGTGTTGTCTCCCTATTTTTAGTGGATGAAGAAGAGAATCCCCATACTTCTACCCTCGGTGTTTCTGCCACCCCTTTATCTCATCTTCTTCATTTTCTCTTCCCCTTACCAAAACAAGAACCCTAGATTTTTAATTGGCCTTCCTCTATTCATATGAAAATTGAGGCTTTTATAGCCTTTGCATCCCTGATCTCACAGAGAGATCTGAACTTCCTTTGCACTCTCTTCCAGTCATGTTCTTTCCAGAATGGGGCTCACAAGACTCCCTATTTTTTTAGCAGGTGCATCTCAACTGAAGCAGCAGATTCTCAAATGAGCCGAAAACTTTGGCATGAACCCATGGTTCTTCTTCCAAATCCCTTGATACAATGCCTATAAAAAGCCTTTATACACTAATATTTTTCCTAATTTCTTTTAAAATTATAAATGTTACTCCACACATCTTCTTGGTCCCAAAATCTGACACACACTTCATACAATTGTTATCTTATTGTATACAATAATTAGGGCCTAAATCACTCTTTGCTAGATAATGTATGAGACTTCACTAGTCCCCCAAAATTCAATTACCATTCAACTATAAACTTCACCAAAATTCATTAACCTCTTATATACCATCAAACATAGAACATGTCTTAATTTCACCCTTCATGTGTTAGATTAGTGAAATATCCAAATACCTTTGAGTATCATAACTTATCCTTGAATTATGAGATCATCATCAAACTCAACCAACATTGTTTTTCATCATTCACTTACTTTTCTTATGACCAGTAAAGCAATCAATTATGGTCAATTTACTAAAATGCCCTTGGGTTATAGATATGCATAAAAGTCCTCCAAAATGGTTGAGATATGTGGAACTTTTCCCATTTGTCCCAATATTTCCTAACTAGAGTTTCTCTTAGTAAAAATAAGATTCATGTGGATACTTGCCAAAATTTTGGGGTGTGACAGTTACATAGATGGATTTATTCCTTAAATTAAGTGAGAAGTGGATCCCCTCTTATATCCCACTCCTTACACATGGGTCATTGCAGGCCCTGATGAAAAGAAAATGATGAAATGTAGGAGGTAGTGCCACATTTATCATAATCAACATAGAAAATCATGAAAGAATTAGAGAAAACAAAAGAGAAAATCATTGTATGAGAAAATACTTGTATTACCATCTATATGATTGGGAAAGGTGTTTGGAAACCCCATGCACCTAAACAAGAATGACATGAACAAATGAGAAGTGTGATTATCTTGTCTCAAGACATGTTTGCTAAGAAAATCATATTTCTAAATTGAAGTCAATTTCTATGAATTTAAGTTATGCTTAAACAAAATGGAACATCAATATAAAATTCTTGTATCATTGCACCACAGATGAAGTAATTTAAATCGATGGAAAATTGTGTATGATAACATAAACTCATCTTGCTTGGTCATGGGGAAGGATGATGGTTCTCATTACTTTTTTTGAAGAAAACATGAGTATAATCTCATTTATATAACTCACCTATGACATGGAACAACTTTAAAAGACAAGGATGGTTAGGGACTCTAGAGATAAGTTTTATAGTGATTTTAATCTCTATATTTGAAAGAGAAAATATAAAAAGTCCCTTTGTAACTTCTACACACGACTCTATTTATAGACCTAATTGTTACATATGAAGATATGACTGGGTTTGGGAGTTTCTTAATCAGCTTTGATTAGATATTTGTTGTTGAATTTGAAATCTCTTCAAAACTATATGTGTGCATGTTTGTTGAGAGTTATTTGTGTATTTTTATATAAAAAATATTTTAGAAAGACTTGATTGAAGTTGTTGCAAAAGACAGTGTAGAAATTGATTTCTACAGTCTGGAATCTATTAGACACCCATGCAAATGTGTTGTAATAATTTGGGATACAAACACTATGAGAACAACAGATATATTTGGTTAGGTTTGTAGATGAGATGTTGATAGGGTTTGCTAGAAATTTCTCTAGAGAACAATAGAGTCTATCCCATTCAACCATGCATAAAAATATCATTTGCAAAAATCATGTTCAAAACCAAAATAGTAGAATTAGAGGAGAGAGGTATAATAGAAGAAGCAAAATAAAGATTACCCTAGATAGTTGATAAATTCTTAGAGAGACAAATGAACATGATCAACTTCCTATGGATGCTTCTGTTGTGTGACTAGAAGCCATATTTGATAGTTCCACAAATTCTCATTATAGTTGTTGTTGATTCTATTCATGTGGCAGGTGGATTTCATGCTCTCTCCTCAAGGATGGAGGTGGAAAATTATATGCTCAGATAAGCTTCTATTATTAGAGATGCATTCCATAGAAAGTACATTGACATTCACTATATCAAGGAAAATAGACAGGGGCATGTGGTTCTCCTAGCTAGGGCATGAATGATGATTCTCATGAGAGAGAAGTTGGAAGTGAAATAATGGAGGTTATAAGGAAGAAAGGGTTTTTCATTGACATATAAACTGGATTTATGTGACAGATATTTAAGAACAAATTATCACAAAATATAACTATGACATTTAAGTATTGGAAGTCATCATCTTGAATAGTACACTTAAGTGAACCCATCATCAACACAATGCATCAGGTCAGTTTCCAAAGACATTTTAGAAGAAATCCTTATATGAAAATTGGTTTGGTATAATCAAAATCTTAAAGTATTCACTTAGATGTTTTGTCATTATAAGACTCAAGTAACTCATGAACTGTATTAGAAGGACACCACATAACTGCTTTCAAAAAATCATGATGTCTTAAAAGTTGATACAAGACCCAAATTTCAGTGTAGTGTCATGTATGCTTTTGTATAGTCAAACCAAAATCTTGTAGTAATTTATTAGAGGAAAAAAATATATATTTGCTGAATATAAAATTAGAATATATGAATTCAAATAAGAGAAATATTTAAGAGATTATGATTGAAGAGGATTTTATTACTCAAAGCATCATTGATACAGTTCTTTGTTAAAAAATGTATGAGATGGTGTTATGACAACCACACGGCACATGAGATTGGTGCATGTCACAAGAATCTCAAGTTTGTCAACTATAGAATGTTATAATTGAGTTGCATACAATATGACAAGATGAATTTGGGAGTTATAGGGAGAGAGTAAGATCCATGACCTTAATAATATCTCACAAATGTAGCAAATAATGTTCATAAAACATTCTTCAAGAGTATACATGCAACATAAAATGGTTAAAATGTGGGTACAAATAAGGAAGTGCCCAATAAGAAATATATAAAAACAATTTTAAGATTAAAAGAATAGAAAACACGGCTAGAATCTTATGTGTGCAAGTCATCCCTAAGGACTTGTCTCATAAAATAAGTTCTTGGCTACATAGTGGCATATATTGAAAACCATTTTGGTGCTAGTGGTAAGCACATATTCGTATACATAAAATGGACAAATGTACATGCCAACATAATTCATGCTAGGAGGTGTATATGCAATGGCATTAAATAAGTAATAAAATCATCAAATTCAGGTTATAAATCAATCAAACAACAACAAAAAATTATCAATAACACTAACATGCCTTTTGAAACAAATTTTTCATTGAAGACCAATATTTGGAACCTGAAACTGAAAGAGGAAAATTTTTGTTGTTGTTAGTGTTTCAAGGGTTAAGGGGAAATTTTCTAAAAAAATTATAATGAGATTACTAATTATATAATCAAATATGAAAAATTAAAATGAAAATGTATGATGTTTTAAAATGTTATTGAGGTAAAGTTTGCATCCAGTAAATAAAAATTGGCATACTGAAGATCCAAAAAATGTGTAATTGGTAGTTTCATTATGACTTAAAATATAGGTACATGTAATGTGCATTGAGTAATCATGTTTTTTGTACATTCGTGAGTGTCACTTAAATGGTAAAACAACTAAAATAAACTTGTATTTTGGGATTTTGTGCAAGGAGTTGAAAATCACTAGTTTACTTTAGATAAAACAATGAACATTAGAATTGTCCATGTAAATATTCACACACTTCTCATCCCACTACTTTAGAATGGAGATAGAAAATCGTGGAAGATAAAAATATTGTCTTCTTGACAACTTTACCTTCTTACAATATTAGATAATTAAATAATAAAAAATTTGTGACAATCTCCCCTTCTCTTCCCCTTGATAAGTATATGCCTTATCATTAAGACAATATCCCCTTGAATATCCTCCATTCCCTTTTTTCATCCTCCACATTTCTTCTCCTCCCTTACATTCCTCTCACACCTTACATATCATCAATTTCTTTTGATAACTAAATCATCATAACTTGTCTTTTCTATGTAAATTTGTCTTTTCACTTTTATAGCAGTGTCTAAGGAAGTTTCGACAGAGTAATTATTTTTGTTATGATCTTGAAGTTGTGAATTATTAATAAGTTTAATTACTTGGAATATCCATCATATTAAGTAGGTATTGTAATTTTTGACAATTATATTCCTTATTTTCTCTAGGAACATTTAGAACTATTTGTTATGTTAATCTTAGTTATGATTTTCTACAATTAGGATAGTAACATGAGACATATATGGGATTAAGAGAGAAAGATTTCTCCCCCCTCTCCCATAACCCATGGCGGAGGCTGGATGCCTGGGAGGGTGCTAAATCAAGAGATGCTTCTCCGTGTAGTTTCAAACCCGGGTCCCTTCATTGGGGACCAACGGAATTCGCCAACAGGGCTATTCCCTTACCGACAACATGAGACATATATTGTCTACACATTAGTTGATAAATTGATTGGTCATGGTTTAATGTTATTACTAGATGAGAAATTATAGATATGAAAATGTGTATAGATCATTGAATGATTGGTGCAATCCACCAGAAACTAAATGGAAAAATTGGGTGATTTCAAACTATCCATATTATACCTTTTATAAAAGTTGGGAGGGGTCACAAACCCATGCCTTTGAAGAAATTTGTGTACCTTTGTAGGTATCACAAGGTATTCATGATGATTCTCTTGGAATATACCATTCATATATGCAATACACATACCATGTTCTTTATATATTTTTTACCAATCCCTAGTCACCTTAAGTAGATCATAGAGCAAATAGAAGTAGTCGTAGGTAACAACAATGCATCAAGAAAGGAATTTCCTGAGTTAGTATTTGTTGCTACATTTTATACCACAATGACTATGAATGTGTATGCATAAGCACAACAAAAACTATAGTTCTCTCATGCACACACACTTCAAGGTAGAAATAAATATGCATACACTTTAATAGTATGATATTTTTTTATGTATGTACATATTGATGACATTCAATATTATATGCATATTCCACTTGAATTTGTATATAAATCCCATGTAAATTCTTGTATGAGACCTATCCTACCATGTAACCAACCTAATGTGAAACATGTATGACCATGTGCATTCAAATCATATTTTATAGATATGTCATAGATATAGAAAAATTCTATTAAGTTTTTTTAGTATAAAGAAACCCCAAAGATGATTATCAAGAACCAGTCCGCACTAGTGTGCTACCATGCATGTGTGGTTTTCATTCCTTCTTCTAGTCCTTGTGAATGTAAGTCCACCTTCCTTCTATATACAATGTTATGACTCAAGGAAATGATAATATGGGACCAAAAGTCCATTTTGCCACATTATACATAATTCTGTACATTTCCTATTGATGTTTTACACTTACTTTCATTGCTTGGGTCTAGAAACAACTCAATAATCATTATTTAAAATAATAAATAAGGATTCCATTCTTTTTCCCATTATCTTTTAAAAAAAATTCCCATTATCTCCTCCAATAATAATAACATGAAGAGTCATCATGGTTCCAAGATACATGCACATCGATTTATGCCTATAGGAAGGGTGGTTCACACCACTTTAGTAGGATGTTTCTATTATAGGCTAGTGGTTTTTGTGTCATTAGAGTATGTAATAATTTTTTTTGTGTTAGTATATGACTTGGTATTGGTGAAATTTGTTATCTTTTATGTACCTCATCCTTGTTCAATTCAAATAATGAAGGTTAATATAATGCATACGTGATGTAACCAAATGATGCTTCAATCCTTAAGATTGAAAATGTGGGATACCATGGGACCATCCTTTGAATTTTATCCTAAACTGTAATTGGTATAAATCCATATATAAGCTCAACATAAGATATCACAAAATACAAACTCAATAGTGAAACAAACAAAAAAGTTGATTATATTTTCTTCTTTTATGATTGAAACACATATCTCCAACAAACAATATTCGAAGATACAACCAATATATTTGATATACTTGAATGACACACTAGCTGGATTAAGTACATATGATGTATTCTTGAATCTAATACTCACAATCATATCTCAAACTTTCTAAAACAAATGAAAACTCCATATAACACCATGCATGATCCAGGGGATCACATGTTATTATGTTCAAAGAGAATCTTATTTTGAAAGAGTACAAGACATATATAGATTTTTTTAATAGGTAGTTCAACAAGATTTATATACGAGAACGTACACATTTTTCTATAATCTACACAAGTACACACTTTCTTCACTTCATGAAATAATAAAGAAACATTATATTTTACATGGTATCAACTACCCATTCAACACTCCATGCAAGTGAGACCACATGAACACTCTTGAAAGATATTTGTTATACTTCATTAAGTTCTTGTAAATTGATCATATTCAATTCTTCTATTAAACCAATAAACACATTGAACAACCAATTTAGACTCATAAAAAGCCCCATCTTGAGAAGAACTCGCACAAATTTATTATATAAGCTTGTGTTGGAAGTATTGTAAGTGAAATAAAGTAAAATAGACAAACACAAAAGTAGATGCTCATCATCCAGCGACCTACATAAATATGAGTTCCTTATTGGGTACATAGGTTGTGGCCCTTAACTTAATACACTACTAGGAATGACATATAATAATATTTCACATTTGTTACAGTTTAGCCCAATTGGCATTGGATCTATGGCATCTTTTACTATTCTGTGGGAAGTTATTTTAGGGTGTTATGGGTAACACACTTAATATGAATTCAGGGCCACTTGGGTATATTCAATAATCTATGACTTCAAGTACCATATCACAATACCTATATCACTACAAGAATAGCTGTTTCCTTTCCTCAACTTCTAAACACATAAAAAAATCAATAATGCACATGATGTTTAGTACTTATTTCAACTTCCTGGCATGACGTGTCACTAGCTTACTGACCGTGTCACTGCTTTAAATCTATTACTTTATTATACCTTGTGTTGGTATATTATGAGTTCATACTCTTCTTCTTTTGACATCCCCGAGACACTCCACGAGAGTACAATGGTCTTGATATTGATATTTATAGAATTTGAACTCCCATATAGAAATTGTTGTTGTATTTCTTCTATTATTACTGTTGCATGTTTTGGTCGTTAACTATGTCCCTTAATCTAATTACGTCTATTTAATATCCAACAACTTCCTGTTGAACTTGCACATTTCTCCAAGTATGTAAATTCTATGAAGTTTAATGGCTCCAATTATGTCCCATGGAAATTCTTTTTTCATACTTGTACACATCGTTGGGAAATGTTGAGCATCTCATTGATACACCTCCACATAAAGAAGAGACATATGGAAAAAAGAATACAATGGATGGATATAAATATATCTCAACAATGATTTATATCAATAATTTGATGGATCTAAGTTTTATTGGGTAGATGTCATCCTTTTATAAAATTATCTCATTAATTAGATGCCTTCCTCTATTCTCCATAATAAGATTACTTTATCAAATTCTCTACCCCCATGAACCAAGCTTTATCTTACCACCAAAGTTTTTGGTTGCATGTGTTTCGTTCATAATCATCAACTTGGGAGTGATAAACTATCACCTCATGCTTTTCATTGTTGTGTCCTTGGCTATTATCATACACAAAAAAGATATAAATGTTTTGATCTTGTTGCACATCTTTCGTATGTTAGTGCAGATGTCACTTTTTTTGAAGATGCATCTTTCTTTTATGAACCAGTAAATAGGTACTTCCAGCTATGCCCATTTGTGATCCTAGTGTGTCTATTACTCTACCTGAAGTATCCCCTACTTTAAAATCTTTTGATACTGATGATCCACCTCAAAACAATGGTAATATTACTTAGCTCATTACAACTGATTCTAACATTCCTACTGCATTACGAAAGGGGTGATGATCTGCTACCAAATATTTTATCTCTCAGCATATTTGTATAGCTCATCTGAATTCTTCTATGGCTCAGTTTACTGCTTCTTTATCATCAATCTCTATCTCAAAGAATGTTCACGATGCACTACTACACTCTGGATAGAAATAAACCATGGATTAGGATATGGATGCACTTTATTCTCGTCAGACATGGGACCTTGTTAATCACCCTATGTATAGTAATCATGTTGTTTGTCGATGGGTTTCTTCTATAAAATACTTGCCTAATGGGACAGCTGAATGTCTAAAGGCCATACTAGTTGCTAAGGCATACACACATGCATCTACGTTGCTTACTTCAAAGCATTTTCTCTTATTGCTTGTCTTAATTCTATGTGTGTTCTGATTTCTGTTGTTATTAATAAAGGATGGTACTTACATCAATTGGATGTCAAGAATGCCTTTCTATATGGAGATTTACAGGAGACTATTTGTATGTCACAAACTCCGGGCTATGTTGCTCAGGGGGAGTATTATGTGAAAGTCAATCTTAAAAAGAAAGGTATTTATATCCTCAAACAGAGTCCACGAGCATGGTTTGCTAAGTTATCCCTGTATTTTACAATTTGGTTTTGCACAGTCTTAATGTGGCCATTATGTGTTTATAAAAAACAATACTTCTGGTATAATTGTTGTCATTATTTAGGTGGATGACATCATCTTGTCTGGAAGTGAAAATGAAGGGGCTTTTAACAAAGAAATATATTATGAAGAATTTTGTAACCAAAGACACTAGGCATTTATGGTATTTTCTTGGCATTGAGGTAGCACATAACAAGGATGAAGTATCTTTATCTCAGAGAAGGTATACTCTAGACTTACATGATAAAATAGGAATGTTTGGTTTCTGGTCTACAGTCTCCCCTGGGGATTAAGCACATGATCTATGGACATAATCTACTCAGTCCTTAGAAGATAAATTTAGCTATAAATGTTTGGTTGGCAACCTTCTATATCTCATCATTACTAGGCAAGATATATGCTTTGATGTTGGTGTTCTTATCCAATTTATGGACTGTTCTAGGCAATGTCACTGGGAGGCGGCATGTTGAGTATTGAGATGATTGAAGAATGCACATGGACAAGGACTATTTTATAAAATAAATGGACATCTAGATTTGACTGGATATTCTGATGCTAATTATGCAGGGTGTAAATCTGATAGGAGATCTACCTATGCTTATTGTACCTTTATAGGGGGGTAACCCGGTTACTTACAGAAGTAAGAAACAAAATATTTTCACTAGATCTAGTGTGGAATCTGAGTATCATGCAAAAGAACTTACTACTTGTGAACTATTATGGATCAAATATGTTATTTATGATTTTGGGTTTCCTATCACTTATCTTATTCTGATGAACTATGACTATCGTGTTTCTACCTTCCCCTCTAGTGATTATATTTTTTTATGAAAGGACCAAGCATATTGAGGTGGACTATCATTTTCAATGTGATGTTGTCCGGACCACGAAGATCACTTCCCCTTTTCTACCTACACATGAGCAAATTGTACATATATTTACAATGCCTCTCTCTAGCAAGAGAGCTGAGGAGCTATGTTGAAAGATGGGCATAATTGATACCTATGCTCTCACTTGAGTTGGAATATTAAGATATATTTATATCCATCTATTGTATTCTCTTTATTTTTGTTTTCTTTTATACTTAAGCTGTGATAGAGTGAGTTTTTACATATTTTTTTTCTCTCTCTTATAAATTTTGTGATTCCAATAATACACTCAACCATCTTCCTCACAAATTTTGACTCAATGACTTATCAATTTCATGCAGTTCCATCTCTAGTGCCATATAAAGTCTAATCACATGTAATATGACACATAGTCAATTGATGTACTTAATAATTGAATTTTAGCTCCAATTTTATATCAAAGCTACATCGTGACATTATAGAGTTACACCTAAAATTTCAATCGAATTGGATTAACGAATTAGGAGTTATTAGCATTTGAAAATAATGCACACTCTTGACCTAAGATTGCTATTTTATGTGACATTTAAATGCCACACGACCTTAGTTAACCCAAGGGCGTAGACCACTTATGCGGCCTCACGCCCCAGCCGTTAGATATGTCGATCGTGGATTGCATGAAATCTGATGACTCTCAGGTCATCTCTAACCTTCCGCTTGAACCGGACTTGACTCCAATAGACAACGACCACATCAATCGCCTCTGGCACCCAAATCTCACCTCCTCCCCATGAGATATTTGGAGGATAGCTCCCTCTCACCCGAACAAACCGAACGACCCCTTCCATGTCACCTAAGATCCTCGATTCAGGGAGAATGAACTCCCTTTCCTCCGTGCCTCTCACTGGAGATGATGCCCATATTAGGGCTTTCCCCTCTACACTTCCTTATCTCTATTTAAACCCCTCAACATCTTCTCTGGCCTTCCTTTATTTTTTTCCCATCACTAATTTCACCGAGAGTCATCAATTCCTCCCCGACCTCGAGCACCCTCACCTTGCCTAATCCCAACCCTTCTCCTCCCCTCCAGAGCCTCTACATCCCAATCAACCGAGGCTACACTTTCTTGGGATCCCGACGAGCCGAGCAGTACCCCGGTTGGAGCCGCGAAGGTCTAGAACATCGAGTCGACTAGCCGCCGCAACTGAGCTCAAAAGCACCATCATTGGCGAGGTCAAGGGCATGTCGAGCAGTAGGGAGTGGATGCAGAGTCTCACGAACCCCACATGGAGCTTCGTGACCCCTCAATCCAGCCGGAGGGTAGGTAAAACCTCAGAACCCAATTTCTCTTCATCGAGCATACTATCATCGTAACCAGAGTTGTAGTTCACCTTCAGTGAGCTTCTTGGGCTCGTTGAACTCGGGGAGATCCTGCGAATAAAACTTGCTCACACTCACACACTCAGCACCCACCTAGCTTTCTTTCACCTTCTTAGCCTACAACCTCCTTGCCCTAACCCTTGTTGCTGCCATGGTGCACGAGGAGAACAATTGAAGGGGCAAGATTCCTATTTTGCCCATGCTCTATCACGAAGCACATGTGACCCTCAAGGGAAGTTGCATCCTATGCATCACGCCTTGACCCCGGTTGACCGAGGCTGGCTTGCGGTTTAAGGAGAGGATTCGTGGAGCCGGATCCCTCCTCTAATCCGCAAGGCCAACCCCCCTTTTTTCTTTTATTCTCCTAGAATTTACCTGATTGGTAAATATTGTAAAACCCTTTATAAATAGCTCTGACATCCAATAAATACCCACAAAATACCCACATTCTCAGAAAAATGAGAAGAACCTGTATAAATTATCACAAGTACCTAAATCCAACGCTAGATCGATTCATCCTCTTTATGACCTTTGTTTATGTCCTTTTAACTTTAATTTGTTAAAAATGAATATGGAAATAAATGACAATACTTTTGTTAGATCTTATACTATTAAATCTGACCCTAATTCTCTTAACTCAAAACTGTAGAATAATGATCAATAATATGTTCACATTAAATGACCCTTATCCTATCTCTCTTCATATTATGATTTATGGAATAATAAATTTCCAAATCCAGTCTCAACCCCCCCCCCCCATATACTCTGATCTGACCCAATTACATTAAAAGGACAACCCTAGTGAGTCATGACCTAATATGAGGTGTTGATAATACATAATGACTTTAGGTATTTATTTTCTTTCAGGGTGATCTATTTGTTGTTCTTCTAGACTCTTGGAGCCCAGATCTAATCGAAACAGGTACGTGGTCTTGTTAAGTATAAGACTAGTTCTCTGGTTGCATATGATATAATGTACCTTGTGTGAAGCTATTTGCTATACCTTGTTGATTGATTTCTAGTATTATACGATTCGCCAAAACATAATTGAAACATAAGAGGATATTGTGATGAGTTGTAGCTACTAGTGCACATGGTCCAGTATGGATGTATGTTGCCTAACATGGATGTAGGATGAATTGCCCATGTTAGATGTATGTTAAAATAATCTTTCCCATACTGGATGTATGATAAGTGCTTATAAAATTGTAGTACAACTGCATCTAATGAAATGAATAAAAGAGGTGTTTACTTGATTTTCCACCTTAAACAATGGTTTTCTTTTCTTCTTCTTTCAAGTATTTCCAATTATGCAATCATACTATAGTATCTTTTTACCACGTACCAACTTTATGTTGATGTTTTTGTTTCTCATATTTTTTAGGTACAAGGAACAAATAATGCATCTCAAAGTACCAAAAGCTGGTAAATAATTTCTCATGGAGGATATCTAGCTAGATTGCTTCTCTTATCTCTTTTTCAGTAGATAGTTGCCTATCTTAATAGATGTTGTGTAGGAGTCTCCATATCCTATGTATTTCCAATTTTTAAGAACTATTTCTTCTTTCCAAAATAATATGTATGACTTTTATTTATCATTGGATGTGGTTTCATGTGTCTAATTAAATGATGTTGTGAACAACAATCCATCTCATTTGTATATTTAGTTGACTTCCACAATTTCTTATATTTTCCCTTATGAGATCTCTAGATATGAGTGCACACATATCCGGGAATGTCACTAAGGAAAATATATGGAAATTGAGGATGTCACAGTTGGTATCAGAGCCAATGTTCACACATCATAGTCACATGAACTTCATTCACCCTATTGTGAGTTTAGGGTAGTCCTTGAGTTAGGGATGTGAAGCGTGGAGGTGTCTAGGATAGAATCTTCCATGGGTCTGACTAAAGTGTCCGAGCCACTTTGCTTGGAAATCACGAGGCTACCTATATGGCAGTGTAAGTCTACCTCGACGATACCCTAAATGTCCCCTACTTCTTGGATATACCTTAATTAAGACCCTTCTCGTCTATAGATATTCCCTCTCATCTTTTGTATAGGAAAATTTCCCCCCTCATCTTCATTATTAAAATATTCCCTCTTACCTTTATGATATAAGGTTAGGAAAAGAGTCTCTCTATTTAGAAAGTCTTAAGGATTGACTGATAAGGATTTTAGGGTATCCTCCACTAATTGTAACATTAAGATCATCAATAATTAACAAAGGAGAATAATGATATATCATAGGAAAAAGTGATAAATGATGATGAATCTAGTATGTTCCACCTAATTTCAGGATGCCTCCTAAGACCCGTAACTCCAAGGCTTTCGATGAGTTGTTCTCTAAGAAGAGGAAAGAGCTTGAAACCTCTAAAGTACCTAATCCCAAAACTGCGGCCAAAGAAAGGTGGGAGGAATAAAAGAAAATTGTACTAGACTTCATGGAAACCCTTGCCACAAAAGGAACCCCTGAACCCAACTCTTCTAGGAAAAAGGAAGTGACAGTGATAGATTTTATCAAACTTAACCCTGACACCTTTTGGGGGGAAGACCAACCTGAAGTCATGGATAAGGCTGAGGTCTGGATCCTCTCCGTGGAGAATACCTTCTGTACCTTAGAAGTACCCAATGAGAAGAAGGTTAAATTTGCCACCCATCTACTTAAGGGAGGGGCAAAAATATGGTGGGAGAATTATGGAAGGAATAGGGGAGAAGAAATAGATAATATGGGGTGTGAAGCCTTCAAAACCCTCTTCACTGATCGTTTTATGCCCATAGCTGAAAGGAAGAGGAAGGAGAAGATGTACATGGAGCTTAAGTAGGGTAGTCTCTCAATAGATGACTACACCTGAAAGTTTAGACTTCTAGAGCATTATGCACCTATTAGGACTGATGAACGTCTCACCGAGCATTATGTTGATTGCCTTGCTGCCCATCTAAAAACCCTAGTTATAGCCGCCCATCCCAGAAGCATATATAAACTCCTAGACATGGCCCTCAAGCAGGAAAGGGAACAAGGTGTGCAGAAGCCTTCTAGCATGGGATACTTAGGGTTAACCACCATCGAGGAGGACTATTCTAAAAAATTCCACCCTGGTCATAACAACAAGGGATCGGGTAAAGGAGGAGGTTCAGGAAAAAGAGGACAGAAGAACAACTATAACCAGCTGATGGAATACTGCAACAAATGTAAAACCTATGGATGAGGGCACGATGGACCTTGTCGCTATGCCAAGCCATTCTGCTTCAACTACAAAAAGGAGGGTCATTTCCTCACCAAGTGCCCTGCTACGTCTATCCTTGGCAAACCTCCAGTGGGTGCTTCACCTCCCCAAGGACACCGTAATACTCGAGTATTCACATTCACCATAGAGGAGGCTAGAGAAAATCCCAATCAGTTTGTTGAAGGTAACCTTAAATCTTTTTGCATATCTAATATCTTGTTCAATGCCTTCAAATACTTATGAAATAATTATCATGTGTAGGGATTGTTTTCTTAAATGGTCATCCTGTTAAAGCTTTATTTGACTCTGGATCCACAAATACTTTTATTTCTCGAAATCTGGCATCTATGCTGCATCTGCATATAAGGGATTTGGGATATATTCTTGATGTGTCAACTCCTAGTGGCAAAATACTCACTACATTACAGAAAACTGATGTCCTTCCTCTAAAATTTGAAAATAATGATATGCCCTTTGAATTCATTCTCTTAACTATGAAAGACTTTGATATTATATTTGGTATGGATTGGCTATACAAGTATCATGCTCAAATTGATTGTAGAAACAAGATTGTAGTTCTCTCTCAACCTCATTCTTGTACTGTGATGATCCCTAGGGGAATTAGATTATGTAATAATATCATAATTTCCTCACTTAAAGCTAAAAAACTCATTTCTAAAGGTTGTAAAGTCTTCCTCACATTAGTCTCAGAGACCAGTCCTAATAACAGGCCGGTAGAAAGACCGGAGGTGGTACGTGATTTTCTTGATGTTTTCCCAGAGGAGCTTCCTGGGCTACCTCCAAATAGAGACATTGAGTTCTCCATAAATCTTCTTCCTGGAACCACTCCGATTTCTAGGGCGCCGTATAGGATGGCTCCTACTGAGCTTATGGAGTTGAAGAAACAATTACAAGACTCCTTGACAAAGGTCTTATCCGTCTTAGTGTTTCCCCTTGGGGTGCATCCATCCTCTTTGTCAATAAGAAAGATGGTTCCATGCGAATGTTTATTGACTATCACATGTTGATCCAAGCCACCATTAAAAACAAGTACCCTATCCCTCACATTAATGACCTCTTTGATCAGTTTTGCACTGCTAAATTCTTCTCAAAAATTGATCTTTGCTCTGGCTACCATCAACTAAAAGTCAAAGATTCTGATATTTCTAAAACTGCTTTCCAAATTCATTATTAGCATTATGAATTTCTAGTGATGCCATTTGGGTTGACCAACACACCTGGCATATTTATGAACCTAATGAACAAAGTCTTCCAACCTTATCTTGATGAGTTTGTGGTCATCTTCATTGATGATATCTTGATCTATTCTGATTCTATGGAAAAACACTAGGAACACTTGCGAGCAGTTCTTGACATTCTTTGAACCTAGAAATTCTATGGAAAGCTTTCTAAATGTGAATTCTGTATTGACAAAGTCATGTTTCTTGGACATGTCATTTTTGGAGGCAATATATCTGTGGATCCCGCCAAAGTCTCTGCTGTACTTGATTGGCAACCTCCTCAAAATCCTTTTGAAATCCAGAGCTTCTTGGGTCTGGCCAGATATTATCATCGCTTTATTCCAAATTTCTCCAAAGTGGCACTTCCTCTGAATAATCTTACTCGGAAGGATGAGCACTTCATCTAGTCAGCTGCATGTGAGTCCAGTTTCGAGCAGTTAAAGCAAAAGTTGACGTCGTCTCCTGTTCTTGTTCTACCCTCTGGTAACGAAGGGTTTTTGATATTCACTGATTCTTCGAGGAATGTGTTAGGATGTGTCCTGCAGCAGAATGGAAAGGTAGTGGCCTTTGCATCCAGACAGCTAAAACCGAATGAACTGAATTATCCCACACATGATTTGGAAATAGCTGCAATCATTCATGCTCTCAAAATCTTAAGGCACTACTTGTACGGGGCAATGTTTGACATCTTCACCGATCATAAAATCTTGAAGTACATTTTGACACAAAAGGACCTGAATCTATAATAACAACGATGGATCGAGTATCTAAAGGACTATGATTTCACTATTGCCTATCCCCCGGGTAAGGCAAATGTAGTTGCTGACGCCCTTAGTAGGAAAAGGGCAATGCGTGCATCTCTATCTGTTCCTGAATGGAAGAATATGGAGGATCTAGTGGGATGGAATTCGCATCTGTCTGATCGTGTGCATGTTAATAACATCTCCATCATGTCCAACTTGCATTTCGAACTCCTTGAGGCACATAAGGCTAGTCCTAATCTTATAGAGCTCTTCTCTCTCCTCTCAAAGCCTCAACCACATCTGTCTATGGGTATTGATGGTGGTCTTCGATATAAGAACTGTATGTGGGTTCCTGAGCAGTCAACTGTATAGACAACAATTCTTAGTGAGGCACATGGGTCTAAGTACACAGTCCATCCAAGCACGACAAAGATGTACAAAGACCTACAATGTCAGTTCTGGTGGAGGGGCATGAAGCATGATATTGCCAATTTCATGTCCAGGTGTCTGACATGCCAAAGGATCAAGGCCGAACATCAGAGACCAGGCGGTCTACCAAAACCCCTTGAGATTCTAGAATGGAAATGGGAACACATCACCATGGACTTCATGGTGCGATTACCCCAGACCAGGAAGGGATACGACGCTGCATGGGTCATAGTGGATCGTCTCACCAAGTCATCTCATTTTCTTCATGTGAAGACTACTACAAAAGTTTCTGAGTTGGCCGACCTCTACATACAGGAGATAGTACATCTGCATGGAGTTCCATCATCTATTGTCTCGGATAGGACCCGAAGTTCACCTCAAAGCTGTGGAAATAGGTTCAAGAGGAATTGGGCACCAAACTGAACTTCAGTACAACCTACCATCCGCAGACAGACGGGAAGTCGGAACACACAATACATATTCTCGAGGACCTTCTGCGAGCTTGTATACTTGATTGGGAAGGCTCGTGGGACCATTACATACCTTTAGCTGAGTTCACATATAATAATAGCTATCATGCGAGTATTGAGATGCCTCCCTATGAAGCTTTATATGGGCACCCATGTAGGTCTCCGCTACACTGGGATGACGTCAGGGAGCACACCTTGATGAAGTATGAGGAGATGCAACTATATATAAACAAAGTTGCACTGATTAGGCAAAGGATGAAGCGAGCACATGATACGCAGAAATATTATGTAGATGCTCACCGATAGGAACGTCAGTTCAAAGAAGGTGATCATGTCTTTTTGAAGATCTGACCTATTTGAGCTTTGGCCAAGAATAAGGGAAAGCTCAGTCCTCGCTATGTGGGACCCTTTGAGATCCTAGAAAGGGTTGGTGAATGTGCCTACCATCTTACTTTGCCACCTTAATACAGTGCCATGCATAATGTCTTCCATGTATCTAATTTGAACTCAACTCCATCAGACAATGACCCCATCAATCACCTCACACACCTGAATCTCACCTCCTCCCCGTGAGATATTTGGAGGATACCTCCCTCTCACCCAAACGAACCGAACAACCCCTTCCACGTTTCCTAAGATCCTTGATTAGGGGAGAACGAACTCCCTTTCCTCTGCGCCTCTCATTGGTGGTAGTTCCCATATTAGGGCTTTCCCCTCTACACTTCCTTATCTCTATTTAAACCCCTTACTAGCTTCTACGGCCTTCCTTTATTCGTTTCCCATCACTAATTGCACCGAGAGTCACCCCTTCCTCCCCGACCTCGAGCACCCTCACCTTGCCTGATTCCGACCCTTCTCCTCCCCTACAGAGCCTCTACTTCCCAATCAACCAAGGCTACACTTTCCTAGAATCCCGACGAGCCGAGCAGTACCCCCGGTTGGAGCCGCAAAGGTCTAGAACCTCGGGTCGACTATCCGTCGTAGCTGAGCTCAAAAGCGCCATCGCCGGTGAGGTCAAGGGTACGTCCAATAGCAAGGAGTGGATGTAGAGTCTCACGAACCCCACACGGAGCTTCATGATCCCTCAATCCATCCGAAGGGTAGGTAAAAACTCAGAATCCAATTTCTCTTCATCAAGCCTACTGTCATCGTAACCGGAGTTGTAGTTCACCTCCAGCGAGCTTCTTGGGCTCGTTGAACTCGGGGAGATCCCGCGAATGAAACATGATCACGCTCACGCACTCAACACCCACCTAGCTTTCTTTCACCTACTTAGCCTACAACCTCCTTGCCCCAACCCTCACTGCTGCCATGGCACGTGAGGAGAACAATTGAAGGGGCGTGATTCCTATTTTACCCATGCTCTGTCACGAAGCACATGTGACCCTCAGGGGCAGTTGTGTCCTTCGCATCATGCCTTGACCCCTATTGACCGAGGCTGGCTCATGGGTTAAGGAGAGGATCCGTGGAGCTGGATCCCTCCTCTGATCCGCGAGGCCGACCCCCCTTTTCTTTTTTTTATTTTCTTTTATTCTCCTAGAATTTACCTGATTGGTCAGCATTGTAAAATCCTTTATAAATAGATCTGACATCCAATAAATACCCACAAAATACCCACATTCTTAGAAAAATGAGAAGAACCTATATAAATTATCACCTGTACCTAAATCCAACCCTAGATCGATTCATCCTCTTTATGAACTTTGTTTATGTCCTTTTAACTTTAATTTGTTAAAAATGAATATGGAAATAAAGGACAATACTTTTGTAAGATCTTGTACTATTAAATCTGACCCTAATTCTCTTAGCTTAAAACCCTAGAATAATGATCAATAATATATTCACATTAAATGACCCTTATCCTCTCTCTCTTCATATTATGATTTATGGAATAATAAATTTCCAAATCCACTCTCAACCCCCCCCCAAATACTCTGATCCGACCCAATTACATTAAAAGTACAACCTCGGTGAGTCAAGACCTAATATGAGGTGTTGACAATACATAATGAATTTAGGTATTTATTTTCTTTTAGGGTGATCTATTTGTTGTTCTTTTAGACTCTTGGATCCCAAATCTAATCGAAACAGGTACGTGGTCTTGTTAAGTATAAGACTAGTACTCTGGTTGCATATGATATAATGTACCTTGTGTGAAGCTATTTTCTATACCTTGTTGGTTGACTACTAGTATTATATGATTTTCCAAAACATAATTGAAACATAAGAGGATATTGTGATGAGTTGTAGCTACTAGTGCACATGGACTAGTATGGATGTATGTTGCCTAACATGGATATAGGATGAATTTCCCATCTTAGATGTATGTTAAAATAATCTTTCCCATACTGGATGTATGATAAGTGCTTATAAAATTGTAGTACAACTGCATCTAATGAAATGAATAAAAGAGGTGTTTACCTAATTTTCCGCCCTAAACAATGGTTTTCTTTTCTTCTTCTTCTTTCAAGTATTTCCAATTATGCAATCATACTATAGTATCTTTTTACCATGTACCAACTTTATGTTGATGTTTTTGTTTCTCGTATTTTTTAGGTACAAGGAACAACTAATGCATCTCAAAGTACCAAAACTGCTATAAATAATTGCTCATGGAGGGTATCTAGCTAGATTGCTGCTCTTATCTCTTTTTTAGTAGATAGTTTCCTATCTTAATAGATGTTGTGTATGAGTCTCCATCTACTATGTATTTCCAATTTTTAAGAACTATTTCTTCTTTCCAAAATAATATGTATGACTTTTATTTATCATTGGATGTGGTTTCATGTGTCTAATTAAATGATGTTGTGAACAACAATTCAGCTCATTTGTATATTTATTTGACTTCCACAATCTCTTTTATTTTCCCTTCTGACATCTCTAGATATGAGTGCACGCATATCTGGGAATTTCACTTAGGAAAGTATATGGAAATTGAGGACGTCGCATAAGTCTCATGTAATATGGGCCTAATTATAATAGGTCTATTAGGGTTTGTTGTTTTCTTCCTTACTTTTCCTCCTCTTGTTTTAGGAGAAGCCGTTCCCTTTCCAAGATATAGAAATGACTTCACTATTTATACCTACACTTGTGCATATTCAATAATCTATATTTTTTCACTAATTACTTATTGTAGTGAAATATCTTAGTATACTTTCTATAAAATGCAATACTATCTTACAAATCTTACTCAGGTAGATTTTTCTTACTTATCATTATTAAGCAGAAACAATATAACAAATAGTGAAAGACTAAAGTAGTAAAAAAATTCAAATATGTAGAAGGTACACATATCATGGACATGAGATCTTATATATTTCTCAATTGCATTCAATTCATTACCAATACAAACCATGCCCTTAACCATCAACATTCTCACTTGGATTTTTCCTCATGAGGGATTTTCATCTAGCCATATTCCCTCTTATCGACATATGTACTCAAATATAAATTTAAACAAGGAATAACAATTACATTACTCATACCATATTTCATATTAATTTGCATAAGGATAACAAATGATGGTACAACTTTCTCATATCCAAATTTCTAATACTTATTACTTAATTAAAGTCATAACTTGTTAATGGGGTAATCATTTCTACTGTAATATAAGATGATACTAGCCAATAACATTACATCTTAGATCACTCAAGAAAAAGTTATTACTAGGGCAATTCATTATCTTGTACTTAACTTCCAAGGTATTCTCAAAAATAAAATTAAATATCATATTTTTATGTAAATGAAGTGAAAACAAGATGCAAACATATCCATAATCAATCACCAACCATTTATTTAATTCTGAACTTTTCTCATATTTTTATTATATGCCAAATATTCAAAACATGTGTATGTCACTCATGCAAGTGATCCAATGAGAGAAACCTTGTACCCGTGACCCCATGACATCAAAATCATGCTAGAGATCCATGGCATTGATCCAATGGGAGTGACTCATGACATTGACCTTATAATATCAACCTCTTGATTATTCATATATAGGTAATGTGAACCAAATAGTTTTCTAATATAATTTCATCAATCATTGCCCCTAATCTACTCCACTTAGGATCACGTGAATTAAGAAAAATACTAGAATTGTGCATTTTTAATATAGGAGGGAATATTCCGAATTATGAGTAATTTCCATATAGGACCAACGTTGTATTTGAAATCCACCCCATATATAAATTTAGGACACTATGAGTAACGTTTTTACATGATTGCATTATAACAATTTGCTTCAATCTCATACCATATAAATGTTAGATTCACTATATTGTATCAATAAAGTTCTTTCAAATTACAGACCGTTTAATCTTAAAGATAATATTTCTATTCCACCGGTCAAAGTATATGTTTACTATAGCAATACATCACAGTTCATAGGATAATCTAGTGGTTTGGCGCAAATGTGAAACCTTGCCTAGGATTTCCTTGTTCAAAAAGTTCACAAACAATGTGGTGGATTATTGGATTAATCTTGTCGTTGTACCTTATGAACTTTGAAGTCAGAGATTTAACTTTTATCATCCACTTTTTATTAGTATTTGTTTCAACTTTTCCTGTGTGTTGGAATGTCAATCATATATCATATGTAGTGGGACAAACAAAGAAACCACGAAAATCCCGTAGTCTTATAGCGTGAGAGTTTTGGGTTGCATGTTTGAATCTTTCTGTTATATTTTTATAATATTTTTATATGCACCATACACATAAATGTCAACATACATGTTTAAATTTTTATATGCATATTTTTATAACATTATTAAAAGCGAACATATTATTTTTGTCCACTAATTATACAGTCATAATTTATAAGATATTATACTTTTTATGAATCATGAAATAGCATTCACAGATCTTCTAGTTGTATATATATATATATATATATATATATATATATATATATATATATATATATATATATATATATATATATATATATATATATATATTCATTCAATTCCCGCACGGGTAGCGATCCACTCCAAATTTAGTTATTTTTTTAGAGTTTCTTACTTTACACATGTAGAGGGTAGCTTTACCTTACAAACTATTATTTTTTATACATAAACAATTATATTTGTAATAACGATAAAAAAAATATGATTGTATATTTATTCCAGAATTTTGTTGTGTATTTTGCACGGTTTTACTTTTTGAGTCGAATAGTTACTTTTTGTTCGACATTGCTACTTTTTTGTTCACAGAGTTACTTTTCTAACTAAATAGTTACTTTTTAGACGATATGTGTAAGAGAATTCTAGGCTATCCGCATGGATATTAAAGATGAGCCATATATATATATATATATATATATATATATATATATATATATATATATATATATATATATATATATAGTCAGGCTAGAATACACTCAAGTAGTTTTTCATGATATAATATTTTTTTTGAAAATCTAATCTGTTGATCTTCTTAAACATCTCGTGAACAACTCATACGCAAAATTTGAGCACATTTGGATATGTATAGCTCATGTTATGAAGACCGCACAAATTATGCATTTCAAATTAGTTTTGCGTGTCGATTTTGTTGCCCTTGGATGAGTGACTTACACTCATCCAAATGGGCTCAAAATTTATATGTAGCCTAGTTATAGTATGAAGGTGAAGATCAATGGTTTACATCCTGCAAAAAATAGTCTTGATATGCAAACACATGCACTTGAGTGTATTCGTGCGATCCGTACACTCGAGTGTATTCTAGCCTGACTCTCTCTCTCTCTCTCTCTCTCTATATATATATATATATATATATATATATATATATATATATATATATATATATATATATATATATATATATATATATATATATATATATATATATATATATATATATATATATGGGCCCATCTTTATTGCCCGCGCGGGTAGCTGCCCGCGCGGGTAGCTACCCGCCCACCCTTCCGACCACTTTTTTTCAATTTTTTTTCATTATTGTAGAGGACTATTTTGTCTAGCTCTCCAAAAAAATTTGGCCAAAAATAATATCATTTTCCCCTCCAAAATAAAAAAACCCGTCCTTATATATATCTGCTGTATATTTTGTACAGAGTTACTTTTTTAGCCAGCAGAGTTACTTTTTTGGCCACCATAGTTACTTTTTTGACAGCAGACTTACTTTTTTGACTAGGAGAGTTACTTTTTTGGCTGCAGGGTAGCAAAAATCCAAGTTACCCGTGCGGGCAACGAATGAACGCCATATATATATATATATATATATATATATATATATATATATATATATATATATATATATATATATATATATAGGCTAGAATACACTCGAGTGTACAGATCACGCCATACACCCCAATGGTGTTTGCCTATATAGACCATATTTTTTCAAAATGTAATCCATTGATCTTCATGGTTACAATAATAATAGGTCACATACAAAATTTGAGCTCATTTGGATGAGTGTAAGTCACTCATCTAAGGAAAACAAAATCGACGCACAAAACTAATTTGAAATGTATACTTTTTGCCACCTTTAGATGTAAGACCTATAAATGTCCAAATGAGCTAAAATTTATTATACAGTATGTTCTTATGATAATTAAGAAGATCAACGGTTTAGATTTTTCAAAAATTTATTGCATCTTCAAAAATGACTGAGGTGTACAATGCCTCCAGTACACACTCGAGTGTACACTAACCTGACTCTCTCTCTCTCTCTCTCTCTATATATATATATATATATATATATATATACATATATACATATATACATATATATACATACATATATATATATATACATACATATATATACATACATATATATATACATATATATATATATATATATATATATATATGTGTGTGTGTGTGTGTGTGTGTGTGTGTGTGTGTGTGTGTGTGTGTGCGTATGTATATATACATATATATACATATATATATGTATATATATGTATATATACATATATATACATATATATACATATATATATGTATATATACATATATATATATTTATATATGTATATATATGTTATATATATAAAACCTAATTTTATTCTTATGATAAATTCTAATATATCTCTAAGGTTTTATTGGTCCCCAAACTATAAAATTCGGACTCCACTCGTAATTGATTACACATGAGACAAACTACTGATTAAACAACCTATACATAGTTTACTCAATGTGTATGCCCCACAAACATTATGTGTGCCTACAAACATGGAATTAGCAAAATAAATGATATCACGGTAATGTCAGCAACTCTTGTTCCAAAATGTTATTCCAGATGTGTTTCATTTATTTATATCGTGAAAATACTCATTCTTTTTCAGAAGTGGGGTTTTAAGATAGATGTAAAATTAGAATTAAATGCAATAACAATTAGTAATGATATTTGTTTAATAAGACATGTCCTATAAAAACTTGGCAGGATCCAATAGGATTGTATTATGGTATAAATTTGAGGTTTTTTCTCCTTATTTTTTGAAGAGGTTGGATTTTGGAGAGGAGTAAGAAGAAGATAATGCATTGCAATTAGTTATGTTATAAAATAAGTATAAGACTTGTCATATACTGCGGGCTACCGTACCGTTAGGAATCATGAATAGGTTGTTGCGTCCGCATGAATTTATTTGACGATTTAAACATAGTTGACACTGTTCGATGCGTGCTATACATGTAATAGAAAAGGGTTTTACGACCATCACAGGTAAGGTAAGTTGATTCATGGGACGTTACATAGAACTGTGAAGCTCTACCTCTATGCTAGTTAGTCCCTAATTGTATCTTAGAAGTTGCAACCCTTGTAACATCTATTGTTCGTAGAATTTTACAATTAACATCTGTTATCACAAGGGTCTAGTCATTCCTTTGCAAACAAACCCACAAGGTCCATCATTTTTAGAATCTGTTGTCCCTAGATTCAAAACCGTTCAAGTTTTTTTCAAGATTATATTACTTTGAATGAATAATAATTGATTGTATATTCAAAATCATGGTGGTTGTTTTCCACAAACGGAACATCCTAAGTTCGCCTTGCTAAATTATGCTTTTACCAAAAAAAGACAATAGGATGACTAAAATCCTTCTTACTTGACTTTAGGGGGCCGTTTGGGTGGAGCATTTCACGGTGGCATTGTAATTAAATATAGTGTTCTAAATCCCGGTCGTTATCAGGTTATTTATCAGTGTAATCAGCAATTACCGGTAGTCTGGGAGCAATATTTGTGACACGGCTGAATGTATCCTTCTGAATCACGCCAAAATCGGCGTAACTCAAAAATTCCACGACAGCCCTTCCGCTCCCCTGGACCCCGCTACATGCTCCTCTCTCGTCGCACACGCATCCCCCTTCCCCCTCGTCATTTCTTTCTCTGCCGCCTCCGTTCCTCCTCCTCTTCCCCCCTCCTTTGTTCTTCTTCGCACTAATCCTTCCTCCGCCTACGATGTGTGCTCCTCCGCTCATCTCCTTTCTTCTCTTTTTCTAGGGGAAGAAAATCTGCAGGATAAAATTTTGATTGTGCGAGTGTTCCTACTTTCTTACTGCAGATGTACATGCGATGGGTTTTTGACTACCCGAACAAAAAACTTTCGAACAACTGCAGTTCGATTTACTGCACTTAGACTCCTGCAATTTTCAAATACATATGTAATGTTGAATGCGCCATCCAAACGGGACCTAATAGTTCCTAGAGTAATGAAAAGTGGTGTAATTAGAGTTGGAAACACATCTCGGAGGTGGCCGGACACAACATAGTCGAGATAACAAGTTAGAACTAGTTAGAGTAATTAATACACGACGAAAGGAAATGTTGCTATGTCCACATACGTAGTTTGTCCAAAGTTGTAGTTCCGCTGTTGCGGGGTGTTTTATTTAATTCATATCGTGAAAAATGTTCAATCATTCTTTTAGGAGTGGGTCATTAACACTACCAAAAAATATAGTATAGGTGACAGTCATATAAAAAGTTATGCACTTTAGGTGACATGTTTGTACATGACTTATAATCTGTGTAGGCCCACGTAAAATAGATGACATACATTTTTGTATATTTGAAAGGGTGACATACTTTAGGTGACATGCATGTATGTCACCTATAGTCTGTGCAACATAGGTGACAGACATTTTATCATACTTGAAAGGGTGACACACTATAGGTGACATACATTTGAATCACCTATGTTCTAATGGAGGTTTACACATGTATATTAGTCAAGTGTAATATACAAGGAGACATAACATTTAGGTGGCATGTATGTGTGTAACCAAAGTTATGGATGACATAAATTCATGTCACCTAACCTTAGAATTTTTACAGAATTACTATGAGAGGACATTGTCTTGATATGAGTCTTGAACTCTCGCAAATGCATTACAGGGGACTTACTGTTAGAGGAAATTCTCATGATATGGGCCCCAACCCTCACATATGCATTTTTAGAGAATTTTTGTGAGTGGACATTGTCACTATATGGGCCACAGTTCCTAAGAAATGTATTGAAAGGGACTTTTTGTGAGAAGAAATGTGTCATGGCTCCTCCCGAGTATATTTTTGTGGGAATATATCAACACTTATTTGGTCACCGCGCATTGGACGACGTCGCGATGTGAGGGCGCTGAGCCACTGCACGTGACATGGGCACCGATGCCGATTCTATTTATCTCCCACCTACCTCTGATTAATTATTGCACCTACCCTGGTATCGCTGATGGCGGGGGTTCTCTGATCGTCTCGTTGCCCCACACCATAGTATCCAGATCCGGCTTCCATAGTGTCTCTCGAATGCGAATGGAAGGTGACTAGATAGGTCCAGTGGTAACTTCAAGTCTGATTCAACTTATCGACTTTTATTGGACTTGGCCAGACCAACGGTGGCTGCCCTTTTTTTGGTAGTCACGCCCATAGCTGCAAGGGATTAGGGAACGAGCGTGCTCGGAGCATCCCTGGTGCCTAGCCGTCCAGGTATCAGCACGTTGAGGATCGATACGTTAGAGAAAGGCATCAATCCCTGGAGGCGACAACCCATACATGGTTCCCTATAGTCGTGTGTTAAGCAAGCTTGGCACTGGTCAACCCAGCAGGAAGGACTACCCTGCTGGCCACCATACACGGGAGGGTTCCCTCCATGTCTCGGTTCGACTCTCTTTAATGGAAAAATTCAGTTCTCCCACACCAGCAACGACACATTATGACTGTCATGCTACGCCACAGGTGAAAAGTCGTGAGGTTGTTCCTGTGGTCCCTTGCCGTGTGGGGCCTACATCCTTCATGGTTAGACCTACTGCACAAGTTTCATGTCCTTTTAGGAGCCTCCATACATGCCACGGCAAACTGTTAGCAGCTAACTGTTTTGCTAATCATCTTTGGGTTGTTCATTTATCTTCACTAAGTCGTGTTGATGGAATCCATAAGGCGTTGGAGTATGCTGATGTTTGGAGGGCTTGGTGTTTGCTCTTTGTTCTTCCAAGCATTGGATGTGTGATGTATGCCTTGGCATCCTGCCATGGTCTAAAGCATATCCTCATCAAGCTTCTGATGGCTCTGATGTTACTACCACTCTACCTCGACAGCCTGGTGAGGCATCACTCGATGTGATAGTTGGTTTGCCTACTCCCATCAATTCTGGCTTTCCAGATTCTATTCCTTGCACCCTGTGAACTCGTTAGTGTATTGAGCCACCGCCTCTTCCTGTTGACCAACTACAGCTCGGCACAGATCTTCTAGATTATGTCTTCCGCACGGGTGTCCCTACCGTAAAGAGCATCCCTCTTCTTTGTCGTTTGCCCTTTGTCGAAACTCTTTGTGCTTACTTACTCCAGGTGGCTTCTTGCCCGATGCATGGATTCATCTTTTGTTGCTTCCAGCATGTGTTCTGTATCGCTTCTCCCCTAAGTCTACTCAAGAACAATCTTCTCAAAAATGCATCTCTCTACAACAACTTATTATCCTTAAGGCTTTGGAGACTTGGAATTCAGGACCTAAAGGCATTCAAAAACTCTTGGCTCAGATTTTGGCTCATTGTTGTCCTATTAGGCGAGAGCATTCTTCTGAATCTTGTATTTCACGTGCCAAGTCTAAGATCAAAGATAGCCAATTTTCTACCGCGTGTTCTATCCTCTAGTGGTGTTGCCCCCACAAAAGCTACTACTCATTCAGATCTTGAAACTAAACATCCTCAACCTCCACTACCATTGGTACAACCTCAGTTTGAAATTTCTAGCTCTCCATTTGTTGCTTCTTGCTCCATGGTTGAAGAAGCCATTTTATCATTCAAGAAAGGGACCGCTTGCGCACGTGATGGCCTATGAGCACAACATCTTATTGATTATATGTGTGGGGATGTCGCTACAGTGAAAGATGATTTTTTGAATGCAGCTTCAACTATGGTGAATCTTTGGTCACTGGTCGTTGTCCAATTCCCTAGCTCCCTACATTGCCAGTGCTCCATTGACTCATCTTCTCACACTAGACAATGGCATTCGGCCTATTGCTATCGGTACTATTTGGCGGCACCTTGTATCCAAAGTTGCGGCAAATGGTGTAAGTTCTGATGTTGTCCCTTATCTTAAGAATCATCAGTGTGGTGTTGGTATTTCTAGTGGTGCTGAGGTCCTTCTACATGCTGTCATTTGACTTGTTATGAACAACAACATTGTACGAAGGTCACCATGGCTCTTGTTGACTTCAACAATGCCTTCAACATGGTTGATAGATCTACCATATTCTGAGAGGTTCATCTTCATTGGCCTTCTATTGCATGATGGGTTGAGTTTTGCTACAACTCTCCATCTTCTCTCTATATGGATCATGGCGAGCCTCTTTTTTATTCTGTCGGGGTACAAGGTGACCCATTGGGCCCCCTTATTTTTTCCCTGGGACTCCACCCTCTTATTTTACAGGTAAAGGATGCATGTCAACTTTACCTCCTTTCTTTCTACCTTGATGATGGTACCCTCATTGGGGACATAGAGGTTGTTTCGAAGGCTCTATCCCTCATTCAGGAGTGATGCCCGATGTATGGTCTTCATCTCAATACTAAGAAGACAGAGATTTTTTGGCCATCTAATGACCCTAGACAAGGCTAGAATGTGGGCTTGTTTCCTACTGACATCTCTCATCTAGAGCGTGGAGTGAAGATTCTAGGTGGCCCAGTTTCTACATATGCATCCTTTGTAAAGGAACTTCTCCAGAAATGTGTGATGAAGACCCTTGATATGATGGATCGCATGTCCTCACTCCAAGACCCACAATGTGAGCTTCTTCTTCTTAGGTCTTGTGTTGGGATGCCCAAACTATTGTTTGGTCTTCGTACAACACCTCCTTCTATCACACATGTATTGGATATTTTTTATCACGATCTTCGTCATTGTCTGGAGTGTATTGTGGTTGGTGATATCCTGTGTTTTGGTGATGTACAATGGTGTTTGGCTACACTTCCTATGCATATAGTGGGATTGGGGTTCAAGTCCTCTCATGATGTCAGTAAATTTGCTTTTGTTGCCTCTCATATACACACTACAGATCTCCAAGACCATATGTTGTGTGAGGTTACATGCATGCCTATAGGGCTCCCCTTTGTCTAAGCACATGCTAGCATATGCAATATCTTGCCATCTTTTTGTTGTTATACGTTGACAAGTACACCTTCTTCCACCCCAAAGACCCAGTCTATTTTGGCAGACGCTTACTACAAAACGGTCATCCAGCAAATCATGGCAAGAGACCTATCCTTACGGTAGGAGGCTATTCTCACTTCTTTACAAGACGATCACGCACAAGATTTCTTAAGGGTTGTTCCTATTGATGGCCTTGGTCTGTCTATGTTACCCATTGAGTATCGAGATATCCTTCAGTATCGGCTTATGATTCCCTTGTATCTAGGTGATGAACATTGTCCAACTTGCAACATCACAGATCTTGATGCCTTTGTTGCTCGCACTTCTGTGAGAGCTTTTATGTAATCTTTTGAGCAATTATATGAAGAGTTTTATGTCTTCTATTTAAAAAGGACATGTGTCGGTCGAATTGTTGTTGAGAGTAATTATAATTCTATCGATTGACATGACAATTGTCACCAGACTCATACAAGTCTCTTTTGTGATCATTATAAGGCTAACATGTCTTTGTCTTATTAGGCACATTGCTCCTTGGCAACAGATTGTGTAGACCACCACCCCCAACACCAATTGATAAAAATGGACGGTGGCTTCCTTAAGCACCCAACTGAGTGTTCTTCAATTGTCCCCAAACTCATACACAACTCATTTATGAACAACTATGAGGACAATGCATACATGGATGTCTCTGATCAAAGCATTTTTAAGGACTTGTTATTAGAGGACATTGTCATAATATGAGACTTGACACCTACTAAATGCATTTTTAGAGACTTGATGTGAGTGGACATTGTCATGTTATGGGCCTTGGTTCCTAAACGAACTTGTATATACTTTTTATGAGAGGACATTGTCATGATATAGACCCCAACTCCATCCAAATACATTTTTAGGGACTTTCTATGTGAGGATATTATCAAGATATGGGTCATGGCTCCTCCGTAATACATTTCCATGGACTTGTTTTGAGAAAACACTATCATGATATGGGTCGTGAATCCTCTCAAATATACTTCTATGCACTTTCTATGGATGATATTTGTCATGTTATGGGCCTTGTAACCTCCCAATATATGTTGAGGGACTTGCTATGAGAGGATATTGTCATGATATGGACCCTCTCTCCTCCCCAAAGTATATCCATGGACTTGTTGTGAGAGCACATCATCATGATATAGGCCTTGGTTCCTCATAAATTTATTTTTAGGGACTTTTTGTGAGAAGACAATGTCATGGCATTAGTTGTGGATCCTCCCAAATGTATTTCTAGGGACTTGTTGTGAGAGGACATTATCATGATATGGGATATTACTCCCACTAAATGCGTTTTGAAGGACTTGTTGTGAAAGGACATCATCATGATGTGGGCCATGGATCCTCACAAATTTGTTTTGAGGAACATATTGTGAGAGGACATTATCATGATATGAGTCATGGATCTTCCAAAATATATTTCTATGGACTGTTATGACAGGACATTGTCATGATATGGAATGTGGATCCTCCTAAATACATTTCTAATGACTTGTTGGGAGAGGACATTGTCATGATATTGGAGGCGGCTCCTCTCAAATGCATTTTCAAAGACTTGATGTGAGAGGATGCCATAATGATATGGGCCTTGGTTCCTCCCTAAAATATATTCAGCGACATGTTGTGAGACGACACCATCATGATATGGGCCCTGGCTCCTCAGAAATTTATTTTTAGGAACTTATTGTTAGAGCACACTATCATGATATTGGTCACATATCCTCCCAAATGCAATTACAATGACATGTTGGGAGAGGACATTGTCATGATATTGGAGGTGGCTCCTCTCAAATACATTTTCAAAGACTTGATGTGAGAGGATGCCATAATGATATGGGCCCTGGTTCCTCCCAAAAACATATTCAGTGACATGTTGAGGTCAAGACAGTTGGTGTTGTTTTGGTTGTGATGGTTGGCCTTGTTTCATTTGTGGTGGTCTGTTCTTCTTCTGGACGTGACACTTTGTTTTGGTCTGGTCGGGACACTGTGTTTGATGCAGTCGCGATGTTGTGTTGTGAGCATGGATCGCGATGTTGTATTGTGAGGGTGGGTCGTGACGTTGTGTTGTGAGGGTGGGTTGCGACTTACTATGAGATAACATTATCATCATATGTACCATGGCACCTATTGTGAAAGGACATCATAATGATGTGGGCCATGGATCCTCACAAATTTGTTTTGAGGGACATGTTGTGAGAGGACATTGTCATGATATGAGTCATGGCTCCTCTCGAATATATTTCTATGGACTTGTTATGAGAGGACATTTTCATGATATGGAATGTGACTCCTGCTAAATACGTTTTGATCAACTTGTTGGGAGAGTACATTGTCATGATATGGGATGTGGCTCCTATCAAATTCATTTTCCAAGACTTGATGTGAGAGGATGCCATCATGATATGGGCCTTGGTTCCTCCGAAAAGCATATTCAATGACATGTTGTGAGACGACACCATCATGATATGGGCACTGGCTCCTCACAAATTTATTTTTAGGGACTTACTATGAGAGCACACTATCATGATATTGGTCACATATCCTCCCAAATGCATTTTTAGAGACTTGTTCTGAGATAACATTTGTCATGAAATGAGCCCTGACACCTCCGAAATGCATTTTGATGGACTTATTATGAGAGGACGTTGTCATGATATGGGCCCTGACACCTCCCAAATCCATTTTCATAGACTTGTTGTGAGAGGACCTTATCGTGATATGAGACCTAACTCCTCCCAAATACATTTTTAAGGACTTACTGTGAGAGACATTGAGATCATATGCTCCGTGGCACCTCCCAAATATATTTTTAAGGACTTTGCGTGAGAGGACGTCAGCATATATGGGTCCAAACTTCACGTAAATGCATTTTTAGGGGCTTATTATGAGAGAAAACTTTCAATATACGGGCCCTGGCTCCTCCTTAATGACATTTGAAGGGACATGTTGTGCAAGCACACTTTTCCGGGGGCTTAATTTCCCCAACTTAATCCTGTGAGTCCTCAACCTCAAACACCCCAGGCAGCGAAATCTATCAGCGTGAAAGATGATTATCCCAAATGCTTTCCGGCTACCCTCGCCTATCGCCCACAGCATGTCGTGCGAAATGAATATAAGCCTACTAATCGGATCTAAAGCGAGATATTACTCTTAAAAATTAGCTTTGAAAGCAATTCGCTGGACCTCTTCAATAATATGCATTTCCAAAGATTTGTTGTGATAGGATACTATCATGATAAGGGCACTAGCTCCTCTCTAAAGTATTTTCACAACCTAATGTGAGAGGACACTATCATGATATGACCCTAGCTCCTCATAGTTTTATTTTAAGGGAGTTAATATGATATGTGCCATATCTCCTCCCAAATGTATTTGAAGGAACTTGATGTGAGAGGACACTGTCATGATACAGATTAGACTTCTCCCAAATGCATCATGGCACCTCCCAAATGTATTTTCAAGGACTCGGCGTGAGAGGACATTGTCATTATATGGGCCCAAACTTCAACCAAATGTATTTTCAGGGACTTATTATGAAAGGACAAGATCAATATATGGGCCATGGCCCCTCCTTAATGCATTTTGATGGACCTATTATGAGAGGATGTTGTCATGAAAAAAGACTTGACACCACCCACATACATTTTTAATGACTTATTGTGAGATGAAATTGTCATCATATGTGCAACGACACCTCCTAAATGTATTTTTAAGGACTTAGAGTGAGAGGATGTTATCATGATATGGGCCCAAACTTCACCGAAATACATTTTTAGGGACTTATTATGAGAGGACACTGTCAATATATGGGCCATGGCTCCTCAATGCATTTGAAAGGACATGTTGTGAAAGGACACTATCATGATATGGGCCATGGTACCTCCCAAATGCATTTTTAGGGACTTGATGTAAGATAACATTTGTCATGATATGGGCGCTGAAACCTCCCAAATACATTTTCATGGACTTGTTGTGAGAGGATTTTGTCTTGATATGGGACCTAACACCTCCCAAATGCATTTTTAAGGACTTACTATGAGATGACATTGTGATCATATGCTCCATGGCACATCCCAAATGTATTTTCATGGACTTGTTGTGAGAGGATGTTGTCATGGTATGGGACCTAACACCTCCTAAATGCATATTTAAGGACTTACTGTCAGATGACATTGTGATCATATGCTCCATGGCACCTCCCGAATATATTTTCAAGGACTTGGCGTGAGAGGACGTTGTCATGATATGGGCCCAAACTTCACCGAAATGCATTTTCAGGGAATTATTATGAGAGGATGTTTCCAATATATGGGCCATGTATCCTCCTTAGTGTATCTGAAGGGACATGTTGTGAAAGGACACTATGACTATATGGGTCATGGCACCTCCCAAATGCATCTTTTGGAACTTGATGTGAGATAACATTTGTCACGATATGGTCCCTGACACCTCCCAAATGCATTTTGATGGACTTGTTATGAGAGGATGTTGTCATGATATGGGATCTGAAACCTCCTAAATGCATTTTTAAGAACTTAATGTGGATTGACATTGTCATCATATGCGCCATGGAACCTCCCAAATATATTTTCAAGGACTCGACGTGAGAGGACATTGACATGAGATTGTCCCAAACTTCAACCAAATATATTTTTAGGGACTTATTATGAGAGGACACTGCCAATATTGGCCATGTATCATCCTCAATGCATTTGAAGGACACTATCATGATATGGGTCATGGCACCTCCCAATTGTATTTTTAAAGACTTTATGTGAGATAACATTTATCATGATATGTACCATAACACCTTCCAGATGCATTTTCATGGACTTGTGAGAGGATGTTGTCATGATATGGGACCTAACACCTCCCAATTGCATTTTTAAGGACTTACTATGAGATGACATTGTAATCATATGCTCCATGACACCTCCCAAATGTATTTTTAAGGACTTGGCGTGAGAGGATGTTGTCATGATATGGTCCCAAACTTCACCGAAATGCATTTTTAGAGAATTATTATGAGATGACACTGCTAATAAATGGGCCATGTATCCTCCTTAATACATTTGAAGGGACATGTTGTGAAAGGATACTATCACTATATGGGTCGTGGCAACTCCCAAATGCATTTTTTGGGACTTGATGTGAGATAACATTTGTCATGATATGGGCCCTGACACCTCCCAAATGCATTTTAATGGACTTTCTATGAGATGACGTTGTCATGATATGGGACTTGACACCTCCTATATGCATTTTTAAGGACTTACTATGAGATGACATTGTCATCATATGCATCATGGCACCTCCCAAATGTATTTTTAAGGACTCGACGTGAGAGGACATTGTCATGATATGGTCCGAACTTCAACCAAATATATTTTTAGGGACTTATTATGAGAGGATGCTGCCATTATATGGGCCATGTATCCTCCTTAATGCATTTGAAGGGACATGTTGTGAAAGGACACTATCACGATATGGGTCGTTGCACCTCCCAAATGTATTTTTTAAGACTAGATGTGAGATAACATTTGTCATGATATGGGCCCTAACACCTCCCAAATGCATTTTGATGGACTTGTTGTGTGAGGAAGTTGTCATGATATGGGACCCGACACCACCCAAATGTATTTTTGAGGACTTACTGTGAGATGAAATTATCATCATATGCTCCATGGCACCTCCCAAATATATTTTCAAGGACTTGGTGTGAGAGGATGTTGTCATGATATGGGCCCAAACTTCACCGAAATGCATTTTTAGGGACTTATTATGAGAGGACACTGTCAATATATGGGCCCTAGATCCTCCTTAATGCATTTGAAGGGACATGTTGTGAAAGGACACTATCATGATATGGGTCATGGAACCTCCCAATTGTATTTTTAGGGACTTGATGTGAGATAACATTTGCCATGATATGGGCCATGACACCTCCCAAATGCATTTTCATGGACTTGTTGTGAAAGGACGTTGTCATGATATGGGACTTAACACCTCCTAAATGAATTTTTAAGGACTTACTATGAGATGACATTGTGATCATCTTCTCCATGCCACCTCCCAAATATATTTTCAAGGACTTGGCGTGAGAGTACGTTGTCATGATATGGGCCCAAACTTCACCGAAATGCATTTTCAGGGAATTATTATGAGAGGACAATGTCAATATATGGGCCATGTATCCTCCTTAATGCATTTGAAGGGACATGTTGTGAAAGGACACTATCATTACATGTTGTGAGATGACATTTGTCATGATATGGGTCCTGAAACCTCCCTGATACATTATAAGGGACTTGTTGTGAGAGGACACTATCATGATATGGGTCGTAGCTCATCCCAAAAGTATTTTTAGGTACTTGTTGTGAGAGAACACCACCATGATATGGGCCCTAGATCCTCACAAATTCATTTTTAAAGACTTTCTATGAGAGGACACTCTCATGATATGGGTTGTGGCTCCTCCCAAATGCATTTTAGGGACTTGTTGTGAGATGACATTGTCATTATATGGGGTGAGGCTCCTCCCAAATATATTTTTAGGGACTTGCTGTGAGAGGACACCGTCATGATATGGGATCTGGCACCTCACAAATTCATATCCAGGGACCTACTGTTAGAGGAAACCATCATGAAATGGGTGGTGGGTCCTCCCAAATGCATATTTAAGAACTTGGTGTGAGGTTACTATCATGATATGGGGCGTGGCTCTTCTCAAATGCATTTTTTGGGTTCATTGATATCTCATTCTTCCCTCTTCTTTCCTCGATTCACTGATCTCTCCTTCCTCCCTCTTCTTTCCTTCCCTCTCTTGATCCACCTCCTATAGGGGTTGATCTAGCAATTAGATCCATATCCCTTAGGTTTATATTTGATGTTACAAACAATTTTAATGTAACAAAATTTGTCTTTGTATTTGAATAATGTTTTCATGATGATAATTGTCTTTACTTGTTTAGTTCTATGACCACAAGTAAGAATGTCCTCAAAATTTCATATCTAGGGACTTGCTGTGAGAAGATATTGTCATGATATGGGCCCTAGCTCCTCCCATAAGTATTTTTACAAACATGTTGTGAGAGGAAAATATCATGATATAGGCTATGGCTCCTAAAAAATGCATTTTAATGTAACAAAATTTGTCTTTATATTTGAATAATGTTTTCATGATGGTAATTGCCTTTACTTGTTTAGTTCTATGACCACAAGTAAGACTGTCCTCAAAAGTTCATATCTAGGGACTTGTTGTGAGAAGATATTGTCATGATATTGGCTCTAGCTCCTCCCAGAAGTATTTTCACAAACATGTTGTGAGAGGACAATATCATGATATGGGCTCTGGCTCCTAGAAAATACATTTTATTGGACTTGTTGTGAGAGAACGTTCTCATAATATGGCTGTCCGGACCTCTCTTCTGATCAACATAAATATCAACCATTAGAGATAATCCCGAAACCTAAACCCATATTATGAAATAAAACAATGAATTCTTGACAAAGGCAATTAAACAATATACAAAAAAACACAGATAATTTTTTTTCTTTTTCTTTCTTCACAAATTTATAAATCAATGTCACATTAAGGATCCCACATTTAGATATCACCAATCTTATTCAACTTCATTAAAACTATAATCAAATCTTATTCTCATATGCAGTTCAATTTACATCAGATACATGTACATTAATGAACGAACTTAGTCTACAATCCATCCCGTGAAAGAGAGAGTACATGGACATTCTAATATATCTAGAGAGGGGCTTGTGGAGAGAGGACAATGTCATGATATTTCCCCTGGTTCCTCCCAACTACATTTTTGGGGACTTGCTGTGAGAGGAAAGTATCATGATATAGGCCATGACTCCTCCCATATATATTTCCAGGGACTTACTATGAGAGGACATGTCATAATATTCCTGCCAAATGCATTTTTAGAAACTAAATGTGAGAGGACATTATCATGATATGATCCATGATAGTGACAAATACAATTCTAACGACTCCATGATGTGAGAGGATAGTGTCATGATATCATCTATGTCTTTTCACAAATGGATTTCTAGGGAGTTGTTGTGAGAGGACACTCTCATGATGTGTGCTCTGAATCCTCACAAATGTATTTTTAGGGAGTTCTGTGAGACAAAACTATCATGACATGGGCCATGACGAGTGCTGCAAGACAAGAAAGCAAGAGATGCAAGCCCTACAAGTGAGTGGTGTAAGCCTGACTAGTGAGAGTTGAAAGCCCATCAAGTAAGTGTTGCAAGCCCCACATGCAAGAGCTACAAGCCCAACAAGCGAGAGTTGTAGCCCAACAAGTGAGAGTTGCAAGCCCATCAAGTGAGAGTTGCAAGCCAACCATGACGATGTCCACTCACAGAAATTCCCTTAAATAAGAGGACAATACATTTGTACACATCTTTGATCAAAGTATTTCTAGGGACTTGCTATGAGAGGACAGTGTCATGTATGGGTCATATCTCCACCCGAAAGTAATTTTGCGAACTTTATGTGATAGGACACTATCATGATATGCGCCCCAATTCCTCAAAAATACATTTCATGGGAGTTGTTGTGGAAGTACATTCTCATGATATGAGCCCTGACTCCTCACAAATGCATTTTAAGGAACTTGTTGTGAGAGAACAATGTTATGATATGGTCCCCAACTCCTCACAAATGCATTTCAATGGACTTGTTGTGAGCGAATACTGTCATGATATGGCCATAGATCCTCCAAAATGTATTTTTGGGGACTTTATTTGGAAATACACTCTCATGATATTGGTCTTGGCTCTTCCCATATGCATTTATAGGGACTTCCGATGAGAGGACATTGTCATGATATTTCTCCTAAATGAATTTTCAGGGACTTACTGTGAGAGGACACTGTCATGATACGGGCCATGGAACCTAACATATGCATTTCTAGAGATTTGTTATGAGAGAAAAATGTCATTGTATGGGGCATGTATCCTCAGAAATGTATTTATAAGGAGTTATTATGAGAGGACACTCACGATATGGGCCCTGGCTCCTCACGAATTCATTTTTAGGGAGTTGATGTTTGAGGACACTATCATGATATAGCCATGGCAAGTTCTACAAGGAAAGCAAGAAAGAGATGAATGCCCCACATATCCTACATCGGTAAAGTGTCCCATTACAGTTATATTGTAGTATGACCTCATGAACATAATGTATGTGCATTATCATCGCGACATAGACCTTGAACTGCATGCATTTTTTCAAAATATAAAACATTGAGGCCACATAGAAGATTTCATTCTCTATGCTTGCAATAAAGAGTAGCAATCTGATGAGTCTTGTATAACATTAATTTAAAAAATATACAACATGTACAAATAAATTACTGATTCCACATATGCTAACATGTAGAATCAAATATAACTTGTTGAATTTAAAGTAGTTGATGTTCACTTTCATTTGTGTTAGAAACATCTCAATTGATGCTCATTGTCATATGAATGTATAATAACCTCATCCACATCCACTCAGTGTTTGTGTGATGATCGTCTTTATTAATGAACAAACCTATCATTGTTTATCTTCCCCAACTGATTGAGATTATTATTTGTAATCTGGTCTGTTTCAGCTGACAAATATTTGTCATCTTTCAGACTTACAAACTAGTACACATCAAATAGATAGGTTAGTATCAAGATCAACTACCAAACGTGTACATATCTAGCTATATTCAAATAGATACATTACTATGTATGTCCTAGCAATTATATCTAACTTGTAACCATTATACCTTCACGTAAAACACACATAACATGATCTAAAATAGACATAAATGACACTAATTTGACCTATCTTGGCAAGTTAAATTCTATCTGACCTAATTTGACCTATACCAAACCTAATCTTGTATAACATAAACTCGATAGACCTTAACTTTCCCAAATTTGATGTACATTTACCTAAATGAGGCCTAATGTAGCCAAAACGGACCTAATGTCCCTAAAGCAGATCTCTTCCCCCATATCACTCTCCGAATTCTTCATATATTAACCTAATCAAACCTTAGTTTCCCTAATTTATCCTATATTGACGTAAATGAGACATAGTTCATCCTATACAATTTAACATACACAATTTTAATTATTAAAATATAATTTGAGTTGGGTCTATCCTTGGCTGGGTCAATTCTGATAGTGGTCTTGCCTAGGAGGGGCTCCTCATCATAAAAAAGAAGAAGCTCAATGTATATGTCTAGGTTAAATGAAAACATCGCTCATGTATGTTGTTTTGATGTATGAGGACTAGCATGTAAAATATGAAATGTTTAATCCCCGGAGGAAAATGACTTTCTCCCTCGCAATCCTAGGTCGTGATGCAATACTCAAAATATAACTAAACTGCGGGTAAATATGTGCAATTTGCGATGTCATACCTCAATATTCAATGCATTATTCCCACTCTCACTACTCACGCAAACTAATCTCGCGGTGCCCCTTCAACTCCTTGTTCTCTCCCGCTACCCCTCTTCCGACTTTGTGTCCTCCGCCGCCTCCCTCGGCTTCCCGCTTCGCCTCCTCTGTGTTTCCGCCCTCCGTGGCCTCCGCCGCCTCCCTCAGCTTCCCGCTTTGCCTCCTCTGTGTCGCCACCCTCCGTGGCCTCCACCTGCCTGACTCCACATCCTATTCCGGCTACCCACCCTCGCCCCCTTTCCTTCCGGTTCCACATCCTTCGGGAGTCACCGAGGGCCCATGGTTCCCTGTGTCAGCGAGCTCTACAACAGAAGATGATTTGGGCGAGATGGCAGCTTCAACGTGCAATTGATTTAGAGGGTATAGATGAACCGAACGCAAGCAAGGTAGCTGATCGGAATCAATAGAAGCGAACAGGAAAAACGCCTGCAGATCCCTCGACGTCGTAAAGGAGCTCGTGGGAACGGAGGCTGCTAGCGAACCCCCACGCTTATTCCCTGTTGAGCGCTCGTGGAAGGATCCCGCTACAGACTCGACCCCTTCTATTCCAGGTTTATTCCAACATCCGTTTTCTTCCACTTCTAAGTCGTGAAGTCTGTTTAATTGTCTTCAATTCCGTTGGCTTCTCTCTTTGTATAACGCAAATTGACCTGAACTAAATTGGAATCTAACCTACCCCATCCAAATTGGATAAACGTGAACTGCTGGTAGTGTTGGGTTGGGTAGCCAGGTAGGTAGAGATTTTGTTTTTCCATGCCTAGTTAGTGAACAATATTTAGATATATGTTTGTGACTTCGTTACAATACAACTGTAGGTAGAACAACGTGCTTATGCTATGTTTAAGCTCAAAAGAACTGGAAAACTAGAATATTGTAGGAATAACAACTTTGTGCATAGGTCAACAAAGCAACAACTCAACAACGATGGTTCATGGAAATAGAGCACGTTAGTGTCTAGAATTAGATGTTATTGTATAACTAATTTTCAGAACCAATATATCTTTTCCTGCTAGCTCGTCGCAGTTGCAATTTTCTTCTTTTATAATTATATTTGTTTTGTAGTTATGTTTCCAAATTTTGGATATGTATTTTTCTAGCATGTGAAATCCATACCCCCTTTGGATGATGCACATGATCAAAAACATGCATTATGTTCTTGATCAGGACAAAATGATGAATTAGTGTGTTTGTGTATGCTATGTGTATTTCCTTTGTTCTTCCGAAGGGACAAAATGATGAATTAGTGTGTTTGTGTGTGCTATGTGTATTTCCTTTATTTTTTCGAAAGCAGCCATGTATAGAATCATTGGTGGCTATGAGAAGAAATACAAGGTATGATAATTAGGGACCCATTTTAAAGCAGCCCACCTACAGCCTAAGGGGGTTAGGTGAGAGCCATGGTATTTTGTAAGCCCAAGTGTAGCTATCGTAGTTAACTAATTCTTTTTCTTTTTGGCTTCATATCACATAGATGAAGGATGCTCAAGTGAAGACTCGACCAGAGCATAATCTCGATTGCCATAGTTGATGCAAGCCAAAGGTATAACAATCATTTGAATTTAAGAAAGCACTTGTTCATAAATGCTATGTAGCACCTGCTTGGACAATGTCGAATATGGACTGTTCTATTTATAGTCTTTATACTGAGTTATGTATGCTGCAAGGTTTATTTTACCATGTTGCTGCTCCTGCATGCCCCTTGTAACCTGAGAGTTGCAAGGTTTAGTCTGAAATCAATAAGTCTGAAATCATATGGGGACCGGGAACATGAAATAATGGCCTAGACCTTGCTTGTCAGAATCGAAACGTCGTCTGTAGTATTCTCAAAAACCCAAAACTGACTTCAAACCACCCTGAACTTAAGGACCAGTGACCCAGTCGGTTCTTGGCCATGTGTATACCATGACCCCAAACCCAATTTTGTTTATTTTCAATTGCCCCCCTCCCCCCTCCAGATGTTCTCATTTCTCCTTGTCCTTCCACCATAATTTGGCAAGAGAATGTAGTGTGAAATTGAAAATTAGTCATTACTACGCTATTTTCCCATATTCATCTTAATATGTTTACTTTTCCTTGATTTTCCATGTATTACATGATTTTTAAACATAATTAATTGCGCCATGCTGATGTCATCGGTTGAGCCGGTCCAACCACTGAACCTAGAACTGAAAGCCTCACCGATTCACTCACCAATTTGGTTCTTACAACCTTAGCCTATGCTATGTTTACAGGCAAAACATTCCTTGCTGCTTTTGAAGGAAAAGGGGGAAGGCTATCCTTTTTGACTATTTCAGTTCACAACTAAATCTACATAATAAACTCATCAATCTTTGGTGTTATCCCTATTTGAGATACGATCCACAAAGTTTTCCTACTATCCATGTAATAGGTATAGCTGTCCTGGTATCCATTTATAAGTATAGCTATAATAATGGACCTTGCAAGACTATCTTATTTAATTTACAGAATGTTCGACTGTTCAGATCGGCATATGAAGTATTTGCTACTCGTTTTCCAGTCGTCTATTTATTGCTATATATTTTAGGTCTATAAGTAGCAATTCTGTAAAAAAATCATGTGCTCTTAGCTGGTTAATGCATCTAGGACAATCAAGAATGACAAGTCATGTTTGCTGGAAGGCGCAGATAGGTTATTTATAGATTAGCCAAGATGAAGATTGTAAGAACATTTTCTTTTCTCAGAATACATTATCTCCTCCCAATACTCTTTTTTCTGCCCTTCTTTAGAACGTTCTGTTAGACCAAAAGTATATAGTTTAGGCATTATTTAATGCATCACTTGTTTTAGTCACATGGATGTTTAATCAACAGAAGTGTTTACAAACTTCATGTATATGAGGTGCTTAATCATATTGTTAGGTTCTTTGCCGACTGTCTTAAATGTGAGTTATGCAAATAATTGTTTTAAATAAATTCATGTAAATGAATTGGCAAGTGTTCAACTGTTATCATGAAAGTACCGATTCCATTGTTTGTAGTTTGTCCTGTATGTGTTAGTATCACCCTCAGTACTATTACCTTCGTCCTAATTAAGTTTTTATTTTGTTAACAGGTCAAAACTGTTTATCTGGATGGTATTCCATCTTCCTGGGATGAAGAGAAAGTTAAAGAAGTGTGTAAACAATATGGTGAGATAGAGAAAGCTAAGCTTTCTCGTAATTTCAGTAAAAAGAAGAGAAAGGATTTTGGTTTTGTTGCTTTTAGTTCCAGAGAAAGTGCCCTTGCTTGTATCGAGGGAATAAAAACTACTGAAGTTGGAGAGGGAGACGTGAAGGTGATTTTGAAAGAACTGCGTTGTTATTTTTCCCTGCATATGATACAATTTTGGGCACGTTTGCTTTGCCGTGTTCTACTGTATTGGATTGCAATCCTAAATCCTTTAGCAGAAAATCTATTTTTGGTTTATAGGAGCTGTAAACCGAGAGGAATCCAGCATTTTTCCGGCCGATACCAGAAGCTCAAATTCGACTGCCTTCTCTTTGGTATGTACTACCGGTGTGCCCTCGTTTCTTGCTTCCTTGAAATTTATGCAGTTGTTTTGATTTCCTGTTAACGTGTTGCGGTTTAACAGATCTTGACGACACGCTTTACCCCCGGAGCTCCGGCCTAGCGGAAGCTTGTGGCAAGAATATTAGGGGTACGGCTTCCTTGATTTCCTCCTTTATATTATTACTAGTTAGTACTAGAGGAGAGGAGACCCTTGTTCTTCTATTTTTGTTGCCTTAAATTCGATGACCGTGGTAACTTCAACCCAGTTTTCTGTTTCTTAATTAGTAGAAGTCAAAATAAGAAAGAAAGAAATGCATTTCCGTATGGCTTGACACATTTCTTCATTGCATGCAGATTACATGATCGAAAGGCTTGGGATCGACGAGAGCAAAGTAATTGAACTTGGGAACCTCTTATATAAAAACTATGGAACTACCATGGCTGGTCTCAGGGTATGCAAGGACTAGATGTCTCGTCTTTGATGTTCTTGTTTTCTCGTGTTCCTTAATTTGATGGAAAAGCAGAGGCGAATTTCATATTCTTTTCCCTTCAATTGTGCAGGCAATTGGATACAATTTTGACTATGATGAATATCACAGGTATTCACCCTTTTCATCCCTTGTCAAATGGATTGGTGTATCATCTCTCTGTTTATGTCTCTAGAAGTAACTGATATATGGGTTCTTTCCAATTTTCCAGTTTTGTCCATGGGAGACTACCCTATGAGAATCTGAAGCTGAATCTGTTGCTGAATCTGTGCTCAGGCATCTGTTGCTGAATCTGCCTCTCCGTAGAGTGGTAAGTGCTTTATTTTTGCAACTCAATTATTTATAGATGGACATGTTTGTACGGTTTTTCCTAGTATTGATGGTAACATTTAAGAGATTTAATATAAGTACATCAATTATTCATCTGACATCGTTTGTTGCTCCCCCCCCATATTCACCAACGCTGACAGAGTCCATGCCGCCAAAGCACTGAGCCGCCTTGGGCTGGAAGACTGCTTTGAAGGGATCATCTGCTTTGAGACGCTGAACCCACCTTGCACATCAACTGACTGTAGCAACATCTTTGACATTGCCGGCCACTTTGCTCAAGGCGGCGACGCACAGGAGCTACCCAAGACGCCGGTTCTCTGCAAGCCTTCCCTGGAGTCCATTGAAGAGGCGCTGAGGATCACGGACATTGACCCTCAAAGAACTGTAAGAAAACAGCTGCTTGCTAGTTCTGATTTTCATTAGGTTAAAAGATGGTATTCATATTGTTTCAGTTATGTGCCAATTAGACACGTTTAACATGATCTTCCATTGACTTTTATTACTTTCTTCAGATCTTCTTCGAGGACAGCGTTCACAATGTCCAGTCTGGCAAGGCCACGGGGATGCACACGGTTCTAGTTGGCACCTCCCACCGTGTTAAAGGCGTAGATCACTCCCTTGAGAGCATCCACAACATCAAGGAGGCAATTCCCGAGCTCTGGGACGGCGTGAAGAAGAAGGTCGAGGAGGTGTCCTACTCTGTAAAGATGATCGAGATGCCCGTCACCGCATAAGATAAACATCTTTAGTAGCTCTAGCGGCAATTGGGGAGATGAGGCTCGTGAGATATGGGCTATAGGGTGAACAGCTGTGGGGGTAGTGCTGAGCTGGACAGAGGTTTGGGATACAAAGAAACTACTAGTTCTTTGGAAAAAACATGCACAAATGTTTTTGTCAAAATTTTGTAATTGATCTATGTAGATAATGTACAAGAAAAGGAACATGTTGCCACTTTTTTATTGATGTCCACGAAGTATCAATGTACAAACAATGAGATCTTATATATAATTTTTTACTTTAAAAATATTTGGTTGTAATTCATTGTCTTTTGTAATTTCTGTCTTTTGTTAGGCAGTACATGTACATATACGTACATACATGTCTGTACATATATACATGCCTATGACGTATTAGCTTTTTGAGAAAGACTGTCTTCACTACTAATGAAATATGTGACATCAATGTGTGTGGTTCTTTCAATGTGGGTGATATACTATAATGTCATGTATTGCCATATTTTGGAATGTGAAAACCACAAATAGATAACGTTTAATCTAATAGGCTACCTTGCATAAAGGCCACTCTAAATAGGTGACATACATTTTTTAGGTAATGGGTAATCATGTCAGCTTTTCAATAAAAGGTTATATATTTGAATGTCATCTATACCCTATTTTTCAGTAGTGTAAGATAGATGCAAGGTCATAACAGCAAACACAACAGCATAATTAAGCTCGTACTTCGTTATAAAAATCGTTTGTCCTTTGTCCAGTTAGGAATCATGCATTTATTTGATGATCTAAAACGAGTTGACACTGTTTGATGCGTGCTATACAGGCAATAGGAAAGGGTTTTACGGTCACCACAGGTAAGGCAGGTTGATTCGTGAGACGTTACACAGACATGGGAAGCTCTACTAGGAAAGGGTTTAACGGTCACCACAGGTAAAGAATCATGCATTTATTTGCGTTCCTTTTTACATCTGTTGTTCATGGAATTATTCTACTATAAATATCCGTCAATTCATTCTTAGTTATCACAAGCGGTCAGGCATTCCTTTGCAAACAAGAAAGCATAGGACCTGCTTAGTCATCGATAAACAGAGATGGCGGTTTCTCGCTGCTATCTCTACGTGATGTTTTCTTGTGTAGCATTTGCCATGATTTTAATCATGTCCACTTCCACCTCTGCTCAACCAGGTCTCTGTGTAGCTGCTTGTGAAAAGGTTGCCAACGATTGTGTCGGCAACTGTGCTAATGGACAAGCTGGAAATCAATGTCGCCAAGATTGCAACGACTCCAGGGATTCTTGCAGAGATAACTGTACTGGAACTCCCTCTCCGCCTCCACCACCGCCCCCACCTCCTCCTCCACCACCACCTCCTCCTCCGCCTCCACCACCACCCCCACCTCCTCCTCCACCACCACCTCCTCCTCCACCTCCACCTCCACCACCGCCCCCACCTCCACCCCCACCACCGCCCCCACCTCCGCCCCCACCACCACCTCCTCCTCCGCCTCCACCACCACCCCCACCTCCTCCGCCGCCCCCACCACCACCACCCCCACCTCCTCCGCCGCCCCCACCACCTCCACCTCCACCTCCGCCTCCACCACCTCCACCACCTCCTCCTCCGCCTCCACCACCTCCTCCACCTCCACCACCACCACCACCTCCTCCACCACCACCACCCCCAACAACGACTTTACAATGCAAACTATTATGTCTCTCACAATATTTTTCTTGCAAAGCTGGATGCGCCACAGTTTCATGCAGACTCAATTGTTCCAAGACTAAGTTAAGTTGCGATCTAGGTTGTCTCCATCGCCACAGTTTCATGCAGACTCAATTGTTCCAAGACTAAGTTAAGTAGGTTGTCTCCATCAGTCTTAAGCTCTACTCAGGAGAGCTAGACATGATATATAAAAGTGCTGGACTCTATCGAGTCCTACATCCAAGTACTCTATATGTGTGCTGGTTATTACATAAGTGTCTTACTTTTGCCTATTTGTGCACAACGTACTCGTCTAATATGTTATCATATTATATTGCTTACTAAATAAATATAAATCTGTTGTAGTACATGTTGTCCTTCTGACTTCTATATGTGATATTTGTAATACTCATATATGAAAAAGTAATAAAGTGGACAGCTAGTTATCACTATTGCCCGTTTGATATATTCAAACAATGTTCCCTTGATATTATGTCTGCGTCCCATTGTAAAAAAATGTCAGTTCAACTTTTAAAGAATAATATAATATGAATCCCATTGCAAAACAGAAAATTTTCGATCAATAAAAAAGCGTTGCGGACAGTATGATCCCTGTAAAACTCAACAGCAGAATGGATCGTAATGTCAGTCCTAATCCCTGGCTGTTGTAATTTGGCTATCAATATATGACACCGCCCGGCTCCACTCAGCTGGCAACAAAATTAAAATGTAGTAGCTTTCATGCACACAAATATTAACATGTTCTATAACGGCCTAAACAATCCCAAATTGTTTCTTAGTGTTTTTGGCAACAAATCAAATGTTTGTGTCGATCTCAACTTTTTCAGCAGGGAGTGTGATTTGATAAGCTGATACCTTTTCCTATTTCCGAAAGGGCTATAGCAAGAAGGCTTTGGGACAAAATTCAAACAATCGTTACTTGTTAGTAACCTCTACTTTAAGAATATAAACAAAAGAATCCTCTATTCGATTCATACCCACATTCGGTAGCACTTTATTGCACGTGGAAAGTAGACCGTTGTTCCAGTCATAACTACAGTAGTCCAACATATGTCGTAGATTATCCATTAACAAACAATTTCATAAGAGCAAAAGGTCCAATTAACATTTTGTTAATGTAACGATTTGTGCACATACATTAACTTAACCATGTAAGTATGAGAAGTGATTTAAAGGTTGGACTAGTGATTTATATTGGTAAAAATGTAGACACGTTGGTTCTGGTCCTTGTGAGACTGTTGAGAAAATCAAGCGAGACATTGATGTGAGCAAGATTTTAGATCTGGGCTACACGCACAATTAGTTTATGATGGATGATAGGGTGGACGAGGTATACTTTAGTTAAGGAGAAACTTGAGAGAGGGCTTTAGCAACACAGGATTGGAGGTACAAGGTGTTTCATCTCCCGATCTATAAATTGACCATGCACTAATTTTTATATCTGTAGACATAAGGGAGTTAGAGAAGAAAATAAGAAAGAAAGATCTCTTTTTTGAGCCGATGTGTACTTTTGAAACAGTTGTGGTGAGGTTATCAAGAATTTTTGGGATTGCACGCTGATAGGGGACCTAACTATGAAACTAAGAGCTGCGACAACAAATTAAAATCTTAGGTGACTGCCCAATTTTGGAGATCAGAAGAACAAAAATCAAGATCACAAAGAAAATGCAAAGGGTAGAGTAGAAAAAGATGCATGTCAACATTGTCCTGCGCAAATGTGAAGAATTAGCAAAAAAGATATACTAGCGGCGGATACAGAAAGATGCACATTGGTGCAAATGAGCTTAAGCAAATGACTTGATGACAAGGGACAAGAATGTATCTTATTTTAATCACACATTATTTTAGAGAAAATAAGAATCAAAATTGAAGCCTTAAAGAATAAACAAGGGGATCTGGAGGACCGGGAATGAGGAGATTGGAAAATTATATATTGTTAGACTACTTTCAAGATCCGTTTAATTATAGAAACCCATCAGCTTTTTTGGAAGCAACTAAGAGTATGTAACATTTGATTGGCACCCAGATGAATCTCTCAGTAGAGAAGGATATTTCTAATGAGGTAATTTGGTATGTCCTAAATAAATGCATCCAAACAAGGACACCAAGTGATAGTATAAAAACTCTTTCTTTCAAAAACTCCTAACAAAATGTGGGAAGGGATATAGAAAATGACAAAAATGGTGGTGGAAGGAACTAATGATATCATAAAGGTTAACTACCTATGTGACGTCTAATGCCACAACAAACGAGATTACTCAAAGAAAACCACAGATCAACAACTAAACATCATATTACCATAAAATACGATAAATTAAAATTGATTCAAACGTCACTATTAAGAGCAGAAACATATTACAACAAGGACGCCCAACCACTTATATCATATCACATATCATATCAGGTATTTACATCTGTTATGTGGCCTTAGCCACAATCTGTATACAAAAGGACTGGTTTACATGTATATGTCATATATATATATATACAACCAAGGCATAGTGTCAAAACCACATGTCGAGATACATAGTCTACAAAATATATCTCTCCCGAGACCTGAGAGTACAAGGACAACACATATGACTCTACTAAAACACTAGAAGCTATATAACTTTCTGTGTTCACTGATCCCCAAGCTGCTCTTCCTCAATCTCTACCATGTCACTGACGACCACCTGAAAAGGGTGTGGAAACCACGAAACTGAGACTCATGTCCCAATGACAGATACAACTCTCTGCCAACGATTATTGATTACAAAAGGTTATGTTATTAAACATGATAAGCATGTTTAAAAAGTTTTAAATAGATAAATAGATTAATCAATGATAATAGGTTAAGTAGATATAACAGATAATACATGAAATACTTGATTAACAAGGTACTCAAGAGAACAGATGAGACTATCATTATCTAAGTTGTTGTACAAGATAGAAACTAAGCATCATACTAGAAGAAGGCAAGGGTAAACAACCAATGTTAATCGTGTTTACCCTAAACAGATATACTACACCACTGAATTATGTCTTTTATTAAGCCTTGGGGAGAGTGAGGTATACCACTCAAACTCCAATTGACCAATGCAAAGTGTTATTCAGTTCTGTACAAGATCTAGGAGTACCGACATCCTAAGATCTCCCACCCTCAGTTAGTATGAGTGAAAAGACAGTGACATAACAGTCGAGATGACTGTAGTGACATATATTCAAGTTGCTAAACATCGACCCATCCTTGGTATAAAGGTCATGGTGCCTGAAACCAAGATAGACACCACCCTATCATCAGAGGTACAATTATAGTTGTCCTCAATCACATATGTACAAGTATCCATTGTTCTCACATCGAGACATGACTGCAACCAATCTCTGAAAACTTGAGATCTGGATGTCATGGATGTACACTCCCTGCACCTCGCATACTCAAAAGTATGTGCTCTGAGTTTCTCATAGGAATACTTGCTCCCCCATTCAGTAAGTCCTAACATAGAATGGTTCTATAGCTCAGGGAACTACATGATTAAGGTTTCTCTTGATTAGTTATTGTTGATTGGGTGAATTAATGTTGCACCAAATAAGTGGACATACAAACCTAAATTCATTTGTAGCATACATTGGTATCTAACAACTTTACAAGATATACAATGTATGAGAGAAGATTCTTGATCACAATACCACATAATATTATTTCATTGCCATTCATGAGACTATACTTATCATCACATCATCACAGAGTATAAATCCTTATCACATCATGAAGAGGATTATACCTCATTTAGGGATCAACCATGCCCAAAGTTCATTCAAACCATCTCATCATTCCTTGTAAGAACATAATTATCCTTCCATGCCTTGGAACAAGGCTCAACAGATCATCACCATACATGTAACATGTAAGTTCAACATAACAAGGAGCTATGATGTTCATACATCATCATATTAGGGTTTCAACAACAATATAAGAGAGTATGTCATCATCATAGTAATCATACAAGAAGCTAGGAATGATTAATCGCCATCCCTTATTTGCATTTAGGGTTAGGTGTAACAAGGTATGCACATTAGTGTTACACATCACACATAATGGTGACTATTAGCCTATATACATAGCAGGGAAAAGGTAAGAATACAAAGTTATAGGTATTGGACCATTGATTCTTCATCAATAAAAGTAAACCATAAAAAACAAGAATATAAATCTTTGTGCAAGTATACGCTTTAATGAGTAGCAAGTCCTTAGATGTCATTCTTAGCTATATATATAATGAATATCTTTGTCTAGATGTCATTAGATGTCATTTATTTCGCTAATTCCATGTTTGTAGGCACACATAATGTTTGTGGGGCATACACATTGAGTAAACTATGTATAGGTTGTTTAATCAGTAGTTTGGCTCATGTGTAATCAATTAGGAGTGGATTTAGAATTTTATAGTTTGGGGACCAATAAAACCTTATATATATATTAGAATTTATCATAAGAATAAAATTAGGTTTTATATATATATAACATATATATATATACATATATATACATATATATATGTCTATATATACATATATGTGTGTGTGTGTGTATATATGTATATATATATGTAAGTATATATACATACATATATATATATATGTGATAAACTCACATATGAAAAGCTTAGGTTACATCTACGCTTTTCTTATACATTTAATGAATATCTTTGTGCAAGTATACGCTTTTCTTATACCTAAACCATCATTTGAGACAAAACTCAGATATAGGTAATTATAGCAAAGTCCAAAACATGCACAAAATTGCATAACTTGCTCAAACAATGTCCAAATTGGACCAAACTTGAAACATACGCTAGTCACATGATATAAAAGCACATCAAAATGTTAGATTAAGGTTTAGGTACTTAATTAAAGTAAGAAAGCATATTTAATCACTAAGCAAGGTCTAGGGTTTTACAACCATAAACCCCTAATAAGGATTTCACCCCTAAAATCCTAAACAAACAAAGACTGTTACTTCCTTAAGCAAAAAAGATATACTAGCGGCGGATACAGGAAGATGCACATTGGTGCAAATGAGCTTAAGCAAATGACTTGATGACAAGGGACAAGAATGTATCTTATTTTAATCACACATTATTTTAGAGAAAAAAAGAATCAAAATTGAAGCCTTAAAGAATAAACAAGGGGATCTGGAGGACTGGGAATGAGGAGATTGGAAAATTATATATTGTTAGACTACTTTCAAGATCCGTTTAATTATAGAAACCCATCAGCTTTTTTGGAAGCAACTAAGAGTCTGTAACATTTGATTGGCACCCAGATGAATCTCTCAGTAGAGAAGGATATTTCTAATGAGGTAATTTGGTATGTCCTAAATAAATGCATCCAAACAAGGACACCAAGTGATAGTATAAAAACTCTTTTCTTTCAAAAACTCCTAACAAAATGTGGGAAGGGATATAGAAAATGACAAAAATGGTGGTGGAAGGAACTAATGATATCATAAAGGTTAACTACCTATGTGACGTCTAATGCCACAACAAACGAGATTACTCAAAGCAAACCACCGATCAACAACTAAACATCATATTACCATAAAATACGATAAATTAAAATTGATTCAAACATCACTATTAAGAGCAGAAACATATTACAACAAGGACGCTCAACCACTTATATCATATCAGGTATTTACATCTGTTATGTGGCCTTATCCACAATCTGTATACAAAAGGACTGGTTCACATGTATATGTCATATATATATACAACCAAGGCATAGTGTCAAAACCACATGTCGAGATACATCGTCTAAAAAATATATCTCTCCCGAGACCTGAGAGTACAAGGACAACACATATGACTCTACTAAAACACTAGCATCTATACAACTTTCTGTGTTCACTGATCCCCAAGCTGCTCTTCCTCAATAGCACGATCTCTACCATGTCACTGACGACCACCTAAAAAGGGTGTGGAAACCACGAGACTGAGACTCATGTCCCAACGACAGATACAACTCTCTGTCAACGATTATTGATTACAAAAGGTTATGTTATTAAACATGATAAGCATGTTTAAAAAGTTTTAAATAGATAAATATATTAAGCAATGATAATAGGTTAAGTAGATATAACAGATAATACATGAAATACTTGATTAACAAGGTACTTAAGAGAACATATGAGACTATCATTATCTAAGTTGTTGTATAAGATAGAAACTAAGAATCATACTAGAAGAAGGCAAGGGTAAACAACCAATGTTAATCGTATTTACCCTAAACAGATATACTACACCATTGAATTGTGTCTTTTATTAAGCGTTGGGGAGAGTGAAGTATACCACTCAAACTCCAATTGACCAATGCAAAGTGCTATTCAGTTCTGTATAAGATCTAGGAGTACCGACATCCTAAGATCTCCCACCCTCAGTCAGTATGAGTGAAAAGACAGTGACATAATAGTCGAGCTGACTGTAGTGACATATATTCAAGTTGCTAAACATCGGCCCGTCCTTGGTATAAAGGGCATGGTGCCTAAAACCAGGGTAGACACCACCCTATCATCTGAGGTACAATTACAGTTGTCCTCAATCACATATGTACAAGTATCCATTGTTCTCACATCGAGACATGACTGCAACCAACCTCTAAAAACTTGAGATCTGGATGTCATGGATGTACACTCCCTGCACCTCGCATACTCAAAAGTATGTGCTCCGAGTTTCTCGTAGGAATACTTGCTCCCCCATTCAGTAAGTCCTAACATAGAATGGTTCTATAGCTCATGTAACTACATGATTAAGGTTTCGCTTGATTAGTTATTGCTAATTGGGTGAATTAAGGTTGCACCAAACAAGTGGACATACAAACCTAAATTCATTTGTAGCATACATTGGTATCTAACAACTTTACAAGATATAAAATGTATGAGAGAAGATTCTTGATCACAATACCACATAATATTATTTTTTTGCCATTCATGAGACTATACTTATCATCACATCATCACAGAGTATAAATCCTTGTCACATCATGAAGAGGATTATACCTCATTTAGGGATCAACCATTCCCAAAGTTCATTCAAACCATCTCATCATTCCTTGTAAGAACATAATTATCCTTCCATGCCTTGGAACAAGGTTCAACAGATCATCACCATACATGTAACATGTAAGTTCAACATAACAAGGAGCTATGATGTTCATACATCATCATATTAGGGTTTCAACAACAATTAAGAGAGTATGCCATCATCATAGTAATCATACAAGAAGCTAGGAATGATTAATCGCCATCCCTTATTTGCATTTAGGGTTAGGTGTAACAAGGTATGCACATTAGTGTTACACATCACACATAATGGTGACTATTAGCCTATATACATACCAGGGAAAAGGTAAGAATACAAAGTTATAGGTACTGGACCATTGATTCTTCATCAATAAAAGTAAACCATAAAAAACAAGAGCTTCACCAAGGACATCGGATGTTTGTTAAATAAAACCATTTGTTGTAAATCCAGAAAGACAATCGACTTTAAAAGCAGTCCAACCATTGGTTGATGAACCTTTGAGTCAGGGAAACCACTATTTGAGGAACCACCGAGTCAGGGAAACCCTTGGTTAATGAACCATTGAGTCAGGGAAATCATTGGTGGATGAACCATCGAGTCAGGGAAACTAATGGTTAATGAACCATCAAGTTAGTGAGGCCATTGCTTGCCACCATCGACCCAATGAGGCCATTGGTTGACACCATCAACCCAGTGAGGCCATTGGCTGACACCATCGAGTGTTGAACCTAGAATGATCATCGAGTTTGGTCAACATGTGGTGAAACAAGCTTCAAAAACCATTGGATTAGTAGGAAAAGAAGACCATTGGGTTCACCACTCAAAGGGGAACTAACACCATGGTTTCTTGAGAAAAAAAGAGTCCAAAATAGAGCTAATACATGTCCATTGTTTGGCATAAGAATGACCAACATAACAACACCAAAACAAAAATTATTGGTTTGTAAAATAAGAAGGAAATCGGTTCCAAAACCCCTAAGACATGATTATCATATGAGAGAAAAACCATCATTTGAGACATGAAAGCTAGGTATAGATCTTCCTATACCAAGTAAGGTTCATGTACATGGTTTAGGTTACATCCAAGAAGATTAAAACACCCAAGAACTACCATCTAAGCATAAACCCTAGGCAAAGATGCTACTTTTTTACTTAGAACTTCATTTTTAAGCAAGATCTAGCACATGCAAGTTATAAGTAAGCAATAAACTTGGAGAAAGTTATATAACTCACCTCTAGGAAGAAGAACAAGCCCCAAACAACAAGCTAGCTCAATCACAAGAGGAAGGATACCCTAGCTTAGCACTCCACACAACCAAGCAAGCCTCTTCTCTAAGAAAGAGAGCAAACCCTAGGTCAAGGAAGCAAGAAACGAGGGTTCTTTAAGCTCTAGAGAAAGATCTACCATGGAACACCATCATAATGACCAAGAAGAAGGAATAAGGAGGTAGTGAAGCAAATAAAATGAAGGAAAGAGGGGATATCTTACCTACTTAGGTCAAGAACAAGCAAAGGAAGCTCCAAAAGAGGGTAGGTGTGAACCCTAGTTGCACATGCAAGGAGATCGACCACGTTATTCTATCTTGAGAACCTTCTTCTCAACTAGATAAAGGAGGAAGAATCTATAGATAGAAAGGAAGAGAAAGGAGTCCAAAAGGTTCGTTTGCATGAGGTAGGAGGTTTATATAGCTATGAGTGAGAGAAAAGAGAAGGCTAAGGTGTCCTAACATGTTTGCCAAGTGTCCATGGCCAAGGAACATCACGTCCATGCAAGCATCAGATCCATCAGTTGTGGAGTCTAATATGCCATTGGATCTTGACCCTCCCAGGGTGGCCATCGAGTTTCATCACTTGGTGAACATCGTTTGTTGAAACGCTAGGTCACTAGGAGGAAAACCATCGATTGGTCACCCCTTCCAAGCAAACCATTGGTCCAAGGGACTCCAAGAGAGAAGACCATCAAACTATCAACTCCTATGACCATCATTAGTTATCCATCCAGGGGAACCGTTGGTTGATGGCCTCTCAAGGTAGCTCATCCATGAGAGCCAAAACCCTAACTCACCCTATAGAGGTGTCACTACCAAACCAAGGTATGTATAGGCGCCCCAAGCCACACCCAACTCAAGAAAGGTATGAAAACATGTAAGGAACATAAAACATGTGACAAATTGCAATAAAAAACTCAGATATAGGTAATTATAGGAAAGTCCAAAACATGCACAAAATTGCATAACTTGCTCAAACAATGTCCAAATTGGACCAAACTTGAAACATAAGCTTGTCACATGATATAAAAGCACATCAAAAGGTTATATTAAGGTTTAGGTACTTAATTAAAGTAAGAAAGTATATTTAATCACTAAGCAAGGTTTGGGGTTTTACAACCATAAACCCCTAACAAGGATTTCACCCCTAAAATCCTAAACAAACAAAGAATGTTACTTCCTACACATCTCCTCCTATAACTCTCACATGGCTTCCTCCACACCACAGTGATGACACAAAGCCTTCACTAAGATTATATCCTTTTTCTTTGACTTCTTCACCATCCTATCTAGGATCAACATAGGACCTTCAACATACAACATACCCTGCTCCAACTCAACTTCCACTGACTGTAACACCTACTCGGAATATGGATGACACTTCCTTAGCATGGAAACATGGAAAACTAGGTGCAACATGTGAAACTTTGGCGGTAACTCAAGCTTGTATGCCACCTTTCCAACACGTGCCACAATAGGGTAAGGTTCCATATACCTAGGAGCCAACTTACTATTCTTAACAAACCTCAAAACACCTTTCCATGGGGAAACAATAAGGTACACATGGTCTCCAACTCAAAACTCCAATGGGTTGTGGCGGTTATCATCATACGACTTCTGCCTATCCTGGGTTGCCTTCAATTGTTGTTTTATCAACTTGATCTTCTCTATATCTTATTGTACAACCTCCGAACCCAAAAGTTGATACTCGCTTATCTCATACCAACACAGCGGTGACCAACAACACCTCCCATACAACACCTTGTACGGTGCCATATTTGTACACCTCTAATAACCGTTCATATAGGCAAACTCTATCAAACTCAGGTGCACATACTAACTACCCAAGAACTGCAGAACACAAGCCCTTAAAAGATCTTCTAGAGTATGAATGGTCCTCTCTAACTATCCATATGTCAATGGGTGGAAAGTGGTGTTGAACCTCAAATGTGTCCCCATGGCAGTATGCAAACATTCTAAAAAATGACTAGTGAACTGTTGACCTCTGTCAGGCACTATGGTAACTGGGATACCATGCAGATGGACTATATCGTCAATATATATCTGTGCCAACTTTTTTGTTGTATACGTCATCTTGACAGGTAAGAAGTGAGCTGACTTGGTCAACTTGTCCACTATTACCCAAATGGAATCATGACCTTTGGCTGTTCTAGGAAGACCAACCACAAGGTCCATGGTGTTATGATCCCATTTCCACTGCAGTATTGGCAAATGTTACAAAGTCCCTATCGGCTTCTGATGCTCAACTTTGACCTCCTGAGAAATTGGACATCTATCCACAAACTCTGCCACATCATGCTTTAAGTCTAGCTACCAATACAGATCCTTCAAGTTATGATACATCTTGGTAGGGCTGTAAATGCGTACGGGTAGACCCACAAACCCACAAATCTGAACGCTTTAAAAACCCATCACAGGTCTAAATTTTTATACCTACATACCCATGGACCTGCATACCCTTGAACCCGCATATATGCGGGTCCACTAATGGGTATGCTTGGATCCAGCCGCTATACATAAATAATTATGTAAATAATATATTATTTATATCATAATTTACTAGTTCAACTAATACAATACTTGAGATTATATCTGTAACATACCAAAATATGGAACCAAAGTTTAAAATTCTCTTTTTTCTAAGACCCTTTTTGATTATGTTCCTTTTTCTTAAAATTTTAAATTGATTAAATTTACTTAAAGTCAACTAATCACATGTTCTATCAATTCATTTAACATAGGGAGCTAAAGATAAAATAACCATTCACTCATAAGATTTGAAGTGTGAATATACAAATAATGACTTTGGCTATAGTTGGATACTCTAGAATATTCCTGGGAGTATAAGGGGAAAGAAATTGAATTAGTAAACTATAGTGTCACAAAATTAATTAAGCATGCTAATTGCCTTAGATGAATTATCCTTTTATTAGTCTATTTAACACCCATTGATTAGTATTAACACCTTTTATAATAAAAAGAGTTTGAAGTCAGAAATATGCCCTTTTGTGGGTTTAATGGCCAGTCTATGATATTTGGGGGCCAAAGGATGTTTCATGCACACTGCTTTGCATTGGAGAGACAATATAATTAGTCGACCTTTATCATTTCAAAACAATTTATGTCACACTGGTTTTAGTTCACTGAATGCCACATACTAGTCATTTGGGTAATGCTAGTATTGTGGGACGGTTGTGAAATTCTATGCCAGAGACGCTTAGCATCATCTTCAACAGCCAGAACATGGATGTTACATAGTGTTATAGTTCCTTCGCCAATTACTCTAATGTTGAGCCATAATTGCTCATGGACTTGCCAACGTCAGTTGTAGGAGAGCAAGACGCTCCCAATGAACCCTAAATTGGGGTCTGCGGTGCCCGAGATGCCAAACGCCTAAATAGTCTCTGAGATGGCTGATGCCTCCTCACCTAAACGCCTCATTGCACTTCCCTCATTGTTTCATTTTGCCCCAGGATCATCCACACACAAACAACGAACCTTCATCTAGTACCCTCTCTACCCAATTTTCATTGTGCGCCACTGTGTCCTCATGTTGGAGCTGCTATCATCTTCGACGAAGAACTGGTTGCAGTGTTGTCGTGGTCCTTCTTGGATCAATTCAAGGTAACTACACCATATCAGACTCCTGAGTACTTGTTTCCTATATTCAGTTTGCTCTGGCTTTGTCCCGATAGATGGGTCGACAAGTTCCCCTATTTCTCTGCCATGGAGGCACATGTTCTCGTCTTCAGATCAGTGTAGGTGAGTTTTCTGGAAAGGGGTTGGAACCCTGATTTATGGATGTTAGTCAACGGGTGTCAGGGTTGTATTCGATATGACCGACGTTGGCCATGTGTATCCCCTCCTCCATTTTATTTCTTTTCTTTGAAGTTTACTGTGCTTTTCACAACAACCGCCAGTGGGACAAGAGTTCAGTCCATTTTCCAGCAGCTTACCTATTCCTGGTGAGATTGAGGGGAGGAACTAGGATGCCTGGTGGAATCAATTCAACTGACACTCATTTCTTGTTTACCGAATCCTATGATGCTTATATATATGATTGAATGTTGTGATCCAAATTGTTTTCTTGACATTGTTTTAGTTCTGCTACCTGTACCGACCCACAAGTAGGTACTGCGGAACAGAGTTCTGCATCCCTGATCAGGCTGTAACCTGATCATTCATAGATTCGTGGTTGTAAGCAAGGTGACTGAGGGGTTCACTACCGTTTTGCGATTGCTTGTGCCTGAGATTTCCGCCATGACCTCTTATGGGTTAATTCCAGATGCTTTTGCCTTATGATCCAACTTCAATTCAACGAGATGCCCCAACCCTTGCAGGTTCGTGGGGGATAGATGAGCGACTGGGTGAGTATGCTGGGTTTTGATGATCGCAAGTTTTGACAAGACTTGACAATGAAAACACTGTAAACCTGGACCCTGGTTTTGGTTGGCGTTAAGGTTTCAGGCTAACAAGGATAGTCGATGACTCTGCAAGGGGGACTGCCGAGCGTCTTTGATAGGGAATTAGGCTGAGCGAAGTCCCACCCTTCGAGGCTATCTCTACCATGCGTGGTTGATTGCCTCTTCATTTTAATCACATTACGCCGGATGAAGTGGAAGTTTGGGATGTTGAAATCACTGCCTTGTTGTCCCAACTAACAAACTCCAATGATTAGCATGACTTAATAATTAGTCGGGCACAAGTTTAACATAAACAGAGGTTGCCTCTTATTTGATTTTGGATCTCAGTGTATTTTTAGTTTGGCATCACTCGCTTCGATCAGTTACATTAATGTTTGAGAAATAAGAAGACACAAGCATTGTTTTCACTGATTGGATCTTAACAATAGTATTAGTCTGATTTAGTATATCGTTACTTGACCTACGAAGAGTCAAGAATATGTGGACATGTACGCATGCCCTGGTAATCAAAAGGATTTTTGAGAATTTAGAGTAAGACGCTGGATCTAATTCTATGAATACATAAAGGATAATTTAGTGGGATAAAAGTATTACATAAGATATAATGTTAACGATGAGTATGATTTTATGCATAGGTGGTGCTAGCCTTGGTTCAGGCCTAGATGTCCTAGTATTTGACTTGAACAGGACTAGAGGTATGTACTCTTCTCTATTTTATAACTGGGCATTATATGACTAAATTTCCCCTAATGAGGCATCTTCTGATATACATGCTCTTGTTTCACTTTGACATATCCCATCCTCTTAGAAATATTATTTACAGGTTGAATTGGGTCAATGAACCCACATGTTATTGTGCTTTTCTAGTGACACAAATGTCTAATGAATGATATATTTTGCCACAATTTTATGCATGGTAGAATATTTGACTAGATAACTATTGTAGACACTTATGCATAACCATTAGGGTGTGCTACTTCTACCCGGGGTGTGCTACTTCTACCCTTTTATATACATAGGCGTGCTAATTCTGCCTATGGGTGTGCTATTTCTACCCAAAATTTATACATAGGCCAATGACTCAGTGGTGTCTTGGCCCTACCATAGTTACTTTAGTCCAATATATCTAAATGCAAATACTTGTGTAATGCGGTGATTAATGGTGGCAAGATTTGTTATTTATTGGAATACTTATATTGCCTCATTCTTTTGATAATTCTCATTGAAAATTACCTAGATTTTATTGGGCCCTTTTTGATGGGAACATCTTACTTTACTTTTTAATGCCCTAGTTAATCCTCTAATGTACATATTCAGCTTTTGCTGATACATATCTTGTTTTCCTATTCTTTTGGGTGTTCCCTCCACCCAGGTGTAGGTTATGGATAAGATAAAGACTCAGGATGATTGCGGGCTAATTGATGGACATAAGGACAACTTGCGATAGCCTTATTACCCTCTGCATATGGGTACATGTGTGAATAGGTGTAATATTTTCATTTTATGTACCACCGTTTAGGGTGAGAAAGTTATGTACATGAGAACATTTTGTAAATTTGTAAATAGTTATGTTTTCCACTGCTTAATTATTTCTTGGCTCATTTTGTACCATTGAGTGGGCCACTATCGGGTCCCACACTTTACAGAATGGTATGAGAGCCTAGGCAGTCGGTAACTAGACTATTCCAAGTTATCCTAGATTGTTCTTAGTAGGTATATGACCCTTTATAGGTTGTTATCATACCTAAACCTAAGTCATGTTAGCAATTAGGGTTTCACCCCCTATTTGATTTAGTGTTATATATGTTTCCGAACCAAAGTATGTTAATGACCTAGTTTTAAGTGAACTTTTATCCATCCTCCCCTCTCATTATAGGCATAGCTTCCTATACATAAATGTTGACTCTCCTAGGAAGTAGCATCTACCTCCTGCCTTAGGGGAGAATAATTCATCCACTATAGAGATTATGTTGACTTAAACTGACATTACTGTGTGCAACCCTAGTACAAGTCATTAAACCTTTTGTTATTTTCTAGCATACACGCATCATGTGGCCTGTGCATGCATATATACAAACTTAGAATATTAGCATGAGTTTTAGATTTTGGGATGTTTTATGATAGTAGTAATGATATAACTAGATGTTTTAAGGTTATGCTTGTCTTTCCTGCAACATGGAGTTATCTCAACATAGTTTTGCTTGAGACACACCATCCAAGGGTTGGATACTATCGTAGCTAAACTTGTGATATCTTATAAATGAGGGTATGTTGAAGGAAGATATAGGTTTCAAGTAACGAGACTTGGGATTTCACCCTCGCATACCCATAAGGTACCAATAAGGCTTATCTCCCTTGTTCTATTAAGGAATGATCACATAATTGGATCAGGTAACAAAACTGTGTGCCATATTATTTTTCCCGAGGACATATGAAGGCACAATCATGTTTGGAAGCTATAGTGGATACTCTTTTTCTTGAACTTTGGATGTACACCAACTTTGAGTTTATGTGAGGTAGGTATACCTAGGGTTGATCTCTAAAGAGTTGACCACTCCGTAGCACCATCGTGTAATTATTTACCTAGTATGTGAGATGAGGAGCAGTTGACTATGTAGTTCACCTGGGCTTGTAATGATACCATAGATATAAACCAACTAGGTAAATAGAGACATTAATCTCTTCTTATTATGGTTACTCAATCTTACAAATATTTTATGTTTCGGGATGTAATGGCCTAAGTCACGATTATAGGAATGGTGGAATGATGGAGGTGATGCGTAGTTGGACCTACTAGAAGTCAACAGTATGCTAGAAGAAACATGTATCCCATCTTCATCTAGAATTGAGATATACTGGTTCTATGCCTCGATGATGTGTGTAGAGAAGCCTCTTGTGAAAATAAAGTGATGTTAGAGTGATAGTATATGTGGTATGTGGTATAAAGTGGTCGATTTGGTTCTAATATTGATTTAGTCACCATTTTGGATTCTAATCACAAGGTTTTAATAGTCCAACTTATTTTCATTATTAAATTATATTTACAAAAAAAACTTTTTCAAATTTCATCGATGGTTTTGGAACCAAGTCATCACCATAAGGAAGTTGTAGGAGTAGATAGGCATTCTTGTAGAAATCTTAGCATTGCATGTTCAACCCTCTGACCCTAGGAATAAAGAGAAAAATATACTAGCTACAACATAGTCGACTACCTCTCTTGATTCTTTGTATGGTTAGATAGGTCCTCTAAAGGGGTAGAGCCTTACAAACTTGGGTTTTTAACTTAATTTGATGAATAATTGAAATCAATGGTAACTAATATAGGGAACTGATTATTGAAAGGATACCACATATTATAATAGTAGGATGAAGAGACTCCCTTAACAATGTGGTTAACTATTAAGAATCAAATTTTTTGAAATAATCTTCAATCTTAGTGTAGACTCCCTAAAACAGTACACGATATGAGTAGATAACAAGATGAGATAGATGGAGTAATATGAATTCACGTTCGGTTTTGTATACAAGTGTGATGTGGGTATGCAATGCTAGGACTCACTATATTTACTTTATCTCATAAGCTAGAATAATATAATGGGTTGACCTTTTTTTTAGCTTAATATATCGGGTTGTAACAGTGTGGATTTCGAGGAAGAAATCCTCTTTAAGGGGTGGTGTGTTGTAACATACCAGAATCTGGAACCAAAGTTTAAAATTCTCTTTTTTCTAAGACCCTTTTTGATTATGTTCCTTTTTCTTAAAATTTTAAATTTATTAAATTTACTTAAAGTCAACTAATCACATGTTCTATCAATTCATTTAACATAGGGAGCTAAAAATAAAATAACCATTCACTCATAAGATTTGATGTGTGAATATATAAAATAATGACCTTGGCTATAGTTGGATACTCTAGAATATTCCTGGGAGTAAAGGGGAAAGAAATTGAATTAGTAAACTATAGTGTCACAAGTATTAATTAAGCATGTTAATTGGCTTAGATGAATTATCCTTTTATTAGGCTATTTAACACCCATTGATTAATATTAACTCCTTTTATAATAAAAAGAGGCTGAAGTCAGAAATATGGCCTTTTGCGGGTTCAATGGCTAGTCTATGATATTTCGGGGACAAAGGATGTTTAATGCACAATGCTTTTCATTAGAGAGACAATATAATTAGTCGACCTTTATCATTTCAAAACAATTTATGTCACGCTAGTTTTAGTTCACTGAATGCCACATAATAGTCATTTGGGTAATGCTAGTATTGAGGGATGGTTGTGAAATTCTATGCCAAAGACACTTAGCATCGTCTTCAACAGCCAGAACATGGACGTTATGTAGTGTTATAGTTCCTTCGCCAATTACTCCCACACCGAGCCATAATTACTCGTTGTCTTTCCAGCGTCAGTTTTAGGAGAGCAAGATGCTCCCAATGAACCCTAAATTGGGGTCTGTAGTGCCCAAGATATCAAACACCCTAATAGTCTCTGAGATGACTGATGCCTCCTCACCTAAATGCCTCACTATGCCGCCCTCATTGTTTCAGTTCACCCCAGGATCATCCACACACAAACAATGAACCTTCCTCTAGTACCCTCTCTACCAAATTTTCACTATGCACCACTATGTCATCACGTTGGAGCTAGTCTGGTCTTCGACGAAGAATTAGTTGCAGTGTTGTCGTGGTCCTTCTTGGCTCGATTCAAGGTAACTACACCATATGAGACTCCTAAGTACTTGTTTCCTATATTCAGTTTGCTCTGGCTTTGTCCCGATAGATGGGTCGACAAGTTCCCCTATTTCTCTGCCATGATGACACTTGTTCTCGTCTTCGGATCAGTGTAGGTGAGTTTTCCAGAAAGGGGTTGGATCCCCAATATATGGATGTTAGTCAGCAAGTTCATGGCTGTATTCAAGATGACCGACACTGGCCATGTGTATCCCCTCTTTTGTTTTATTTCTTTTCTTCGAAGTTTAGTGTACCTTTCACGACAACCGCCACTGGGACAAGAGTTCAGCCCATTTTCCAGCAGCTTACCTATTCCTGGTGAGATTGGGGGGAGGAACTAGGATGCCTGGTGGAATCAATTCGACTGACACTAGTTTTTTGTTTACTGATTCCTGTGATGCTTATATATATTATTGAATGTTGTGATCCAAATTGTTTTCTTGACATTGATTTGGTTCTGATACCTGTACCGTCCCACGAGTAGGTACTACAGAACAAAGTTCTGCATCCCTGATCGGGCTGTAACTTGATCATTCATAGAGTCGCGGTTGTGAGCAAGGCGACTGAGGGGTTCACTACCAATTTGTGATTGCTTGTGCTTGAGATTTCCGCCATGACCTCTTCTGTGTTAATGCCAGATGCTTTCGCCTTATGCTCCAACTTCTGTTCAGCGGGATGCTCCAACCCTTACAGGTTCGTGGGGATAGATGTGCGACTGGGTGAGTATGTTGAGTTTTGATGATCGCAGGTTTTGACACGACTTGATAATGAAAACACTGTAAACCTAGACCTTGGTTTTGGTTGGCATTAAGGTTTTAGGCTAACAAGGATAGTCGATGACTCTGCAAGGGGGACTGCCCATCATATTTAACAAGGAATTAGGCTGAGTGAAGTCCCACCCTTTGGGGCTATCTCTACCATGCACGGTTGATTGGCTCTGCATTTTGATCACATTACACGGGACGACGTGGAAGTTTGGGATGTTGAAATTGCTGCCTTATTGTCCCAACTAACAAATTCCAGTGATTAGCATGACTTAATAATCAGTCGGGTACAAGTTTAACATAAACGTAGGTTGCCTCTTGTTTGATTTTGGATCTCAATGTCTTTTTAGTTTGGCATCGCTCGCTTTGATCAATTACATTAATGTTTGAGAAATAAGAAGACATATGTATTGTTTATGCTGATTAGATCTTAACAATAGTATTAGTCTGATTTGGTATATCGTTACTTGACCTACGAAGAGTCAGGAATATGTGGATATGTATGCATGCTCTAGTAATCAAAAGGTTTTCTGAGAATTCAGAGTAAGACACTGGATCTAATTATGTGAATACATAAAGGATAATTTAGTGGGATAAAAGTAATGCATAAGATATAATGTTAACCTTAAGTACCATTTTATGCATAGGTGGTGCTAGCCTTGGTTCAGGCCTAGATGTCCTACTATTTGACTTAAATAGGACTAGAGGTATGTACTCTTCTCTATTTTATAACTGGGCATTATATGATTAAATTTCCCCTAATGAGGCATCTTTTGATATACTTGCTCTTGTTTCACTTTGATATATCCCATCCTCTAGGAAATATTATTTATAGGTTAAATTGGGTCAATGACCCCACATGTTATTGTGTTTGTCTTATGACACAAATGTCTAATGAATGATATATTTTGCCACTAATTTATGCATGGTAGAATATTTGACTAGCTAACTATTGTAGATGCTTATGCGTAACCATTAGGGTGTGTTACTTCTACCTGGGGTGTGCTACTTATACCCTTTTATATACAAAGGTGTGCTAATTCTTCCTATGGGTGTGCTATTTCTACCCAAAATTTATATATAGGCCAATGACTCAGTGGTGTCTTGGCCCTACCATAGTTAATTTAGTCCAATATATCTACATGCAAATACTTGTGTAATGTGATGATTAATGGTGGCAAGATCTATTATTTATTGGAATACTTATATTGCCTCATTCTTTTGAAAATTCATTTCTTTTGATAATTCTCATTGAAACTTACCTAGATTTTACTAGTCCCTTTTTGATGAGAACATCTTACTTTACTTTTTAATTCCCTAGTTAATCCTATAATGTACATACTCAACTTTTGCTGATACATATCTTGTTTTCCTATTCTTCTGGGTGTTCCCTCCACCCAAGTGTAGGTACTTGACAGGATAAAGACTCAGGATGATTGCGAGCTAATTGATGGACATAAGGACAAGTTGAGATAGCCTTGTTACCCTCTGCATATGGGTATATGTGTGAATAGGTGTAATCTTTTCATTTTATGTACCACCCTTAGGGTGAGAAAGTTATGTACATGAGAACATTTTGTAACTTTGTAAATAGTTATATTTTCTGCTGCTTAATTATTTCTTGGCTCATTTTGTACCATTGAATGGGCCACTATAGGGTCCCACTCTTTACAGAATGGTATCAGAGCCTAGGCAGTCGATAACTAGACTATTCCAAGTTATCCTAGATTGTTCTTAGTAGGTAGATGACCCTTTATAGGTTGTTATCATACCTAAACCTAAGTCATGTTAGCAATTAGGGTTTCACCCCCTATCCTATTTAGTGTTGTATATGTATCCAAACCAAAGTATGTTAATGACCTAGTTTTAAGTGAACTTTTATCCATCCTTCCCTCTCTTTATAGGCATAGCTTCCAATACATAAAGGTTGACTCTCCTAGGAAGTAGCCTCTACCTCCTGCCTTAGGGGAGAACAATTCATCCACTATAGAGATTATGTTGACTTAAAATCACATTACAGTGTGTAACACTAGTACAAGTCATTAAACCTTTTGTTATTTTCTAGCATACGTGCATCATGTGGCCTGTGTATGCATAGATACAAACTTAGAATATTAGCATGAGTTTTAGATTTTGGGATGTTTTATGATAGTAGTAATGATATAACTAGATGCTTTAAGGTTAGGCTTGTCTTGCCTACAACATGGAGTTATCTAAACATAGTTTTGATTGAGACACACCATCCAAGGGTTGGATACTAACTTAGCTAAACTTGTGATATCTTATAAATGAGGGTATGTTGAAGGAAGATATAGGTTTCAAGTAACGAGACTTGGGGTTTCACCCTCGCATACCCATAAGGTACCAAATTAGGCTTATCTCCCTTGTTCTATTAAGGAATGATCACATAATTGGATCAGGTAACAAAATTGCGTGCCATATTATTTTTCCCAAGGACATAGGAAGGCACAATCATGTTTGGAAGCTATAGTGGATAATCTTTTTCTTGAACTTTGGATGTACACCAAATTTGAGTTTATGTGAGGTAGGTATATCTAGGGTTGATCTCTAAAGAGTTGACCACTTTGTAAGCACCATCGTGTAATTATTTACCTAGTGTGTGATATGAGGAGCAGTTGACTATGTAGTTCATCTGGGCTTGTAATGATACCATAGATGTAAACCAACTAGGGAAGTAGAGATGGTAATGTCTTCTTATTATGGTTACTCAATCTTACAAATATTTTATGTTTTGGGATGTAATGGCCTATGTCACGAGTATAGGAATGGTGGAATGATGGAGGTCATTTGTAGTTGGACCTACTAGAAGTTAACACTATGCTAGAAGAAACATGTATCCCATCTTCATCTAGAATTGAAATATACTAATTCTAAGCCTCGATGATGTGTGTAGAGAAGCCTCTTGTGAAAATAAAGTGATGTTAGAGTGATAGTATATGTGGTATGTGGTATAAAGTGGTCGACTTGGTTCTCATATTGATTTTGGCACCATTTTGGATTCTAATCGCAAGGTTATAATTGTCCAACTTATTTTCATTATTAAATTATATTTAAAAAAACTTTTTCAAATTTCATCGATGGTTTTGGAACCAAGTCATCACCACGAGGAAGTTGTAGGAGTAGATAGTCCTTCTTGTAGAAATCTTAGCATTGCATGTTCAACCCTCTGACCCTAGGAATAAAGAGAAAAATATACTAGATACAACATAGTCGACTACCTCTCTTGATTCTTCGTATGGTTAGATAGGTCCTCTAAAGAGGTAGAGCCTTACACACTTGGGTTTTTAACTTAATTTGATGAATAATTGAAATCAATGGTTACTAATATAGGGAACCGATTATGGAAGGGATACCACATATTATAATAGTAGGATGAAGAGACTCCCTTAACAATGTGGTTAACTAATAAGAATCAAATTTTTTGAAATAATCTTCAATCTTAGTGTAGACTCCCTAAAATAGTACACGATATGAGTAGGTAACAAGATGAGATATATGGAGTAATATTAATTAATGTTCGGTTTTGTATACAAGTGTGATGTGGGTATGCAATGCTAGGACTCACTATATTTACTTTATCTCGTAAGCTAGAAACATGTAATGGGTTTACCTTTTTTTTAGCTTAATATATTGGATTGTAGCAATGTGGATTTTGAGGTCGAAATCCTCTTTAAGGGGTGGTGTGTTGTAACAAACCATAATCTAGAACCAAATTTTAAAATTCTCTTTTTCTAAGACCCTTTTCAGTTATGTTTCTATTTCTTAAAATTTTAAATTTATTAAATTTACTTAAAGTCAACTAATAACATGTTCTATCTGAAACAACCGTCTCGGGAAAACAGGATTAACTAATGCGGAAGCGAATTATTTGCAGCGGATTACTGAAAATCACTGAAAATTTAAAACTTTTTACAAAGAGATCCATTCACAGGAAAACTCTTTAACCATGAACCAAAGTATTCCAAATTCATCCTGGTTCACAAGTACACAACCTGTACCATTCCTTTTCAAGGATTACAACATTGACTGCCCTGTTAACAAATATACACAGGTAGTATAAAAACTTCGAGGCACTAAGCCAAAACTCAGATTGATACATTTAAAACTCCGAGGACCTGAGAGTACAGAGACGACACATAAGACTACTATCTATATGACTAGATAGACAATATTTCCACCTGAGATCTTATTGCTGTCCCTGTTGTTACTGCTGCTCTTTCCCTGTTCTAGGGTTTCTGCTCTGCCTTCCATGCATACCTAAAAATGTTTCCCACGGGGGTGAGACAATTGAAAATTGCCCCAGCGAGAGATATAACTCTCCGCCAAAAACATTGTTATTGCAGTTTATCAAATTAAAACTGAGCAGGGGTTACTTTTACATTATCAGGCATAATTATTCATCATAGAACAGAATAAGATAATCTCCATTCTCAAGGAGGGCATTGCATCTACCCATGGTAGATAAGTAATTCATCTGTCTACTTTGTAGAGAATATAAAGAAACATAATTAACATTTATCTACTAAGGAATGCACAAAGAAATGCAACATCAGCCAATGAATCTCTGTATTCAATCCTTAAGCAAACATGCTATACGGCTGATTACATTTTACAATCACACTTATGCTCTGAGGAGATGAGATATACCGCTCATACTCCAACCGACCATTACGAAATCGCCTCGGTACCATACATAGGTCATCAAAAGAGCCGGATTCTTATGACCACATCTGTCTCGGTCAGTACGAGACCACATGCAGGACATCTCGTGTCTCTGCTAACTAGCTAGCTAGGGTATTCTGGCACCTTCGCTACAGAGTTACAGCGTCAACTGCATTCTCATCGCCAATCGAGAGATTTCTTGTTTATCTCCTCGATCCGACATTAAGTATCATTGTGATATTCATGATACATCCATCCCGACATATTCATGAAGGATTGAGAGGTTTCTTGTTTACCTTCCAACACTCTCTTCAAGAGGACGTAAGGATATTTTCGCCCATTTACCCCCACATATTCAAAATATGTGCTCCGGGTTTTGCCGCGGGCACCCGTTTCACCATCACCTATTCCTGACGATGATGGATCTATGGTCAGAGCACTACATGAATAGATTTCACTTGATTTATTAAGTACATTCTGATATTCTTTTAGCATCAGCCAAGTTCTCAAACATAACTTATTATAACAATGCTATAAAGAGACATGTACTACTTTTATCAGATATTTATCAGTCTTTCAAAGACCCTGGGAACTCAGTCCCTCATTTCAATACTGGGAATTATCATCCCTTCACTTTCTCATCACCATAATCATATGGTTCCGGGTATTCAAACCCTTAACTCATCATTGAGCATTATTATACCTTTTTCAGGTAACTATCACCTTCAGGTCATCTGACCAAGGCATTCATGATACTTGTTACACAAGCATCACACCTGGCTCAGAAGGCCATGAAATATCTTGTCACCTGTCACTAGGTAACAACTTACTCATGTGACTCATAAAAGTCCATGCATATTTCTTCTTTTACTAAGCAACAACAACATTAAGGCACATAATGCCAATCAACATTTATTATATAAATGTCACAGCTCACACTAGCTATATACATCATCTCATAATATCTGTATGGTTATTAGGCATGATAACAGTCATACAAGATATTCATCACATCATGTGATGTGATAGCAACACCATTATTCCTCTACTAGGAATTAGGGTTTACTATCAAATAGGGCTTTTCATTCCCTTTACCCAAATTAGGGTTAGGGTTCCCCATTTCTCATTAATAAAGAGTTCATGATCTCATTATCTGTCCAACCCTTAATACATTATTCCAAACCTCTGGGGCATTCAAGGATATCATATTTGATTATTCTAGAACATTACTTTCATCATATAGCATTAATGATCATCAATTCAAGGTATGAGTTCATTTCTCATCCTTATCATGGTATGATTATATCATACATATCATTTGGGCTTAACCCTATTCTCAAGGTACGTTAATTAACACTCATCAAGGTGTAACAACTCATTACATTTCATTGTAATAGTTGCATAACACACTTCATATGTTTCTTACCCAATTATATTGGATTTGAAGTACATCAAGGCATATAAACCCTGAAATGCTGAATGTGATAACTATCATATCTTGATGTATCACTTTCTCATCATTTCCAACTCTGTTGAGTTATCCATCTTATCTTGTATTAAGGTATTTCCCTCTTAATACATTCCATCACTAATCTCTTACCTTTAGCATATAATGCAAAGGCCCCACATTAGAATTGTACAACTATCTCACATGATATGGACTTATCTTAGTTTAAGGCAATACTTTATTATAAAGTAAATAATCACAATGATACACCCTCAACTAGGGTTTCTCATCACATATCTTATGTATCCTTCATCCAATTATATTGGACTTATAATCATATCAAGGTATACGATCATATGAGGTCACTTTCAAATCACCTCTAAATCAAGCATAGAGCACCACGGCCGTGCAACCAAGAACGGCCGTGCGAGGGGAAGCTACCACGGCCGTGCTACCTTGCATGGTCATGCAAAGGGAGTTCACCTCATGAATCATATTCAAGTATGAATTCTATTCTCTCATTAGGGATTAGGGTTTCACATACCATCTCCCTTCTTTAGAATAGGGATTGCATATATCATCACCCTTCATTAGGGTTTCATATCACATTGCCCATAATTAGGGTTTATGTTCATGATTAGGGTTTCATGATCTCTCTACTTAAGGATCATACCCTTAAACACCACATGAATCATATTCTTATAGGAATTCATGCTATCATCATCTCAACTTGATTAGGTCATATCAACCCTTCAATCGAGTTCATACAACTATGATTAACATAGTATATCAAGTCATTGATCCTATAAGCAATTAGGGTTCATCCCTTAATTGGCACTAACCACTTAGGTACTAATAGGGTTTCAACCTTTGTACCTTAATTGACTATCATTACTAATCAGAATTGGATCAATGGATCATTCACCATCTTGATTCTCAAGAGATTCAATCACATTGGACCTCCATTACATAAGTATCCAATTGAATTAGGGTTTCCAATGTTGATTCCTTCAATCATTGAATTCATGGAATCAATCATCAATTGGACATATCCTCATACTTCAATTGAGTTTAATAGGTCAACCTTCAAATGATTTGACCCTCAATTGACCCTCAATTGGTCATCAATTAGGGTTTGATTCAATTGAATTAGGGTTTAGAATCGATGATTCAACAACACTAATCAATGTAAGACTAGTTACTTTGAAACCATTGAACTATCATCCCAATTGGGTATGACCTGACCCCAAACGGTCTTGATGTCGTTTGGATGACCTCCAAACGGTCTTGAGACCGTTTGCCCATCAAAGCACTCAAAACCAAGCCATCCAAGTAGGGTTTGGATCATTGAAGTGCTCACCAATTCAGCAATTTATTGCAGATCAACTTGGTACCTTTAGGCCTTCAAACACCTAACCATACTCAACCCTAGACCTCAAAACGGTCTTGGGTGACCACAAAACGGTCTTGAGACCGTTTGGATGAGCTCCAAACGGTCTTGAGACCGTTTGGTCCATCCATCCTTTGGATTCTAGTGAAAAATCATCAAGGATTGGTCTATCGAGTTGATCAACAAATCAGCACTTCATTGCAATATGATTAGTACCTTTGGACCTTTAATTGGTCAACTATACTTGACCCCAGACCTCCAAACGGTCTTGGGGTGACCCCCAAACGGTCTTGAGACCGTTTGGGTGATCCCCAAACGGTCTTGAAACCGTTTGGGCTAATCAACCCAAAGTCTCTAATTAACTCATTGGAATTTCAGCACTAATTCCAATTAGGGTTTGCCTAATTGATTAGCCTTCAACTCACGATTCCTTGAGAAATAACCCCTAAAATTTGGTGAGTTATTATAAAACATAATTAGGATCATTAATCCCAAACGGTCAACGCTTGGTCAACACACTCAAACGGTTTTGAAACCGTTTTCCCAAAAAGGTCAATTAAATCAGATTGAAAATCAGCACTTAATCCAATTAGGTTTCCCTAATTGATTAGCCTTCAACTCATGATTCCCTTGGAGTTAATCCATAAAATTTGGAGGGTCATTACCCAACATCATTATGAACAGTAATCCCAAACGGTCAACGCTTGGTCAACCATCTCAAACGGTTTTGAAACCGTTTTCCCAAGCAGGTCAAGTTGATCAGGTTGAAAATCAACATTTAATTCAATTCGATTTGCCTAATTGATTGGCCTTCAACCTACGATTCCTTTGGAGTTAACCCCTCAAATTTGGTGGGTAATTATCCTACATAAATAAGAACAAAATTCCCAAACGGTAAACACTTGGTCAACCATCTCAAACGGTCTTGAAACCGTTTGCTCCCAAACGGTTTCAAACCGTTTGCCTTTAAATGGTTTGCTGAAACCGCATAGCCAATCAAATTAAAACGATTTGGAATAGCTATCAAAACCGTTTGGCTTGGTATTTTTCTTTGGATAAGCATCTAGTATGATGTCATAATCCCCTTCCTTCGAACAACCAAGAACATTAACCGTTCTTGATGGAAATTGCAGCAAAGAAACAAAAGTGTATCAAATTGAAGAAAACAATCAACAAAGCATAGAGAATTTATGCAATAGCAATGATTATGGGTTTAAGTTATAAAACCCACCTCCAAATGAGCTCCAAAGCTCCAAGATCACGACATCAATGGTGGATGAAGTTTTTGCAACTCCCCCTTAGGCTCTTCCTCAAGCTTTTGGTTGTAAAAGTTGGCTAGGGTTGAAGAGGAGATCGAAATAAGAAGGAATCCATAATTTATTTTCGATTTCCACCATGGAATCAAGATGAATGAGGGTTAATAAGCTTACCAACAGGTTGGGGATCGTCCTCCTGTTGCTCCTAAGTCCCCTTGAGCTCATCCAAAGCAAGGGAAGAAGAGAGGGCCGAAAAATCCTTTCAATTGATTTGGAAATGAAGTTTTTATAAAGGAAATTGAGGAGAGAGAAAGCATTTTTAATTTCCCTCAACTCTCAAATTGGTGCCACATAAGCCCCCTCACTCCCTTGTGTACGAAGGCACCTTCCTTTGCCTTTAATTATCCTTCATTATCCTCAAATTAAAAGAAAAGCAAATTAAGCACCTTAATAATACGATAGTAATATCCATAATGTGAGTGGATATTACTTTCCTTTATAATAAGGTGAGTGGAGTTTCACCTCCTTTAGATATTTTCGTGCCTTATCTATGCAAAAGGACGTCTATCCTTATTCAAACTCAACCAATAACATTTTGATTGAATGCCCTTTAATTAATATATTCATTTTTTCCCTAAATTGAATTAGGGTTTCAATTAGGATTAAATCTTGATTATTTTAATATCAAGATTCTCTCTCCTCCAACTTAATCCAAAAGAGGTGCCCCTCTCATTTTATTTGCTCTACATGATGCCAAGAAACATTAGGGACCTTATTGAAGTGATAAATTACATATTGCACCCTAGGTTTTGGGTAAATTGCATATTACACCAAAACTAGGTTTTCATGCACGTATATTGCTTTATCAGCTCTTTCTTGGTATTCAGGCTTCCATAAGCCATACCTCAGCATAATTTTCACTCTCATGATGATTCAAAACATGAGGAACATATTATCATGCAAAATTTGCACTTAAACCCTTCAATTTGGGTAATTTGCACATTAGTCCAAAATAAGCAAACATTGCTTCAACATTGTCCAAACAGGACCAAAATTGAAACATAAGCTCCTCATGAGCCCTAATTACTTTTCACAAGATATTATTAAGCATATAATCATCTTTATTAATCAAAACACCTAGGGTTAGAGTATAACCCAGGTCAGGGATGTTACAAATTATAAACCCCTAACAAGGATTTCGTCCCCGAAATCCAAATAAAGGAAGACAGATGTATTTCATTCATCATACTATCTAATCTTCACATATCATCTCCTTATTATGGAGACACCAAAAAGCTTTGTTCAACAGAATGTGTTTCCTTACAGGATTCTTATAGAATCAACACACAAGACACATGCTCCACTGTCCCCTTATCATAGACTGTGGAGTCAACTTTGTGTCACATAACACTTTTCTTGTTCATAGAGACATCTTACATTCCTTATTGATATCATGTTTATGCAAAGCATAAACCCCTAACATATGATGTTCATATCATTTTATATAATCAGACTGATTTCATAGTTGACCACTCTAGGTACCCAACCTAAACCATCTGATAACTCTCAGATACCAGAATCTCTTACCTTGGTATCAGTCACATGTGTTGGGAACACATCACATTCTCATATTCCTTTCATTATGAGGCATTACTTGTTACATATGTCTTTTTCTTGGAGCCAAAGTCCAAGATAACGGATACTTTTCTAAGTATCCCTCACATGAACATATTTATCTTATGCACATCAGGTGTCCTAAGACCCACTTGATTTCCATGTCCCTGAAAGGAAAGAAAACAAGGATTCATAATCCTCTTATTATTTCATGTATTTTTAGCTATTCATGAACCATTTACTCTTTATCTCATCTTAGGTTCCTTGCCTTTAGCATTAGAATTGTAAGGATGATTACATGTCATTATCCCTTTCTTTATTATTATCTAGCATGTTTATGATCATCTCATGATCTCATCACATTTCCCATGTCCTCATTATGGAAAAGATCTTTATTATGCTGGAAACATTATTGAACAAGGTCCATCTCCCTCATTCTTATTCTTGTCTTATGAGGAGTACATTTTTAGTTCCTCATACAACATGCTCATCTGAGATTATCTCAAGCTTCTCTTTCTTATGCATGAGATATGACACATTTATTCATTCCAGATTTCTGATTTCATGATACTCATTAGATTGTCTCAGAATGACTACTTGATCAGAGCAATAAAAAAGACAACAATCTAAGAGTTTCCATACCCACTTTATCATCAATAGTTGTATACCTGGCCAGGGTTTACAAGTACTGTGATCAAGTAGTATGCACTTTGTCTAATATCATATTCCTTGCTTTTATTATAAGCATAAAATTTAACATCCCTGGATTTTATCCAGGCATCTCTTCTATACCTCTTCCTCTTTCATAGAGGTAAGACCAATATAGAGCATTTAAAAGAATACTAAAAAAAATTCAAATTCTATTTTTCATCATTTCTTCCCTATATAGCAACCAATAGGGAAAACAAAATCAACAATCCTCTTTTTTTTTCCTATAACAAAAAGGGTTTAGTGTACTCGACATGTACACATTAATAGCATACCTTTTCCTCATATCATGGTCTTATTAGTCTTATTACTGATGTAAAAACTAAGCCATGGGATCTTACAGGTGAAAGGTTAAGACCTTTGCACTTACTTAATGGCTACTGCCTTGGTACACTAGGCATTTGTTGCACTATTAGTACCAAAAACTTGGTTTTTCAAAACCATTAAGCAAATATCTCTAGAATTATAGAGACCATTCCCTACTTCTCATCTTATTTCCCTTCCTTGAGCACTGCCATCATAGATTTATTATCTGACTAAACTCATGGCAGAGTCTACTTTCTTGCCATAAGTTAATCTTTTCCATATTTTCCCTTGTTCCAACATGACTAAGTCATTTAGGAACTCTTTTAAAGCTCAAGCTTTGTGTATTAAGGACTGATAACCTAGATTGTAAGGCTAGTATCCAGTCCACTTATATGCATTACTGTTGCCCCAATCTGCCCAACAAGAGCATGATCATAGGATTCTCTATCATGATCAGGTCTTAATGGGGATTCTCAGGCACTCATTCTATTCTTGCCTGATCCCTTGCACCTCTTCTTGGTGCAACAACATTGCTCCCAGCAATGTGTTCCTTGTGTTCTCCAGTCATTTTAACTTTTACCCTTTCTTTGCACAAGCAGAAATCATTATAGGGTATACCGGAGGACACTATCACAGACTCGATACCTTAGTCCTATGTCTCTGTAGACTCAGCGAACCTAGAGCTCTGATACCACTAATTGAAACGATCGTCTTGCGAAAACAGGATTAACTAATGCGGAAGCGAATTATTTGCAACAGATTACTGAAAATCACTGAAAATTTAAAACTTTTTGCAAAGAGATCCATTCACAGGAAAACTCTTTAACCATGAACCAAAGTATTCCAAATTCATCCTGGTTCAAAAGTACACAACCTGTACCATTCCTTTTCAAGGATTACAACATTGACTGCCCTGTTAACAAATATACACAGGCAGTATAAAAACTTCGAGGCACTAAGCCAAAACTCAGATTGATACATTTAAAACTCCGAGGACCTGAGAGTACAGAGACAACACATTAGACTACTATCTATATGACTAGACAGACAATATTTCCATCTGAGATCTTATTGCTGTTCCTGCTGCTCTTTCCCTGTTCTAGGGTTTCTGCTCTTCCTTCCATGCATACCTAAAAATGTTTCCCACGGGGGCGAGACAATTGAAAATTGCCCCAGCGAGAGATATAACTCTCCGCCAAAAACATTGTTATTGCAGTTTATCAAATTAAAACTGAGCAGGGGTTACTTTTACATTATCAGGCAGAATTATTCATCATAGAACAGAATAAGATAATCTCCATTCTCAAGGAGGTCATTGCATCTACCCATGGTAGATAAGTAATTCATCTGTCTACTTTACAGAGAATATAAAGAAACATAATTGACATTTATCTACTAAGGAATGCACAAAGAAATGCAACATCAGCCAATGAATCTCCGTATTCAATCCTTAAGCAAACATGCTATACGGCTGATTACATTTTACAATCACACTTATGCTCTGAGGAGATGAGATATACCGCTCATACTCCAACCGACCATTACGAAATCGCCTCGGTACCATACATAGGTCATCAAAAGAGCCGGATTCTTATGACCTCATCTGTCTCGGTCAGTACGAGACCACATGCAGGACATCTCGTGTCTCTGCTAACTAGCTAGCTAGGGTATTCTGGCACCTTTGCTACAGAGTTACAACGTCAACTGCACTCTCATCGCCAATCGAGAGATTTCTTGTTTATCTCCTAGATCCGACATTAAGTATCATTGGGAGATTCATGATACATCCATCCCGACATATTCATGAAGGATTGAGAGGTTTCTTGTTTACCTTCCAACACTCTCTTCAAGAGGACGTAAGGATATTTTCGCCCATTTACCCCCACATATTCAAAATATGTGCTCCGGGTTTTGCCGCGGGCACCCGTTTCACCACCACCTATTCCTGACGATGATGGATCTATGGTCAGAGCACTACATGAATAGATTTCACTTGATTTATTAAGTACATTCTCATATTCTTTTAGCATCAGCCAAGTTCTCAAATATAACTTATTATAACAATGCTATAAAGAGACATGTACTACTTTAATCAGATATTTATCAGTCTTTCAAAGACCCTGGGAACTCAGTCCCTCATTTCAATACTGGGAATTATCATCCCTTCACTTTCTCATCACCATAATCATATGGTTCTGGGTATTCAAACCCTTAACTCATCATTGAGCATTATTATACCTTTTTCAGGTAACTATCACCTTCAGGTCATCTGACCAAGGCATTCATGATACTTGTTACACAAGCATCACACCTGGCTCACAAGGCCAAGAAATATCTTGTCACCTCTCACTAGGTAACAACTTACTCATGTGACTCATAAAAGTCCATGCATATTGCTTCTTTTACTAAGCAACAACAACATTAAGGCACATAATGCCAATCAACATTTATTATATAAATGTCACAGCTCACACTAGCTATATACATCATCTCATAATATTTGTATGGTTATTAGGCATGATAACAGTCATACAAGATATTCATCACATCATGTGATGTGATAGCAACACCATTATTCCTCTACTAGGAATTAGGGTTTACTATCAAATAGGGCTTTTCATTCCCTTTACCCAAATTAGGGTTAGGGTTCCCCATTTCTCATTAATAAAGAGTTCATGATCTCATTATCTGTCCAACCCTTAATACATTTTTTTTTGAGAGGGGGACGGAGAACCCTATGATTGGGGTTCCCCGTTTCTATTGCTGCGAAATCAAATCACTGTCTACAATGTGTTGTAAACTTAAAGGGAAATGACTCAATAAAGAAAACCTAGCTGCACGCCCCCGACGGACCATATTGGCCACCTCGTGGGCAACTCTATTGTACCTACGATTAACATGAAGAAGAGTACAGAAAGAAAACTGGTTAACTAGATCTTTGATATCCTCCTTAAGCGACCCTATGTAGTCCCGCCGTTCTTTCTTGCTCGTGGATGCATGGATAGCCTCCAAAGAGTCTGCCTCGACCTCAATGGAATCGTAGCCCTTCACCTTTTCCCACTGCAGCGCGCCTCTAATGGTTAGCATTTCCGACGTAAGGACATCTGTCCCAACATTGGCTTTCTCCCCCGCGACCTTGACTAGGCTCCCCATATCGTCCCTGACCGCCCATCCCACTCCTACTCCTCCATCCTCCCCGACCGAACCATCAACATTTATCTTACGCCTGCCTTGCATGGGTTTCTTCTAGCCACCGCACCTCCCAGCAACTCTTCCCGCGCCCCCCCTTCCTCGCGCCTCTGCCCGTTGTCTTCTTTTTCCCCCTCACGTTCCTCCCCCTGGCGTGCCCCATCCCTTCCCGCTGCTCCATCGTCTCTCGCCTGCCACGCTGTAGCACTGGCACTCCAGACCCTGTCTCCCTCTGCTCCCGTTTCCCTCCGCACTACTCCTGCAGTTCGGTCATGACAAGCTCCTCCGCCAACCTGTCCTTCGTATACCCGCCCTCCCATGCCTTCCCCGCTCCCCCCATGCATCCCCGCATCCCCCGACCCCTCCCGTGCAGGTGTGGTACTCGTGATACCATCACGTTGGATTCCCAGATAATCATGATCATTCTCCCCCCTTCCTTTCTTAGCTGTTTCCTTCCCCCACGTATCATCGCCAATGCCCCCTGAACATGTAGCCAATTTTAACGTCCTCATTATGAAACATACGCATGCAGCGAGACCTCCACACCGTCCACAACCCAGCCACCATGTTTACCTTCTCGTCCGTTGAGCTCCTGACCAGCGCTTCACTCACAGCCATAGATATGTCCACGTCCCTACATCCTTCCACCCATGCCTGCACTTCCGGTGGCGATTGCTCCCAAATCTCCACAGCATTGGGGCAGCGAAAAAACATGTGTGATAATGTCTCTTTCTCAGTTCCACACAAGATGCAAGTGCCATCCTCTAGACAGTGACGAACATATAGCCGCCCCCTTGTAGCTAAACTTCCCGTGCACGTCCTCCATAGAAAGTGCGTTGTTTTCGGGCTCCATCCCGTGTGCCATATTCTCTTCCACAACTCCTCCCCTTGACGCTGCACGAACCTCCTCGCTTCCTCTTTCCCTAGAAGTCCCAACCAATATGCTGAACGGACCGTGAAATCTCCATCCTTTGAAGGCCACCACATAAGACTATCTTGGGGTCATCGCCAACTAATTTGGATCGCACATATACGTGTTGCATAAGGCTCGGGGAAGCATTCTTTGACTTTCTCTACCTCCCATTGTGTGCCATCTTCTGTCATCAGCTCCTTTACTTTACTATAAGTTTCCCCCTCCGCTCTTTTGAACCGTACCAAAGTGTCGTCTTCTTCAGGCAGCCATTTATCTTCCCATATGTCCACCGTCCTCCCGTCGCCCACTCTCCATTGTATGCCTTCCTTTAGGAGTGCCTTTGCACCCCATAAACTCCGCCAAGTAAAACTGGGATTATATCCCCTTCTCGCTTCCCATATGGATGACTTTGGGTAATACCTGGCCTTCAGAACTTTGGTCACGAGTGCATCCGGGTTGTTTGCTATGCGCCACAGTTGTCTAGCCAAGAGAGCTTGATTAAAAGTTTGGAAATCTCTGAACCCCATTCCTCCTTGTCTCTTGGGTTTGCACATTTTCTCCCAGCTCAGCCATGACATTTTCCTTTTTTTTATCTTTTGCTCCCCACCAGAATCTAGCTACCATTCTCTGCAGCTCCGCTATGGTACCCATGGGTAGCTGAAAAATACTCATAATGTATGTGGGTATTGTCTGGGCAACAACTTTGATTAACACTTCGCGGCCTGCCTTAGACAACAACTTTTCTGACCACCCTTGAAGCTTCCTCCACACCCTGTCTCTAATAAAACTGAACACCTGCTTTTTGGACCTGCCCATGGATGTTGGTAGACCCAAATAACTTGTGTGCATGTCCACCACTCTCACACCTAGCAGCTGCCTCAACTCCTCCTTCTTGTCCGCCTTCACCCCCTTGCTGAAAACAACCTCCGTCTTCGAGAAATTAATCAGTTGACCCGATGCCTGTTCATATTGGCTGATTATTTCAGCTATCTTCAGACATCCAGCGGTGGTTGCTCTAGCAAACAGGATACTATCATCTGCAAAGAAGAGATGTGAGATACAGGGCACGCCTCTACATGGCTTGATGCCATGTAGGAGGCCATCTTGGGTGGCTGCAGTTAACAAGGTTGAGAAAGCTTCCGCACATAAAATAAAAAGATATGGGGAAAGAGGGTCACCCTGTTGAAGTCCTCATGCTGGCTTTGAGCTTTGGGTTCTGTCTCCATTAATGGCGAAAGCATGCTGGACAGAAGTTATGCATTCTTGGACTTTTGACCTCCACTTCTGCCCGAACCCCATCCTTTCCATGATGGCGTCAAGGAAACTCCACTCCACCCTATCATATGCTTTGGACATATCAAGCTTCAGAGCAAGACTTCCTTTTTTACCTCCCTTATCTCGCTTCATAGAGTGGAACACTTCATATGCAATTAGTGCGTTATCCTTTATCATTCTTCCTTGTACGAAGGCACTTTGGTTCTCTGACACTATGGAATTCATAATGGGCTTCAGCCGGTTCGTCAGGACTTTGGATGCTATCTTATACACCACATTACATAGGCTGATCGGTCTAAATTCCCCTATGTTCTTTGGCTTTTCTGTCTTTGGGATGAGCACCACTAGAGTATCGTTCACCTCTCCAATGCATTCCTCCCCTTTCCACCACCCCTTGATATAGCTAGCCACATCTTTCCCTACAACTCCCCAATACTTTTGATAGAACATCGCCTTCATGCCATCCGGTCCAGGTGCTTTATTAGGATGCATCTGCTTGAGAGCTGCCCACACCTCCTCATCTTCAATGTCCTTCTCTAGCTCCTCTCTTTGTGCCTCCATCACCATGTCCCTCATCCCCTTCATCGCCACCTCAAACCCGGAAGGATTACTGGTTTGGAATAGCGTAGCAAAGTGTTTCATGATGATTTCAGTGATGTCCCACTCTTTTGTCTTCATAACCCCATGCTCATCCTCTAGGCCTTCTATGTAATTTCTCCTCCTCCTGTTAGATGCTTTTTGGTGGAAGTATGCTGTATTGCGGTCCCCCTCCTTCAGTTCTTTGACTCTTGCCCATGCAACCCAGTACTCCTCATTTTTCTGAAGCCAGTATTGCAGCTCTTTTGATTTTGACTCCGCCCTGTCAAGGTTCCTTTGGTCCGGTGTAAGAGCTTGTAACTCCTTTAGCTCATTCTCCAACTCCTTCACCTTCCTTCTCCTTTCCCCAAACTTCTCCGTTGCCCAAGCTCTCAGACTCTCCTTGCAATGCCTCAATTTGGTTCCCAACTCCCTCCCTTCATCCCCTTCCCATGCATCCTGAATGAAGGTAGTGCACTCTTCCTCCCCCACCCACATAGGCTCAAACATAAAGTGTCCCTTCCTCCTTTTATTTTTTTTCCTCCTATCCACCTTTAGAATAATGGGTGCGTGGTCCGACTCATGTATAGGTAGGTGGATGATATTGCAATGTAGGAAAAGATTCCTCCACCCCAGATCAGGAAGGAATCTATCTAGTCTCTCCTTCACCAGTGTTCTCTCCGTAAATCCTCTTTTCCACGTGAAAACATTGCCTTCAAAGCCCATATCCATCAGCTCACAATCATCTATAGCATCTCGGAAGTCCTTCATGAATCTCTCTTCTTTTGGCGGTCCTCCTTGCTTCTCTGCATTTGACACAATCTCGTTGAAATCCCCAAAGAAGATAACCGGCTCATCTGATTCGCTCTTTATCCTCCTCATCAACTCCCAAGTCTTGTGCTTTTCTGCCTGTTGCGCCCACCCATATATGCCCACCGCTCTCCATGAATTACCGATGAAGCTATCTTTAACCGCTGCTGTGACATGCCTGTGAGAGTAATTTACCACCTCCACGTCCACCTCTTTCCACCAAAAACCCATACCTCCTGCCCTCCCCCTACTTGAAATACACAAACCATCTGTGAAACCACTGCTGCGCTTGACATCCTCCAACTTCCTATCCACGATCATAGTTTCCATAACGAAAACTATATTTGGACGCTCTCTCCATACCCAAGCACGGAGAGCTTTGCACTTGTCAGGGTCGCCCATTCCCTGACAGTTCCAGCTGAAGATTTTCATTGTCCTTCGCGAGATTGGACTCCGCCAATCTCTGCTACTTGAGTCATGGTGACCCCAACTTTGTCGTGTGTGTCCTCACTGCTCAACCTGTACCTTTTTCCCCCATAATCCTTCGTAGGAATCGAATCAAGTTCCATGTCACAGACCTCCTCATTCCTCCCCCTCTTCCCCGTAGCCTGTTCCCATACCACTTCCTCTTCCGGAATTCCCAATCACACTCCTCTGCTCATTTTGTAGACCCATGGTTGGTGACACTTTTTCCCTTTGGGCTGTTTGCTTCCTCTTTTCCCTTTAGAGCCGATTTCTTTCTTTCTCTGTGCCCTGGTGATGATCCTTTTTGTTGGGATGGATGAGCCAACGTTCTGATTGTCTCCATGCAGGTTCCTATGTTCGTTCACTCCCTCCTGTACATCTGACCCATCCTTGTAGTCGGATTTGGTTAATCTTCTATCAATGCAACCAGCCTCGTTCCTCTCTACCTTCTTCGTGTTTTGTTCAGTAACCTGCATTGCCTCACGTATCCTTCCCCTTTTCTGTCCAGCCTCGGCATCTTCTTTTGCACTCCCTATCGTTTCTTCCTCCGATTCCCCACCCTCCGTTTCCGGTGCTACCTCAGACACGTAGTATCTGCCCTGTAGGTCCAGAAGTTCTTCTCTGTTGTATCGGCACGTCGCCCCACCTTGTTGATATCTCCCTTTGAATTTTCCACCTTCCTGCTGTCGGAGCAGCCAAGCATCCTCGGCCCCCCCGTCGACGACATTCTTCCTCCCTGTTCCCCGATCATCCCTTCCCGAACCCTCTCTTCCCTTAGAACCCCGTACCGTTTCTCTTCCCGTGTTTCTTTCTCCTCTTCCTTCCACTGCATCGTCTGATGCCCTTCCTTGCTCCGCCCTCTCCCGTCCTCCACCAACACCCACACCTGACTTGCAGCGTCCCCCGCTGCCTCCGTTCCCCTGCCCATCTTGCTGATCCCTCGCCCCCTCCCATCCCGTTCCCTCTTCCCTGGTAGTGCCCCCCGTCTCCACCGTTCCTACGTGCACCGTCGCACCCCCGACACTGCTTCCCTCTCCTTCATCTTCCTCTCGGCTCTCCATCACCGACTCCTCCTTCTTCTTGAAAGTAAGCTTCCTCCGCGCCCCGCTCCCCCTGCCTCCCTATCCCCCTCCGTTCGGTATTGCTTCCATGGCGACGCTCGCAGCCACCGTCCCCAGCGCTGCTGCTGGGCGCCTTCCTCCACGTAGCTATCACAGTCCTTGTCGACGTGCCCTAGCTTGCCACAATTGAAGCAGAACATCCCTAGCCGTTCGTACTTGATTTCCACGTCCACGATGCGCCCACTCTTCACCTTTAGTTTTATAGTTCTTCTTAGAGACCGTGTAACGTCGAGCACCACACGGACTCGGACTGAAGAGTCCCAGCCTGATCCGTCTCTGTCAGATTTTACCACCTTGCCGACGCGTCCGGCTACTTCCTTCACCGTCGCCTCCCCTCTGTACCCTAACGGAAGACCATAGATGCGTATCTAGAACGGCGTGTTATTTATCGGTAGGCGCCCCAGCTGCTCCTCTTTGTCAATTTCTTTGAACAGCAGCAATCTTCTGTCGAAATTCCATGGGGCGTCGTCAAGCACCCGCTGCTTATCCCGCCAGTGTGAGAATTGCATGACAAAGGCTTCCCCTTCCAATTTCTTAAACACCACCTCCTCACACAGGCTCCACGCCTGCGCCAGTGTCCTTTCCATTGCCTTTAGATTGAAGGACCGATCTGTGAGTAGACGCCCCACGAGCGCCAGCTCCGTTAGGTCTTCACCCTAGTCTCCGCTGCCCAAAGGACTGCCCTCGATAGGTTCCTCCTCATCATCTGTCAGTCTCAGTCCCGCGCACTGCTCCGCCAACACCGCTGCCATGGACCCAGAACCCAAAGCTCGCCGACACTTGAACCTGCAAGGGAAAACCCTAACCTAAAGGGGGTGGACGTTCACTTCTTGCGAAGCCCTAATCGCCGGAGCGAGAGAGCGCAAGGGAACGGGTAAAAAAAATTGAACTCCAACCCTTAATACATTATTCCATACCTTTGGGGCATTCAAGGATATCATATTTGATTATTCTAGAACATTACTTTCATCATATAGCATTAATGATCATCAATTCAAGGTATGAGTTCATTTCTCATCCTTATCATGGTATGATTATATCATACATATCATTTGGGCTTAACCCCATTCTCAAGGTACGTTAATTAACACTCATCAAGGTGTAACAACTCATTACATTTCATTGTAATAGTTGCATAACACACTTCATATGTTTCTTACCCAATTATATTGGATTTGAAGTACATCAAGGCATATAAACCCTGAAATGTTGAATGTGATAACTATCATATCTTGATGTATCACTTTCTCATCATTTCCAACTCTGTTGAGTTATCCATCTTATCTTGTATTAAGGTATTTCCCTCTTAATACATTCCATCACTAATCTCTTACCTTTAGCATATAATGCAAAGGCCACACATTAGAATTGTACAGCTATCTCACATGATATGGACTTATCTTAGTTTAAGGCATGACTTTATTATAAAGTTGCTTATAAATAATCACAATGATACACCCTCAACTAGGGTTTCTCATCACATATCTTATGTATCCTTCATCCAATTATATTGGACTTATAATCATATCAAGGTATACGATCATATGAGGTCACTTTCAAATCACCTCTAAATCAAGCATAGAGCACCACGGCCGTGCAACCAAGAACGACCGTGCGAGGGGAAGCTACCACGGTCGTGCTACCTTGCATGGTCGTGCAAAGGGAGTTCACCTCATGAATCATATTCAAGTATGAATTCTATTCTCTCATTAGGGATTAGGGTTTCACATACCATCTCCCTTCTTTAGAATAGGGATTTCATATAGCATCACCCTTCATTAGGGTTTCATATCACATTGCCCATAATTCGGGTTTATGTTCATGATTAGGGTTTCATGATCTATCTACTTAAGGATCATACCCTTAAACACCACATGAATCATATTCTTATAGGAATTCATGCTATCATCATCTCAACTTGATTAGGTCATATCAACCCTTCAATCGAGTTCATACAACTATGATTAACATAGTATATCAAGTCATTGATCCTATAAGCAATTAGGGTTCATCCCTTAATTGGGACTAACCACTTAGGTACTAATAGGGTTTCAACCTTTGTACCTTCATTGACTATCATTAATAATCAGAATTGGATCAATGGATCATTCACCATCTTGATTCTCAAGAGATTCAATCACATTGGACCTCCATTACATAAGTATCCAATTGAATTAGGGTTTCCAATGTTGATTCCTTCAATCATTGAATTCATGGAATCAATCATCAATTGGACCTATCCTCATACTTCAATTGAGTTTAATAGGTCAACCTTCAAATGATTTGACCCTCAATTGACCCTCAATTGGTCATCAATTAGGGTTTGATTCAATTGAATTAGGGTTTAGAATCGATGATTCAACAACACTAATCAATGTAAGACTAGTTACTTTGAAACCATTGAACTATCATCCCAATTGGGTATGACCTGACCCCAAACGGTCTTGAGGTCGTTTGGATGACCTCCAAACGGTCTTGAGACCGTTTTCCCATCAAAGCACTCAAAACCAAGCCATCCAAGTAGGGTTTGGATCATTGAAGTGCTCACCAATTCAGCAATTTATTGCAGATCAACTTGGTACCTTTAGGCCTTCAAACACCTAACCATACTCAACCCTAGACCTCCAAACGGTCTTGGGTGACCACAAAACGGTCTTGAGACCGTTTGGATGAGCTCCAAACGGTCTTGAGACCGTTTGGACCATCCATCCTTTGGATTCTAGTGAAAAATCATCAAGGATTGGTCTATCGAGTTGATCAACAAATCAACACTTCATTGCAATATGATTAGTACCTTTGGACCTTTAATTGGTCAACTATACTTGACCCCAGACCTCCAAACGGTCTTGGGGTGACCCCCAAACGGTCTTGAGACCGTTTGGGTGATCCCCAAACGGTCTTGAAACCGTTTGGGCTAATCAACCCAAAGTCTCTAATTAACTCATTGGAATTTCAGCACAAATTCCAATTAGGGTTTGCCTAATTGATTAGACTTCAACTCACGATTCCTTGAGAATTAACACCTCAAATTTGGTGAGTTATTAGACAACATAATTAGGATCAGTAATCCCAAACGGTCAACGCTTGGTCAACACACTCAAACGGTTTTGAAACCGTTTTCCCAAAAAGGTCAATTAAATCAGATTGCAAATCAGCACTTAATCCAATTAGGTTTCCCTAATTGATTAGCCTTCAACTCATGATTCACTTGGAGTTAATCCATCAAATTTGGAGGGTCATTACCCAACATCATTATGAAAAGGAATCCTAAACGGTCAACGCTTGGTCGATCATCGCAAATGGTTTTGAAACCGTTTGCCCAAGCAGGTCAAGTTGATCAGGTTGAAAATAAACATTTAATTCAATTCGATTTGCCTAATTGATTGGCCTTCAACCTACGATTCCTTTGGATTTAACCCCTCAAATTTGGTGGGTCATTAGCCTACATAATTAAGAACAAAATTTCCAAACAGTAAACGCTTGGTCAACCATCTCAAACGGTCTTGAAACCGTTTTCTCCCAAACGGTTTCAAACCGTTTGCCTTTAAACGATTTGCTGAAACCGCATAGCCAATCAAATTAAAATGATTTGGAATAGCTATCAAAACCGTTTGGCTTGGTATTTTTATTTGGATAAGCATCTAGTATGATCTCATCATCCCCTTCCTTCGAAAAACCAAGAACATCAACCGTTCTTGATGGAAATTGCAGCAAAGAAACAAAAGTGTATCAAATTGAAGAAAACAATCAACAAAGCATAAAGAATTGATGCAATAGCAATGATTATGGGTTTAAGTTATAAAACCCGCCTCCAAATGAGCTCCAAAGCTCCAAGCTCACGACATCAATGGTGGATGAAGTTTTTGCAACTCCCCCTTAGGCTCGTCCTCAAGCTTTTGGTTGTAAAAGTTGGCTAGGGTTGAAGAGGAGATCGAAATAAGAAGGAATCCATAATTTATTTTCGATTTCCACCATGGAATCAAGATGAATGAGGGTTAATAAGCTTACCAACAGGTTGGGGCTCGTCCTCTTGTTGCTCCTAAGTCCCCTTGAGCTCATCCAAAGCAAGGGAAGAAGAGAGGGCCGAAAAATCCTTTCAATTGATTTGGAAATGAAGTTTTTATAAAGGAAATTGAGGAGAGAGAAAGCATTTTTAATTTCCCTCAACTCTCAAATTGGTGCCACATAAGCCCCCTCACTCCCTTGTGTACGAAGGAACCTTCCTTTGCCTTTAATTCTCCTTCAATATCCTCAAATTAAAAGAAAAGCAAATTAAGCACCTCAATCATATAATAGTAATATCCATAATGTGAGTGGATATTACTTTCCTTTATAATAAGGTGAGTGGAGTTTCACCTCCTTTAGATATTTTCGTGCCTTATCTATGCAAAAGGACGTCTATCCTTATTCAAACTCAACCAATAACATTTTGGTTGAAGGCCCTTTAATTAATATATTCATTTTTGCCCTAAATTGAATTAGGGTTTCAATTAGGATTAAATCTTGATTATTTTAATATCAAGATTCTCTCTCCTCCAACTTAATCCAAAAGATGTGCCCCTCTCATTTTATTTGCTCTACATGATTCCAAGAAACATTAGGGACCTTATTGAAGTGATAAATTACATATTGCACCCTAGGTTTTGGGTAAATTGCATATTACACCAAAACTAGGTTTTCATGCACGTATATTGCTTTATCAGCTCTTTCTTGGTATTCAGGCTTCCATAAGCCATACCTCAGCATAATTTTCACTCTCATAATGATTCAAAACATGAGGAACATATTATCATGCACAATTTGCACTTAAACCCCTCAACTTGGGTAATTTGCACATTAGTCCAAAATAAGCAAACATTGCTTCAACATTGTCCAAATAGGACCAAAATTGAAACATAAGCTCCTCATGAGACCTAATTACTTTTCACAAGATATTATTAATCATATAATCATCTTTATTAATCAAAACACCTAGGGTTAAAGTATAACCCAGGTCAGGGATATTACACTATCAATTCATTTAACATAGGGAGCTAAAGATAAAATAACCATTCACTCATAAGGTTTCAAGTGTGAATATACAAAATGATGGCCTTGTCTATAGTTGGATACTCTAGAATATTCATGGAAGTATAAGGGGAAAGAAATTTAATTAGTAAACTATAGTGTCACAAGTATTAATTAGGCTATTTCACACCCATTGATTAATATTAACACCTTTTATTATAAAAAGAGGCTGAAGTCAGAAATATGGCCTTTTGCGAGTTCAATGGCCAGTCTATGATATTTGGGGGCCAAAGGATGATTAATACACACTGCTTTGCATTAGAGAGACAATATAATTAGTCGTCCTTTATCATTTCAAAACAATTTATGTCACACTAGTTTTAGTTCAGTGAATGCCACATACTAGTCATTTGGGTAATGCTAGTATTGAGGGATGGTTGTGAAATTCTATGCCAGAGACGCTTAGCATCGTCTTCAACAACCAGAACACGGACGTTACGTAGTGTTATAGTTCCTTCGCCAATTACTCTCACATCAAGCCATAATTGCTCATGGTCGTACCAGCGTCAGTTGTAGGAGAGCAAGATGCTCCCAATGAACCCTAAATTGGGGTCTGCGGTGCCCGAGATGCCAAATGCCCAAATAGTCTCTGAGATGGCTGGTGCCTCCTCACCTAAGTGCATCACTACGCCACTGGTGCGCTCCCGCTAGAGGCTTACAACACCGGCCAACTAGGGTGGCCGAGTGCAATCCACGAGGTCGGGAGGCACGGGATGATGGATGGGATCCTTGCTTTCGAAATTTATATGGTCCCAAATCAAGTCTATCACTAAAACTAAAATAATGCGCCCGCAAGTGTACGGGGTACTGTTGTAGTATAGATCAAAGGCAAGATGTGGGGTCGAACCGCGGAGATAGAGGGGGCGCTAGAGTTAGAAAGCGTGAGCTATGTTCCTTATGCGGAGCTTAGGGTTTTTAGGGTTTGAAGGTTTGTTTGATTGATTCAGCTAAACGAGCAAGTAGGAAAAGCAATGTGAAACTAAGTTATCAAGAGACTAAATTAGCAATCTGAGTTAACAAGCTATCTAAACAAGATCAAGAACAGCCTATACTAGACTAAGCAAGCAACTAGCAATTGAGAACCTAAGTTAACCACTAATCAAGATCAAAAACCTAAATTACCACTTAGCTAACAAAACTAGGCAATTAACTAAGTTAACTAAAGCAAATGAACTACACTAGCATTAACAAGCAAACTAGGAAATTAGGGTTTTAAGAAATTAGATGAAGGAGGTGGGCCATTTGGGAATGTGACCTTGACATTAGTTGGGGGATGTCACCATAATAAGCAATTAACATATCTCATTCTAGATTACCAAACCAAACGACAAGGTGGGTGCTATGAGAATGTACCCTAAGCTACTAATTGGAGAACTAGGGCTAGGTGTAATTCTCATAGGATGTACCAAGTCTAGGTCTCTAGGATAAGTGGTATTAGTCAATTGAGGACCAAGGGTAAGGATGGGAGTAGAGATGAGGGTATTTGACCTCATGCCACTAGCCACCTCAACCTTTAGGAAGTCCTAGGCAATTGCACTAATCACACTTATACTAGTCACTTAGAACTCACATTCGCATGTAGGAAGAAGGTGATTATGTAGGAAGATAGGGGGCTAGCTAGGGATCCGAATTAAGGACCTAGGAGCCAATCCTATGATAGCTACATAGAAACCAAAACACCCTAGAGACAAATGTCTTCAAACACCACAAGGCAAGCAATTAATGTAATTAAACAACAACCACATGCACAAGTAATGGGAAATGAGATATAAGCAAAGGCAATCATCATAGAAATGAAATATGTTCATTAAAAATTATATTCCCCCAACATGGTATCAAAGTCACATTTTTGCCCCAAACAGCCCACCCAAGGGGGGCTTAGCTATACATGATCAAACTAGGAAAAGAAGGGGATAGAAGAAGGGAAAATGCCATGAAGCTCGATGTAGTGGCCTCCTTCTTCACCTCCAAGCAGCTGCAGACAACCTCCCTCCTCCAAAGGTGCAGGGGTGCATGAAAATGGTGGAATGGATGGATAGAAACCTAGAGAAACTAGGTTTCTATGGTGGAAATGAGTGGAAAGTGGGTGGAAATGGGGTTAGATGCAAGGGAGTAGGTGGATTGGAGTAATGGAGGCAAGGAAGCAGCTAGGGTCAGCTAGGGGTGCTTAACCTCTAGCCCTAGAAGCAACTAGTGCTTATATAGGAGCTAGGGTTAAGTGGGGGTAGAATAGGAATAACAGTGGAAAGTTATGTAGGGTATGTGATCACCACGGTCGTGGTGGGTGTGCCACGGCCGTGGTGAGGGTAGTGGGGGACGATCACGGGGTGGTGAACATGGTCGTGGGGTGAAGGCAGTGGTGAAAAAGCAAAGTAGGGTGGTGGCCACGGCCGTGGCAGAGTGCCACGGTCGTGGTGGGTAGCATGCACCACGGCCGTGTTGGGTAACACGGCCGTTTTGGAGGAGTCGGGCTGACCGTGGGGAGGAGCCACGGGCGTCTTGATCAGCATCGACCATGGTCGTGGCGACTTGGCCACGGTCGTGGCTTTCTGGGCAACTTCCATGTTGGAAACTGATTTCTCACAATTTAATTCCCACGACCGTGGCAGGGTGCCACAACCGTGTTCTCTTCTGCTGACCACGACCGTTCTGTTGGCCACAGCCGTGGTGTCTTCAAGGGCCACGGTCGTGGAAGGTGGCCACGGCCGTGGGATTCTGTGGATTTCCCTGTTGCAGCCTGTTGGAATTTGGCAATAAAGCCACGACCGTGGCATTGGGGCCACGGCCGTGGTGAGGCTTGACTTCTTGATTTTGCTTCTTACTTTGTCAATTTCGGATGTCTTTGCTCGGGGATGATTCTTGGCCACTGGAGGTAGGTTGAGGGAGAGTTTGGGGCCTTCTTTGGGTTCCTCCCTCTCTCTCGTCCATCTAAGCATGGTCCAAGTACCTGAAAAACAGTGCAAAGAACATCCATAAGTGTATTTGCAATGATACTCATATTGGGGAGAATAACCTGTAATTCTAATGCATTTGAATGTGATAAAAGTACAAAATGACACGAGATACAGCCCTAGAATAGGGTTGGATCACCACCCCAAACTTGAAACATACTTGTCCTCAAGTATGCTCCAACTCAATCTCTTTTCCATTTTCCATAATCAAAAGATATGACAAATACAATATGATGGGTGACAAATGCTAAATGGGATCAATGGTGACTAGGTACATGCAAATCACTTCCCTCCTCTTCTACTTTCACAAACCAACCATGAAGGGAGCACAGAGCACAAGAACTTCGCATATAATGCATGGATTGCACAAGTTATCAATATCTCATCCATAAGGTTCCGGGTAGACCGTTTCATGATGATGTTAATCGCCGATGACTAGGAGTGTTGTTTCACCTTCATGCCTTCAACCTTACGCTTCAAGTTATGCCAAATGACCCACATGGCTGCGGAAAAGGGATAAAGTGAGCTAGGTTTAATATTTCCTAGCTCCATGGGTATGAAAAGAGAAGAAAGGGCTGCGGTAAGATTTGGAGTGCTTTTACACACTCATCTTTTCTTTATTTGAATGCTCTTAAACAGGAGCATCCTTTTATTTTATTTTATTTTTCTTTTTTTTTCTTTCCTTTTTCTTGCCCTTGGTGTAGATAGGGCATATGGTAGATAGAGTGAAGCGGGGAGATAAAGATGTGGCCACCCCAAACTTTTGGAGGTGGCCACGACTAATGTGTGCACTTTTGGCATCCTTTTATGAGGCGGAGAGGTATGAAGATGATGAAAGAGTGGTCGGGTCAAAGAGGGGTCACTTGGCATAATCTTCCACATAAGGTCTCCTGCATGAAAACTAGTCCGACACTTCACCATAGATATCACATCACATGAATGAACCAAATGAAATCTATATATCAATCAAGTAACTCCACAAACATTAAACGTTCTATGCTTGCTCGGATCATAATTCAATCAAACCAACACATTCCCAAGGGAGGTGACGAGCATGTAAGAAGTCACTCGTTGATACCACATATCACTTTATCATAGCATATCATCTTGTATTCGTCAAAGATGAGCAATTTCATTCAATATGGTAAAGACTGAGTCAAAACACGCTTTTTGGACAAGAAACATCAAATCTAGGAAAAATTGGCCAAAAATGTGTCACATTGTACTAAATCACATTCAAACACAATTTTAGGTAAAAAGCAAGTAAATCCTAGCTAAAACATGCAAAAATTAGCAGAAACCTACATGAGATGCAATGCATGGCTGAAGAAGCAAAAATTTTGAAAAATTACTCAAAAATGCAGAAGTTAACTACATGAATGCGTGAATGCAAGCAGGCACACAAGGTCAAGGTAATCGAGTATGGTAAGTCAGTCAAACTGTTTGATCATCTTGCAAACATTCAGCACAAGGTACACAGAGAAAAATGCGGCGAAAGAAGGCTTACCGCCCTACCACCCCAAACTTTTAACTCATGATGTCCTCATCATGAAATATAAGTTTAGACTAGTAGGGTAGAAATGTGTGGGGTTGCGAAAGGCAACCGGCGAGAGCTGGAGTGGTCAAAGTAAATTTTAGGTGAGCAGGACAGGGCCACCACGGCTTTCTTCCTGTAGCTCCTCCATTGAGTTGCAATCGTTTCTTCCACTTTGACCTCTGTCTCGGCTAAACTCTTCAGCTTCATCTTTTCTTTCTTGTGCCTGTGCTAAAATGATTCACAAAAAAAAAAACTATCAAGTATAGTGTGTGTGTGTGTTTCTTGGAAACCAAAAGAAAGTATGGTAAAAACAAGGTTCGAGAATCTCAAACCACGTGGGTTGCCTCCCACAAGCGCTAAATTTATAGCCTTCAGCCGGGCTTGTTGCTTTTTTCATCATGTATTGATACCCAAGGTGCCCTCCTTCTCTTCTACGGTGATCCTGTCGAGCGCTCTTACGACATGTGCTTCGTCCCAAGGAGTGTACATGGAATAGAAGTATGGGCTCGATCTCCACAGCTCCAGAGGGTCACGATAGCACAAACTCTCGCTGAAGTCTTCATTGGCCAACTCATCTCTCTCTTCTTTGGTGAACATGAAGAAGTCAAAATTTTTCATCTTGTAAGTAACCGTCAGCGTGCCCTTGCGGATTTTGAATTCAGCTCCCGCGGTAGATAGGAAAGGTCTACCCAATATGAGGTACTCTTCTCCATCAATAGGTGCGGTGTCCACTATCAGGAAATCGATCACATAGGCAATGTTCACTCTTTCATCCATCGACACTATTGTGTTCTGCATGATTCCCAAGGGCTTCCTTTTGGTTCCGTCACCCAAGAGAATGGTGCACTCCACTGGTTTCATTTTATTTAGGCCAAGCCGTAGGTACATGCTCCATGGCATGAGACTTGTTCCTGCACCTAAGTCAATGAGAGCGTGCTGGACGGGTTGCGTGCCAATGAAGCAAGAAATTAGAGGTACTCCCGGATCACCTCTCTTTTCTGGGAAGCCATTGCCATAGATGAAGTTCACAGATTTTGAGGCAACAATCTCTTCGGTCGGCAATAGCACTAACTTTCTCTTTCCCATGCATATGTCCTTCATCAATGAAAAGAGTGATGTAACACCTATTGTTCCCCACTTCAAGTTTCCTAGGAGATTCATAACATTTCTGCCCCCTTTTTGGAGAGTCGAACCTTCATGGGGTTGCTTCCTGTTTTCATCAACTATCGCCACTGTAGTGGCTGGAACTTGCGGAGGGGTGATGGAGACGCTAGTATCATGTAAAGATCTTGGTTTCCATAAGGACATGGCTTCAAAAGCTGCTATGTCTATGATAATTTCTGCATCCCCGAGTAAGGGTGGAACCAATGAGAGTGCTTCTACATTCGCGTCCGGTGCAGTTGCAATCCGGGTGCACTTATCATTCCCTGGTGGTACTTGGGTGGCACTTTCTTCAAGGTATTCTTTATCTTTTCTAGATCCCTCAAGCATTGGGACTTTGTTTCCAACCTCAGTCACTTTCTTTTCCCTTTTTCCACAACCTTGAGCAGTCTCTTCACTCCATATGACAGTGACCATACTCACTTGCTCATGTGAAGAAGGGGGAGCTTGTGAGGACGGAGGTGGTGGTGGTCTTTGCTGGGGAGGATTAGGATTTTGGAGTATGCAAGTTGGTTGTGGTGGAGGTGGAGGTTGGTAAGTATGTGAAGGTGGTGGTGAGTATTGGTAGTTTAGTGGGGGTTGGTGGGATGGCGGAGCATATGGGTGCGGTGGCCCTTGGTATTGTGGAAGTGAGGTTGCTTGGCTACGTGGTGGGATGTATGCGGCTTGGGTGGCAGTCACACAACTACCATCGCTGTTAGGATTTGTCATAGGTTGAGATGGCAGTCTCCCCTCTTCACGGCGAGCAAGTGAGATAGAAATTTGATCGAGCCTTTGCTCAAGACGGCTGATGTTCTGTCCTTGAGAAGGCACTTCTCTCTTTACCTCATCTAGATTCCTCAGTCTCCCGAGTACTTCCTCTTCAAACTTTGAGTTGTAGCCTGGCTTTTGCTGCCCTTGTCCTTGCCCATCCTCGTTCTGTTGTTTCCAAGAGAAATTTGGGTGGTTCCTCCACTCGGGAGTGTAGGATTGGGACATTGGACCCTGGTTGTTGTGGCCACCAAAGGAATATAGAGCATTGACCTCCTCGTCTACAGTATCAACTGCCCTTGTGGGCTGGTTAGAAGAGCCACCAACTTGATTCTTCATCCACTTCATCATCTCGGTCATCATTGTCATCATATCGGGGTCGGTAGCATTGCGTGTGGGAGCCACAGAGGGAGGCGGAGGAGTGTAGTTCCGGCCGCAATGCCCCCCTTTAGTGGAAGCTCGGTGGTGAGAATTCTCGGCGAGATGTTCAAACCGTGGCCATGAGTCCTCGGGCAGCTTGGCCATGAACGTGCCCCCGCTAGAAGAATCTACATTGTTTTGGCTCTGCTCCTCAAGCCCGGTGTAGAAGGCTTGAACCAGCTGCCAAAGCGGGACCTCAAGGTGAGGGTAGTCATGAAGCAACTTCTGGAACCTCTCCCATGCCTCATGGAAAGGTTCGTTCTCTTTTTGGGCGAAGGATGTGATGCACCTTCTCATGTAGGATAACTTGGCTATCGGAAAGAACTTCTTCAGAAACTCATTCTTTACTTCATTCCATGTGACGAGCTCTGGCCTCGAGACGTACCACTCCTTGGATTTCTCCTTGAGGGAGAAAGGAAAGAGCGTTCTGCGGATCGAGTCGTCGGTGGCAGCAGGCGTGCGGAAGGTCGAACACGTTTCTAAGAATGCGTCTATACGGTGATAAGGATTTTCGTTCTCCATTTCGTAGTATGTGGGCAGAAGTCCCAAGAGTGCTGGCGGAATGGAGAACTGCTGACCGGGCATCTGATCCACCAGCGTGGCTATGGGGGAATTGTAGTTCCCCGGCATGAGATACTCATGAAGAGGGCGGTGCGGTGGTGGAGGTGGAACATCCGGTGGTGGGTTGTTCTCGGCCATCTCGGCCTCTCGGTGTAGGTTGCGGCGAGCTTGACGTCTTCTCCTCCCAATCTCGGGGTCATAAACCACCAAGTCAGTGCAAGTCGAACGCGTACTACGCATGCACATCTGTCACCTGCGCACGTCACAAACAAACAACAAGGAGCCAAGTTAGCAAACCAATATGTAAGAGTAACACAAAGAATAAAGAATAGCAATGGTGAGGGCAAAAGGAAAGGCTAAGCTACACTATCTAACTAGGCCGAGCGCCTCTATTCCCCGGCAACGGCGCCAGAAAGCTTGGTGCGTTCCCGCTAGAGGCTTACAGCACCGCCCAACTAGGGTGGCCGAGTGCAATCCACGAGGTCGGGAGGCACGGGATGATGGATGGGATCCATGCTTTCGAAATTTATATGGTCCCAAATCAAGTCTATCACTAAAACTAAAACAATGCGCCTGCAAGCGTACGGGGTACTTTTGTAGTATAGATCAAAGGCAAGATGCGGGGTCGAACCACGGAGATAGAGGGGGCGCTAGAGTTAGAAAGCGTGAGCTATGTTCCTTATGCGGAGCTTAGGGTTTTTAGGGTTTGAAGGTTTGTTTGATTGATTAAGCTAAACGAGCAAGTAGGAAAAGCAATGTGAAACTAAGTTATCAAGAGACTAAATTAGCAATCTGAGTTAACAAGCTATCTAAACAAGAGCAAGAACAGCCTATACTAGACTAAGCAAGCAACTAGCAATTGAGAACCTAAGTTAACCACTAATCAAGATCAAAAACCTAAATTACCACTTATCTAACAAAACTAGGCAATTAACTAAGTTAACTAAAGCAAATGAACTACACTAGCATTAACAAGCAAACTAGGAAATTAGGGTTTTAAGAAATTAGATGAAGGAGGTGGGCCATTTGGGAATGTGACCTTGACATTAGTTGGGGGATGTCACCATAATAAGCAATTAACATATCTCATTCTAGATTACCAAACCAAACGACAAGGTGGGTGCTATGAGAATGTACCCTAAGCTACTAATTGGAGAACTAGGGCTAGGTGTAATTCTCATAGGATGTACCAAGTCTAGGTCTCTAGGATAAGTGGTATTAGTCAATTGAGGACCAAGGGTAAGGATGGGAGTAGAGATGAGGGTATTTGACCTCATGCCACTAGCCACCTCAACCTTTAGGAAGTCCTAGGCAATTGCACTAATCACACTTATACTAGTCACTTAGAACTCACATTCGCATGTAGGAAGAAGGTGATTATGTAGGAAGATAGGGGGCTAGCTAGGGATCCGAATTAAGGACCTAGGAGCCAATCCTATGATAGCTACATAGAAACCAAAACACCCTAGAGACAAATGTCTTCAAACACCACAAGGCAAGCAATTAATGTAATTAAACAACAACCACATGCATAAGTAATGGGAAATGAGATATAAGCAAAGGCAATCATCATAGAAATGAAATATGTTCATTAAAAATTATATTCCCCCAACATGGTATCAAAGTCACATTTTTGCCCCAAACAGCCCACCCAAGGGGGGCTTAGCTATACATGATCAAACTAGGAAAAGAAGGGGATAGAAGAAGGGAAAATGCCATGAAGCTCGATGTAGTGGCCTCCTTCTTCACCTCCAAGCAGCTGCAGACAACCTCCCTCCTCCAAAGGTGCAGGGGTGCATGAAAATGGTGGAATGGATGGATAGAAACCTAGAGAAACTAGGTTTCTATGGTGGAAATGAGTGGAAAGTGGGTGGAAATGGGGTTAGATGCAAAGGAGTAGGTGGATTGGAGTAATGGAGGCAAGGAAGCAGCTAGGGTCGGCTAGGGGTGCTTAACCTCGAGCCCTAGAAGCAACTAGTGCTTATATAGGAGCTAGGGTTAAGTGGGGGTAGAATAGGAATAACAGTGGAAAGTTATGTAGGGTATGTGATCACCACGATCGTGGTGGGTGTGACACGGCCGTGGTGAGGGTAGTGGGGGACGACCGTGGGTTGGTGAACATGGTCGTGGGGTGAAGGCAGTGGTGAAAAAGCAAAGTAGGGTGGTGGCCACGGCCGTGGTGGAGTGCCACGGTCGTGGTGGGTAGCATGCACCACGACCGTGTTGGGTAACACAGCCGTTTTGGAGGAGTCGGGCTGACCGTGGGGAGGAGCCACGGGCGTCTTGATCAGCATCGGCCACGGTCGTGGCGACTTGGCCACGGTCATGGCTTTCTGGGCAACTTCCCTGTTGGAAACTGATTTCTCACAATTTAATTCCCACGACCGTGGCAGGGTGCCACAACCGTGTTCTCTTCTACTGACCATGACCGTTCTGATGGCCACGGCCGTGGTGTCTTCAAGGGCCACAATCGTGGCAGGTGGCCACGGCCGTGGGATTCTGTGGATTTCCCTGTTGCAGCCTGTTGGAATTTGGCAATAAAGCCACGACTGTGGCATTGGGGCCACGGCCGTGGTGATGCTTGACTTCTTGATTTTGCTTCTTACTTTGTCAATTTCGGATGTCTTTGCTCGGGGATGATTTTTGGCCACTGGAGGTAGGTTGAGGGAGAGTTTGGGGCCTTCTTTGGGTTCCTCCCTCTCTCTCGTCCATCTAAGCATGGTCCAAGTACCTGAAAAACAGTGCAAATAACATCCATAAGTGTATTTGCAATGATACTCATATTGGGGAGAATAACCTGTAATTCTAAAGCATTTGAATGTGATAAAAGTACAAAATGACACGAGATACAGCCCTAGAATAGGGTTGGATCACCACCCCAAACTTGAAACATACTTGTCCTCAAGTATGCTCCAACTCAATCTCTTTTCCATTTTCCATAATCAAAAGATATGACAAATACAATATGATGGGTGACAAATGCTAAATGGGATCAATGGTGACTAGGTACATGCAAATCACTTCCCTCCTCTTCTACTTTCACAAACCAACCATGAAGGGAGCACAGAGCACAAGAACTTCGCATATAATGCATGAATTGCACAAGTTATCAATATCTCATCCATAAGGTTCCGGGTAGACCGTTTCATGATGATGTTAATAACCGATGACTAGGAGTGTCGTTTCACCTTCATGCCTTCAACCTTACGCTTCAAGTTATGCCAAATGACCCACATGGCTGCGGAAAAGGGATAAAGTGAGCTAGGTTTAATGTTTCCTAGCTCCATGGGTATGAAAAGAGAAGAAAGGGTTGCGGTAAGATTTGGAGTGCTTTTACACACTCATCTTTTCTTTATTTGAATGCTCTTAAACAGGAGCATCCTTTTATTTTATTTTGTTTTTTTTTCTTTCCTTTTTCTTGCCCTTGGTGTAGATAGGGCATATGGTAGATAGAGTGAAGCGGGGAGATAAAGATGTGGCCACCCCAAACTTTTGGAGGTGGCCACGACTAATGTGTGCACTTTTGGCATCCTTTTATGAGGCGGAGAGGTATGAAGATGATGAAAGAGTGGTCGGGTCAAAGAGGGGTCACTTGGCATAATCTTCCACATAAGGTCTCCTGCATGAAAACTAGTCCGACACTTCACCATAGATATCACATCACATGAATGAACCAAATGAAATCTATATATCAATCAAGTAACTCCACAAACATTAAACGTTCTATGCTTGCTCGGATCATAATTCAATCAAACCAACACATTCCCAAGGGAGGTGACGAGCATGTAAGAAGTCACTCGTTGATACCACATAGCACTTTATCATAGCATATCATCTTGTATTCGTCAAAGATGAGCAATTTCATTCAATATGGTAAAGACTGAGTCAAAACACGCTTTTTGGACAAGAAACATCAAATCTAGGAAAACTTGGCCAAAAATGTGTCACATTGTACTAAATCACATTCAAACACAATTTTAGGTAAAAAGCAAGTAAATCCTAGCTAAAATATGCAAAAATTAGCAGAAACCTACATGAGATGCAATGCATGGCTGAAGAAGCAAAAATGTTGAAAAATTACTCAAAAATGTAGAAGTTAACTACATGAATGCGTGAATGCAAGCAGGCACACAAGGTCAAGGTAATCGAGTATGGTAAGTCAGTCAAACTGTTTGATCATCTTGCAAAAATTCAGCACAAGGTACACAGAGAAAAATGCGGCGAAAGAAGGCTTACCGCCCTACCACCCCAAACTTTTAACTCATGATGTCCTCATCATGAAATAGAAGTTTAGACTAGTAGGGTAGAAATGCGTGGGGTTGCGAAAGGCAACCGGCGAGAGATGGAGTGGTCAAAGTAACTTTTAGGTGAGCAGGACAGGGCCACCACGGCTTTCTTCCCGTAGCTCCTGCATTGAGTTGCAATCGTTTTTCCACTTTGACCTCTGTCTCGGCTAAACTCTTTAGCTTCATCTTTTCTTTCTTGTGCCTGTGCTAAAATGATTCACAAACAGAAAAACTATCAAGTATAGTGTGTGTGTGTGTTTCTTGGAAACCAAAAGAAAGTATGGTAAAAACAAGGTTCGAGAATCTCAAACCACGTGGGTTGCCTCCCACAAGCGCTAAATTTATAGCCTTCAGCCGGGCTTGTTGCTCTTTTTCATCATGTATTGATACCCACGGTGCCCTCCTTCTCTTCTACGGTGATCCTGTCGAGCACTCTTACAACATGTGCTTCGTCCCAAGGAGTGTACATGGAATAGAAGTATGGGCTCGATCTCCACAGCTCCAGAGGGTCACGATAGCACAAACTCTCGCCGAAGTCTTCATTGGCCAGCTCATCTCTCTCTTGTTTGGTGAACATGAAGAAGTCAAACTTTTTCCTCTTGTAAGTAACCGTCAGTGTGCCCTTGCGGATGTTGATTTCAGCTCCCGCGGTAGATAGGAAAGGTCTACCCAATATGAGGTACTCTTCTCCATCAATAGGTGCGGTGTCCACTCTCAGGAAATTGATCACATAGGCAATGTTCACTCTTTCATCCATCGACACTATTGTGTTATGCATGATTCCCAAGGGCTTCCTTTTGGTTCTGTCACCCAAGATAATGGTGCACTCCACTGGTTTCATTTTATTTAGGCCAAGCCGTAGGTACATGCTCCATGGCATGAGACTTGTTCCTGCACCTAAGTCAATGAGAGTGTGCTGGACGGATTGCGTGCCAATGAAGCAAGAAATTAGAGGTACTCCCGGATCACCTCTTTTTTCTGGGAAGCCATTGTCATAGATGAAGTTCACAGATTTTGAGGCAACAATCTCTTCGGTCGGCAATAGCACTAACTTTCTCTTTCCCATGCATATGTCCTTCATCAATGAAAAGAGTGATGTAACACCTATTGTTCCCCGCTTCAAGTTTCCTAGGAGATTCATAACATTTCTGCCCCCTTTTTGGAGAGTCGAACCTTCATGGGGTTGCTTCCTGTTTTCATCAACTATCGCCACTGTAGTGGCTGGAACTTGCGGAGGGGTGATGGCGACACTAGTATCATGTAAAGATCTTGGTTTCCATAAGGACATGGCTTCAAAAGCTGCTATGTCTATGATAATTTCTGCATCCCCGGGTAAGGGTGGAACCAATGAGAGTGCTTCTACATTCACGTCCGGTGCAGTAGCAATCCGGGTGCACTTATCATTCCCTGGTGGTACTTGGGTGGCACTTTCTTCAAGGTATTCTTTATCTTTGCTAGATCCCTCAAGCATTGGGACTTTGTTTCCAACCTCAGTCACTTTCTTTTCCCTTTTTCCACAACCTTGAGCAGTCTCTTCACTCCATATGACAGTGACCATACTCACTTGCTCATGTGAAGAAGGGGGAGCTTGTGAGGACGGAGGTGGTGGTGGTCTTTGCTGGGGAGGATTAGGATTTTGGAGTATGCAAGTTGGTTGTGGTGGAGGTGGAGGTCGGTAAGTATGTGGAGGTGGTGGTGAGTATTTGTAGTTTAGCGGGGGTTGGTGGGATGGCGGAGCATATGGGTGCGGTGGCCCTTGGTATTGTGGAAGTGAGGTTGCTTGGCTACGTGGTGGGATGTATGCAGCTTGGGTGGCAGTCACACAACTACCATCGCTGTTAGGATTTGTCATAGGTTGATATGGCAGTCTCCCCTCTTCACGGCGAGCAAGTGAGATAGAAATTTGATCGAGCCTTTACTCAAGACGGCTGATGTTCTGTCCTTGAGAAGACACTTCTCTCTTTACCTCATCTAGATTCCTCAGTCTCCCGAGTACTTCCTCTTCAAAATTTGAGTTGTAGCGTGGCTTTTGCTGCCCTTGTCCTTGCCCATACTCATTCTGTTGTTTCCAAGAGAAATTTGGGTGGTTCCTCCACTCGGGAGTGTAGGATTGGGACATTGGACCCTAGTTGTTGTGGCCACCAAAGGAATATAGAGCATTGACCTCCTCGTCTACAGTATCAACTGCCCTTGTGGGCTGGTTAGAAGAGCCACCAACTTGATTCTTCATCCACTTCATCATCTCGGTCATCATTGTCATCATATAGGGGTCGGTAGCATTGCGTGCGGGAGCCACGGAGGAAGGCAGAGGAGTGTAGTTCTGGCCGCAATTCCCCCCTTTAGTGGAAGCTCGGTGGTGAGAATTCTCGGCGAGATGTTCAAACAGTGGCCATGAGTCCTCGGGCGGCTTGGCCATGAACGTGCCCCCACAAGAAGAATCTACATTGTTTTGGCTCTGCTCCTCAACCCCAGTGTAGAAGGATTGAACCAGATGCCAAAGCGGGACCTCATGGTGAGGGCAGTCACGAAGCAACTTCTGGAACCTCTCCCATGCCTCATGGAAAGGTTCATTCTCTTTTTGGGTGAAGGATGTGATGCACCTTCTCATGTAGGATAACTTGGCTATCAGAAAGCACTTCTTTAGAAACTCATTCTTTACTTCATTCCATGTGACGAGCTCTGGCCTCGAGACGTACCACTCCTTGGCTTTCTCCTTGAGGGAGAAAGGAAAGAGCATTCTGCGGATCGAGTCGTCGGTGGCAGTAGGCGTGCGGAAGGTCGAACACGTTTCTAAGAATGCGTCTATATGGTGATAAGGATTTTCATTCTCCATTCCGTAGTATGTGGGCAGAAGTCCCAAGAGTGATGGCGGAATGGAGAACTGCTGACCGGGCATCTGATCCACCAGCGTGGCTATGGGGGAATTGTAGTTCCCCGGCATGAAATACTCATGAAGCGGGCAGTGCGGTGGTGGAGGTGGATCATCCGGTGGTGGGTTGTTCTCGGCCATCTTGGCCTCTCGGTGTAGGTTGCGGCGAGCTTGACGTCTTCTCCTCCCAATCTCGGTGTCGTAAACCACCAAGTCGGTGCAAGTCGAACGCGTACTACACATGCGCAGCTGTCACCTACGCACGTCACAAAAAAACAACAAGGAGCCAAGTTAGCGAACCAATATGTAAGAGTAACACAAAAAATAAAGAATAGCAATGGTGAGGGCAAAAGGAAAGGCTAAGCTACACTATCTAACTAGGACGAGCGCCTCTATTCCCCGACAATGATGCTAGAAAGCTTGGTGCGCTCCCACTAGAGGCTTACAGCACCGGCCAACTAGGGTGGCCGAGTGCAATCCACGAGGTCGGGAGGCACGGGATGATGGATGGGATCCTTGCTTTTGAAATTTATATGGTCCCAAATCAAGTCTATCACTAAAACTAAAACAATGCGCCCGCAAGCGTACGGGGTACTGTTGTAGTATAGATCAAAGGCAAGATGCGGGGTCGAACCACGGAGATAGAGGGGGCGCTAGAGTTAGAAAGCGTGAGCTATGTTCCTTATGCGGAGCTTAGAGTTTTTAGGGTTTGAAGGTTTGTTTGATTGATTAAGCTAAACGAGCAAGTAGGAAAAGCAATGTGAAACTAAGTTATCAAGAGACTAAATTAGCAATCTGAGTTAACAATCTATCTAAACAAGAGCAAGAACAGCATATACTAGACTAAGCAAGCAACTAGCAATTGAGAACCTAAGTTAACCACTAATCAAGATCAAAAACCTAAATTACCACTTAGCTAACAAAACTAGGCAATTAACTAAGTTAACTAAAGCAAATGAACTACACTAGCATTAACAAGCAAACTAGGCAATTAGGGTTTTAAGCAATTAGATGAAGGAGGTGGGCCGTTTGGGAATGTGACCTTGACATTAGTTGGGGGATGTCACCATAATAAGCAATTAACATATCTCATTCTAGATTACCAAACCAAACAACAAGGTGGGTGCTATGAGAATGTACCCTAAGCTACTAATTGGAGAACTAGGGCTAGGTGTAATTCTCATAGAACGTACCAAGTCTAGGTCTCTAGGATAAGTGGTATTAGTCAATTGAGGACCAAGGGTAAGGATGGGAGTAGAGATGAGGGTATTTGACCTCATGCCACTAGCCACCTCAGCCTTTAGGAAGTCCTAGGCAATTGCACTAATCACACTTATACTAGTCACTTAGAACTCACATTTGCATGTAGGAAGAAGGTGATTATGTAGGAAGATAGGGGGCTAGCTAGGGATCCGAATTAAGGACCTAGGAGCCAATCCTATGATAGCTACATAGAAACCAAAACACCCTAGAGACAAATGTTTTCAAACACCACAAGGCAAGCAATTAATGTAATTAAACAACAACCACATGCACAAGTAATGGGAATTGAGATATAAGCAAAGGCAATCATCATAGAAATGAAATATGTTCATTACAAATTATATTCCCCCAACATGGTATCAAAGTCACATTTTTTCCCCAAACAGCCCACCCTAGGGGGGCTTAGCTATACATGATCAAACTAGGAAAAGAAGGGGATAGAAGAAGGGAAAACGCCATGAAGCTTGATGTAGTGGCCTCCTTCTTCACCTCCAAGCAGCTGCAGACGACCTCCCTCCTCCAAAGGTGCAGGGGTGCATGAAAATGGTGGAATGGATGGATAGAAACCTAGAGAAACTAGGTTTCTATGGTGGAAATGAGTGGAAAGTGGGTGGAAATGGGGTTAGATGCAAGGGAGTAGGTGGATTGGAGTAATGAAGGCAAGGAAGCAGCTAGGGTCGGCTAGGGGTGCTTAACCTCGAGCCCTAGAAGCAACTAGTGCTTATATAGGAGCTAGGGTTAAGTGGGGGTAGAATAGGAATAATAGTGGAAAGTTATGTAGGGTATGTGATCACCACGGTCGTGGTGGGTGTGACACGACCGTGGTGAGGGTAGTGGGGGACAACCGTGGGGTGGTGAACACGGTCGTGGGGTGGAGGCAGTGGTAAAAAAGCAAAGTAGGGTGGTGGCCACGGACGTGGCGGAGTGCCACGGTCGTGGTGGGTAGCATGCACCACGGCCGTGTTGGGTAACACGGCCGTTTTGGAGGAGTCAGGCTGACCGTGGGGAGGAGCCACAGGCGCCTTGATCAGCATCGGCCACGGTCGTGGCGACTTGGCCACGGTCGTGGCTTTCTGGGCAACTTCCCTGTTGGAAACTTATTTCTCACAATTTAATTCCCACGACCGTGGAAGGGTGCCACGACCGTGTTCTCTTCTACTGACCACGACCGTTCTGATGGCCACGACCGTGGTGTCTTGAAGGGCCACGATCGTGGCGGGTGGCCACGGCCGTGGGATTGTGTGGATTTCCCTGTTGCAGCCTGTTGGAATTTGGCAGTAAAGCCACGACCGTGGCATTGGGGCCACAGCCATGGTGAGGCTTGACTTCTTGATTTTGCTTCTTACTTTGTCAATTTCGGATGTCTTTGCTCGGGGATGATTCTTGGCCACTGGAGGTAGGTTGAGGGAGAGTTTGGGGCCTTCTTTGGGTTCTTCCCTCTCTCTCATCCATCTAAGCATGGTCCAAGTACCTGAAAAATAGTGCAAAGAACATCCATAAGTGTATTTGCAATAATACTCATATTGGGGAGAATAACATGTAATTCTAATGCATTTGAATGTGATAAAAGTACAAAATGACACGAGATACAACCCTAGAATAGGGTTGGATCAGCCACCCTCATTGTTTCATTTTGTCCCAAGATCATCCACACACAAACAACAAACATTCATCTAGTACCCTCTCTACCCCATTTTCACTGTGTGCCACTATGTCCTCACGTTGGAGCTATTGTCATCTTCAACGAAGAACTGGTTGTAGTGTTGCCGTGGTCCTTCTTGGATCGATTCAAGGTAACTACACCATATAAGACTCCTGAGTACTTGTTTCCAGTATAAAGTTTGCTCTGGCTTTGTCCTGATAGATGGGTTGACAAGTTTCCTTATTTCTCTGCCATGGCGACACCTATTCTCATCTTTGGATCAGTGTAGGTGGGTTTTTCGGAAAGGGGTTGGAACCCCAATTTATGGATATTAGTCAGCGGGTGTAAGGGTTGTATTCAAGATGACTGACACTGGCCATGTGTATCCCCTCTGCCATTTTATTTCTTTTATTTGAAGTTTAGTGTGCCTTTCATGACAACCGCCAGTGGGACAAGAGTTCAATCCATTTTCCAGCATCTTACCTATTCCTGGTGAGATTGGGGGGAGGAACTAGGATGCCTGGTGGAATCAATTTGATTGAAACTCATTTGTTGTTTACCTTTTCCTGTGATGCTTATATATGATTGAATGTTGTGATCTAAATCGTTTTCTTAACATTGATTTGGTTCTTCTACCTGTACTGACCCATGAGTAGGTACTGCAGAACATAGTTCTGCATCCCTGATCAGGCTGTAACCTAATCATTCATAGAGTTGCAGTTGTGAGCAAGGCAACTGAGGGGTTCACTACAGATTTGAGATTGCTTGTGCTTGAGATTTCCGCCATGACCTCTTCTAGGTTAATGCCAGATGATTTTGCCTTATGCTCCAACTTATGGTTAGCGGGATGCCCCAACCCTTGCAGTTTGTGGGGATATATGAGCGACTGGGTGAGTATGTCAGGTTTTGATGATCGTAGGTTGTGACACGACTTAACAATGAAAACAATGTAAACCTGGACCCTGGTTTTGGTTGGCGTTGGGGTTTTAGGATAACAAGGATAGTTGATGACTCTATAAGGGGGACTGCTGAGCATCTTTGATAGGGAATTAGGCTGAGCGAAGTCCCACCCTTCAGGGCTATCTCTACCATGCACGGTTCATTTCCTTTGCATTTTGATCGCATTACGCCAGACGACGTGGAAGTTTGGGATGTTGAAATCACTGCCTTGTATTTCCCAGCTAACAAACTCCAATGATTAGCATGACTTAATAATCAGCCGAGTACAAGTTTAACATAAACGTAGGTTGCCTCTTATTTGATTTTGGGTCTCAGTGTCTTTTTAGTTTTTCATCGCTCGCTTCGATCGATTACATTAATGTTTGAGAAATAAGAAGACATAGGCGTTGTTTGCACTGATTGGATCTTAACAATAGTATTAGTTTGATTTAGTATATCGTTACTTGACCTACGAAGAGTCAGGAATATGTGGACATGTACGCATGCTCTGCTAATCAAAAGGTTTTTTGAGAATTCAGAGTAAGACGCTGGATCTAATTCTGTGAATACATAAATGATAATTTAGTGGGATAAAAGTATTGCATAAGATATAATGTTAACCTTAAGTACCATTTTATGCATAGGTGGTGCTAGCCTTGGTTCAGGCCTAAATGTCCTAGTATTTAACTTGAAGAGGACTAGAGGTATGTACTCTTCTCTATTTTATGACTGGGCATTATATGACTAAATTTCCCCTAATGAGGCATCTTTTGATATACTTGCTCTTGTTTCACTTTGACATATCCCATCCTCTTGGAAATATTATTTACAGGTTGAATTGGGTCAATGCCCCACATGTTATTGTGCTTGTCTTATGATACAAATGTCTAATGAATGATATATTTTGCCACTATTTTATGCATGGTAGAATATTTGACTAGATAACTATTGTAGATGCTTATGTGTAACCATTAAGGTGTGCTACTTCTACCCTTTTATATATAGAGGCGTGCTAATTCTGCCTATGGGTGTGCTATTTCTACCCAAAAAATATATATAGGCCAATGACTCAGTGGTGTCTTGGCCCTACCATAGTTAATTTAGTCCAATATATCTACATGCAAATACTTGTGTAATGTGATGATTAATGGTGGAAAGATTTGTTATTTATTGGAATACTTATATTGCCTCATTCTTTTGAAAATTCACTTCTTTTGATAATTCTCATTGAAACTTACCTAGATTTTATTGGCCCCTTTTCTATGGGAACATCTTACTTTAATTTTTAATGCCCTAGTTAATCCTCTAATGTACATACTCAGCTTTTGCTGATACATATCTTGTTTTCCTATTCTTCTGGGTGTTCCCTCCACCCAGGTGTAGGTTCTTGACAGGATAAAGACTCAGGATGATTGCGTGCTAATTGATGGACATAAGGATAACTTGAGATAGCCTTGTTACCCTCTGCATATGGGTATATGTGTGAATAGGTGTAATCTTTTCATTTTATGTACCACCCTTAGGGTGAGAAAGTTATGTACATGGGAAAATTTTGTAACTTTGTAAATAGTTATGTTTTCCGCTGCTTAATTATTTCTTGGCTCATTTTGTACCATTGAGTGAGCCACTATTAGGTCCCACTCTTTACAGAATGGTATCAGAGCCTAGGCAGTCGGTAACTAGACTATTCCAAGTTATCCTAGATTGTTATTAATAGGTATATGACCCTTTATAGGTTGTTATCATACCTAAACCTAAGTCATGTTAGCAATTAGGGTTTCACCCCTTATCCGATTTAGTGTTGTATATGTTTCCGAACCAAAGTATGTTAATGACCTAGTTTTAAGTGAACTTTTATCCATCCTTCCCACTCTTTATATGCATAGCTTCCTGTACGTAAATGTTGACTCTCCTAGGAAGTAGCCTCTACCTCCTGCCTTAGGGGAGAATAATTCATCCACTATAGAGATAAGGTTGACTTAAACTCACATTACTGTGTGTAACCCGAGTACAAGTCATTAAACCTTTTGTTATTTTCTAGCATACGTGCATCATGTGGCATGTGCATGCATATATACAAACTTAGTATATTAGCATGAGTTTTAGATTTTGGGATGTTTTATGATAGTAGTAATGATATAACTAGATGTTTTAAGGTTATGCTTGTCTTTCCTACAACATGGAGTTATCTCAACATAGTTTTTCTTGAGACACGCCATCCAAGGGCTAGATACTATCGTAGCTAAACTTGTAATATCTTATAAATGAGGGTATGTTGAAGGAATATATAGGTTTCAAGTAACGAGACTTGGGATTTCACCCTCGCATACCAATAAGGTACCAATGAGGCTTATCTCCCTTGTTCTATTAAGGAATGATCACATAATTGTATCAGGTAACAAAACTGCGTGCCATAATGTTTTTCCTTAGGACATATGAAGGCACAATCATGTTTGGAAGCTATAGTGGATACTCTTTTACTTGAACTTTGGATGTACACAAACTTTGAGTTTATGTGAGGTAGGTATATCTAGGGTTTATCTCTAAATAGTTGACCACTCCGTAAGCACCATCGTGTAATTATTTACCTAGTGTGTGAGATGAGGAGCAATTGACTATTTAGTTCATCTGGGCTTGTAATGATACCATAGATATAAACTAACTAGGGAAGTAGAGACATTAATCTCTTCTTATTATGGTTACTCAATCTTACAAATATTTTATGTTTTGGGATGTAATGACCTAAGTCACAATTATAGGAATGGTGGAATGATGGGGTGATGCGTAGTTGGACCTTCTAGAAGTCAACGATGTGCTAGAAGAAACATGTATCCCATCTTCATCTAGAATTGAGATATACTGGTTCTATGCCTCGATGATGTGTGTAGAGAAGTCTCTTGTGAAAATAAAGTGATGTTAGAGTGATAGTATATGTGGTATGTGGTATAAAGTGGTCGACTTGGTTCTGATATTGATTTTGGCGCCATTTTGGATTCCAATCGCAAGGTTTTAATCGCCCAACTTATTTTCATTATTAAATTATATTTACAATTTTTTTTCAAATTTCATCGATGGTTTTGGAACCAAGTCATCACCATGGGGAAGTTTTAGGAGTAGATAGGCCTTCTTGTAGAAATCTTAGCATTGCATGTTCAACCCTCCCACCCTAGGAATAAAGAGGAAAATATACTAGCTACAACATAGTCAACTACCTCTCTTGATTCTTTGTATGGTTAGATAGGCCCTCTAAAGGGGTAGAGCCTTAAACACTTGGGTTTTTAACTTAATTTGATGAATAATTGAAATCAATGGTTACTAATATAGGAAACTGATTATGGAAGGGATACCGCATATTATAATAGTAGGATGAAGAGACTCCCTTAACAATGTGGTTAACTATTAAGAATCAAAATTTTTTAAATAATCTTCAATCTTAGTGTAGACTCCCTAAAATAGTACATGATATGAGTAGATAACAAGACGAGATAGATGGAGTAATAGGAATTCACGTTCGATTTTGTATACAAGTGTGATGTGGGTATGCAATGCTAGGACTTACTATATTTACTTTATCTCATAAGCTAGAAACATATAATGGGTTGACCTTTTTGTTAGCTTAATATATTGGGTTGTAGCAGTGTGGATTTCGAGGAAGAAGTCCTCTTTAAGGGGTGGTGTGTCGTAACATACCAGAATCTAGAACCAAAGTTTAAAATTCTCTTTTTTTAAGACCCTTTTCAATTATGTTCCTTTTTCTTAAAATTTTAAATTTATTAAATTTACTTAAAGTCAACTAATCACATGTTCTATCAATTCATTTAACATAGGGAGATAAAGATAAAATAACCATTCACTCATAAGATTTGAAGTGTGACTATACAAAATAATGACCTTGGCTATAGTTAGATACTCTAGAATATTCCTGGGAGTATAAGGGGAAAGAAATTGAATTAGTAAACTATAGTGTCACAAGTATTAATTAAGCATGTTAATTTCCTTAGATGAATTATCCTTTTATTAGGATATTTAACACCCATTGATTAATATTAACACCTTTTATTATAAAAAGAGGTTGAATTCAGAAATATGGCCTTTTGCGGGTTCAATGGCCAGTCTATGATATTTGGGGGCCAAAGGATGTTTAATGCATGCTGCTTTGCATTGGAGAGACAATATAATTAGTCGGACTTTATCATTTCAAAACAATTTATGTCACGCTGGTTTTAGTTCACTGAATCCCACATACTAGTCATTTGGGTAATGCTAGTATTGAGGGATGATTGTGAAATTCTATGCCGGAGACACTTAGCGTCGTCTTTAACAGCCATAACATAGACGTTACGTAGTGTTATAGTTCCTTCGCCAATTACTCTCACGTCGAGCCATAATTGCTCATGGTCTTTCCAGCGTCAGCTGTAGGAGAGCAAAATGCTCCCAATGAACCCTAAATTGGGGTCTGCGGTGCCCGAGATGCCAAACGCCCCAATAGTCTCTGAGATGGCTGATGCCTCCTCACCTAAATGCCTCACTATGCCGCCCTCATTGTTTCATTTCGCCCCAGGATTATCGACACACAAACAATGAACCTTCCTCTAGTACCCTCTCTACCCAATTTCAGTGTGCGCCACTGTGTCCTCACATTGGAGCTACTTTCATCTTTGACGAAGAACCGGTTGCAGTGTTGTCGTGGTCCTTCTTGGATCAATTCAAGGTAACTACACCATATCAGACTCCTGAGTACTTGTCTCCTGTATTCAGTTTGCTCTGGCTTTGTCCGGATAGATGGGTCGACAAGTTCCCTTATTTCTCTACCATGGCAACACCTATTCTCATCTTCAGATCAATGTAGGTGAGTTTTCCGAAAAGGGGTTGGAACCCCGATTTATGGATGTTAGTCAGCGGGTGTCAGGGCTATATTTGAGATGACTGTCACTAGCCATGTGTATCCCCTCTGTCATTTTATTTCTTTTCTTTGAAGTTTAGTGTCCCTTTCACGACAACCTCCAGTGGGACAAGAGTTCATTCCATTTTCCAATAGCTTACCTATTCCTGGTGAGATTGGGGGGAGGAACTAGGATGCCTGTTGGAATCCATTTGAATGACACTTGTTTTTTGTTTACCGATTCCTGTGATGCTTATATATATGATTGAATGTTGGGATCCAAATTGTTTTCTTGACATTGATTTGGTTCTGCTACCTATACCGACCCACGAGTAGGTACTGCAGAACAGAGTTCTGCATCCCTGATCAGGCTGTAACATAATCATTCATAGAGTCATGGTTGTGAGCAAGGTGACTGAGGGGTTCACTATAGATTTACGATTGCTTGTGCCTGAGATTTCCACCATGACCTCTTCTGGGTTAATGCCAGATGCTTTCACCTTATGCTCCAACTTCTATTTAGAGGGATGCCCCAACCCTTGCAGGTTCGTGGGGATAGATGAGTGAGTGGGTGAGTATGCCAGGTTTTGATGATCACAGGTTTTGACACGACTTGACAATGAAAACACTGTAAACCTAGACCCTAGTTTTGGTTGGTGTTGAGGTTTCAAGCTAACAAGGATAGTCAATGACTCTAAAGGGGGACTGATGAGCATCTTTGACAGGGAATTAGGCTGAGCGAAGTCCCACCCTTCGGGGCTATCTCTACCATGCATGGTTGATTTCCTCTGTATTTTGATCGCATTACGCCGAATGATGTGGAAGTTTGGGATGTTGAAATTTCTGCCTTGTTGTCCCAGCTAACAAACTCCAGTGATTAGCATGACTTAATAATCATCCGGGCACAAGTTTAACATAAACACAGGTTGCCTCTTATTTGATTTTGGATCTCAGTGTCTTTTTAGTTTGGCATCACTCGCTTCGATCGATTACATTAATGTTTGAGAAATAAGAAGACATAGGCATTGCTTGCGCTGATTGGATCTTAACAATAGTATTAGTCTGATTTAATATATCGTTACTTGACCTATGAAGAGTCAGGAATATGTGGACATGTACGCATGCTCTAGTAATCAAAAGGTTTTCTGAGAATTCAGAGTAAGACACTGGATCTAATTCTATGAATACATAAAGGATAATTTAGTGGGATAAAAGTATTGCATAAGATATAATGTTAACCTTAAGTACCATTTTATGCATAGGTGGTGCTAGCCTTGGTTTAGGCCTAGATGTCCTAGTATTTGACTTGAACAGGACTAGAGGTATGCACTCTTCTCTATTTTATAACTGGGCATTATATGACTAAATTTCCCCTAATGAGGCATATTTTAATATACTTGCTCTTGTTTCACTTTGACATATCCCATCCTCTGGGAAATATTATTTCAGGTTGAATTGGGTCAATGACCCCACATGTTATTGTGCTTGTCTTATGACACAAATGTCTAATGAATGGTATATTTTGCCAATATTTTATGCATGGTAGAATATTTGACTAGCTAACTATTGTAGACACTTATGCGTAACCATTAGGGTGTGCTACTTCTACCCGGGGTGTGCTACTGCTACCCTTTTATATATAGAGGCATGCTAATTCTGCCTATGGGTGTGCTATTTCTACCCAAAATTTATATATAGGCCAATGAATCAGTGGTATCTTGGCCCTACCATAGTTAATTTAGTCCAATATATCTACATGCAAATACTTGTGTAATGTGATGATTAATGGTGGCAAGATCTGTTATTTATTGGAATACTTATATTGCCTCATTCTTTTGAAAATTCATTTCTTTTGATAATTCTCATTGAAACTTACCTAGATTTTATTGGCCCCTTTTTTATGGGAACATCTTACTTTACTTATTAATGCCCTAGTTAATCCTCTAATGCACATACTCAACTTTTGCTGATACATATCTTGTTTTCCTATTCTTCTGGGTGTTCCCTCCACCCAGGTGTAGGTTATCAACAAGATAAAGACATCCAGATGATTGTGAGCTAATTGATGGATATAAGGACAACTTGAGATAGCCTTGTTACCCTCTTCATTTGGGTATATGTGTGAATAGGTGTAATCTTTTCATTTTATGTACCACCCTTAGGGTGAGAAAGTTATGTACATGAGAACATTTTGTAACTTTGTAAATACTTATGTTTTCTGCTGCTTAATTATTTCTTGGCTCATTTTGTACCATTGAGTGGGCCACTCTCGGGTCCCACTCTTTACAATATCATACAATAATTATAATAAGGTAGGAACTAGTCATCTAGTTGAGAATTAATTATTCTACTTACATCATAACCTTAATGTGTTAATTGGTGGTTATCATAGCAACATGGTTGATACTTTCTTATGCTAAACATGTGCATTATGAATATGATGAGGGTTAATCATATCTAGATTCCTTGCATGTTGATGTAATAAAGGAATGTTCCCAATGTTAATATATCCCTTATATGATTGTTTATGGATATCTCCTCGCTCATTGATGCAATATTGTGTTGATCCGGTGTATTATATGTAGGTGATGTTGTTGAGCTTTGTTATAAGGCATGGAAAGATAATGATGATCTTGCAGAAAATAGTATGATGGTCTTAATGACCTTTGGGCATGATTTAGTCCTAAATGAGGTGTAATCCTTTTGTGTTGATAAGGGTTGATACCCAGTGATATTGTGAAAAGGATTTATATCTGGTGATAGTATGATGATGATGACTATATATATGTAAATAATTCACTCAACTAATCATCAATATACAAAGTACCACATTATTTAATATAACTATATCATGTTAATATCCTACATGATAGCAATATCTCATTGTATTATAATATGGAGAACATATTTGTAAATTTTCTTACCTAAACAATATGATGTTACATAGAGAACTACTTACCCACATACCCATACCGCATAACTGCTATTATTATGGGTGCGCATATGGTGTGGGTCTAGATTTTTATAATGCAGGTCTAGAACCGGAACTGGAACTGGGTCCGCTAAATTAAATAGGGTATGAGTGTGGGTATTTCTAGACTCGCACTGTACCCACACCATTTGCACCCCTACATCTTGGTGCTTCCAGGGTGCATCACATACATCGAGGAATGTGCTTCCTTAAGAAACATCTTCCTAAAAGTATCAACATCTAGTACCACTATCCTGTCATGGAAACAAATTGTCCCATGATCTATCTCATGGAACCCATCATGCTTCCTGCTATCAAACTCTGATCTCATCTTATGTATCACAATATCATTATAATGTGCATATCGGATCTACTACATCAACGTTTGCTTAAACTACAACTATGCCAACAATCCTACCAACAAGGAAACCTCCAACTTCATGTTCATATGGCGAAGCAACACTAACATATCTCACTTATGACACACCAAAACATTCAAATGAGCCTCATCTACAAATGATGACTAAGATGCTTCCTGCTCAATGCATCAACCACCACATTTTCCTTATGTGGATGGTAGTCTATCGTGCAATCGTAGTCCTTAATGTATCATGTTCAACTCTTTCTTAGAGAAGATGTACTGAAGGTTCTTGTAATCAGTGAAGATCTAACACTTCTCTCCATAAAGATAGTGCCTACAAATCTTCAAGGCATGGAATATAGATGCAAGCTCTATATCATGCGTTGGGTAGTTCTCCTCATGTTCCTTGAGTTGTTGTGAAGTAAAAGAAACCATGTTCTTGTCCTGCATCAGCACACATCCCAAGCCGTTCTTTGACGCATCACAAAAGATGATATAACATTTCCCTTGTTCTGGCAGCACTAACATGGCTGCAGTGGTCAACTTCTCCTTTAGGAGCTAAAAAGTACACTGACACTTGTCATCCCAAGAATATGGAACACCTTTCCTCATCAGCTTTGTTAGGGGTAGCACCACGAAACTGAAGTTCTTGATGAAACTCCTATAGTAACCTGCCAATCCTAGAAAACTTCAAACTTCTATTAGTGTCTTGGGTTATTCCCACACTAGCACTGACTGAACCTTCTTCCAGTCTACACGGACACCCTTATAAGATATAACATGTCCAAGGAAGGACACATCCGTCAACCAGAACTACACTTGTTGAACTTGGCATGTAGTTGGTGATGTCTCAACGTTGTCAACGCTGGGTGAAGGTGTTTCTCATGTTGCTGACTATCTGTGAAGTATATCCAGATGTCATTGATGAACACCACCACAAACGATAAAGATATTGTATGAACACTTTGTTCATTAGATCCATAAAAGTTTTCAGCACGTTGGTCAGCCCAAACGGCATAACCACGAACTCCTAGTGACCATATCTATCCTAAAATATGACTTGGGTATGTCATCTGCATTGATCCTCAATTGGTGGTAACCTAATCTCAAATCTATCTTGGACAACACTATGGAACCTCTCAACTGATCACACATGTCATCTATCCTCGACAATGGGTACTTGTTCTTTATCATGACTTTGTTCAGTTGGTGATAATCTATGCAAAACCTCATAGAACCATCATTATTCTTCACGAACAACACCAGAGCACCCCAAGGGGAAGTTCTTGGTCTGATAAAGCCTTTCTCTAGCAACTCCTGCAATTGCTTCTTCAACTCTTACATCTCTACTCGTGCCATCATGTACAGTGACTGTGCTATCAGCTATGCACCAGGAACAAGATTGATCTCAAAATCAATCTCTTTAGGAAGGGGAACAACGGAGAACTCTTCAGGAAAAACATCCTCAAACTCTCAAACCGCAAGCATCTCCTGGATACTAGGACCTCTCTCCTTGGTATCCACAACATGAGCCAGAAAAGCCTCACACCCCTGCCTCATCAACCTCTTTGCTGTCATCATTGACACCAAACACATAGGAAAGATCTTCCTATCTTCTTAAAATACCGAAAAAACATACCCATCATGAAATATCTCCACATTAGAAGTATAGTCCAAGATAAACTTGTACTTCTCCAATGTATCCATTCCTAGGATCACATTGATTCCATGCATGCCAAGTGGCATCAGAACCACTTGAATGTTGCATCCTGATAAAGAAAGAATGCAATATGGACACACCGCCCAAATCGGCAAAAACAACAAGAGGGATTTATAATCAAAGATTAACAACTCTAAGACTAAGAGGTAGATTACAACTACTTATCACCTCTATGGTGATAAAAGAGTGTGCCACCCCCAGATAAACCAAAATAGATACAAAAGAAGAAGTAGGTAAATCATAATGAAAAGTTCCATCTGACTTGTCATGACCCATGGATTGACCACTCCCTCTGGCCGACTCATAGCGTAGAATTGAGTTGTCACCTATTTTTGGCCACATCCTCTTCCTGTTTGCCTAGAAGATCCTTTCTGTGATGTCTGACTGTGTCCTCTACCACCACCACTGCTAAACCATCATTGTTGCAAATCTTTCTGACTCTACCTCGGCTATTGCATCACTTCCACATTCCTCACAGGGCATGCCCACTTCTCATTCCCGACTTACCCACACTTATAGAAAGTCCTCAAGGCATACTATAGCCTAGACATGCCTATCACAGATACTGATGTTTTACTTGAAGATCCTACTGGTGGAAAACTATGCCCTTTTTCCTTGCTTGGGGACCACTATGACTGTACAACTGATCTCAGTGAAGAAAAGACTGGTCTTTATTATGCCTATGGTGATAAAAACCTCAGCTTATTGAAGCATCTAGAAAACTATCCCTGGAACTAAGTTGGCCACTTCTTAGCATTGGCCTCACACTTATCTATCGCAAACCGCTCGATCCTCCTCACCAACTCCATAAAAGTGGCAAACCTCTCCTTGTTCTCTAAGGAAGATGCCATTTTTGTCAACTCCATGCTCAGGCCCTTCTCAAACCTACAGATCCTCTCCTTATCCGTTGCCACCATGTGAGGACAAAACCTCAGAAGCTCCATAAACTTAGATTCATACTAATTGATGGTCATGGATCCCTAGCTTAACTTCTCAAACTCTGTGATCTTCTCATCCAAATATGTCTCTGGGAAGTATCAACTAACAAACACTTGCCAAAACTCCTCCCAACCTATCACCACTCCCGATCTCTTCTCTTCTTATATGGCCCACTAGTGGCAAGCACTTCCCTTCAGAAAGTAAAGAGCATGCTTCACCTTATCCTCATCAAGATGTTGAGGATCTTAAACACCTTCTCAAGCTCCATCAACCACATGTTAGCATCTACCAGGTATGTTGTACCTGCATACTCAACCGCTCTAACGCATTTCAACTATTCGAACATCTTACCAGAACCTTGAAATTCTGCATTAGGGATAACTGTCCTAGCTTAGGGTGTGGGTTCTTAGTCTACTAAATGTGTAATCATGGTCATTAACTGTCCAAACATGGACCAAAATGTAGAATTGGCCATGGTTGTTGGGTCGAACTAAAGCACTCCATATACTTTGTCTTGCCTCTTGGCACCACCCTCTAGTGTAGCAACACTACTCTCAGCATGTTCTTTGTGCTCTCTAGAAATGTTTGCATAAGCATAGGCTAAAATCAAATATGTTGGACAACATTAGAATACACACAACTATAGTCCTACATCCCAATAGACTCAGAGAACCTAGAGCTCTGATACCAACCAAACTATGATGCACAACTCCACACCAAGCTAGATTATTCAAAGAAAACCACCGATCAAAAACCAAACATCATAATATCAGAAAACAAGGTAAATTAAAATTGATTCAAACATCACTATTAAGAGAGGAAACATATTACAACAAGGACTGGTTCACATGTACATGTCATATATATACAACCAATGCATTGTGCCTCTCGGGACCTAAGAGTACATGGATGACATGTAGGACTTAGTGTAACACTAGTGGCTATGGAACCTTCTGCATTAACTAATCTCCAAGATGCACTTCCTCAACATCACGATCCCTACCACATTGCTGACAACTTTCTAAAAGGGTGTGGAAACCACAAGAGCGAGACCCATGTCCCAAAAAGAGATATAACTCTCTGTCACCAATTATTGATTACAATAGGTTATGTTATTAAACACGATGAGAATGTTTATGCAGTTTTAAATGGATTAACAGATTAAGCAATGATAACATGTTAAGAAGATCTAACACATAATACATAAAATACTTGATTAACAAGGTACTCAGGATAAAAAATGAGATGATCATTATCAAAGTAGTTGTACAAGATAGAAACCAAACAACATTCTAGAAGAAGGCACGGGTAAACAACCAATGTGAATTGTGTTTAACCCTAAAAAAATATAATACATGGCTGAATTATGTTTTTATTAAGCCATGGGGAGAGTGAGGTATACCACTCAAACTCCAACTGACCACTACAAAGTGATATTCATTTCTAAAAGGTCTAGGAGTACCAGCATCCTAAGATCTCCCACCCTCAGTCAGTACGAGTGAAAAGATAGTGACACAACAGTCAAGCTATCTCCAATGACATATAGTCAAGCTACTAAACACCATCCCATACTTGGTAGAAAGTTCACAGTGCTTGAAACCTTGGTATATACCACCCTATCATCCAAATTACAAGTGCAGTTGTCCTCAATCACATATGTACAAGTATCCATTGTTCTCACACTGAGGCATGACCACAACAATCCTCTAAAAACTTGAGATTTGGATGCCAATGATGTATACTCCCTGCATCCCATAGACTCAAAAGTATGTGATGTAAGTTTCTCATAGGAATACTCATTTTCCCATTCAGTGAGTCCTGACACTAAATGGTTCTGTAGCTTAGGGCAACTACAAGATTAAGGTTTCACTTGATTAGTTATTTCCAATTGGGTAAATTAAGTCTACATCATGCAAGTGGACATACAAACCCTAATTTATTTCTATCATACATTGGTATATAACAACTTTAGAAGATATAAAATGTATGAGATAAGATTCTTGATCACAATACTACATGATATTATTTCACTGTAGTTCATGAGGCTATACTTGTCATCACATCATCACAGGGTATAAATCCTTGTCACATCATGAAGAGGATTAGACCTCAATTAGGGCTCAACCATGCCCAAAGGTCATTTAGACCATCACATCGTTCCCTATTGGAACATCATTATTCTTCCATGCCTCAGAACAAGGCTCAACAAATCATCATCATACATGTAACATGTAATTTTAACATAACAAGGATTTATGATGTTCATATACCATCATATTAGGGTTTCAACTACAATTAAGAGAGTATGTCATCAATATAGTAATCATACAAGAAGTTGGGAATGATTAATCACAATCCGTTATTTGAATTTAGGGTTAGGTGTAACAAGGTATGATACATTAGTGGTACATGTCCCTCATGATGATGACTATTAGCTTATATACATATGAGGGAAAAGGTAATACTAAAAATTTATAGGTATTGCACAATCGATTCTTCATCAATTAAACCAAACAATAAAAAACAAGAGCTTCACCATGACCATCAGATGTTGGATAAATAAAACCATTGGTTGTAAATCCAAAAAGATCATCGACTTTGAAAGAAGTCCAACCATTGTTTGATGAACCATCATCTTAGGGAAACCATTCGTTGATGAACCATCAAGTCAGGGAAACCATTGGTTGATGAACCATCAAGCTAAGGGAACCATTGGTTGATGAACCATCAAGTCAGGGAAACCATTGGTTGATGAACCATCAAGTTAGTGAGGCCATTGGTTGCCACCATTGACCCAGTGAGGTCATTGGTTGACACCATCGACCCAATGAGGCCTTTGGTTGACACCATCGAGTGTTGAACCCATAATGACCATCAAGTTTGGTCAATAGGAGGTGAAACAAGCTTCAAAAACCATTGGATCAGTAGGAAAAGAAGACCAGCGGGTTCACCACTCAAAGGGGCACTAAGACCATTGTTTCTTGAGCACAAAAGAGTCCAAAATAGAAGCTTAAGTCATGTCCATAGTTTTTCATAAGAAGTACTAGAAAAATAGCACCAAGATCAAAACCATCAATTTGTAAAACAAGAAGGAAATCAACTCCAAAACCCTTAAGCCATAATCATCATTTGAGAGGAAAACCCATCATTTGAAACATGGAAGCTAGGAATAGAGCTGCCTCTACCAAGGAAGATTTGTGTACATGGTTTAGGGTACATCCAATAAAATTAAAACACCCAATAACTACCATATAAGCATAAACCCAAGGAAAAGATGCTACCTTTTTACTTAGAACTCTATTTTTAAGCAAGATATAGCATATGCAAGCTATAAGTAAGAAATAAACATGGAGAAAGTTATATAATTAGCCTCTAGGAAGAAGAAAAAGCTCCAAACAGCAAGCTACAATGATCACAAGAGGAAGTATACCCTATCTTATCACTCCACACGATCAAGAAAGCCTCTTCTACAAGAAAGAGAGAAAACCCTAGATCAAGGTAGCAAGGAAGGAGGGTTCTTTAAGATCTAGAGCAAGATCTACCATGGAACTCCATGGTCATGACCAAGAATAAGAAAGAAGAAGGTAAGGCACAATGAAAACGAAGGGAAGAGGGATATCTTAGCTCCGCACCAAATGAGGGTAGATCTGAACCCTAGCTGCACATGCAAGGAGATCAACCACCTTCTTATACCTTGGGTAACTTCTTCTCCACTATATCAAGGAGGATGAACATCTAGATAGAAAGGAAGAAAATGGAGTCCAAAAGGTTCGTTTGCATGGAAGGTATACAGTTTATATGCTATGGGTGAGAGAGAAGAGAAGACTAAGGTGTCCTAATATGTTTTCCAAGAGTCTATGGCCAAGGGACATCACATCCATGCAAGCAGCAGCTCCATCAGTTGTGGAGTCTACTGGGACATTGGATATTGACCCTCCTAGGATGGATATCAAGTTTCATCACTTGGTGATCGTCATTTGATGAAACCTTAGGTCACTAGGTGGAAAATCATCGATTGGTCACCACTTCCAAGCAAACCATCGGTCAAAGGGACCCCAAGAGAGAATATCATCGACCTACCACCTCTAGAGAGCACCATAGGTTGTCCCCACCTAAGGATGACCATCTTTTGTCCTCCATCTAGGGGAACCATTGGTTGGGACTCTCAAGGTAGCTCATCCATGAGAGCCAAAACCCTAACTCACCCTATAGCGATGTCACTGCCAAACCAAGGCACATGTAGGAACCCCAAGACACAAGCAACTCATGAAAGGTATGAAAACATGTAAGGAACATAAAACATGTGACAAATTGTAAGAAAACCTTAGATATGGGTAGATTGTAGGAAAGTCCAAAACGTGCACAAAATTGCATAACTTGCTCAAACAGTGTCCAAACTGGATCAAACTTGAAACTTACGCTTTTCACATGATATAAAAGCACATAACAAGGTTAGATTAAGCTTTTAAGAAATTAATTAAAGTAAGGAATTTTTTTCAACCACTAATCGAGATCTGGGGTCTTACAACCTAATTATTAAGATTTTGAAGGATGCAAAGCTCAAGGAACTTTCAAAGTTTAGACCTATCTACCTTTGTAATGTCATATACAACATTGCATATAAGGTGCATGCTAATTGACTAAATACTCTTAAGGACAAGATTGTTTCTTAATATCAGAGCTTGCTTGTCTCCCAAAAGAATGATTACTCTGCTTCACATTTTCTCTTGACCAGATGGTCATCATTCGTCACAAATAAAAAAATCAGAGAGCATCGATATATATATGGAAACTTTAGTCTTTTCAATGCATTAATCATATAAATCTTTCCTTATCCAATTGAGAGTTTATTTAATGTGCAACCCAAATTTGATAGGTTATATAATTGAGGGGTGAGGAATCTGATTTTTCCATTATTTTAACTATTAACACTCCTACATTTACCAAAAATCAACTTGAGGTCTAAGAAAACGTTTCATATATTTATTGATTTCTTCATTATATGATGCTCAAAACATATTTATAGTGCTTCATTCCCTATTTGTACACATACGAAAAATCTAGAAAAATAATTTTAAACTTGAACCTATCAATGTGGAAATTTTGCATAATTTGACCCATCATAGGTTGTTATCTCAATTATGTGTATTAAAGCCTTGAATAACTTTTTTATTAGTTAAGAGTTTATAATTACATATCTTGAGAATTTCAATACCATCTAAGTTTAAAATGATTCCAACTTAAATTATCATAAGATAAAGATGTAAATAAATATGTAACTTGAGTTTGTCCCCTAAATCTTGAACAAAAAGTAAGGGGTGAGTTCCCAACATTTCTTTCTGGAGCTCCCAAGTTGTCTCCTCTAAACCATGATATTGCCATAGAACCTTAACCAATTCAATCTCTTTGTTCTTTAGTTGTTTCACTCCGGAGTCAAGGATCTTCACAAGATACTCTTTATAAGTCATATCTTCATGAATCTCTATAGGCTCTATCAAACGCACATGGGAAGACTCTTTCACATATTGCTTTGACACAGAACACAAAAAACATTGAGGGTCTTATAATAAGTAGGGGGTAAAGCCAAACAATATGCATAATCTCCAAGCTTGTATAAAACTTAAATTGGGCCCACATAATAAGGACTAAGCTTGCCTTAAATCTTCGACCTTGTAGTGGACCTAATCAATTTAATTTTTAAGAAAATATAGTCACCAAATAAAAATTTCACATCAATCATCATCTTATTAGCATACATTTTTTGTCGATCATGAGCCACTTTCTTCCATTTCCTTTTTAGACTAATCTTGTACATCAATTGCATATCAGTTTTCATAAGGGCATGCGCACCCACATCATCCAACGTAAAGGGGAATGACATTGTCAGCCATAGAGAGCTTCGAAGGGTGGTATACCAATGCTTCCTCGATAGTTGTTGTTATAAGAAAACTCAGACAATGGGAGATACCTATCCCAAACGCCTTCCCAGTACATCACACAAGCTTGTAAAAGATCTTCTAAAATATGAATCGTCCTCTTAGACTGACCATCGTGAGAGGATGGTAAGCTATACTGAAATGTACATTTATCCAATCCTCTTCTAAATATGCTTCCATAATTGAAAGGAAAACTTAGGGTCCCAATTAGACATAATAGACCTCATCATTCCATGTATACAAACTATCCAATCCATGTGTATATGTTCCATGTTAGAAACCTTATAGGTGGTCTTGAAAGTTAGGAAATGGCATATTTGGTAAGTCGATCAACCACATCCCATATTGCATTGAATCTTCCCCTTGGTTTTGGAAATCCTGTAACCAAGTCTATTATAACATTTTCCCACTTCCACACCGGGATCCCAAGAGTCTAAGGAAGTCCATCAGGTCATTGATGGTCATTCTTTACTTGTTGATAAGTCAAACATTTTGCAACAAAAGTAGCAATGTCCTTCTTCATATTTCACAACCAAAAACTTCTATACAAATCCTTGTACATCTTTGTAGTTCCAGGGTGAATTGTGTATTTGAATCGATGGGCCTCACTTATCACCTTCTATCTCAAGTCATCAATACCACATATCCATAATCGGTGACAAAAATGAATTGTACCATCACTTCCAAAAGAAAATTCTAAAGGTATCTTCTCTGGTTAGAGTTTCATCTCACTAAGGTCATGACTAGTCATTTGTGTCAGAATGACTTTAGAAATCCAAGATGGGGTAAACAGACAAACTAGCCATGTGAAAGTACATCATCTCTGCAACAGAACCATCATCATTATCTTTCAGGTTCTCCAACTAGAAACATGTTCCAGGCTTCTCCATACAAAACAATGGAGAGATGCACAAACAACATCCTTCTTTTGATTTAGGGAATTTACAACAACATTTTATTTCCCAGGATGGTAGGTGATAGTAAAATCATAATCCTTCATATGCTTCATCCAATGCCTTTTCTTCATATTCAGACCCATTTGTGTCATGAGGTAACGAAGACTTTTATGATAAAAAAAGACCTCAAACTACACTCTAAAGGGATAATGTCGTCAAATCTCGAGAGCATGAACTATGTCAGTAAGATATAGATCATGAGTCATCCTACTTTCTTCATTTGGTTTTAGTTGGCGTGAGGCATAATCTATAACCCATCCTTTTTGCATAAGGATACAACCCAAACCATGTTTAGATTCATATGTATAAATCAAATAGGGTTTTCCTTCGACATGTAAGACTAACATAGGGAAAGATGTCAAACAACACTTTAGTTCTAGAAAACCCTTCTTGCATTCTAGGGTCAAAACAAATTTAGTATCCTTGCGAGTCAACTTGGTCAGAGGAAGAGTGAGCTCAAAAAAAATCTTGATAAAACATATTTAGAATCCTAAAGACCCAAGAACTTTGCATCTCAGAAGGATTCTTTGGATATTGCCACTTAGTCACCACTTCAAATTTTGCTAGATTCATAATGATGTGATCGATAGAGATCACGTGGACTAAGAACATAACGTCTTCTATCAATAATTCATATTTTGAAAACTTGGCATAAAGTTGGATCTCACAAGAGACTATATAACAATCTATAGAAGTTTTTTGGTGTTAGTCCATTTACTCAAAGTAGATAAGAACATCGTCAATGAATACCACCAGGAAATCATCAAGGTAAGGGTAGAAGACCTAATTCATAAGATCCACAAATGTAGAAAGGGCATTAGTCAACCCATAGGGCATAATCAAGAACTCATAGTGCCTGTAACGAGTACGAAAGGTTGTCCTTGGCATATACTCATCTTTTACATGCATTTGATAATGTTCACTACACCAATCCATCTTAGATAAAATAGTAGCTAACTTCAGTTGATCAAACAAGTCACCAATGCACAATAACAGATATTGGTTCTTTATTGTCACTTGATTCAACATCCAATAGTGTATGCACATTCTTAGTGAACCATCCTTCTTCTTTAAAAAATAACACGAAATCTACATGGATATACATTATGAAAAACAAACCCATGTTAAGAAGTTCTTGCAGTTTCTTCTTGAGTTCTATTAGCTCCACAAGTTCCATATGATATAGGGGTTTTGAGATAGGATCAGTTCTAGGTATGAGATCAATGGAGAACTCAACTTCATGGGTAGTAGGAATATTGGGTATCTCCTAAGGAAAAACTTCAAGGAATTCTCAAAAAACTTCTATGTCCTCCAACAGAGGTAACGATGGGTCAAGGATTATGGTCACCAACTAGGCTCAACATCCATGTGTGATAGGATTTCAATTTTTATTGTCAAGATTTCTACCCTTTATACATGGTCTCTCATCATCATAGTGTAGTGAGATAACCTTTTCTTAACCTATAAACCAAGCCACATTAAGCATTTTCAACCAATCCATGTCTAGAATGATCTCGAAGGAAGTCATGTCTAGGAGGATGAACTCTTTTACAAAAATATTGCCATTTATGTAGAGGTCAACAGGTGGGACTTTTAGAAAAGAAGGTCATACCCTACTACTAGGGTTCTGGACATCAAGAAAAAAGATCATATATATATATATATATATATATATATAGGTTCTAGATATAACATCTTAGCACATTTAGCAGATATAAGGTATTTGAAGATTTGGAGTCAAACACTTTCATTAGATGTGGATTCAGATGTATTTTATCTTCAATTACTTCATTATCATCCCCAACATCCCAATCATCCATTGTGAAGAGACAACCAACACGCTGGGTGGGCTCCGTCCCTGAGGTTCGTTTTTCCTTGGAGGTCATTTTGGATGATGTTGTGGTTGTTGGATAGGAGTTGGGTGTTGCTAAAACTTGGGTCACTGAGGCATGATGTGCCCAACCTGTCCACATTGATGAAAAATAACATGCTTACCTTCCTTAGATGCCCCAAGATTCCACATTGGGTATCTCCCTGGGGGTGATGATGTGCACAATGGTTGCACTTATCACAATGTTGATCATTACCAAAGTTCTTCCTCTTATTGTAATTTGATGGATCTTGAAATCCAGGGTAGGACTTAACAGATATGGATATATCGATCATCTATTTGAAGGTGAGAGAAATTTGTTGATCAGAGTGTGACCCACATGGTAGTTGAGTCCTTCCAAGAATAAAGTATCCCTACAGTCCTCACTCAAACCAGCATCATAACACTCAAGAAAGAGGAACTTTTCACATAAGTGCAGACAAATAGATAACCTTGCTTCAAGCTATAGAACATCACTTCCTTCCTCCTAAAAGTAGAAGTAAATATGTAGTTATCATGAAAAAATGCCAAGAATTGTTCCTAAGACAAAATAGAGGTATTTTAAGATCGGGCCATTCCATTCCACCAAACTCATGTTGGTCCATCTAGCACATACAAGGTGAACTGAACATTCTGGTGAGGAGGGCATGCCATACCCTAAAAAGTATGTTCTAAGGCTAGAACCCAATCATCTTCCTTGTCAACCATCTCAAGTTCACCTTCCCCCTTGAAGTAAGGTCATTGCATCTTCAAAAGTCAGTCAAAGAGTACTCCTTTTGTTTGTTAATAGTAGGAGGTGTGCTCAGCTGTCCCACCATTGTTGTGGTGAGAAACTATCATAGCAAAGCTAACTTCTTCTCATGAGAGATGCATGTCGGAGTAGAAGAGGTGGGGTTGACAACACACTAAGTTATAGGTGTAGTCTGAGAGGTCAAATTGTTCAACATAGGGGGATTCACTGATGGCATGCTGAAATGGGGTTCCTTGGAGTGGTGTCATCCATCCAATCAGACTGAGGGGTAGCACTGGTGTCCTAAAATAGGTAGGTTCTCCTAAAACATAGGTATAACTTATTAGGAGGGAGAATTTTGAGATAGTTAATTTACCAACCACAAACTGGGCTCTGATACCATCTTGTATGGAGTGATACCCAAGAGGGTATCCACTGTTGACTTAATGCAATAAAAATAAAGCATACAACCCCATTCATACAAAGCCACTGGAATAAAAGTACTCAACTAAAAGGGGTGCTCAATATTTTCTCAAACAAATTCGTAATGTAACATAGTATATAGAAGCTGAAAGGTAAATCTAACTATTTGAAAGTTTTATCCAAGCTAGTTGAATGGGCCACAAGGGGAATCTAACAAGATAAGAAAATCTAAACTAGTGGAGTAGTTACAATGGGCAACCTATCCATATCAAACATTGTCATGCTGCTAGTCCTAGGAAGTAATTCCTACTTCTAGTTCCTCAAGTTATTTGACTCCTATGTGGGATGAAAGAAACACATAGAAGAGGTAACAAACAAAAGAAAGGACATCAACATAAAACTGATTATGTGTAGAGTGTTAACAACTAGACATTAGATAAGGCAATGGCATATCAAATTAGGAGATTTCAATAAAGGGAAGTCCAGAAGAGATAAGTTTCAAAAGAATTAACATGTCAAATAGATGAGGAATATAATAATAGGAAATTTGATTACAAATGAGGGAATCTTACCTCAACAAATTTTCACCAAAATATAACCAAATACAAATTGTGCATGCAAATATCACTGGACTAAAGTCATATATAGTACGGTTGGATAGCATAGGGTCTCATCTAAAAAGTTGGTTGGAAAAGCACATGTTGGGAGAATAAGTGTATCCTATATATTTATCTAGTGGAAAAGCGCACTTAGGGCAGAAAAGTGTGCTCTATGTATGGTTCTACTCATGTACCACTATTAAAAGTAAATTTAGTACAATTCAAGCACAAATAGGGAATGGAAAGTTTATGTGCAACTAAATCTCAATATAGTTCCAGCACAAAGGATGAGATCGTCCATATCAAGATTAGATCATATGACCATCATTAATACAATCATGTTATTTTAGTAATAAATTAGTGATATTATCCCAAAAGAAATGGATTTCTAAAAATGATTCAATTGAAATTAAAGAGTGTTCAAGAGATCCTTCATATGGGAAAATTATTTATTTTTCATGATATAATGTCCTGATAAATATGGAGGATGCACATGCCTTGACTTGGATATTTGGATTAGAGAGAAAATGCTACCCTCACAAGTTTGGGATTCCCTAAAACCTACAAATAATTTTATTTACACATATTAGGGTTTAAATATGTCTTATATCATTCATACTTAGCATGATCTTTCTAAGAGGGTATAATTTCCTAATTCAAAACATAGATTCTTCTTATATTCATGATTCATAATTTTTGTTCATTAAAATGTACTCAAATTTTGATAATAGAGTAAGAGAGATACAAACCCTAAAATAAATCCTTTAAAATTATTAGAATCAGGCAATGAAAATCAAACCAACAACCCTATATTCATACTTAACATGGTCTTGCTAAGAGGGTCATAATTTCCTAATTTAAAACATAGATACTTCTTATATTCATGATTCATAATTTTTGTTCATTAAAATTTACTCAAATTCAAGTGTGACTCAATACATCTATCAAGAACAAGGGAGATATTTCTAAGGCATGAATCAAAGCTATCTCCATAGATGGAGAAGTCATGCATGAACACTTCCATGATGATTTTGGTCAATCTTGCAAAGATGGCTGACATACATCGTTGGAAGGTGGCTGGTGCACTGCACAAGCCAAAGGGCATCTGTCTAAAAGCATAGGTGCCAAAGGGACATATGAAGGTGGTTTTCTCTTGATCTAGAGGATGGATAGGAATCTGGTAGAATCTTGAGTATCCATCTAGATAACAATAGTATTGTTGATGGGCTAAGATTTCCAGAACTTGGTCTAAGAAGGGAAGTGGGAAGTGGTCCTTCCTAGTTGCTTTGTTGAGCTTCTTGTAGTCAATGCACATTCTCCACCCTGTGACAGTGTGAGTGGGAATGAGCTCATTCTTCTCATTTCTAATGACAGTGGTCCCTCCCTTTTTGGGAACCACTTGAACTGGGCTGACCCATGGGGAGTCGGAGATGGGGTAGATGATTCCTGCAGTCAAAAGTTTGATCACCTCTAGACAGACAACTTCCTTCATGTTTGGGTTAAGTTTTCATTGTAGATCTCGAGAAGGTTTGTTGTCTTCTATCATTGGGATTTTGTGAATGCAGATGGATTGATCTATTCCAACTAGATATGTCATTTTGTACGACAGTTCCTCTTTTCCTAAGTTCACCCATAAGTTTGTTTTCTTGTACAAGAGTAAGGTCAGAATTTATGATGTCAGGGCACGATTGTTGTTCATCAAGAAAGACATATTTCAAAACTATGGGAAGAGTCTTCATTTCTGGGTTCTTGGGTGGTTCAGGCTTTTCTTCTATGGTGGATATCATTTTAAGGTCCTCAATTTTAGCATTAGGGATCTCCTCAAAATTATCTATGTGAGCCTTACATTGATCTAATTGTTCATTGTCAAAGTCACATTCAGGTGGGGTTAGTGAGGGCTGTGTGTAGGGGGTCATCAACTAACTCCCATTCCCACCTTAGTTGGGAAAATTTATCAATGCAGTCAAGGAGGTAGACCTCTTCCTGGAAACTAGGCCCCTTCATGCTTTCAAACACCTTAAACTCTAGAGTTTGCTTCCCTAATCTTAATAAAATGGTATCAGCCTCAACATCAATCAAGGCTCGAGCTGTCTCTAAGAAAGGATGACCGAAAATGAGAGGGTAACACAAATATTCTTTTATGTCCATGATCACAAACTCACAAGGGACATAGGCATCTTTCCCAACCTTAACCGGAATGTCTTCTATGATTCCCATGGGTTTGGTCATGGATGAGTCTTCCAATTGTATGGTCATGGCTATGGGTAACATGTCATTGAATCCTAGTCTTTTGCAAAGGTTGTTGGTTCCTAAATCATCTAGGCCCTTTATACAGGAATTATCACCTAAGTAGCATCCAATTCCAAAAGAACCAGGGTCCTTCATTTTTAGGCATTTTACTTTGGAATATGTCTGAAGTGGTCCTAGCAAGTTTGATAGTCTTGTATTCTTTAGTACCACGCTTCCTAGTCAAGAGGGATTTCATGTACTTGGACTAGGAAGGCATGTCTGCTAAATCATCAGGGAAGGGAATGTCGACATGTAACTTTTTCATAGCATCCCTAAATTTCATGAAGCAAGCATCGGGCGTTGTTTGTTTACGCGATCTTGGTAGGGAGGTCGTGGTTTGTAGATTGGTTCTTCAGCTTTTGCCTGAGGGGTTCAAAGATGGTTGGTTGAGGTGTAGCTTCAGGTTCAACAACTACCATGTCCTCATCCTCGAATTCTAGAGGTGTAGATAAAGGTTTTTCTGGAGGGGGAAGGGAGTGCACCTTTCCCAAACGAGTGGAGACAACCTTGAGTTGTTCGGGGGGTTTGGGGTTGTTCTCGGGCTACCCGGCAAAAGTGCCGATAGGGGGTTTCTGTTGGGCAAACAAGCGAGCTAGCTGGGTGTCAGTAAACTTTTGATGAACTTGTTGGGCAATGATGATTTGTTCCAAGGCAGCTATCCTTTCATCAGATGAAGGAGTGGAGTAGGAACGTGTTGGTGGTCGAGGAGGCGGTTGATTGAGATTTTGAGGAGGGATGTTTAAATTTTGAAATTGTTGTACTTGATATGCTGGTCAGTTTGGGTGATTGCCTCAGCAGTTCCCTAGTTACCAAAATTCCTTTGATTGTTGTATGGGAACCCAGGTGGTGGTCAATTATTGTTTTGGGGGTAGGGAGGCTTTTGTTGGGATTGGAGTTGGCTAGAGTTTTCAACACCTGCAAGGTTCCCATATTGGAATCCAGGATGGTTTCTAGTTTGATTGGGGTTTTAGTAACTCTGGCCAGGTATGGTGTGAATAGAGTTTAGGTCCTCCAACTATTGTCCTAATTCAGGTTGCATGGGAGTGTTGTAAAGATATTGGCAGTGTAAGGTGATGTTATCATATCCTTGGTGAACATCCCTGACCTGGGTTATGAACTAACCCCAGGTGTTTTTCTTAATCATGTGATTAAATGCTTGTGGTTATCTATTTATAATGTAATTAAAGCTTCTGAGGAATATATATTTCCCTTTCTGTCCTTTTGAACAATGTTATAATATTGTTTTGTAATACAGGGACCTATGTGCAAATTACCCAATTAAAAGGGGTTAACTTGCAAATTGCACATGTTAAGATGTTCCTTTAGTGTTGAGACATCATAAGAGTGAATGTGATGAAGTATGATTGGTTCCCCAAGCTTGGGCACTGAGATGCAGCTTGTGGGGCAATCCTTGTGCTTAAAACCCTAATTTTGGTGTAAAGTGCAATTTACCCAAAATGAGGGATGAAACTTGTAAAATACACCTTTTAGAGTATATTTATGACTCTTGGCATCATTTAGAGTAAGAATGATGAATAAGGCACTTCAATTGAATAATCAAATAAGAATGATAACCCTTATAAATTAAATAATCAAGTTATAAGCCTAATAACCCTTCTATATGTGCAACTTAGTAAAAAGTTGGATTTCTTCACCTTTAGACCTTGGGTTTAAGATGAGTTTTTCTTAAGTATGGAAGGGAGAAACGTGTATTATAATAAGGGAAGGACCTATATGAGAAATGGAGAAACAAGTTGTCCTTATGTTGGAAATTCACCCAAAGTATATATACACCTTTTCTCACTTAGCAAGGATCGTTTCCTTCACTTCCCTTCTTATCCCCTTGCTTAGACCGACTTAGGACAGAGCTCTGTAGCAGAGGAGGACGGATAAGGAGTTCTAGGTAAGCTTTGGTCATCTTCTTGCTCGGATTCATGGAGGAATTCATGGTGCAAGGTTGGTTTTATGGTCTTCCTTACTTGTTTCCTCTTTCTAGCCATCTTTTCCCAACCTTTCCTTGGAGAAACACCCTTGGCCGACCTGTGGAGCTCAAGAAACCATTAAAGGCTTGACTCTTGGAATCTTGGAGCTCAAGGAACGACCTTAAGGCGGGTTTTATAACTCTAAACCTTTTGCTTTCTTATGCATATCTTTGTTCTTGCAATTAGTACTTAGTTCTTCTTCTTTCCCACTCTTCTTTGATTTCTTGCAACTAAAACCACGAAGAACAGACCTTGATCTGGAGGTAGAATAATATGGGCGTGATTACCAATGTTACTTTATCAAACGGTCTTGTTTTCCCCCCTTTGGCCAAACGGTTTGGGGCAAACGGTTTGCAAAACCGTTTGAAGGGCAAACGGTTTCACAAGGTCGGTTGGAGAAAACGGTCTCCAAGACCGTTTGAGGGCGTTGACCAAGAATTGACCGTTTGGGATTTCTGTTCATAATTATGTATTCTAATGACCCACCAAATTTGAAGGGTTAACTCCAAAGTAATGGTAGGTTGAAGGCCAATCAATTAGATAAATCGAATTGAATTAAGTGCTGATTTTCAACCTGATTAACTTGACCTGTTTGGGCAAACGGTCTCAAGACCGTTTGAGTGAGTTGACCAAGCGTTGACCGTTTAGGATTCCTGTTCATAATTATGTTGGTTGATGACCCTCCAAATTTGAGGGATTAACTCCCAAGTAATCGTGAGTTGAAGGCTAATCAATTAGGGAAACCTAATTGGATTAAGTGCTGATTTCCAATCTGATTAACTTGACCATTTTGGGCAAACGGTCTCAAGACCGTTTGAGTGAGTTGACCAAGCGTTGAACGTTTGGGATTCCTGTTCCTAATTATGTTGGTTAATAACTCACCAAATTTTAGGGGTTAATTCTCAAGGAATAATGAGTTGAAGGCTAATCAATTGGGCAAACCCTAATCGAATTTAGTGTTGAAATTCCAATGAATTGATTTGACGTTTTGGGTTTTCTTGCCCAAACGGTCTCAAGACCGTTTGGGGGATCATCCAAACGGTCTCAAGACCGTTTGGGGGTCACCCCAAGACCGTTTGGAGGTCTGGGGTCAAGTATAGTTGATCAATTGAAGGTCCAAAGGTACCAATCATATTGCAATTAAGTGCTGAATTGTTGATCAACTCGATAGACCAATCCTTGATGATTTCTCACTAGAATCCAAAGGATGGATGGGCCAAACGGTCTCAAGACCGTTTGGAACTCATACAAACGGTCTAAATACCGTTTGGAGGTCACCCAAGACCGTTTGGAGGTCTAGGGGTGAGTATGGTTAAGCAATTGATGATCCAATGATACTAAGTTGGAATGTAATCAATTGTTATTTTGGTGATCAATCCAATGATCCAAACCTTAATTAGTTGACTTGGATTTTGATGATATGATGGGCAAACGGTCTCAAGACCGTTTTGAGGTCATCCAAACGACCTCAAGACCGTTTGGGGTCAGGTCATGTCCCAATTGAATGATGGTTCAATAGGTTCAAATCAATTAAACCCACATTGAAATATGTTGAAGGGTTATTGATTCCAAACCCTAATTCGATTGAGTTAAACCCTAATTGATGGTCAATTGAGGGTCAAGTGAGGGACAAATCAGTTGAAGGTTGACCTATTAAACTCAATTAAGGTATGAGTATAGGTCCAATTGATGATTGGTTCCATGAATTCAATGATTGAAGGAATCAACATTGGAAACCCTAATTCAATTGGATACCTTATGAAGTGGAGGTCCAATGTGATTGAATCTTTGAGAATTAAGATGATGAATGTTATATTAATCCAATAATGATTAGTAATGATAATCAATGAAGGTGCAAAGGTTGAAACCCTAATAATACCTAAGGGGTTGAGAACCAATTCAAGGGAGAATTCTTAATTGTTTATAGGATTAATAGCTTGATACACTATGTTAACCATAGTAGCATGTACTTGATTGAAGGGTTGATGTGACCTAATCAAGTTAAAAGAATGAAAGATTAGAATACATATATTTATATATATATAAATATTAATCATGGAATGATCTTATGTAGAACGACCATGTAAGGGAGCACGGCCGTGGTAGCCTTAACTTGCACGACCGTGTAAGGGAGCACGACCGTGGTAGCCTTACTTTGCACGACTGTGTAAGGTGGCACGGCCGTGGTGTCCTATTAAGAAATTGAAAAGTTTTGGTATTGTGCTGACATTGTTATATATGCATGTCCTTATTTGTATAAGTCATACAGGTTGATATTATGAGGTGATCATAGCCAGGTATGAGTTATGATGTCATATTCCTTGAAAACAATTGAAAACATTTGGGAACTTTTAGGGTTAAGATTGCTTAATGCTTTGAAGGCTTAGATGGTTCAATGGTGGTTTAACCTAAACCCTAATGATACCTAAAGATATTAAGGGGCTAAGTAATTAGTAGCTTGACCCATGTTATGGTTAATGCTGAACATTACCAATGTACCCTTGAAGGGTTCAAGTAGATAACAACCCTTGATCAAGTAAACCCTAATGATTATAATGGGATGTCTTAATCTATGTTAATCAAAGATGACTTGACCTAATCTAACCTAGAGTGATGTAAACATCATCTAGTAGTGAGAGGAGAGAGAAGGCTCCTAATATGAAGTGAATAGTAAACCCTAATTATGATGTTTAATGAATCTTAAACTAATTTGAGGGCATCAATGATGATCATTTTCATACATAATGATGCTATGAGCTCAATCCACTATGAAGTGAATAGTAAACCCTAATTCTAAGAATAATAACATGTAATTTGAATAGTAAACCCTAATTTAGGGTGATCTGATAAATGGAGTAATTCAGGGTTATACCTTTGGGTATGAAACCCTAGCTACAAGTTGTAATATGACGAATCTTTATGCCTCGAGAGCTAAGAGGTTCTATAACCCTATGTTGAAGTAAAAGAATACAAACCCTAACTAATGAAGGATGGGGTATGTTAACCCTAGTCCTGGGTTATGCTTTCAAGTATGAAACCCTGTGAACAAATTACAATATAAGATTTCTTATGCCTTATAAGACAAAGGGATTCAATAACCTTAATTGAGTGGGGTAAACCCTAACTCTACTTATGCTTTTAAGCATGAATCTTCATGATTAAAGTATGAGATGAGGAATCATTATTCCTAATCATAAAGAAGGGGATTGAATAACCCTAATTGATGTAAATAAGGGAACCTAGCCTTAGTGTAAGCATGAAGGTACTATTCCTGAATTGAAAGGTTAATTCTGCTTTATAAATTGTTGATCTGGAAATGAAATGTTTGTTGTTGTCAATTGAATTAACCATGCAAGTTCTTATAAAAGGATGATTATATCCAGGTAAAGGTTATGGTATCATATTCATTGGAAGCATGTTATTAGCTTTGTGAATAGTGATATACCATGTTGCCTAGTTAAGTGACATCATATAAGATTGATAGGCTGTGAGAGCCATGAGTAACATCAAGGCCATGCTAATAAGATGACTTATGATAATTAAGGGTTTGAATACCCTATTCTTGAATCATAGTAATGAAATGGTTAAGAAATGATATCCAATTGATAATTGATGTGAGTTAGACTTGATACATTTAGTATTCTACTTTTATAGCTGTTGTTCTAATGATTAATGCTTGGAAACATGCTTGATGCTAAAAGAATGCTAGAATTTACCTAACTTATCAAGTATAATCATATCATGTAGAACCCTGACCATAGATCCATCATTGTCAGAGACCAAACGATGGTGAAAGATGTTTTCCTAAGGGAACTCCTGGAGCATATACTTTTGAGTATATGGGGGTATATGGACGCGAATATCCTTACGTCCTAGTGTAGGAATTGATGTAGATGTACTTTAATCTTTCAACCCTTCACTATATATTAATACTGGGTGATGTACCACAAATCTCTCGAAGAAATTACTAATACCATATCGATGAGAGATAAACAAGAAATCTTTCGATGACGATGAGAGTTCAGAACTCCATTGTAACTCTATAGCGAAGTTTCTAGAATACCCTGGATAGCTACTACAGCAGAGACACAAGATGTCCTGCAAGTAAATCCTCTTACTGACTGAGGAAGATGAGGTCATAAGAATCCGTCTCTTTTGATGACCTATGTATGGTACCGACGCGATTTTTATAAATGGTCAGTTGGAGTATGAGAGGTATACCTCATCTCCACAGGGCATAATGATGTTTGAAAAATATAATCACCCGTATAGTATAACTGCTTAGGTTGTACTATGAGAAACAATGATTGATGTTACATTGTTGACTTTAATAGTCTGTTCAAGTTTCTAGAATACATGTTCTACATATGCTTTAATGAAGTGATTGCTTAAGTAAATGTTGTTTTACTTATTACCAAACCTGTTGTTGATATTTTCAGTTACTTTGCTTCTGTTATTCCTTATATGCTATAACAAAGCTTCTGGTGGAGAGTTATAACTCTCGCTGGGACAATTATTCAAATTGTCTCACTCCCGTAGGTTTCTACTTTTTAGGAAGACGCCAAGGACGAAGGAATCCATTTAAGAATGAGCAACAACAGCAGCAACAGCATCGGGGGCAGTAGTGAATCTCAGGTGGAGATACTAACGGTCTAGTCTTGTAGATAGTGTGTCTTATGTCGTCTCTGTACTCTCAGGTCCTAGGAGTCAGTAGGTCTGAGGATTTTGGCATGATGCCTCGAGATTTTGTATCTTACCTTGTACAGTTAACAAGGTGGGTTTTGTTGTAATGCTCGAGATGTGTTTATTACAGAGATGTATCAATGGATCAGTTTGTAAATGACATATCATGTTGTTTATGAAAGAGTTTTTATCTTTCAAAGATCTCTTTACAAAAGTTTTAAATTTTTAGTGATTTTTGATAATTCTGCTGCTAATCGCTTCCGCATTCATTTAATTTGATTGTCAGTTTGGTGTCGGTCGTTTCACTTGGTAGATGTCACAAAGGGAGTCTACAACTTTTATTTGTTGGGGTAACTCTCTATAGGTGCCTATGGATGACTCTAAACGATCTTGTTTTAGAGCAATTAATTTGAGGCTTTCTACTATGCTTTGAATGTCATGATCAACTTCATCCTTGGCTATCTTAAGGTTGATCCCACCAATTCCCCTTCTAGTCCTTGTTTCAGAAGCACGTTTAACCACCTCCCATGCACTGGTCAGACTTTGGTGCATAAAATTTTCTCTAGATGAGGAATCAAAAAAAATTTGGTATCATCATCAACACCACGATAAAATATTTCTATGAGTTGGGCTTGAGAGATGTCATGATGAGGGCACTTCATAAGTAATTCCTTGAACCTTTTCTAAGCTTCTCCTAGATATTCTCATGGGGACATAGAAAAGTGAGTGACTTGTCCCCTGATTTCATAGGTTAGAGAAGGAGGGTAAAATTTCTCAAGAAACTTATTTTGTAGAACCTCCCAAGTTGTGACATGTTCCTCACTCTCCATGGTGTTGTACCAGCTACTAGCTTAACCGATGAGAGAGTATTTAAACAATATAAGCACTTAATAATGTATATAAAATGGACTGTCAGAATGGAAACTCGACAGAAAGAGGAGTAGCACTTCCAAAATGTTACTCGGAAGGCATAAAAAATGAGAAAAAAAAGGTTTTGCAAAAGTTTTTGGGGTTCAAGAAAACAATCTGTTGTCCCCGACAATGACACCAAATTGATAATGCGTCGAAGTTCACTACAAATTCTAAGATAATTATCCTAGATTTTGATCCTTTTTCTACTTTTCAATGAAGGTTAGTATAGAAGGGTCAATCCCATAGGGCAACATTTTTAAGGTTGTTAGTTGTAATCTCAATTGTTTTGAAGAACTTTTTATTTCTTTTTGGTATTTTTATTTTTAGAACAGAAAGTAAAGATTGGTTTTGGAGTTCGGTGATTATCACAAAAGCAAGAAGGAAACACAAGAATAAGATTTCGCTTAACAAGAAAAAAATTTCCCTATCACAAAGAAAATTGAGATGATTGTTTGCATAATATAACTATTATGAATGAAAGAATGGAATGTAAAGAGACCAGATCAAATGGTGATTGAATCAAGTGATGGGAAATCGAGGATTTTAGGGGTTTTCACCACCTTTTCCTAGGTGAGAATGAACTAAATACTTTAAAACAACAAATAAGATGAAGGCATGTGAATTAATTAAAACCCACAAAAGATGGACTCCACATGAGCCCATTGGTTCTGGTGCTCATTTTTCTTAGTTCATCATCTCATAAGAAGAAGATCCACGGTCATTTCAAAACCTCTATGTGAATGGTTTTAGTGTTCTAAATCTGGGATTCCATGGTCAATTCCACCCGGATTAACATATGACCAAATTGATTAATTACTCTAATAGATCATTAGTTCTTATACCAAAAGCCATATGAAGAAGTCATCCTTAAGGATTAAATCGATTCAAACCATGTCTAAGGGGTTATTCCCCTCTCCTCGATAGGAAAACTACTCGCTCATGCTTGTAGAGAAAAGGTAGACAGAGGAAAGAAGTGTTCTACCATATTCAAGACTTATCAAAGGATCAGTTCCTTAGGCTAGAGACAATAAAATGGCTGACTCTTAATTCCTTGCTCCAGCCTACAGAAGAAGAAGGAGAAGAAGACTAGATCTAAAATCAAGCAAGGTAAAAAAAATAATTAAAAGGAACACTTATCTTGAAAATAAATAGACTTTATTGATGAATAGAACTCAAGTACATAAGAACAATTGCTCAAAAATCCTTTATACAAAAAAAGATGTCTGGTGAGGAGGAAGTGCCCCTCCTTTTATAGGACAAGGAGGGGCTTTTACAACTAGGGTTGTGGGTAAAATGTGTGCCAAAGTGCACTACAATCACTAAGATAATTATCCTAGAGTTTAATCCTTTTTCTACTTCCCAATTAAGGTTAGTATAGAAGGGTTGATCCCATAGAACAACATTTTTTAGGATTGTTAATTATAATCCCAATTGTTTTGAAGAACTTTTTATTTCTTTTTGGTATCACTACAACAAAACTGCCCATTAGTGGCATTTATAAAAAAAAGCCACTATCTTTCTAATATACATGCATTTTTAATTAAAATGACGTTGAACCACCTATTATAGGATTTATAAAAAGGACATAACATTAAAGGCATTTTTATTTCTAATTAGTGGCAATCTTAAATTGCCATACCAAATTAGGAAATATTTTGACTTCCCGCTCCAAATTAAATTTCCCCTTCGCGCTGCACTCTCTGCTCATTCAGTCCGATGTTTCCGATCTCCCCCTCTCTCCCTGTACGACTTCCTCCCTCCCTGGCCCATCGTGCCCTAGGTCCGTTGGTGGCTCACGATCATCTGCAGACTAGGAGAGACTGGTGGCGCCTACTGTTCGCCAGTTGCCGTCCGTAGTGCCAATAGTTGGTGGCTATGGAGTGCCAAGTTGCTGGTGCCCTAGTGACACCTTGCCTGTGATTGCGAGCGTTAGTTCTTCCTCCTCTACCTATTTGAACTGATCACAACCGAAGCATACTCAGGCACCGTTCGTTCTTCCTCATCTGCCTTGGCGGACCGAGCCCAGGCGAAGCACCGCCACAGACTCAATCTGCCCCTCTAGCGTCGGTGAGCTTGAGTGAGGGACTCCGATCAATCCTCTTCAGGTAACCATCTCCGCACCCTAATCTGTTAACTAAGATGTAGCTTACATACCTCCTTCAAGGTCTCTTTCATGACCAGTGGCTAATAGGCATGTAAAGTGTCAACAATTCTCATGCTTGGACGAAAAATCTGTAGGTATCGATTGCCATGCCACTTGGAATTTGTTGTTCATCTGGAGGTTATCCTAAATCATCAATAACTATTAATGGGAAACCTTGCAGCAGAATAAAAAAATATATTCCGACTAATAACTTGTTTACCAATAGTACTCCACTCTTGTTTCCATCCATTTCAATTGACAATACTTAAAAGGTATTTGCCTTGGATCTGACTTCTGTTCTACATATATTATCAGTACTTTTTATCTGTAGTGTTATAATTTTGAAGAAAGACAAGAATGAAGAAACTATAGCACTTCAAAGATTTTAACAGAATATGACTTATAGAGTTCATGTAAACATCACATGTAATTAATCAGTTCCCTATTAAGATGGTGGATTGGTATTTTCTATTCGATGTTTACATGGTCTTCCCACAAAATCATTTGAGAACCTAGGTGATGTGAAATGCAACGATCAGTATAATTGAAAAGCATAATGTAGACATAATAATTCATAAGTGATCTCCTTAAAACAGACATAATAATTCATAATGTAGACTATAATAATTGTTGGTATAATGACACTCGCCTTACTTTCCATCTAAGTCTGATTTGTATTTCTCAAGTTGTCTATGAAAATATGTAACATCGTTATATATACTTATTGAAAATATATAACATCGTTATATATACTTACAATTGTTAGTACTAATATTTTGCAGTCTCTTTCCACCCACAACAATCACTATGGCCTGGGCCTCAACCCCCCTATCCTTTTCCCTGAAACAGAACACCCTAGACCATCGTACACTAGCACAACTCACCATCGTACACTAGCACAACACACACACACACACACACTCACACACACACACACACATATATATATATATATATATATATATATATATATATATATATATATATATATAGTCAGGCTAGAATACACTCGAGTGTACAGATCACACCGTACACCCCAATGGTGTTTGCCTATATAGACCATATTTTTTCAAAATGTAATCCATTGATCTTCATGGTTACAATAATAATAGGTCACATACAAAATTTGAGCTCATTTGGATGAGTGTAAGTCACTCATCTAAGGACAACAAAATCGATGCACAAAACTAATTTGAAATGTATAATTTTTGCCACCTTTAGATGCAAGACCTATAAATGTCCAAATGAGCTAAAATTTATTATACAGTATGTTCTTATGATAATTAAGAAGATCAACAATTTAGATTTTTCAAAAATTTATTGCATCTTCAAAAATGACTGAGGTGTACAGTGCCTCCGGTACACTAGCCTAACTATATATATATATATATATATATATATATATATATATATATATATATATATATATATATATATATATATATATATATATATATATATATGCAGATATATACATATATACATATATACATATATATACATACATATATATACATATATATACATACATATATATATACATATATATACATATATATATAGACATATATATACATATATATATATATACATATATATATAGACATATATATATATACATATATATATACATATATATAAATATATATATATATATATATGTATATATATATATGTGTGTGTGTGTGTGTATATATATGTATATATACATATATATACATATATATATATATATAGATATAGATATAGATATATATATATATATGTATATGAATATATATATATATATATGTATATATATGTTATATATATAAAACTTAACTCTCTCTATATATATATATATGTTCTAGCCTGACTCTCTCTCTCTCTATATTAAATTTTTATATACATATTTTTATAACTTTACTAAAAGCGAACATAATATTTTTGTCCACTAATTATACAATCATAATTTATAAGATATTATACTTTTTATGAATCATGAGATAGCATTCACATATCTTCTAGTTGTATATATATATATATATATTCATTCAATTCCCGCACGGGTAGCGATCCACTCCAAATTTGGTTACCTTTTTAGAGTTTCTTACTTTACACATGTAGAGGGTTGCTTTACCTTACAAATTATTATTTTTTATACATAAACAATTATATTTGTAATAACGATAACAAATATATTATTGTATATTTATTCCAGAATTTTGTTGTGTATTTTGCACGATTTTACTTTTTGAGTCGAATAGTTACTTTTTGTTCGACATTGCTACTTTTTTTGTTCACAGAGTTACTTTTCTAACTAAATAGTTACTTTTTAGACGACATGTGTAAGAGAATTCTAGGCTATCCGCATGGATATTAAAGATGAGCCATATATATATATATATATATATATATATATATATATATATATATATATATATATATATATATATATATATATATATGGTCAGGCTAGAATACACTCAAGTAGTTTTTCATGATATAATATTTTTTTTGAAAATCTAATCTGTTGATCTTCTTAAACATCTCGTGAACAACTCATACGCAAAATTTGAGCACATTTAGATACATATAGCTCATGTTATGAAGACCGCACAAATTATGCATTTCAAATTAGTTTCGCGTGTCGATTTTGTTGCCCTTGGATGAGTGACTTACACTCATCCAAATGGGCTCAAAATTTATTTGTAGCCTAGTTATAGTATGACGGTGAAGATCAATGGTTTACATTTTGTAAAAAATAGTCTTGATATGCAAACACACTTGAGTGTATTCGTGCGATCCGTACAGTCGAGTGTATTCTAGCCTGACAATCTCTCTCTCTCTCTCTCTCTCTATATATATATATATATACTCATTCTTTAGATGTGTTTCATTTATTTATATCGTGAAAATACTCATTCTTTTTCAGAAGTGGGGTTTTAAGATAGATGTAAAATTAGAATTAAATGCAATAACAATTAGTAATGATATTTGTTTAATAAGACATGTCCTATAGAAACTTGGCAGGATCCAATAGGATTGTATTATGGTATAAATTTGAGGTTTTTTCTCCTTATTTTTTGAAGAGGTTGGATTTTGGAGAGGAGTAAGAAGAAGATAATGCATTGCAATTAGTTATGTTATAAAATAAGTATAAGACTTGTCATATACTGCGGGCTACCGTACCGTTAGGAATCATGAATAGGTTGTTGCGTCCGCATGAATTTATTTGACGATTTAAACATAGTTGACACTGTTCGATGCGTGCTATACATGTAATAGAAAAGGGTTTTACGACCATCACAGGTAAGGTAAGTTGATTCATGGGACGTTACATAGAACTGTGAAGCTCTACCTCTATGCTAGTTAGTCCCTAATTGTATCTTAGAAGTTGCAACCCTTGTAACATCTATTGTTCGTAGAATTTTACAATTAACATCTGTTATCACAAGGGTCTAGTCATTCCTTTGCAAACAAACCCACAAGGTCCATCATTTTTAGAATCTGTTGTCCCTAGATTCAAAACCGTTCAAGTTTTTTTCAAGATTATATTACTTTGAATGAATAATAATTGATTGTATATTCAAAATCATGGTGGTTGTTTTCCACAAACGGAACATCCTAAGTTCGCCTTGCTAAATTATGCTTTTACCAAAAAAAGACAATAGGATGACTAAAATCCTTCTTACTTGACTTTAGGGGGCCGTTTGGGTGGAGCATTTCACGGTGGCATTGTAATTAAATATAGTGTTCTAAATCCCGGTCGTTATCAGGTTATTTATCAGTGTAATCAGCAATTACCGGTAGTCTGGGAGCAATATTTGTGACACGGCTGAATGTATCCTTCTGAATCACGCCAAAATCGGCGTAACTCAAAAATTCCACGACAGCCCTTCCGCTCCCCTGGACCCCGCTACATGCTCCTCTCTCGTCGCACACGCATCCCCCTTCCCCCTCGTCATTTCTTTCTCTGCCGCCTCCGTTCCTCCTCCTCTTCCCCCCTCCTTTGTTCTTCTTCGCACTAATCCTTCCTCCGCCTACGATGTGTGCTCCTCCGCTCATCTCCTTTCTTCTCTTTTTCTAGGGGAAGAAAATCTGCAGGATAAAATTTTGATTGTGCGAGTGTTCCTACTTTCTTACTGCAGATGTACATGCGATGGGTTTTTGACTACCCGAACAAAAAACTTTCGAACAACTGCAGTTCGATTTACTGCACTTAGACTCCTGCAATTTTCAAATACATATGTAATGTTGAATGCGCCATCCAAACGGGACCTAATAGTTCCTAGAGTAATGAAAAGTGGTGTAATTAGAGTTGGAAACACATCTCGGAGGTGGCCGGACACAACATAGTCGAGATAACAAGTTAGAACTAGTTAGAGTAATTAATACACGACGAAAGGAAATGTTGCTATGTCCACATACGTAGTTTGTCCAAAGTTGTAGTTCCGCTGTTGCGGGGTGTTTTATTTAATTCATATCGTGAAAAATGTTCAATCATTCTTTTAGGAGTGGGTCATTAAGATAGATGCAAGGTCATAACAGCAAACACAACAGCATAATTAAGCTCGTACTTCGTTATAAAAATCGTTTGTCCTTTGTCCAGTTAGGAATCATGCATTTATTTGATGATCTAAAACGAGTTGACACTGTTTGATGCGTGCTATACAGGCAATAGGAAAGGGTTTTACGGTCACCACAGGTAAGGCAGGTTGATTCGTGAGACGTTACACAGACATGGGAAGCTCTACTAGGAAAGGGTTTAACGGTCACCACAGGTAAAGAATCATGCATTTATTTGCGTTCCTTTTTACATCTGTTGTTCATGGAATTATTCTACTATAAATATCCGTCAATTCATTCTTAGTTATCACAAGCGGTCAGGCATTCCTTTGCAAACAAGAAAGCATAGGACCTGCTTAGTCATCGATAAACAGAGATGGCGGTTTCTCGCTGCTATCTCTACGTGATGTTTTCTTGTGTAGCATTTGCCATGATTTTAATCATGTCCACTTCCACCTCTGCTCAACCAGGTCTCTGTGTAGCTGCTTGTGAAAAGGTTGCCAACGATTGTGTCGGCAACTGTGCTAATGGACAAGCTGGAAATCAATGTCGCCAAGATTGCAACGACTCCAGGGATTCTTGCAGAGATAACTGTACTGGAACTCCCTCTCCGCCTCCACCACCGCCCCCACCTCCTCCTCCACCACCACCTCCTCCTCCGCCTCCACCACCACCCCCACCTCCTCCTCCACCACCACCTCCTCCTCCACCTCCACCTCCACCACCGCCCCCACCTCCACCCCCACCACCGCCCCCACCTCCGCCCCCACCACCACCTCCTCCTCCGCCTCCACCACCACCCCCACCTCCTCCGCCGCCCCCACCACCACCACCCCCACCTCCTCCGCCGCCCCCACCACCTCCACCTCCACCTCCGCCTCCACCACCTCCACCACCTCCTCCTCCGCCTCCACCACCTCCTCCACCTCCACCACCACCACCACCTCCTCCACCACCACCACCCCCAACAACGACTTTACAATGCAAACTATTATGTCTCTCACAATATTTTTCTTGCAAAGCTGGATGCGCCACAGTTTCATGCAGACTCAATTGTTCCAAGACTAAGTTAAGTTGCGATCTAGGTTGTCTCCATCGCCACAGTTTCATGCAGACTCAATTGTTCCAAGACTAAGTTAAGTAGGTTGTCTCCATCAGTCTTAAGCTCTACTCAGGAGAGCTAGACATGATATATAAAAGTGCTGGACTCTATCGAGTCCTACATCCAAGTACTCTATATGTGTGCTGGTTATTACATAAGTGTCTTACTTTTGCCTATTTGTGCACAACGTACTCGTCTAATATGTTATCATATTATATTGCTTACTAAATAAATATAAATCTGTTGTAGTACTTGTTGTCCTTCTGACTTCTATATGTGATATTTGTAATACTCATATATGAAAAAGTAATAAAGTGGACAGCTAGTTATCACTATTGCCCGTTTGATATATTCAAACAATGTTCCCTTGATATTATGTCTGCGTCCCATTGTAAAAAAATGTCAGTTCAACTTTTAAAGAATAATATAATATGAATCCCATTGCAAAACAGAAAATTTTCGATCAATAAAAAAGCGTTGCGGACAGTATGATCCCTGTAAAACTCAACAGCAGAATGGATCGTAATGTCAGTCCTAATCCCTGGCTGTTGTAATTTGGCTATCAATATATGACACCGCCCGGCTCCACTCAGCTGGCAACAAAATTAAAATGTAGTAGCTTTCATGCACACAAATATTAACATGTTCTATAACGGCCTAAACAATCCCAAATTGTTTCTTAGTGTTTTTGGCAACAAATCAAATGTTTGTGTCGATCTCAACTTTTTCAGCAGGGAGTGTGATTTGATAAGCTGATACCTTTTCCTATTTCCGAAAGGGCTATAGCAAGAAGGCTTTGGGACAAAATTCAAACAATCGTTACTTGTTAGTAACCTCTACTTTAAGAATATAAACAAAAGAATCCTCTATTCGATTCATACCCACATTCGGTAGCACTTTATTGCACGTGGAAAGTAGACCGTTGTTCCAGTCATAACTACAGTAGTCCAACATATGTCGTAGATTATCCATTAACAAACAATTTCATAAGAGCAAAAGGTCCAATTAACATTTTGTTAATGTAACGATTTGTGCACATACATTAACTTAACCATGTAAGTATGAGAAGTGATTTAAAGGTTGGACTAGTGATTTATATTGGTAAAAATGTAGACACGTTGGTTCTGGTCCTTGTGAGACTGTTGAGAAAATCAAGCGAGACATTGATGTGAGCAAGATTTTAGATCTGGGCTACACGCACAATTAGTTTATGATGGATGATAGGGTGGACGAGGTATACTTTAGTTAAGGAGAAACTTGAGAGAGGGCTTTAGCAACACAGGATTGGAGGTACAAGGTGTTTCATCTCCCGATCTATAAATTGACCATGCACTAATTTTTATATCTGTAGACATAAGGGAGTTAGAGAAGAAAATAAGAAAGAAAGATCTCTTTTTTGAGCCGATGTGTACTTTTGAAACAGTTGTGGTGAGGTTATCAAGAATTTTTGGGATTGCACGCTGATAGGGGACCTAACTATGAAACTAAGAGCTGCGACAACAAATTAAAATCTTAGGTGACTGCCCAATTTTGGAGATCAGAAGAACAAAAATCAAGATCACAAAGAAAATGCAAAGGGTAGAGTAGAAAAAGATGCATGTCAACATTGTCCTGCGCAAATGTGAAGAATTAGCAAAAAAGATATACTAGCGGCGGATACAGAAAGATGCACATTGGTGCAAATGAGCTTAAGCAAATGACTTGATGACAAGGGACAAGAATGTATCTTATTTTAATCACACATTATTTTAGAGAAAATAAGAATCAAAATTGAAGCCTTAAAGAATAAACAAGGGGATCTGGAGGACCGGGAATGAGGAGATGGGAAAATTATATATTGTTAGACTACTTTCAAGATCCGTTTAATTATAGAAACCCATCAGCTTTTTTGGAAGCAACTAAGAGTATGTAACATTTGATTGGCACCCAGATGAATCTCTCAGTAGAGAAGGATATTTCTAATGAGGTAATTTGGTATGTCCTAAATAAATGCATCCAAACAAGGACACCAAGTGATAGTATAAAAACTCTTTCTTTCAAAAACTCCTAACAAAATGTGGGAAGGGATATAGAAAATGACAAAAATGGTGGTGGAAGGAACTAATGATATCATAAAGGTTAACTACCTATGTGACGTCTAATGCCACAACAAACGAGATTACTCAAAGAAAACCACAGATCAACAACTAAACATCATATTACCATAAAATACGATAAATTAAAATTGATTCAAACGTCACTATTAAGAGCAGAAACATATTACAACAAGGACGCCCAACCACTTATATCATATCACATATCATATCAGGTATTTACATCTGTTATGTGGCCTTAGCCACAATCTGTATACAAAAGGACTGGTTTACATGTATATGTCATATATATATATATATATATATACAACCAAGGCATAGTGTCAAAACCACATGTCGAGATACATAGTCTACAAAATATATATCTCCCGAGACCTGAGAGTACAAGGACAACACATATGACTCTACTAAAACACTAGAAGCTATACAACTTTCTGTGTTCACTGATCCCCAAGCTGCTCTTCCTCAATCTCTACCATGTCACTGACGACCACCTGAAAAGGGTGTGGAAACCACGAAACTGAGACTCATGTCCCAATGACAGATACAACTCTCTGCCAACGATTATTGATTACAAAAGGTTATGTTATTAAACATGATAAGCAGGTTTAAAAAGTTTTAAATAGATAAATAGATTAATCAATGATAATAGGTTAAGTAGATATAACAGATAATACATGAAATACTTGATTAACAAGGTACTCAAGAGAACAGATGAGACTATCATTATCTAAGTTGTTGTACAAGATAGAAACTAAGCATCATACTAGAAGAAGGCAAGGGTAAACAACCAATGTTAATCGTGTTTACCCTAAACAGATATACTACACCACTGAATTATGTCTTTTATTAAGCCTTGGGGAGAGTGAGGTATACCACTCAAACTCCAATTGACCAATGCAAAGTGTTATTCAGTTCTGTACAAGATCTAGGAGTACCGACATCCTAAGATCTCCCACCCTCAGTTAGTATGAGTGAAAAGACAGTGACATAACAGTCGAGCTGACTGTAGTGACATATATTCAAGTTGCTAAACATCGGCCCGTCCTTGGTATAAAGGTCATGGTGCCTGAAACCAAGATAGACACCACCCTATCATCAGAGGTACAATTATAGTTGTCCTCAATCACATATGTACAAGTATCCATTGTTCTCACATCGAGACATGACTGCAACCAATCTCTGAAAACTTGAGATCTGGATGTCATGGATGTACACTCCCTGCACCTCGCATACTCAAAAGTATGTGCTCTGAGTTTCTCATAGGAATACTTGCTCCCCCATTCAGTAAGTCCTAACATAGAATGGTTCTATAGCTCAAGGAACTACATGATTAAGGTTTCTCTTGATTAGTTATTGTTGATTGGGTGAATTAATGTTGCACCAAATAAGTGGACATACAAACCTAAATTCATTTGTAGCATACATTGGTATCTAACAACTTTACAAGATATAAAATGTATGAGAGAAGATTCTTGATCACAATACCACATAATATTATTTCATTGCCATTCATGAGACTATACTTATCATCACATCATCACAGAGTATAAATCCTTATCACATCATGAAGAGGATTATACCTCATTTAGGGATCAACCATGCCCAAAGTTCATTCAAACCATCTCATCATTCCTTGTAAGAACATAATTATCCTTCCATGCCTTGGAACAAGGCTCAACAGATCATCACCATACATGTAACATGTAAGTTCAACATAACAAGGAGCTATGATGTTCATACATCATCATATTAGGGTTTCAACAACAATATAAGAGAGTATGTCATCATCATAGTAATCATACAAGAAGCTAGGAATGATTAATCGCCATCCCTTATTTGCATTTAGGGTTAGGTGTAACAAGGTATGCACATTAGTGTTACACATCACACATAATGGTGACTATTAGCCTATATACATAGCAGGGAAAAGGTAAGAATACAAAGTTATAGGTATTGGACCATTGATTCTTCATCAATAAAAGTAAACCATAAAAAACAAGAATATAAATCTTTGTGCAAGTATACGCTTTAATGAGTAGCAAGTCCTTAGATGTCATTCTTAGCTATATATATAATGAATATCTTTGTCTAGATGTCATTAGATGTCATTTATTTCGCTAATTCCATGTTTGTAGGCACACATAATGTTTGTGGGGCATACACATTGAGTAAACTATGTATAGGTTGTTTAATCAGTAGTTTGGCTCATGTGTAATCAATTAGGAGTGGATTTAGAATTTTATAGTTTGGGGACCAATAAAACCTTATATATATATTAGAATTTATCATAAGAATAAAATTAGGTTTTATATATATATAACATATATATATATATATACATATATATACATATATATATGTCTATATATACATATATGTGTGTGTGTATATATGTATATATATATGTAAGTATATATACATACATATATATATATGTGATAAACTCACATATGAAAAGCTTAGGTTACATCTACGCTTTTCTTATACATTTAATGAATATCTTTGTGCAAGTATACGCTTTTCTTATACCTAAACCATCATTTGAGACAAAACTCAGATATAGGTAATTATAGCAAAGTCCAAAACATGCACAAAATTGCATAACTTGCTCAAACAATGTCCAAATTGGACCAAACTTGAAACATACGCTAGTCACATGATATAAAAGCACATCAAAATGTTAGATTAAGGTTTAGGTACTTAATTAAAGTAAGAAAGCATATTTAATCACTAAGCAAGGTCTAGGGTTTTACAACCATAAACCCCTAATAAGGATTTCACCCCTAAAATCCTAAACAAACAAAGACTGTTACTTCCTACACATCTCCTCCTATAACTTCCCTTTCAAGTTTAGGTTACATCTCCTCCTATATCTTCCCTTTCAAGTTTAGGTTACATCTACGCTTTTCTTATACATTTAATGAATATCTTTGTGCAAGTATACGCTTTTCTTATACCTAAACCATCATTTGAGACAAAACTCAGATATAGGTAATTATAGCAAAGTCCAAAACATGCACAAAATTGCATAACTTGCTCAAACAATGTCCAAATTGGACCAAACTTGAAACATACGCTAGTCACATGATATAAAAGCACATCAAAATGTTAGATTAAGGTTTAGGTACTTAATTAAAGTAAGAAAGCATATTTAATCACTAAGCAAGGTCTAGGGTTTTACAACCATAAACCCCTAATAAGGATTTCACCCCTAAAATCCTAAACAAACAAAGACTGTTACTTCCTACACATCTCCTCCTATAACTCTCATGTGGCTTCCTCCACACCACAGTGATGCCACAAAGCCTTCACTAAGATTATATCCTTCTTCTTTGACTTCTTCACCATCCTATCTAGGATCAACATAGGACCTTCAACATACAACATACCCTGCTCCAACTCAACTTCCACCGGCTGTAAGACCTACTCGGTATATGGATGACACTTCCTTAGCATGGAAACATGGAAAACTAGGTGCAACATGTGAAACTTTAGTGGTAACTCAAGCTTGTATGCCACCTTTCCAACACGTGCCACAACAGGATAAGGTTCCATATACCTAGGAGCCAACTTACCATTCTTAACAAACCTCAAAACACCTTTCCATGGTGAAACAATAAGGTACACATGGTCTCCAACTCAAAACTCCAATGGGTTATGGCGGTCATCATCATACGACTTTTGCCTGTCGTGGGTTGCCTTCAATTGTTGTTTTATCAACTTGATCTTCTCTATATCTTGTTGTACAACCTCCGAACACAAAAGTTGATACTCGCTTATCTCATACCAACACAGTGGTGACCAACAACACCTCCCATAAAACACCTTGTACGATGCCATATTTGTACACCTCTAATAACCGTTCGTATAGGTAAACTCTATCAAACTCAGGTGCACATACTAACTACCCAAGAACTGCATAACACAAGCCCTTAAAAGATCTTCTAGAGTATGAATGGTCCTCTCTAACTATCCATATGTCTATGGGTGGAAAGTGGTGTTGAACCTCAAATGTGTCCCCATGGAAGTATGCAAACATTCTCAAAAATGACTAGTGAACTGTTGACCTCTGTCAAGCACTATGGTAACTGGGATACCATGCAGATGGACTATATCGTCAATATATATCTGTGCCAACTTTTTTGTTGTATACGTCATCTTGACAGGTAAGAAGTGAGCTGACTTGGTCAACTTGTCCACTATTACCCAAATGGAATCATGAATTTTGGCTGTTCTAGGAAGACCAACCACAAGGTCTATGGTGATATGATCCCATTTCCATTGTAGTATTGGCAAATGCTGTAAAGTCCCTATCGGCTTCTGATGCTCAGCTTTGACCTCCTGACAAATTGGACATCTAGCCACAAACTCTGCCACATCATGCTTCAAGTCTAGCTACCAATACAGATCCTTCAAGTTATGATACATCTTGGTAGGGATGTGAATGGGTACGGGTAGACCCCCAAACCCATAAATATGAACCCTTTAAAAACCCGTCACAGGTCTAAATTTGTATACCTACATACCCATGGACCTGCATACCCTTGAACCCGCATATATGCGGGTCCACTAATGGGTATGCTTGGACCCAGACCCGTAATACATAAATAATTATGTAAATAATATATTATTTATATCATAATTTACTAGTTCAACTAATACAATACTTGAGATTATATCTGTAACATACCAAAATCTGGAAACAAAGTTTAAAATTCTCTTTTTTCTAAGACCCTTTTCGATTATGTTCCTTTTTCTTAAATTTTTAAATTTATTAAATTTACTTAAAGTCAACTAATCACATGTTCTATCAATTCATTTAACATAGGGAGCTAAAGATAAAATAACCATTCACTCATAAGATTTGAAGTGTGAATATAAAAAATAATGACCTTGGCTATAGTTGGATACTCTAGAATATTCTTGGGAGTATAAGGGGAAAGAAATTGAATTAGTAAACTATAGTGTCACAAGTATTAATTAAGCATGTTAATTGCCTTAGATGAATTATCCTTTTATTAGGCTATTTAACACCCATTGATTAGTATTAACACCTTTTATAATAAAAAGAGTTTGAAGTCAGAAATATTCCCTTTTGCGGGTTCAATGGCCAGTCTACGATATTTGGGGGCCAAAGGATGTTTAATGCACGCTGCTTTGCATTGGAGAGACAATATAATTAGTCGGCCTTTATCATTTCAAAACAATTTATGTCACACTGGTTTTAGTTCACTGAATGCCACATACTAGTCATTTGGGTAATGCTAGTATTGTGGGACGGTTGTGAAATTCTATGCCAGAGACGCTTAGCATCGTCTTCAATAGCCAGAACATGGAAGTTACGTAGTGTTATAGTTCCTTCGCCAATTACTCTCATGCTGAGCCATAATTGCTCGTGGTCTTGCTAGCATCAGTTGTAGGAGAGCAAGATGCTCCCAATGAACCCTAAATTGGGGTCTGCGGTGCCCAATATGCCAAACGCCTAAATAGTCTCTGAGATGGCTGATGTCTCATCACCTAAACACCTCACTACGCCACCCTCATTGTTTCATTTTGCCCCAGGATCATCCACACACAAACAACGAACCTTCCTCTAGTACCCTCTCTACCCAATTTTCATTGTGCGCCACTGTGTCCTCACGTTGGAGTTGTTGTCATCTTTGACAAAGAACTGGTTGCAGTGTTGCCGTGGTCCTTCTTGGATCAATTCAAAGTAACTACACCATATCAGACTCCTGAGTACTTGATCCTGTATTCAGTTTGCTCTGGCTTTGTCCCGATAGATGGGTCGACAAGTTCCCCTATTTGTCTACCATGGCGACATTTGTTCTCATCTTCATATCAGTGTAGGTGAGTTTTCTGGATAGGGGTTGGAACCCTGATTTATGTATGTTAGTCAGCGGGTGTCAGGGATGTATTCGAGATGACCGACGCTGGCCATGTGTATCCCCTCCGCCATTTTATTTATTTTCTTTGAAGTTTAGTGTGCTTTTCACGACAACCGCCAGTGGGACAAGAGTTTAGTCCATTTTCCAGCAGCTTACCTATTTCTAGTGAGAATGGGGGGAGGAACTAGGATGCCTGGTGGAATCAATTCGATTGACACTCGTTTGTTGTTTACTGAATCCTATGATGCTTATATATATATGATTGAATGTTGTGATCCAAATTGTTTTCTTGACATTGATTTAGTTCTGCTACCCATACCGACCCACAAGTAGGTACTGCGGAATAGAGTTCCGCATCCCTGATCAGGCTATAACCTGATCATTCATAGAGTCACAGTTGTAAGCAAGGTGACTGAGGGGTTCACTACCGATTTGTGATTGCTTGTGCCTGAGATTTCTGCCATGACCTCTTCTGGGTTAATGCCAGATGCTTTTGCCTTATGATCCAACTTCAATTCAGAGGGATGCCCCAAACCTTGCAGGTTTGTGGGGGATAGATGAGCGACTGGGTGAGTATGTCGAGTTTTGATGATCGTAGGTTTTGACATGATTTGACGATGAAAACACTGTAAACTTGGACCCTGGTTTTGGTTGGTGTTAAGGTTTCAGGATAACAAGGATAGTCGATGACTCTGCAAGGGGGACTGTCAAGCGTCTTTGATAGGGAATTAGGCCGAGCGAAGTCCCACCCTTCGGGGCTATCTCTACCATGCACGGCTGATTGCCTCTGCATTTTGATCACATTACGCCGGATGATGTGGAAGTTTGGGATGTTGAAATCACTGCCTTGTTGTCCCAACTAACAAACTCCAATCATTAGCATGACTTAATAATCCATCGGGCACAAGTTTAACATAAACACAGGTTGCCTCTTATTTGATTTTGGATCTCAGTGTCTTTTTAGTTTGGCATCACTCGCTTCGATCGATTACATTAAAGTTTGAGAAATAAGAAGACATAGGCATTGTTTGCACTGATTGGATCTTAACAATAGTATTAGTTTGATTTAGTATATTGTTACTTGACCTATGAAGAGTCAAGAATATGTGGACATGTATGCATGCTCTGGTAATCAAAAGGTTTTTTGAGAATTCAGAGTAAGACGCTGGATCTAATTCTATGAATACATAAAGGATAATTTAGTGGGATAAAAGTATTGCATAAGATATAATGTTAACATTAAGTATGATTTTATGCATAGGTGGTGCTAGCCTTGGTTTAGGCCTAGATGTCCTAGTATTTGAGTTGAACAAGACTAGAGGTATGTACTCTTCTCTATTTTATAACTGGGCATTATATGACTAAATTTCCCTTAATGAGGCATCTTCTGGTATACTTGCTCTTGTTTCACTTTGACATATCCCATCCTCTTGGAAATATTATTTACAGGTTGAATTGGGTCAATGACCCCACATGTTATTGTGCTTGTCTTATGACACAAATGTCTAATGAATGATATATTTTGCCACTATTTTATGCAGGGTAGAATACTTGACTAGCTAACTATTGTAGATGCTTATGTGTAACCATTAGGGTGTGCTACTTCTAACCAAGGTGTGCTACTTCTACCCTTTTATATACATAGGCGTGCTAATTCTGCCTATGGGTGTGCTATTTCTACCCAAAATTTATATATAGGCCAATGACTCAGTGGTGTCTGGGCCCTACCATAGTTAATTTAATCCAATATATCTCCATGCAAATACTTGTGTAATGTGATGATTAATTGTGGCAAGATCTGTTATTTATTGGAATACTTATATTGCCTCATTCTTTTGAAAATTCATTTCTTTTGATAATTCTCATTGAAACTTACCTAGATTTTATTGGGCCCTTTTTTATGGGAACATCTTACTTTACTTTTTAATGCCCTAGTTAATCCTCTAATGTACATATTCAGTTTTTTCTTATACATATCTTGTTTTCCTATTCTTCTGGGTGTTCCCTCCACCCAGGTGTAGGTTCTAGATAGGATAAAGACTCAGGATGATTGCGAGCTAATTGATGGACATAAGGATATTAAACCTTTTTTTATTTTCTAACATGCGTGCATCATATGGCCTGTGCAATCATATATACAAACTTAGAATATTAGCATGAGTTTTAGATTTTGGGATGTTTTATGATAGTAGTAATGATATAACTAGATGTTTTAAGGTTATGCTTGTCTTTCCCGCAACATGGAGTTATCTCAACATAGTTTTTCTTGAGACACGCCATCCAAGGGTTGGATACTATCATAGCTAAACTTGTGATATCTTATAAATGAGGGTATGTTGAAGGAAGATATAGGTTTCAAGTAACGAGACTTGGGATTTCACCCTCACATACCCATAAGGTACCAATGAGGCTTATCTCCCTTGTTCTATTAAGGAATGATCACATAATTGGATCAGGTAACAAAATTGCATGCCATATTATTTTTCCCAAGGACATATGAAGGCACAATCATGTTTGGAAGCTATAGTGGATACTCCTTTTCTTGAACTTTGGATGTACACCAACTTTCAGTTTATGTGAGGTAGGTATATCTGGGGTTGATCTATAAAGAGTTGACCACTCCGTAAGCACCATCATGTAATTATTTACCTAGTGTGTGAGATGAGGAGCAGCTGACTATGTAGTTCATCTGGGCTTGTAATGATACCATAGATATAAACCAACTAGGGAAGTAGAGACATTAATCTCTTCTTATTATGGTTACTCAATCTTACAAATATTTTATGTTTTGAGATGTAATGGCCTAAGTCACGATTATAGGAATTGTGGAATGATGGAGGTGATGCGTAGTTGGACCTACTAGAAGTCAATGATATGTTAGAAGAAACATGTATCCCATCTTCACCTAGAATTGAGATATACTGGTTCTATGCCTCGATGATGTGTGTAGAGAAGCCTCTTGTGAAAATAAAGTGATGTTAGAGTGATAGTATATGTGGTATAGGGTATAAAGTGGTCGACTTGGTTCTGATATTGATTTTGGCACCAATTTGGATTCCAATCACAAGGTTTTAATCGTCCAACTTATTTTCATTATTAAATTATATTTACAAAAAAAAATTCAAATTTCATCGATGGTTTTGGAACCAAGTCATCACCACAAGGAAGTTGTAGGAGTAGATAGGCCTTCTTGTAGAAATCTTAGCATTGCATGTTCAACCCTCTGACCCTAGGAATAAAGAGAAAAATATACTAGCTACAACATAGTCGACTACCTCTCTTGATTCTTTGTATGGTTAGATAGTTCCTCTAAAGGGGTAGAGCCTTACAAACTTAGGTTTTTAACTTAATTTGATGAATAATTGAAATCAATGGTTACTAATATAGGGAACTGATTATTGAAGGGATACCACATATTATAACATTAGGATGAAGAGACTCCCTTAACAATGTGGTTAACTGTTAAGAATCAATTTTTTTGAAATAATCTTCAATCTTAGTGTAGACTCCCTAAAATAGTACACGATATGAGTAGATAACAAGATGAGATAGATGGAGTAATAATAATTCACATTCGGTTTTGTATACAAGTGTGATGTGGGTATGCAATGCTAGGACTCACTATATTTACTTTATCTCGTAAGCTATAAACATATAATGGGTTGACCTTTTTTTAGCTTAATATATTGGGTTGTAACTGTGTGGATTTTGAGGACGAAATCCTCTTTAAGGGGTGGTGTGTTGTAACATACCAGAATCTGGAACCAAAGTTTAAAATTCTCTTTTTTCTAAGACCCTTTTTGATTATGTTCCTTTTTCTTAAAATTTTAAATTTATTAAATTTACTTAAAGTCAACTAATCACATGTTCTATCAATTCATTTAACATAGGGAGCTAAAGATAAAATAACCATTCACTCATAATATTTAAAGTGTGAATATACAAAATAATGACCTTGGCTATAGTTGGATACTCTAGAATATTCCTGGGAGTATAAGGGGAAAGAAATTGAATTAGTAAACTATAGTGTCACAAGTATTAATTAAGCATGTTAATTGCCTTAGATGAATTATCTTTTTATTAGGCTATTTAACACCCATTGATTAATATTAACACCTTTTATAATAAAAAGAGGTCAAAGTCAGAAATATGGCCTTTTGTGGGTTCAATGGCTAGTATATGATATTTGGGGGCCAAAGGATGTTTAATGCACACTGCTTTGCATTAGAGAGACAATATAATTAGTCGGCCTTTATCATTTCAAAACAATTTATGTCACGCTCGTTTTAGTTCACAGAATGCCACATACTAGTCATTTGGGTAATGCTAGTATTGAGGGATGGTTGTGAAATTCTATGCCAGAGACACTTAGCATCGTCTTCAACAGCCAAAACACAGACGTTATGTAGTGTTATAGTTCCTTCGCCAATTACTCCCACACCCTAATAGTCTCTGAGATGGATGATGCCTCCTCACCTAAATGCCTCACTATGCCGCCCTCATTGTTTCATTTCACCCCAGGATCATCCACACACAAACAACGAACCTTCCTCTAGTACCCTCTCTACCAAATTTTCACTGTGTGCCACTATGTCCTCACGTTGGAGCTAATGTGGTCTTCGACAAAGAACTAGTTGCAGTGTTGTCGTGGTCCTTCTTGGATCGATTGAAGGTAACTACACCATATCAGACTCCTAAGTACTTGTTTCCTGTACTCAGTTTGCTCTGGCTTTGTCTCGATAGATGGGTTGACAGGTTCCCCTATTTCTCTGCCATGACGACACATGTTCTCGTCTTCGGATCAGTGTAGGTGAGTTTTCCAGAAAGGGGTTGGATCCCCGATATATGGATGTTAGTCAGCGGGTTGAGGGCTGTATTCAAGATGACCGAGACTGTCCATGTGTATCCCCTCTGCCATTTTTTTCTTTTCTTCAAAGTTTAGTGTGCCTTTCACGACAACTGCCAGTGGGACAAGAGTTCAACCCATTTTCCAGCAGCTTACCTATTCCTGGTGAGATTGGGGGGTGGAACTAGGACGCCTGGTGGAATCAATTCAACTAACACTTGGTTGTTGTTTACCGATTCCTATGATGCTTATATATATGATTGAATGTTGTGATCCAAATTGTTTTCTTGACATTGATTTGGTTCTGATACCTGTACCGACCCATGAGTAGGTACTACAGAACAAAGTTATGCATCCCTGATCGGGTTGTAACTTGATCATTCATAGAGTCGCAGTTGTAAGCAACGCGACTGAGGGGTTCACTACCGATTTGTGATTGCTTGTGCCTGAGATTTCCACCATGACCTCTTCTGCGTTAATTCCAGATGCTTTCACCTTATGCTCCAACTTCTTTTTAGCGGGATGCCCCAACCCTTGCAGGTTCGTGGGGATAGATGAGAGACTGGGTGAGTATGTCGAGTTTTGATGATCGCAGGTTTTGACATGACTTGACAATGAAAACACTGTAAACCTGGACCTTGGTTTTGGTTGGCATTAAGGTTTCACGCTAACAAGGATAGTCGATGACTCTGCAAGGGGGACTGCCCATCATCTTTAACAAGGAATTAGGCTGAGTGAAGTCCCACCCTTTGGGGCTATCTCTACCATGCACAGTTGATTGCCTCTGTATTTTTATTGCATTACACCAGACGACATGGAAGTTTGGGATGTTGAAATCACTGCCTTATTGTCCTAGCTAACAAACTCCAGGGATTAGCATGACTTAATAATCAGTCGGGTACAAGTTTAACATAAACGTAGGTTGCCTCTTATTTGATTTTGGATCATAGTGTCTTTTTAGTTTGGCATCGCTCGCTTCGATCGATTAAAGATATTTGTTTTGAATTCATGGATTTTGTTTACAATAGCCTTGATGTTTGTGTTGTGGGCTTTATTAGCTATTGGGCTCAAATAACAAAAAAAATCAATTAGTAAATGAATAATTGAATATTTGAGAAAAGGAAAATATGGAAACCTCTAGAAGGCACATCCAAAGAGCATTTCGTGCCTCTTAGGTTCCTTGGGTTCCAAGGAGTCCAAAGTTTCATAAAGAGTGCAATAAGAAAAGAAAAGATCAATTAAGTATTCCTTTATTAAGAAAGAAATTGAAAATAATGATAAAATGTGGAAAATAAGTTAAAAGAGGTATATTTGAATTATCCTTGGTGGAATTTCATATCCCAAGGATTCCTAATGATAAAAGGAATATCAATGAGGAAAATAAAATGGAAATAAAGAGAAATCCTCAAAAAGAGATATTTTAATAAGGAATAAACATGTTAATGTGAAATAATGTGTATAGATGCATCTAGAAGGGTAATAAGTAACCTTGAAAAGGGATTTCGAAATTATAGAGTTTCTTGGGATCCAAGGAGTCCCAATGAAGAAAGAGGAAAGAGAAAATACCAATATTGTAACATAAGAGGATAATGTCATACATTATTAATGAATTTTGTGATATTGATAAAAATGGAATATTTTCTACTAAAAGAATATATTATTTCATGGCCAATGAATTAAAAGGCAAGTCTAAAGATATGAAGGGAGAGGATTTTCGTATTTCTAATTATCCATGGAATAAGGAATATCAAGGAAATAGATGAGGAGAGAGAAGAATACTTCTCCTTGAAGGAATAGGTTTCCTTTGGGAGTGTGACTCATTTTCTCTTGGATGAACGTGCTTGGGCATGGATACCCTCCCCTATATAAGGGGAAGGACCTAGGACCGTGTCTAGAGAAATCCCATGCACCCCTCTCTTCCTCCTTCTTGTTTCTTGCATGCAAAACCCTAACCTGGGTATACCTCTACCCCTGGAGCGGCGAGGGGGTTTGTTTGTAGTCTTGAAGGAAGAGAGACGATTCCACGAGGTCTCGCAGGAGCGCAGCCATCAACTCGGTGCCCTAGCTCATGCGCGACACCAGTTGGAGGGCCATGGGATGTCCACGTGTTGTAGAACTAGGAACCTCGAACCGGCCATCATGGCCACGTCTGAGAAGCACCCTCACCTGTGCGGGGGCACGACAGAGCCAGCAGAACCTCCCTGGTGGCCATCGAGGTCCGGGAGGGCGGCATGGCCGTGTCAGATCACTGTTGCGGCGGCAGCAGGTCACGTTCACGAGGTTGAAGATGATCGGGTCCCTTTTGATGCTTCTACCCCTCTGCGTGGTAAGGAGTGAGCCACTCAAGTAAGGGTACGATCGTAATTTGGTTATGTTTGGCCATGATTACGATTTGCATGGGATAGACGACGTGGCAGCCTCGGATTGGCCGAAAAGGTAATTCCTTTATTAATTCGTAATTAAATATTGGTAGCTCAAATTAGTACGAGTAATATATGAATTTTGATCACAAGAACAAGAGGAATCCAATAAAAATGATACTAAAGATTGATTCCGTTCCTAATTGCAAAAGTACAATAAGTTGATGAAAAGTGCATTAAAGTTAAGTTAAAAACCTTATTTGTGATTAAAGGTTGAATCTAGTATGCTTAATGGGTTAATTAAAGTATCAATAACCTGTTGAATGATAATGTTAGATTCAAACATGATCTAGAGGTAAAATTGCATGATTTAGGGTTTTTAATCCATATGAGAATGATTAAGTATTTAGAAACCCTAATTCAGGGTCAAAGAGGATAAGATCATATTTAATTTGAAAATTGTGAAAATATGTTGTTATATGATGGTTCTAATCTATTTCGAGCATTAAAGTTCCTAATTATGGATAAAAACCCTAAATGTAGTAATTAGGGTTTTCTCATGAATAAACGGTAGAATCGAGTTCATATGTGATTAAACCATAATGAAGTTTTAATTGATGATAGAAGTGCATAATGATATTGTCATGGATTAAAAGGATAAAAATAGTAGCTTTAATGTAAAAGAAGCTTAATGAAATTAATTAATGGTTAATGGTACCTTTAAATATGAAAATAGGGTTATATGTTGTTAAGATAACCGTAATATTGAAGAATAGATGAGGCAATTAGGGTTTATGAGTAATGGCATAAAATTAGGGTTTAATATGGTGAAAGGTGAAGGGAAACCCTAATTGCAAAATGAAACCCTAAAATGGATACAGAAACCCTAGAAAGTGAATCCAAGTCAATAAAGTAGATTCTTGATAAAGTGTGTAATAAATAGAGTACATATTCTTTTCAGGAATTATGTGATTATTGAATTGCCTGCTTGGATTGCATTCTTGGTTGGATTGGCCTAATGCTTGTGAAATCATCAAATCAGGTATGTGGTTACGCTTATGATTATCCTGACTAGTTTTCCAAGGATTTTATCGACGTTTCCCTCATGGCTTGAAATAACTGTTGGATGCTTTTATTTCATGCAACTATAGAGTGACTATGACTATCACTATGAATATACATGTATAACTGGCTAGATCTGAGACCAACTCTATGGCTTGTAAAGGCTAAAAAGGGGTAACCTAGAGTAAGGTCTAGGTTATCGTGGGTTAGAAATTGGGCTACCAAGTGTAGTGTTATGAGACCCATTAGCATGCCATGAGTTAAGGACTCGGCTACTTACGGGTAGTGCCATGTGACTCAACCCTAGAAACTGGTTCACCTATGAGTGGGACCATGAGGGGTTTAATGGGGATCTACTATAAGGAAAGTAGTATCCAGGTCCCTCTGTAGGGACAGCGCAGAGGATAGGAAATGCATGGATCGCACAGTTATATTTAAAATGTAAAATTATTTGTTAAATGGTAATTTGCTACAATACATTGTTATGAATAATTGAGTGTTTGTTGTTTCCCCCACATACCAGCTTCGGCTGACTGACATTTTGTTTGTCGGCGTTTTAGGTACAAGCCAAAAGGACAAACAGTAAATCGTCATATTGTGAAATACATGAAGTAAAATACAAGGAGGATTAGTTAGAATAGAATTCATAAGTGGATAGAAGTCTAGAGATCCAAGTTTTCAAATAGGTATGCAAAAGTTTATTTTCTTACAGTTTTCCCGTTTAGTATGTTAAAATTTGATAATTGTTTTTGGTTAATTGTCAAACCTTTGATCCAGAAGTTATGGGTGCGGCTTCGACCTCTCGGTCTCCCTTAATTGGGGGTTATCGGGAGGTGGGGTCGTAACATTTGGTATCAGGGTGTAGGTTCCTCACTTAACCATTAATAATTATTAAATTTTACAAACTCCATAGAACCCAAGGGATTTATTAGAGGATTATCCAAAAGATGGAGGTGTCTAGAAAAGGATCACGATGAGGGGCTGGCAATATTTTCCTCCGCACCGCTAGTCAGAATGCGAGGACTGCCAGATCTGTGTGACTTCCTGAACAAAGTCTTAGGGTATGAATCGAAATAAGATACCTTTAGGACCTTCTCATCTTATTCATACCTTCTCATCACAAATTCTGTTAAGGACCTTAAGGATTAGGGTTTTCTCTCTTCTCCTCACCCTCTTGAGGTATGGGTAAGATTAATAAGGTCTAAGGAATCCTCCATAAAATTAAAGAAAAGCATGTAAATAAGATGTCATGGACATAATCTTAATAGATTAAGTGCAAAATAAAGAATAGATACATGCTTAGGTCGTATGACATAAAGTTGTCATGTCCTCAGAAGAGACCTGAGGCTGGACCTTCTTGTCAGGAGGATAAGTAAAGAGAGTTAATCTTGGAGATAAAGATCTCCATTACAAATAGAGACCTGGCACATCCTCTGAGGATGATGTTAACCCTAACCCTAAGTGAAGGGTAGAGAGAGAGATGACATGATGAGTTAGACCAAGTGTTTAGATGGACATGTTTTGGTTGACGTATGAGCCATGTAGGGCTGTAAATGGGTAGAGGTAGACCCGTGGATTCGTAAATCTGGACCCTTAAAAAACCCATCACGGGTCTAATTTTTTATACCCGCATACCCTTGGATCCATATACCCTTGGACTCGCATATAAGCGGGTCCAATAATGGGTATGCTTGGACCCAGACCCGTTAGACCCGTGTACCCTCTATACATAAGTAACTACTAAAATAATATGTTTTATATATTATACTTTACTAGTCTAATTAATATAATTATTGAGATTATATCCTACTCTAAGGTTGAGACTAGTCATATAACTAATAATTAACTATTCTAGTTACAATAACGGACATCATATGTAAACTTAAAATCAAAATGTCTACTAATCTACATTACTTTCTACATAAATTAAATGTTATGATCATGACTACAAATATGTAAACAATTACTCAATTAATTTTATTGTATAGAATATAGCATTGTCTAATATAACTATTACATGTTAATATACTATATGATAACAATATCTTGTTGTGTTAAATATATATAACATAGTCATTTCTCTTACATAAACAATATGTTGTTTTATAGAACCGCTTATCTGAATACCCACACTGCATACCCGCTATTATTGCAGGTACGGGTATGGTGCGGGTCCAGGTTTTGTATTATGCGGGTCTAGAACCAGAACCGAACCCACTAAATTAGATGGGTATGGGTCTGGGTATGGTCAGACCTACACCGTACCCACACCGTTTACACCCCTAGAGCCATGAGAGGTTGGATGACCTAGTACCTCTGGCGACCCAACCCAGGGAAGGGTTGAGCATGTTAGAGTGAAGGCTAACTCCTTCATTAATGAGGTTAGAGAAAAACCTATAGAACCATATGGACTTGTGCAAGTAGGGTATAGCTGCACCTAGGGCATGTCAGTAGTGTAGAGAGTAGGATGAAACCCTGGTTAAGGAATCATGATGGACTGCTTATAAAATAAAGGGCTATGGATGATCTTGAGCAAACATAAGTTCGAGCCTAGGCTTCACCCATGTAGAGGATGATTTTGAGGTTGATCCTTCATGAAAAGAGCCTCTCATAGTAAGGTTGAATGTGGAGTTAGCTTTAGAGAGAGTAGGAACCAAGCAAGAAGGTTGGAAGCCTAAACCCCGAGATATGAGGTACGATGGGGAGTCAAGGATGATGCGACCTAAGTGGATGATAGTGGATGCCACATGTTTGGTCCCTAGGGGTTGATGATGTCTTGGTTGCCATGAGAGGAACCAAACCCTAAAGAGAGGATGGGGATTCTGGAACCTATGTTCCTATGGTATAAGAGTTTACCTGTCGAGATGAGACAAAGTGTTCCTTAGACCCTGAGGAGGTTTAAGTAGCAAGTTGTGAGGCCTTGTACCTTGTTTATCCTTGAGGAGGACTCGAACCTGATACATTGCTCGAGTAGAAGGGTGACAGGGAGTGCATGTCATGCCTTATACATGTTTGAGAGATTGAGCATGTATTTGGACACCCAAAAGTGAACCTAGGGTTCCTAGGCCTGAGAGGGGAAGTGGTGTACATAATGCTCATGATGAGAGTTGAGTTTCTATAGAAGCGAGCATGGTACTTCTTATGTTGAGAAAAAAAGAAAACCCCTTAAGTTGAGGTATGTTTGGTGAACCCCTCACGGATAGGTTGATGACATGGAAAGGTAGGATCTTGATCCAATATGGAGGATGAGAACAAGTATGACCTAACATGGTTTAGTAGGTGGTCTGCTTGTTCCTTGAATAGCTTTCTAGGGTTAAGCATGCTAGACCTAAGGACGTTGTGACCGTTGTTATCAAAGTGAAGTTTTCCTCCCATCTTGGGAGAGGGACCCTTTAGTAGGGTGTATACCAGTTTTGTGGGTTTTGAGGAAACCTAAAGAGGTCTCATAGGATTTTGAGAAGCTAAGTGAAAAGTACATAGCATGATAATGAACTTGTAAACCCATAGATAACCATCTCTAAGTGCATATGGATGTGTTACCATGGAGGTAACTGGTATGGGGATTGACCAAGGTAGGTAGGTTGCCATGACCCCTATGAAAGGATGAAAGTCAGCCCATGAATGCAGAGAGAGAGATGATGAAGACTTGGGAAAGGTTCTAAGTTGAACATGTACTATAAGAGAATCCTAAGTCTATCCTAGGGTCAGGTGGGGATAAGACTGATGAAAGTAGGAGTTGCCTAATTCCCTAGTTGCACATGACCATAGAGTCGAGAGGTAACAACTATCATTGTCTGAGGGCCATGGGTTAGGAGATCGATCACCTTCATAAACTCATGGGACCCAAAGGGCAGATGAGTAGGGCACTCTCTGGATGCATAAGGGAAGATGGATGACCCCAAAAGTGTCAGCACCCTATAGACCTAGAAGAAATGACCAAGGTTTGTGTGGTGACCCAAGTAGGTTCGAAACCAGTTTTCCACAGAGGTAATTTTGATAGCAAGATGATTGTAATATAGAGGCATAAACGAAACGTTTCAATTTAGATTTAAAGGTGTACTAGCAAGGTGGGATGTACCATCTCTACTTTTGGAACAGGAAGAACTCTGCATTTGGACTGCAGCCAAATGCTTATTTCCTCTTATTATGGGAGTGAAAGATAGGATAGTACGCATGCCATACACCAAGGATAAAGATGATGTAGGTTGGAACATTGCCACGAGATATGGGGACAGAGAAGATAACATACCCTGGTAAAGTAAATGATACATGGACATTTTACTAACACTAAGAGAAATGAAGTAGTCAAATTTTGAGAATATTTTATCATGAGCTATATGGAACTTACAAGTTATACCAGGTTGAGTTTTGATCACCATGATGATGAAATCAGGGAGTGTTCTTAATGAAGATAGACATAGAGTTTGATGTGAGATGTTAAGTGAAATAAATGGAAGTGTATGTATCCAATGTTACCTAATACCTAAGGATGTGAAGTGGTAATGGATGCTCTGGTTGAGATATATTCGTCTAGTTTGGCTAGAAGAAGTTGTTAGACTAACCCTAAGTTTGGAAAAGAAGATATGTTTCGCTAACACTCAGATGTAATGAGACATGTTGAACAAGTTAATGATTGTTTGGTTAGCCAGTCTAATCCTTAACATAATGAAAGGATGGTTTAGAGCCTTAGATGCACTTCTTTGGATAGGAAGGTAATAAAACCCTGATGAGAGTGGTTTAGGGTTTCTGAGGAATCGGTCTTGAGGAATCATGACATATAGGAAATCATGATTTTAAGATCGTCATACACCATAGTACTACTAAGATAATGAGTGGTAGAAGCACTTTGGATGCTTAAGATGAGGCTGCATGTGGTATGTTGCCATGTATGGCAGAAGGTGAAGGATGAGCCCCGATAACCCAGTGCATGGATATAGAGAATAAAGAGTTTCTGAGAGGGAATGGGAGTTAATCACTATGGATGTTGTGATAAGTCTCCCCTAGACCAAGGAAGATCAAGATGCAATATGGGTTATGGTAGACCGCCTTACCTAGATGACATGAAGAGTATTGTCAAGGGACAGATTGGGTTGAACTACACATAAGAGAGATGGTTCAACTATACCATGATGCGAGTTTAAAAGTTCTTGAGTATAACCTAAAGGTTCCCTTCCAAAAGGTAAAAGTAGGTACATGAAGAACTCATTGTTAGTACAGTTTATCACCCCTAACTAATGGTTAGTATGATCCAAACTAAAGGGTCTGATGAGAGCATGTGTGCTCATTCAGTGTGATATCTAGAGATAGTCCTTGTCCTAGGAAAGAGGTGATGATAACCACGATAGCCGGTGTCGGGAGGTAATGAAGCTCTGTAAGGGAGGTTGTGTCGGTCACCACTTCAGTAAGGTGAGGTTGGTGAAAGGACCACGTGATGGTTAGAAGAAGACCACAGTGTATGTAGATGAAGTCACTTTGATCATACAATGGTTGAAAGGAGCCTAGAGATGACAAGAGTCATGAGCGGATGCAAAGTAGACGGACATGCAGTTCACTGTGGGAAATATGTGACATGAAAAATCCGACCCCTCTAAGCTACAGCTAAGGAAGCTGGGTCCCCGATACATGGGTCCATTTGAGATGGAGTGGTGGAGAAGGTTAAGTTTGATCTTACCCCACAGGATAAAGTAATGTGTGATAAGTTCCAGGTGTCCAATTTAGAGCACTATGTGAGGTACCCCGACCATGTGCTGAGCAATGAACCTAGTGAGCCCCAAGGGAGGCTGAAATGGCCTGAGTCACTTGTGTAGTTTATAGACGCCAGGATGAAAGAACTCAGAGAAAAGAATATGTGATTGTAAAGGTTCTTTGGAAGTGCCATGAGTACGGTAAAGCCACATACGGGCCAATGATGGACATGGAAAAGTCTTATCCTAAATTGTTTGTTTGCTTGATAGAATTTTGAGGACAAAATTAATATCAGAGGGGAAGGATGTTACAACCCCAATTTTTGGGTTCATTTGGTGAGAAATGTAATTTCTCATATTAAAGATATTTGAACAAAGAATGATATTATTTGTTTTTAATACATGGATTTTGTTTACAATAGCCTTGATGTTTATGTTGTGGGCTTTATTGGCTATTGGGCTCAACTAATAAAAAAATTCAATTAGTAAATGAATAATTGAATATTTGAGAAAAGGAAAATATGGAAACCTCTAGAAGGCACATCTAAAGAGGATTTCGTTCCTCTTGGGTTCCTTGGGTTCCAAGGAGTCCAAAGTTGCATAATGAGTGCAATAAGAAAAGAAAAGAGCAATTAAGTATTCCTTTATTAAGAAAGAAATTGAAAATAATGATAAAATGTGGAAAATAAGTTAAAAGAGGTAGATTTGAATTATCCTTGGTGGAATTTCGTATCCCAAGGATTCCTAATGATAAAAGGAATATCAATGAGGAAAATAAAAGAGAAATAAAGAGAAATCCTCAAAAAGAGATATTTTAATAAGGAATAAACATGTTAATGTGAAATAATGTGTATAGATGCATCTAGAAGGGTAATAAGTATCCTTGAAAAGGGATTTCAAAATCATAGAGTTTATTGGGATCCAAGGAGTCCCAATGAAGAAAGAGGAAAGAGAAAATACTAATATTGCAACATAGGAGGATAATGTGATACATTATTAATGAATTTTGTGATATTGATAAAAAGGGAGTATTTTCTACTAAAAGAAAATATGATTTCATGGCCAATGAATTAAAAGGCAAGTCTAAAGATATGAAGGGAGAGGATTTTCATATTTCTAATTATCCATGGAATAAGGAATATCAAGGAAATAGATGAGGAGAGAGAAGAATACTTCTCCTTGAAGGAATATGTTTCCTTTGGGAGTGAGACTTATTTTCTCTTGGATGAACGTGCTTGGGCATGGATACCCTCCCCTATATAAGGGGAAGGACCTAGGACCATGTCCAGAGAAATCCCACGCACCCCTCTCTTCCTCCTTCTTGTTTCTTGCACGCAAAACCCTAACCTGGGTATACCTCTACCCCTGGAGCGGCGAGGGGGTTTGTTTGTAGTCTTGAAGGAAGCGAGACGATTCCACGAGGTCTTAGAGGAGCGTAGCCATCAACTCGGTGCCCTAGCTCATGCGTCACACCAGTTGGAGGGACATGGGACGTCCACATGCTGCAGAACTAGGAACCTCGAACCGGCCATCATGGCCACGTCTCAGAAGCACCCTCGCCTGCGCGGGGGCACGAAGGAACTAGGGGAACCTCCCTGGTGGCAATCGAGGTCCGGGAGGGCGGCATGGCCGCGTTAGATCACTACTGCGGCGGCAGCAGGTCACGTTCGCGAGGTTGAAGATGATCGCGTCCCTTTTGATGCTTCTGACCCTCCGCGTGGTAAGGAGCGAGCCACTCAAGTAAGGGTACGATCGTAATTTAGTTATGTTTAGCCAAGATTACGATTTGAATGGGATAGACGATGTGGCAGCCTCAGATTGGCCAAAAAGGTAATTCTTTTATTAATTCGTAATTAAATATTGGTATCTCGGATTAGTATGAGTAATATATGAATTTTGATCACGAGAACGAGAGGAATCCAATAAAAATGATATTAAAGATTGATTCCGTTCCTAATTGAAAAGTACAATAAGTTGATGAAAAGTGCATTAAAGTTAAGTTAAAAACCCTATTTGTGATTTAAGGTTGAATCTAGTATGCTTAATGGGTTATTTAAAGTATCAATAACCTGTTGAATGATAATGTTAGATTCAAACCTGATCTAGAGGTAAAATTGCATGATTTAGGGTTTTTACCCCATATGAGAATGATTAAGTATTTAGAAACCCTAATTTAGGGTCAAAGAGGATAAGATCATATTTAATTGAAAAATGTGAAAATATGTTGTTATATGATGGTTCTAATCTATTTCGAGCATTAAAGTTCCTAATTATGGATAAAACCCTAAATGTAGTAATTAGGGTTTTCTCATGAATAAACGGTAGAATCGAGTTCATATGTGATTAAACCATAATGAAGTTTGAATTGATGATAGATGTGCATAATGATCTTATCATGGATTAAAAGGATAAAAATAGTAGCTTTAATGTAAAAGAAGCTTAATGAAATTAATTAATAGTTAATGGTACCTTTAAATCCGAAAATAGGGTTATATGTTGTTAAGATAACCTTAATATTGAAGAATAGATGAGATAATTAGGGTTTATGAGTAATGGCATAAAATTAGGGTTTAATATGGTAAAAGGTGAAGGGAAACCCTAATTGCAAAACAAAACCCTAAAATGGATACAGAAACCCTAGAAAGTGAATCCAAGTCAATAAAGTAGATTCTTGATAAAGTGTGTAATAAATAGAGTACATATTCTTTTTAGGAATTATGTGATTATTGAATTGTCTGCTTGGATTGCATTCGTGGTTGGATTGGCCTAATGCTTGTGAAATCATCAAATCAGGTATGTGGTTACACTTATGATTATCCCGACTAGTTTTCCGAGGATTTTATCGACGTTTCCCTTATGGATTGAAATAACTGTTGGATGCTTTTATTTCATGCAACTATAGAGTGACTATGACTATCACTATGAATATACATGTATAACTGGCTAGATCTGGGACCTCCTCTGTGGCTTGTAAAGGCTAAAGAGGGGTAACCTAGAGTAAGGTCTAGGTTATCGTGGGTTAGAAATTGGGCTACCAAGTGTAGTGACATGAGACCCATTAGCATGCCATGAGTTAAGGAGTGGGCTACTTACGGGTAGTGCCATGTGACTCAACCCTAGAAATTGGTTCACCTATGAGTGGGACCATGAGGGGTTTAATGGGGATCTACTATAAGGAAAGTAGTATCCAGGTCCACTGTAGGGACAACGCAGAGGATAGGAAATGCATGGATCGTGTAGTTATATTTAAAACGTAAAATTGTTTGTTGAATGGTAATTGGCTGCAAGACATTGTTATGAATAATTACACATTTATTGTTTCCCCCACATACCAGCTTCGGCTGACCGACGTTTTGTTTGTCAGCGTTTTAGGTAAAAGCCAAAAGGACAAATAGTAAATCGTCATATTGTGAAATACATGAAGAAAAATATGAGGATTAGTTAGAATATAATCCATAAGTGGATAGAAGTTTAGAGATCCAAGTTTTCAAAAAGGTATGCAAAAGTTTATTTTCTTACAGTTTTCCCGTTTAGTCTGTTAAAATTTGGTAATTGTTCTTCGTTAATTGTCGAACCTTTGATCTGGAAGTTATGGGTGCGGCTTCGACCTCTCGGTCTCCCTTAATTGGGGGTTATCGGGAGGTGGGGTCGTAACATTTGGTATCAAAGTGTAGGTTCCTCACTTAACCATTAATAATTATTAAATTTTACAAACTCCATAAAAACCCAAGGGAATTATTAGAGGATTATTCGAAAGACGGAGGTGTCTAGAAAAAGATCACGACCGGGGGCTGGCAATATTTTCCTCCACACTGCTAGTCGGAATACGAGGACTCCCAAATTTGTGTGACTGCCTGGACAAAGTCTTAGGGTAAGATACCTTTAGGACCTTCTCATCTTATTCATCCCTTCTCATCACAAATTCTGTTAAGGACCTTAAGGATTAGGGTTTTCTCTCTTCTCCTCACCCTCTTGAGGTATGGGTAAGATTAATAAGGTCTAAAGAATCCTCCATCAAATTAATGAAAAGCATGTAAATAAGATTTCATGGACATAAACTTAATAGATTAAGCGCAAACTAAAGAATATATACATGCGTAGGTCGTATGGTATAAAGTTGTCATGTCCTCAGAAGAGACCTGAGGCTGGACCTTCTTGTCAGGAGGATAAGTAAAGAGAGTTAATCTTGGAGATAAAGATCTCCATTACAAACAGAGACCTGACACATCCTCTGAGGATGATGTTAACCCTAACACTAAGTGAAGGTTAGAGAGAGAGATGACATGATGAGTTAGACCAGGTGTTTGGATGGGCATGCTTTGGTTGACGTATGAGCCATGAGAGGTTGGATGACCTAGTACCTCTGGCAACCCAACCCTGGGAAGGTTGAGCATGTTAGAGTGAAGGCTAACTCCTTCATTAATGAGGTTAGAGAAAAACCTATAGAACCCTATGGACTTGTGCAAGTAGGGTATAGTTGCACCTAGGGCATGTCAGTAGTGCAGACAGTAGGATGAAACCCTGGTTAAGGAATCATGATGGACGGCTTATAAAATAAAGGGCTATGGATGATCTTGCACAAGCATAATTATGGATAAAAACCTTATGATCCAACTTCAATTCAGTGGGATGCCCCAAACCTTGCAGGTTTGTGGGGTATAGATGAGTGACTGGGTGAGTATGTCGGGTTTTGATGATCGTAGGTTTTGACACAACTTGACAATGAAAACACTGTAAACCTGGACCCTAGTTTTGGTTGGTGTTAAGGTTTCAGGATAACAAGGATAGTCAATGACTCTGCAAGGGGGACTACCGAGCGTCTTTGATAGGGAATTAGGCCAAGCGAAGTCCCACCCTTTGGGGCTATCTCTACCATGTGTGGTTGATTACCTCTGCATTTTGATCGCATTACGCCGGATGACGTGGAAGTTTGGGATGTTGAAATCACTGCCTTGTTGTCCCAACTAACAAACTCCAATGATTAGCATGACTTAATAATCAACCAGGCACAAGTTTAACATAAACACAGGTTGCCTCTTATTTGATTTTGGATTTCAGTGTCTTTTTAGGTTGGCATCACTCGCTTCGATCGATTTCATTAATGTTTGAGAAATAAGAAGACATAGGCATTGTTTGCACTGATTGGATCTTAACAATAGTATTAGTCTGATTTAGTATATCGTTACTTGACCTACGAAGAGTCAAGAATATGTGGACATGTATGCATGCTCTGGTAATCAAAAGGTTTTTTGAGAATTCAGAATAAGACGCTGGATCTAATTCTATGAATACATAAAGGATAATTTAGTGGGATAAAAGTATTGCACAAGATATAATGTTAACGTTAAGAATGATTTTATGCATAGGTGGTGCTAGCCTTGGTTCAGGCCTAGATGTCCTAGTATTTGACTTGAACAGGACTAGAGGTATGTACTCTTCTCTATTTCATAATTGGGCATTATATGACTAAATTTCCCCTAATGAGGCATCTTTTGATATACTTGCTCTTGTTTCACTTTGACATATCCCATCCTCTTGGAAATATTATTTACAGGTTGAATTGGGTCAATGACCCCACATGTTATTGTGCTTGTCTTATGACACAAATGTCTAATGAATGATATATTTTGCCACTATTTTATGCAGGGTAAAATATTTGACTAGCTAACTATTGTAGATGCTTATGCGTAACCATTAGGGTGTGCTACTTCTACCCGGGGTGTGCTACTTCTACCCTTTTATATACATAGGCGTGCTAATTCTTCCTATGGGTGTGCTATTTCTACCCAAAATTTATATACAGGCCAATGACTCAGTGGTGTCTTGGCCCTACCATAGTTAATTTAATCCAATATATCTACATGCAAATACTTGTGTAATGTGATGATTAATGGTGGCAAGATCTGTTATTTATTAGAATACTTATATTGCCTCATTCTTTTGAAAATTCATTTCTTTTGATAATTCTCATTGAAACTTACCTAGATTTTATTGGGCCCTTTTTTATGGTAACATCTTACTTTACTTTTTAATGCCCTAGTTAATCCTCTAATGTACATATTCAGCTTTTCCTGATACATATCTTGTTTTCCTATTCTTCTGGGTGTTCCCTCCACCCAGGTGTAGGTTCTGGATAGGATAAAGACTCAGGATGATTGCGAGCTAATTTATGGACATAAGGACAACTTGAGATAGCCTTGTTACCCTCTGCATATGGGTATATGTGTGAATAGGTGTAATATTTTCATTTTATGTACCACCGTTAGGGTGAGAAAGTTATGTACATGAGAACATTTTGTAAATTTGTAAATAGTTATGTTTTCCACTACTTAATTATTTCTTGGCTCATTTTATACCATTGAGTGGGCCATTATCGGGTCCCACACTTTATAGAATGGTATCAGAGCCTAGGCAGTCGGTAACTAGACTATTCCAAGTTATCCTAGATTGTTCTTAGTAGGTATATGACCCTTTATAGGTTGTTATCATACCTAAACCTAAGTCATGTTAGCAATTAGGGTTTCACCCCCTATCCGATTTAGTGTTATATATGTTTCCCAACCAAAGTATGTTAATGACCTAGTTTTAAGTGAACTTTTATCCATCCTTCCCTCTCTTTATAGACATAGCTTCCTATACGTAAAGGTTGACTCTCCTAGGAAGTAGTCTCTACCTCCTGCCTTAGGGGAGAATAATTCATCCACTATAGAGATTAGGTTGACTTAAACTCACATTACTGTGTGTAACCCTAGTACAAGTCATTAAACCTTTTTTTTATTATCTAACATATGTGCATCATGTGGCTTGTGCATGCATATATACAAACTTAGAATATTAGCATAAGTTTTAGATTTTGGGATGTTTTATGATAGTAGTAATGATATAACTAGATGTTTTAAGGTTATGCTTGTCTTTCCTACAACATGGAGTTATCTCAACATAGTTTTGCTTGAGACACGCCATCCAAGGGTTGGATACTATCATAGCTAAACTTGTGATATCTTATAAATGAGGGTATGTTGAACGAAGATATAGGTTTCAAGTAACGAGACTTGGGATTTCACCCTCGCATACCCATAAGGTACCAATGAGGCTTATCTCCCTTATTCAATTAAGGAATGATCACATAATTGGATCAGGTAACAAAACTGTGTGCCATATTATTTTTCCCTAGGTCATATGAAGGCACAATCATGTTTGGAAGCTATAGTGGATACTCTTTTTCTTTAACTTTGGATGTACACCAACTTTGAGTTTATGTGAGGTAGGTATATCTAGGGTTGATCTCTAAAGAGTTGACCACTCCATAAGCACCATCGTGTAATTATTTACCTAGTGTGCGAGATGAGGAGCAGTTGACTATGTAGTTCATCTGGGCTTGTAATGATACCATAGATATAAACCAACTATGGAAGTAGAGACATTAATCTCTTCTTATTATGGTTACTCAATCTTACAAATATCTTATGTTTTGGGATGTAATTGCCTAAGTCACGATTATAGGAATGGTGGAATGATGGAGGTGATGCGTAGTTGGACCTACTAGAAGTCAACGGTATGCTAGAAGAAACATGTATCCCATCTTCACCTAGAATTGAGATATACTGGTTCTATGCCTCGATGATGTGTGTCGAGAAGCCTCTTGTGAAAATAAAGTGATGTTAGAGTGATAGTATATGTGGTATGTGGTATAAAGTGGTCGACTTGGTTCTAATATTGATTTTGGCGCCATTTTGGATTCCAATCACAAGGTTTTAATCGTCCAACTTATTTTCATTATTAAATTATATTTACAATAAAAACCTTTTTCAAATTTCATCGATGGTTTTGGAACCAAGTCATCACCACAAGGAAGTTGTAGGAGTAGATAGGCCTTCTTGTAGAAATCTTAGCATTGCATGTTCAACCCTCTGACCCTAGGAATAAAGAGAAAAATATAATATCTACAACATAGTCGACTACCTCTCTTGATTCTTTGTATGGTTAGATAGGTCCTCTAAAGGGTTAGAGCCTTACAAACTTGGGTTTTTAACTTAATTTGATGAATAATTGAAATCAATGGTTACTAATATATGGAACTGATTATTGAAGGGATACCACATATTATAATAGTAGGATGAAGAGACTCCCTTAACAATGTGGTTAACTGTTAAGAATCAAATTTTTTGAAATAATCTTCAATCTTAGTGTAGACTCCCTAAAACAGTACACGATATGAGTTGATAACAAGATGAGATATATGTAGTAATATGAATTCACGTTCGGTTTAGTATACAAGTGTGATGTGGGTATGCAATGCTAGGACTCACTACATTTACTTTATCTCGTAAGCTAGAAACATATAATGGGCTGACCTTTTTTTAGCTTAATATATTGGGTTTTAACAGTGTGGATTTCGAGGACAAAATCCTCTTTAAGGGGTGGTGTGTTGTAACATACCAGAATCTGGAACCAAAGTTTAAAATTCTCTTTTTTCTAAGACCCTTTTCGATTATGTTCCTTTTAAATTTTAAATTTATTAAATTTACTTAAAGTCAACTAATCACATGTTCTATCAATTCATTTAACATAGAGAGCTAAAGATAAAATAACCATTCACTCATAATATTTGAAGCGTGACTATACAAAATAATGACCTTGGCTATAGTTGGATACTCTAGAATATTCTTGGGAGTATAAGGGGAAAGAAATTGAATTAGTAAACTATAGTGTCACAAGTATTAATTAAGCATGTTAATTTCCTTAGATGAATTATCCTTTTATTAGGATATTTAACACCCATTGATTAATATTAACACCTTTTATTATAAAAAAAGGTTGAAGTCAGAATTATGGCCTTTTGTGGGTTCAATGGCCAGTCTATGATATTTGGGGGCCAAAGGATGTTTAATGCATGCTACTTTGAATTAGAGAGACAATATAATTAGTCGGCCTTTATCATTTCAAAACAATTTATGTCACGCTGGTTTTAGTTCACTGAATGCCACATACTAGTCATTTGGGTAATGCTAGTATTGAGGGACGATTGTGAAATTCTATGCCAGAGACGCTTAGCATCGTCTTCAACAGCCAGAACATAGACGTTACGTAGTTTTATAGTTCCTTCATCAATTACTCTCACGTCGAGCCATAATTGCTCATGGTCTTGCTACCGTTAGTTGTAGGAGAGCAAGATGCTCCCAATGAACCCTAAATTGCGGTCTACGGTGCCTGAGATGTCAAACACCCAAATAGTCCCTGAGATGGCTGATGCCTCCTCACCTAAATGCCTCACTATGCCGCCCTCATTGTTTCATTTCGCCCCAGGATCATCCATACACAAACAACGAACCTTCCTCTAGTACCCTCTCTACCCAATTTTCACTGTGCGCCACTGTGTCCTCACGTTGGAGCTACTTTCATCTTTGACGAAGAACTGGTTGTAGTGTTGTCGTGGTCCTTCTTGGATCAATTCAAGGTAACTACACCATATCAGACTCCTGAGTACTTGTTTCATGTATTTAGTTTGCTCTGGCTTTGTCCTGATAGATGGGTCAACAAGTTCCCCTATTTCTCTACCATGGCAACACCTGTTCTCATCTTTGGATCATTGTAGGTGAGTTTTCCAGAAAGGGGTTGGAACCCCGATTTATGGATGTTAGTCAGTGGGTGTCAGGGCTATATTTGAGATGACCTACACTGACCATGTGTATCCCCTCTGCCATTTTATTTCTTTTCTTTGAAGTTTAGTGTGCCTTTCACGACAACCGCCAGTGGGACAAGAGTTCATTTTATTTTCCAACAGCTTATCTATTCTTGGTGAGATTGGGGGGAGGAACTAGGATGCCTGGTGGAATCCATTTGACTGACACTTGTTTGTTGTTTACCGATTCCTGTGATGCTTATATATATGATTGAATGTTGTGATCCAAATTGTTTTCTTGACATTGATTTGGTTCTGCTACCTGTACCGACCCACGAGTAGGTACTGTAGAATAGAGTTTTGCATCCTTGATCAGGCTGTAACCTGATCATTCATAGAGTCATAGTTGTGAGCAAGGCGACTGAGGGGTTCACTACCGATTTGCGATTGCTTGTGCCTGAGATTTCCACCATGACCTCTTTTGGGTTAATGCCAGATGCTTTTGCCTTATGCTCCAACTTCTATTTAGCAGGATGCCTCAACCCTTGTAGGTTCATGGAGATAGATGAGTGACTGTGTGAGTATGTCAAGTTTTGATGATCGCAGGTTTTGAAACGATTTGACAATGAAAACACTACAAACCTGGACCCTAGTTTTGGTTGGCATTGAGGTTTCAGGCTAACAAGGATAGTCAATGACTCTGTAAGGGGGACTGATGAGCATATTTGATAGGGAATTAGGCTGAGTGAAGTCCCACCCTTTGGGGCTATCTCTACCATGCGTGGTTGATTTCCTCTGTATTTTGATCGCATTACACCAGATGACGTGGAAGTTTGGGATTTTAAATTGTTGCCTTGTTGTCCCAGCTAACAAACTCCAGTGATTAGCATGACTTAATAATCAGTCGGGCACAAGTTTAACATAAACCCAGGCTGCCTCTTATTTGATTTTGGATCTCAATGACTTTTTAGTTTGGCATCGCTCACTTCGATCGATTACATTAATGTTTGAGAAATAAGAAGACATAGGCATTGCTTGCGCTGATTGGATCTTAACAATAGTATTATTTTGATTTAGTATATCGTTACTTGACCTATGAGGAGTCAGGAATATGTGGACATGTACGCATGCTCTGGTAATCAAAAGGTTTTCTAAGAATTCAGAGTAAGAGACTGGATCTAATTTTGTGAATACATAAAGGATAATTTAGTGGGATAAAAGTATTGCATAAGATATAATGTTAACCTTAAGTACCATTATATGCATAGGCGGTGCTAGCCTTGGTTCAGGCCTAGATGTCCTAGTATTTGACTTGAACAGGACTAGAGGTATGTACTCTTCTCTATTTTATAAATGGGCATTATATGACTAAATTTTCCCTAATGAGGCATCTTTTGATATACTTGCTCTTGTTTCACTTTGACATATCCCATCCTCTTGGAAATATTATTTTAGGTTGAATTGGGTCAATGACCCCACATATTATTGTGCTTGTCTTATGACACAAATGTCTAATGAATGATATATTTTGCCACTATTTTATGCATGGTAGAATATTTGACTAGCTAACTATTGTAGACACTTATGCGTAACCATTAGGGTGTGCTACTTCTACCTGGGGTGTGCTACTTCTACCCTTTTATATACAGAGGCATGCTAATTATGCCTATGGGTGTGCTATTTCTACCCAAAATTTATATATAGGCCAATGACTCAGTGGTGTCTTGGCCCTACCATAGTTAATTTAGTCCAATATATCTACATGCAAATACTTGTGTAATGTGATGATTAATGGTGGCAAGATCTGTTATTTATTGGAATACTTATATTACCTCATTCTTTTGAAAATTTGTTTCTTTTGATAATTCTCATTGAAACTTACCAAGATTTAATTGGCCCCTTTTTTATGGGAACATCTTACTTTACTTTTTAATGCCCTAGTTAATCCTCTAATGTACATACTCAACTTTTGCTAATACATATCTTGTTTTCCTATTCTTTTGGGTGTTCCCTCCACCCAGGTGTAGGTTGTCGACAAGATAAAGACTCCGGATGATTGTGAGCTAATTGATGGACATAAGGACAACTTGAGATAGCCTTGTTACCCTATGCATATGGGTATATGTGTGAATAGGTGTAATCTTTTCATTTTATGCACCACCCTTAGGGTGAGAACGTTATGTACATGAGAACATTTTGTAACTTTGTAAATAGTTATGTTTTCCACTGCTTAATTATTTCTTGGCTCGTTTTGTACCATTGAGTGGGCCACTGTCGGGTCCCACTCTTTACAATATCATACAATAACTATAATAAGGTAGGAACTAGTCATCTAGTTGATAATTAATTATTCTACTTACAATCATGAAAAACATATGTAAACTTAAAATAAAATAGTAGCATTATATTCTACATAATTAAAACACTATGATGATGACTATATATATGTAAATAATTCACTTAACTAATCATCAATATACAAAGTACCACATTATTTAATATAACTATATCATGTTAATATCCTACATGATACCAATATCTCATTGTATTATAATATGTAGAACATATTTGTAAATTTTCTTACCTAAACAATATGATGTTACATAGAGAACCGCTTACTCGCATACCCATACCGCATAACTGCTATTATTATGGGTGCGCATATGGTGTGGGTCTAGATTTTTATAATGCATGTCTAGAACCGGAACTGGAACCGGGCCCGCTAAATTAAATAGGGTATGAGTGTGGGTATTGCTAGACTCGCACTGTACCCACACCATTTGCACCCCTACATCTTGGTGCTTCCAGGGTGCATCACATACATCGAGGAATGTGCTTCCTGAAGAACCATCTTCCTAAAACCATCAACATCTAGTACCACTATCCTGTCATGGAAACAAATTGTCCCATCCTCTATCTCATGGAACCCATCATGCTTCCTGCTATCAAACTCTGATCTCATCTTCTGTATCACAGTATCATTCTAATGTGAATATCTGATCTACTACATCAACGTCTGCTTAAACTACAACTATGCCAACAAACCTACCAATAAGGAAACCTCCAACTTCATGTTCATATGGCGAAGCAACACTAACATATCTCACTTGTGACACACCAAACATTCAAATGAGCCTCATCTACAAATGATGACTAAGATGCTTCCTGCTCAATGCATCAACCACCACATTTTCCTTGTGTGATGGTAGTCTATCATGCAATAGTAGTCCTTAATCAACTCCATGCAATGTCTCTACCTCATGTTCAGCTCTTTCTTAGAGAAGATGTACTGAAGGTTCTTGTAATCAGTGAAGATCTGACACTTCTCTCCATAAAGATAGTGCCTCCAAATCTTTAAGGCATGGAATATAGATGCAAGCTCTATATCATGCATTGGGTAGTTCTTCTCATGTTCCTTGAGTTGTTGCGAAGTAAAAGAAATCATGTTCTTATCCTGCATCAACACACATCCCAAGCCGTTCTTTGACGCATCACAAAAGATGATATAACATTTCCCTTGTTCTGGCAGCACTAACATGGCTGCAGTGGTCAACTTCTCCTTCAGGAGCTAAAAAGTACACTGACACTTGTCATCCCAGGAATATGGAACACCTTTCCTCATCAGCTTTATTAGGGGTAGCACCATGGAACTGAAGTTCTTGATGAAACTCCTATAGTAACCTGCCAAGCCTAGAAAAATTCAAACTTCTATTAGTGTCTTGGGTTATTCACACTCTAGCACTGACTGGACCTTCTTCCAGTCTACACAGACACCTTATAAGATATAACATGTCCAAGGAAGGACACATCCGTCAACCAGAACTACACTTGTTGAACTTGGCATGTAGTTGGTGATGTCTCAACGTTGTCAACGCTGGGCGAAGGTGTTTCTCATGTTGCTGACTATCTGTGAAGTATATCCATATGTCATTGATGAACACCACCACAAACGATAAAGATGTTGTATGAATACTTTGCTCATTAGATCCATAAAAGTTTTCGGCATGTTGTCAGCCCAAACGGCATAACCACGAACTCCTAGTGACCATATCTATCCTAAAAGATGACTTGGGTATGTCATATGCATTGATCCTCAATTGGTGGTAACCTAATCTCAAATCTATCTTGTACAACACTATGGAACCTCTCAACTGATCACACATGTCATCGATCCTCAACAACGGGTACTTGTTCTTTATCATGACTTTGTTCAGTTGGCGATAGTCTATGCAAAACCTCATAGAACCATCATTATTCTTCACGAACAACACCAGGGCACCCCAAGGGGAAGTTCTTGGTCTAATAAAGCCTTTCTCTAGCAACTCCTGCAATTGCTTCTTCAACTCTTACATCTCTACTCGTGCCATCATGTACAGTGATTGTGCTATCAGCTATGCACCAGGAACAAGATTGATCTCAAAATCAATCTCTTTAGGAGGGAGAACGCCAGAGAACTCTTCAGGAAAAACATCCTCAAACTCTCAAACCACAAGCATCTCCTGGATACTAGGACCTCTCTCCTTAGTATCCACAACATGAGCCAGAAAAGCCTCACACCCCTGCCTCATCAACCTCTTTGTTGTCATCATAGACACCAAACACATAGGAAAGATCTTCCTATCTTCTTAGAATACTGACAAAACATACCCATCATGAAATATCTCCACATTAGAAGTATATTCCAAGATCAACTTGTACTTCTCCAATGTATCCATTCCTAGGATCACATTGATTCCATGCATGTCAAGTGGCATCAGAACCACTTGAATGTTGCATCTTGATAAAGAAAGAATGCAATATGGACACACCTCCCAACTCGGCGGAAACAACAAGAGGGATTTCTAATCAAAGATTAATAGCTCTAAGACTAAGAGGTAGATCACAACTACTTATCATCTCTTTGGTGATAAAAGAGTGTGCCACCCCCAGATCAACCAAAATAGATACAAAAGAAGAAGTAGGAAAATCATAATGAAAAGTTCCACCTGACTTGTCATGACCAATGGATTGACCACTCCCTCTGGCCGACTCATAGCGTAGAATTGAGTTGTCGCCTATTTTTGGCCACATCCCCTTCCTGTTTGCCTAGAAGATCCTTTATGTGATGCCTGATTGTGTCTTTTACCACCACCACTGCTAAACCATCATTGTTGCAAATCTTGTTGATTCTACCTTGGCTATTGCATCACTTCCACATTCCTCATAGGGCATGCCCACTTCTCATGCCCGACTTACCCACACTTATAGAAAGTCATCGAGGCATACTATAGCCTAGATAGGCCTATCACAGATACTGATGTTTTACTCTGAGATCCTACTAGTGGAAAACTACGTCCTTTTTCCTTGCTTGGGGACCACTATGACTGTACAACTGATCTTGGTGAAGAAAAGACTAGTCTTTATTATGACTGTGGTGATAAAAACCTCAGCTTATTCAAGCATCTAGAAAACTATCCCTAGAACTAAGTTGGCCTCTTCTTAGCATTGGCCTTACACTTCTCTATCACAAATCGCTCGATCCTCCTCAGCGACTCCATAAAGGTGGCAAACCTCTCCTTGTTCTCTAAGGAAGATGCCATTTTTGTCAACTCCATGCTCAAGCCCTTCTCAAACCTACAGATCCTCTCCTTATCCGTTGCCACCATGTGAGGACAAAACCTCAGAAGCTCCATAAACTTAGATTCATACTAATTGATGGTCATGGATCCCTAGCATAACTTATCAAACTCTGTGATCTTCTCATCCAAATATGTCTCTGGGAAGTATCAACTAACAAACACTCGCCAAAACTCCTCCCAACCTATCGCCACTCCCGATCTCTTCTCTTCTTATATGGCCCACCAGTGGCAAGCACTTCCCTTCAGCAAGTAAAGAGCATGCTTCACCTTATACTCATCAGGATGTTGAGGATCTTAAACACCTTCTCAAGCTCCATCATCCACATGTTAGCATTCGCCATGTATGTTGTACCCGCATACTCAACCGCTCTGACACATTTCAACTATTCGAACATCTTACCAGAACCTTGGAATTCTACATTAGGGATAACTGTCCTAGCTTGGGGTGTGGGTGCTTAATCTACTAAATGTGTAATCATGGTCATTAACTATCCAAACATGGACCAAAATGCAGAATTGGACATGGTTGTTGGGTCAAACTAAAGCACTTCAAGCACTCCATCTACTTCGGCTTGCCTCTTGGCACCACCCTCTAGTGTAGCAACACTACTCTCAGCATTTTCTTCGTGCTCTCTAGAAATGTTTGCATAAGCATAGGCTAAAATCAAATATGTTGGACAACATTAGGATAGACAAAACTATAGTCCTACATCCCAATAGACTCAGAGAACCTAGAGCTCTGATACCAACCAAACTATGATGCCCAACTCCACACCAAGCTAGATTATTCAAAGAAAACCACCGATCAACAACCAAACATCATAATATAAGAAAACAAGGTAAATTAAAATTGATTCAAACATCACTATTAAGAGCGGAAACATATTACAACAAGGTCCAACCACTTATATCATATCACATACCATATCATGTATTTACATATGTTTTGTGGCCTTAGCTACAACCTGTATATAAAAGGACCGGTTCACATGTACATGTCATATATATACAACCAATGCATAGTGCCTCTCACAACCTAAGAGTACATGGATGACATGTAGGACTTAGTGTAGCACTAGTGGCTATGGAACCTTCTGCATTAACTAATCTCCAAGATGCACTTCCTCAACATCACGATCTCTACCACATTGCTGACAACTTTCTAAAAAGGGTATGGAAACCACAAGAGCGAGACCCATGTCCCAACAAGAGATATAACTCTCTGTCACCAATTATTGATTACAATAGGTTATGTTATTAAACATGATGAGAATGTTTATGTAGTTTTAAATGGATTAACAGATTAAGCAATGATAACATGTTAATAAGATCTAACATATAATACATAAAATACTAGATTAACAAGGTACTCAGGATAAAAAATGAGACGATCATTATCAAAGTAGTTGTACAAGATAGAAACCAAACAAAATTCTAGAAGAAGGCACGGGTAAACAACCAATGTGAATTGTTTTTAACCCTAAACAAATATAATACATGGCTGAATTATGTTTTTATTAAGCCATGGGGAGAGTGAGGTATACCACTAAAACTCCAACTGACCACTACAAAGTGCTATTCATTTCTATAAGGTCTAGGAGTACCAGCATCCTAAAATCTCCTACCCTAAGTCAGTATGAGTGAAAAGATAGTGACACAACAGTCAAGCTATCTCCAGTGACATATAGTCAAGTTGTTAAACGCCATCCCATCCTTGGTAGAAAGGTAACAGCGCTTGAAACCTTGGTATATACCACCCTATCATCCAAATTACAAGAGAAGTTGTCCTCAATCACATATGTACAAGTATCCATTGTGCTCACACTGAGGCATGACCACAACAATCCTCTAAAAACTTGAGATTTGGATGCCGATGATGTATACTCCCTGCATCCCATAGACTCAAAAGTATGTGATGTAAGTTTCTCATAGGAATCCTCATTTCCCAATTCAGTGAGTCCTGACACTAAATGGTTCTATGGCTTAGGGCAACTACAAGATTAAGGTTTCACTTGATTAGTTATTGCCAATTGGGTAAATTAAGTCTACATCATGCAAGTGGACATACAAACCCTAATTTATTTCTATCATATATTGGTATATAACAACTTTAGAAGATATAAAATGTATGAGATAAGATTCTTGATCACAATACTACATGATATTATTTCACTGTAGTTCATGAGGCTATAATTGTCATCACATCATCACAGGGTATAAATCCTTGTCAAATCATGAAGAGGATTAGACCTCAATTAGGGCTCAACCATGCCCAAAGGTCATTTAGACCATCACATCATTCCCTATAGGAACATCATTATTCTTCCATGCCTCAGAACAAGGCTCAACAAATCATCATCATACATGTAACATGTAATTTTAACATAACAAGGATTTATGATGTTCATATACCATCATATTAGGGTTTCAACTACAATTAAGAGAGTATGTCATCAATATAGTAATCATACAAGAAGCTAGGAATGATTAATCACCATCCGTTATTTGAATTTAGGGTTAGGTGTAACAAGGTATGATACATTAGCGGTACATGTCCCTCATGATGGTGACTATTAGCTTATATACATATGAGGGAAAAGGTAATACTAAAAATTTATAGGTATTTCACAATCAATTATTCATCAATTAAACCAAACAATAAAAAATAAGAGCTTCACCAAGACCATCAGATGTTGGATAAATAAAACCATTGGTTGTAAATCCAGAAAGATCATCGACTTTGAAAGAAGTCCAACCATTGTTTGATGAACCATCATCTTAGGGAAACCATTCGTTGATGAACCATCAAGTCAGGGAAACCATTGGTTGATGAACCATCAAGCTAGGGGAACCATTGGTTGATGAACCATCAAGTCAGGGAAACCATTGGTTGATGAACCATCAAGTTAGTGAGGCCATTGGTTGCCACCATTGACCCAGTGAGGTCATTGGTTGACACCATCGACCCACTGAGGCCTTTGGTTGACACCATCGAGTGTTGAACCCATAATGACCTTCAAGTTTGGTCAATAGGTGGTGAAACAAGCTTCAAAAACCATTAGATCAGTAGGAAAAGAAGACTAGCGGGTTCACCACTCAAAGGGGCACTAAGACCATTGTTTCTTGAGCACAAAAGAGTCCAAAATAGAAGCTTAAGTCATGTCCATAGTTTTTCATAAGAAGTACCAGAAAAATAGCACCAAGATCAAAACCATCAATTTGCAAAATAAGAAAGAAATCAGCTCTAAAACCCTTAAGCCATAATCATCATTTGAGAGGAAAACCCATCATTTGAAACATGGAAGCTAGTTCTAGAGCTCCCTCTACCAGGGAAGGTTTGTGTACATGGTTTAGGGTACATCCAAGAAAATTAAAACACCCAATAACTACCATCTAAGCATAAACCCAAGGCAAAGATGCTACCTTTTTACTTAGAACTCTATTTTTAAGCAAGATCTAGCATATGCAAGCTATAAGTAAGAAATAAACATGGAGAAAGTTATATAATTAGACTCTAGGAAGAAGAACAAGCTCCAAAAAACAAGCTACAATGATCACAAGAGGAAGGATACCCTATCTTATCACTCCACACGATCAAGAAAGCCTCTTCTGCAAGAAAGAGAGCAAACCCTAGATCAAGGTAGCAAGGAAGGAGGGTTCTTTAAGCTCTAGAGCAAGATCTACGGTGGAACTCCATGGTCATGACCAAGAATAAGAAAGAAGGAGGTAAGGCACAACGAAAATGAAGGGAAGAGGGATATCTTACCTATGTAGGTCAAGAACAAGAAAAGGAAGCTCCACACCAAATGAGGGTAGATTTGAACCCTAGTTGCACATGCAAGGAGATCAACCATCTTCTTATACCTTGGGTACCTTCTTCTCCAAAATATCAAGGAGGATGAAGATCTAGACAGCAAGGAAGAAAATGGAGTCCAAAAGGTTCGTTTGCATGGAAGGTATACAGTTTATATAGCTATGGGTGAGAGAGAAGAGAAGACTAAGGTGTCCTAATATGTTTTCTAAGAGTCTATGGCCAAGGGACATCACGTTCATGCAAGCAGTAGCTCCATCAGTTGTGGAGTCTGCTGGGACATTGGATATTGACCCTCCTAGGATGTCTATTAAGTTTCCATACTTGGTGACCGTCATTTGATGAAACCTTAGGTCACTAGGTGGAAAATCATCGATTGGTCACCACTTCCAAGCAAACCATCGGTCAAAGGGACCCCAAGAGAGAAGATCATCGACCTACCACCTCTAGAGAGCACAATAGGTTGTCCCCACCTGAGGATGACCATCTTTTGTCATCCATCTAGGGTAACCATTGGTTGGGACTCTCAAGGCAGCTCATCCATGAGAGTCAAAACCCTAACTCACCCTATAGTGGTGTCACCGCCAAACCAAGGCACATCTAGGAACCCCAAGACACAACCAACTCATGAAAGGTATGAAAACATGCAAGGAACATAAAACATGTGACAAATTGTAAGAAAACCTTAGATATGGGTAGATTGTAGGAAAGTCCAAAACGTGCACAAAATTGCATAATTTGCTCAAACAGTGTCCAAACTGGACCAAACTTGAAACTTAAGCTTGTCACATGATATAAAAGCACATAACAAGGTTAGATTAATCTTTTAAGAAATTAATTAAAGTAAGGAAGCTTTTTCAACCACTAATCAAGATCTGGGGTCTTACAACCTAATTGTTAAGATTTTGAAGGATGCAAAGCTCAAGGAACTTTCAAAGTTTAGACATATCTACCTTTGTAATGTCATATACAACATTGCATATAAGGTGCATGCTAATTGACTAAATCCTCTTAAGGACAAGATTGTTTCTTAATATCAGAGCTTGCTTGTCTCCCAAAAGAATGATTACTTCATAATATCCTTATTGGTATTGGGTTGTTTGACAAAAACAAATAGGCAAAAAAATTAAGAAGGTGGGTGTCATTCTAATGCTAGATATGTTAAATGTGTATGAAATAATTGAAATGGAACTTTTTTACTTACCAGAAAGGAAACTGGAGTTTGACTATGTGAGGGGGAAAAATTATAGTGTTTGTCATATGTTTATTATATGAATTCCATAAATAGAGACCAAAAAATCAAGCCATATTTAGGCACTTGACATGGTAAAATCTCTCTCCCTATCTCTTCATTTTATGTGATGAAGCTTTTTCCACATCATCTACTCTTACTAGAGAAATAATCTTTTACACAATATCAAAGTCAATGTTTCAACACCACAAAATGTTCACTTGTTTATACATAATAGCATCCTTTTTCTAAGAGAAACTCATGATTAATGCCTTAAATTTGATAATTTAATATCCGATAAGAACAGAAATCATTCCAACAAATAAATATATCAAAGAACAAGGTGGCCATTTGCAAGGGCTTCTTGTATGCCACAAGGAAGTATCTAAAACAATTATTGAATATTGAAGAAATGGATAGACCAGGTAGATGCTTGGCTTCCTACAACCATAGGGATATCTAAAAAACAAAGATTCAACTTTATTAAGGAGAGAGTTTGGAAGAATAACATGTATGGAAGGAGAAGTTCTTGTCAAAACTAGAAAAGAAGGCCATTATAAAAGCTATTTCTCAGGATATTCCTACATATGTTATGAGCATTTACAGATCCAAATAGTATTCTTGCAGACATCCAAAGTGTTATCACTCCTTTCAAGTTTGTTGGTGAAATGAAATAACATATTTTTTTATCGGTAGTATTGGGAAAACTTATATCGATCAAAGAGAGTGGGTGGATTGGGGTTATTCATAATTTTAACCTTTCTCTCCTCACAAAATAAATTTGGAGCCTCCTAATGAAGAATGATTTGCAAAGGTGTTAAAAGCCATATATTTTCCAAGGACGTCTATCCTTGAAGCGACTTATGGTCACAATATATGTTTCGATTGATATTTATATGGGGATAAGTGTAAAATCCTAGGATTTGAGGCCTCAAATAAAATGATCTTAAATGATTCTTGGACTACCCATATCATAAAGGTGAACCTCATTTTTAGGTATCCCATCAATAGGTACCCTACAACTAAATGTGTTCAACCTAGAGTAGTACGATTATGTGTGACATGTGGGGAAGTTGATCTATAAGGAGTGGGACTCGAGAAGGAATCTACTCCTTACTTGGTTAAAGAAAATAAAGCATAGAATTCCGATCATACAAAATAATAGAATAAAAGTACTCAAGTAAAAAGGATGCTCTATGTTTTCTCAAACAAATTGGTAAATGAACATAGTATTGTAGCAAATGAAAGGTAAATATAACTATTGCAAAAAATTTCCCAAGCCAGATAAAGAGGATACAAGGGGTATATAACAATATAATAAAATATAAACTAGTGGAGCAGTTGTAGTGGGCAACCTATCCATCTCAGAAGTCTTCTTGTAGATACTCCTTAGCAGAAAATGCTACATCTGGTTCCTCAGGTTGTTTGACTCCTGGGTGGGATGAAATAAACACCTAGAAGAGGGAACAGAAAAAGAAAAGACGTCAACACAAAATTGAGTGTGTGTAGAGTATTAACAACTATCATTACTTAAGGCAATGCCTATCAAATTAGGAGATTTCAATAAAGGGAAGTCCAAAAGAGAAAAGTTTCAAAAGAATTAACATGTCAAATATATGAGGAATATAACAAGAGGAAATATGATTACAAATCAAGGAATCTTAACTCAATAAATTTTCACCAAAATAAACCAAATACAATTGTACATGCATATATTATTAGAGTAAAGTATTTAAAGCAGGGATGGGACACCATAAGATGTCAGCGAAAAGGTTGGGTGGAAAAGCACACTCAGAGTAGAAAAACTTTGTCCTATGTATGGTTGTACTCATGTTCCACTATTAAAAATAAAATTAGTCAAATTCATGTGCAAATAGGGAATGTCAAGTTTAAGTGTAGTTTTAATCTCAATATATTTCAAGTAAAATGGATAAGAGCATCCATATTAACGTTAAGTTAGAGGACTATCATTAATACAATCATGTGATGTCAATAATAAATTAGGGAAATAATTCCAAAAGTAAAATATTTCCAAAAAGGACTCAATAGAAATCAAGGAATGTTCAAGAGATGCCTCATATGGTAAAATGGTGTGTTAGTCATGAAATAATACCCATATAAATGGAGAGGAAGAACATATTTTGACTTGGATGTATGTATTAGAGACAACATACTACCCTCTCAAGTCTAGGATTCACTGAAACCTAAAGATAATAATATCTACACAAATTAGGGTACAATTATGTCTTATATCATAAAACCCTAAAAATAAACCTTATAAAACCCTAGATTCGTACTTAACATTCTATTCATAAGAGTTCCATAAGTTCATGATTCAAAACACATATTCATCTTATATTCATGATTCATAATTTTTGTTCATTAGAATTTACTCAAATTTTGATAATAGAGTAAGAGAGATACAAACCATAAGTATCATGCTTTTAAAAATATTTGAATCAGGAAATGAAAACCAAATCATTAAATAGACAAAAAACAAAAGGTTCCAAAATATGTTTTCTATAATTTTTGGGGCTTCCAATAAAAAGTTATGAATTTTAGAAAAAATTATCACCACTAATTTAATTGGGATAAATAATATTCAATTGACCATATTAGCCTAAGATTAGCATTCTTAATATTGGAACTTGATAGGGTAATGTCATGATATCAGTATCCAATCATCCATAAGACAAAAAGAATATGAAGATGACGAGAAGACATGAATAGCTATGCAATAAAAATAATGTTAGAAGGCTATCGAGGCCAGAGGTGTAAATGTAACATTAGAGCCCTCTCCATCCCCAAGTCCATGCCATGGATGGTGGCCTAAAACATGTCAAGATAGGGGTAAAAGGGGAAAACTTGGTCTTGCATGAAAAGGCCATTGTGGTGATTGAAACACACAGAAGGTGGTCCCACCAACCTTACTCCAACAACAATTTGATTATGGGGAAGCAGAGTGTCGAGAGCAGGGTCCTTTTTGTCACTCAATCTCACTTAGGATGTGAATGTTGATATGTATATCCAGAGAGTCAATCATATGATGATTGTAATGATATATATTGCAAATGATTTGATTAATAATAAAGATAATGTTTGTCAATATGTTTGTTCAATTATGAAATAATGGTATGACATGATAGACGTATAAAGAATGATGTTGCTCGATGACATATGTCTGCAGGGTGATGACCAGAACAATGAGATCATATGTATAATAAGAGTACTACATTCTTGTTACATCTCTAGTCGATTGTTGTATAAGCTGATAGACAACAATAATACATAAGACTAGAATGTGTGTTGGTTGATGATAGAATCTCATTAGTCATGATATGTGAAGTTGTCAGATGAAAATGAACTTAGCGATGGCAAAGAGGATTACTAGCAGCACAATTGACTCGAGAAGAAAATTTATTATGATGGGATGAAACTAATAGGGGGGTTAGGTATATATAAGGTTTGGTTTTAGGGCTTGCAAACATAGGAGATTTGAATCTTTGAAATAGAATTAGACAAATGCAAATACATGGAAATAGGGTTAGATAAGGGCTGGTTAGATTCAGATTAAATTTAGAATTCAATGCAAGTTATTTCATGAGATTGTTTAGAGGAGTGGGAGAAACAAGTGGACTGTTAGTCCTTGAGATCGGTGGCATGTTCACATGTGTGGTCATCTCCTACTCAAGGTTGGAGACTACACTTCACATTTTCTCTTAATCAGATGGTCGTCATTCGTCACAAATAAAAAAATCAAAGAGCATCGATATATATATGGAAACTTTAGTCTTTTCAATGCATTAATTATATAAATCTTTCCTTATCGAATTAAGAGTTTATTTAATGTGCAGCCCAAATTTGATAGGTTATATAATTGAGGGGTGAGGAATCTGATTTTTCCATTATTTAACTATTAACACTCCTAGATTTATCAAAAATCAACTTGAGGTCTAAGAAAATGTTTCATATATTTATTGATTTCTTCATTATATGATGCTCAAAACATATTTATAGTGCTTCATTCCCAATTTGTACACATACGAAAAATCTAGAAAATTAATTTTAAACTTGAACCAATCAATGTGGAAATTTTGCATAATTTGACCCATCATAGGTTGTTATCTCAATTATGTGTATTAAAGCCTTGAATAACTTGTTTATTAGTTAAGAGTTTATAATTACATATCTTGAGCATTTCAATACCATCTAAGTTTAAAATGATTCCAACTTAAATTATCATAAGATAAAGAGGTAAACAAATATGTAACTTGAGTTTGTTCCCTAAATCTTGAACAAAAAGTAAGGGGTGAGTTCCCAGCATTTCTTTCTGGAGCTCCCAAGTTGTCTCCTCTGAATCATGATATTTCCATAGAACCTTAACCAATTCAATCTCTTTGTTCTTTAGTTGTTTCACTCTGGAGTCAAGGATCATCACAAGATACTCTTTATAAGTCATATCTTCATGAATCTCTATAGGCTCTATCAAACGCACATGGGAAGACTCTTTCACATATTTCTTTGACACAAAACACAAAAACATTGAGGGTCTTATAATAAGTAGGGGGTAAATCCAAACAATATGCATAATCTCCAAGCTTGTATAAAACTTAAATTGGGCCCCCATAACAAGGACTAAGCTTGCCTTAAATCTTGGACCTTGTAGTGGACCTAATCAATTTAATTTTTAAGAAAATATAGTCACCAAAGAAAAATTTCACATCGATCATCATCTTATTAGCATACATTTTTTTTCGATCATGAGTCACTTTCTTCCATTTCTTTTTTAGACTAATCTTGTACTTCATGAAATGCATATCGGTTTTCATAAGTGTATGCACACCCACATCATCCAACGTAAAGGGGAATGACAGTGTCAGCCATAGAGAGCTTCGAAGGGTGGTATACCAATGCTTCCTCGATAGTTGTTGTTATAAGAAAACTCAAATAATGGGAGATACCTATCCCAAACACCTTCCCAGTACATCACACAAGCTTGTAAAAGATCTTCTAAAATATGAATCATCCTCTCAGACTGACCATCGTGAGAGGATGGTAAGCTATACTGAAATGTAGATTTATCCAATCCTCTTCTAAATATGCTTCCATAATTGAAAGGCAAACTTAGGGTCCCAATTAGACATAATAGACCTCATCATTCCATGTATACAAACTATCCAATCCATGTGTATATGTTCCATGTTAGAAACCTTATAGGTGGTCTTGAAAGTTAGGAAATGGCATATTTGGTAAGTCGATCAACCACATCCCATTTTGCATTGAATCTTCCCCTTGATTTTGGAAATCCAATCACCACGTCTATTATAACATTTTCCCACTTCCACACCGGGATCCCAAGAGTCTAAGGAAGTCCATCAGGTCATTGATGTTCATTCTTTCCTTTTTGATAAGTCAAACATTTTGCAACAAAAGTAGCAATGTCCTTCTTCATATTTCACAACCAAAAACTTCTATACAAATCCTTGTACATCTTTGTAGTTCCAGGGTGAATTGTGTATTTGAATCGATGGGCCTCACTTATCACCTTTTGTCTCAAGTCATCAATACCACATATCCATAATTGGTGACAAAAATGAATTGTACCATCACTTCCAAAAGAAAATTCTAATGGTATCTTCAATGGTTAGAGTTTCATCTCACTAAGGTCATGACTAGTAATTTGTGTTAGAATGACTTTAGAAATCCAAGATGGGGTAAACAGACAAACTAGCCATGTGAAAGTACATCTTCTCTGCAACAGAACCATCAGCATTGTCTTTCAGGTTCTCCAACTAGAAACATGTTCCAAGCTTCTCCATAAAAAACAATGGAGAGATGCACAAACAACATCCTTCTTTTGATTTAGGGAATTTACAACAACATTTTATTTCCCAGGATGGTAGGTGACAGTAAAATCATAATCCTTCATATGCTTCATCCAACGCCTTTTCTTCATATTCAGACCCTTTTGTGTCATGAGGTAACGAAGACTTTTATGATCAGAAAAGACCTCAAACTGCACTCTAAAGGGATAATGTCGTCAAATCTCGAGAGCATGAACTATGTCGGCAAGCTATAGATCATGAGTCATCCAACTTTCTTCATTTGGTTTTATTTGGTGTGAGGCATAATCTATAACCCAAGCTTTTTGCATAAGGACACAACCCAAACCATGTTTAGATTCATATGTATAAATCAAATAGGGTTTTCCTTCGACATGTAAGACTAACGTAGGGAAAGATGTCAAACAACACTTTAGTTCTAGAAAACCCTTCTTGCATTCCAGGGTCAACACAAATTTAGTATCCTTGCGAGTCAACTTGGTCAGAGGAAGAGCGATCTCAAAAGAAATCTTGATAAAACATATTTAGAATCCTAAAGACCCAAGAACTTTGCATCTCAGAAGGATTCTTTGGAGATTGCCACTTAGTCACCACTTCAAATTTTTCTAGATCCATAATGATGTGATCAACAGAGATCACGTGTACTAAGAACATAATGTCTTCTATCAATAATTCATATTTTGAAAACTTGGCATAAAGTTGGATCTTGCAAGAGACTATAGAACAATCTATAGAAGTTTGTGGTGTTAGTCCATTTACTCAAAGTAGATAAGAACATCATCAATGAATACCACCAGGAAGTCATCAAGGTAAGGGTAGAAGACCTAATTCATAAGATCCACAAATGTAGAAAGGGCATTAGTCAACCCATAGGGCATAATCAAGAACTCATAGTGCCTGTAATGAGTACGAAAGGTTGTCCTTGGCATATACTCGTCTTTTACATGCATTTGATAATGTTCACTACACTAATCCATCTTAGATAAAATAGTATCAAACTTCAGTTGATCAAACAAGTCACCAATGCACAATAACAGATATTGGTTCTTTATTATCACTTGATTCAACATCCAATAGTGTATGCACATTCTTAGTGAACCATCTTTCTTCTTTAAAAAATAACACGAGATCTACAAGGATATACATTATGAAAAACAAACCCATGTCAAGAAGTTCTTGCAGTTGCTTCTTGAGTTCTATAAGCTCTACAAGTTCCATATGATACAAATGTTTTAAGATAGGAGTAGTTCCAGGTATGAGATCAATGGAGAACTCAACTTCATGGGTAGTAGGAATATTGGGTATCTTCTAAGGAAAAACTTCAAGGAATTCTCAAAAAACTTCTATGTCCTCCAACGGAGGTAACGATGTGTAACACCCCTGACCTGGGTTATGACCTAACCCTGGAAGTTTTGCCTAAATATGTAATTAATATACTTATGAACACTCCCTGGCATGTAATTAAGTTCCTCAGGAACATTTACTTTCAATTTTGCTCCTTTTTGTATAAAGTTGTAGCATTGTGTTGTATGCAGGGACCTATGTGCAAATTACCCAGTTTAAGGGTTGAACTTGCAAAATTCACAAGATAAGATGTTCCTTTGATGTTGAGACATCATGAGAATGGTTATGGTAAAGTTTGAGGGATTTCCCAAGCTTGAGCACCAAGGTGCAGCTGTGGAAGCAATTCCCATGCTTAGAAACCCTAATTTGGGATAAAGTACAAATTACCCAAATTGAGGGGTCCAAGTTGTAATTGTTAATATCTAGAACATCTTTTATGACTCTTGTAATCATTTAGAGTAGAAATGATGAAAGGGATACATCATTTAATAATCAGATGAGAAAAATGACCTTTGTGATAGAAATAACCTAAAATGGGTATGAAACCCTTTCTTGTATGTACCCTAGTTGAAGGTTGGATTCCTTTACCCCTAGATCTTGAGATTTCATGAGATTTTCATAAGGATAGATAGGTTTGGTCGTGCCTTTGAGCAAGGAGGGACCTAGATGTGATTTCCAATCTTGTGAGGTCCTTAGGGTGTAAAAGAGGCTAAAGTATATAAGCCATTTTCCCTTGCAATTAAGTGAACGGACTTTCTTTCCTTCACTTCTCTTCCTTTCTTGCTCAAAACGACCAAGGGTAGCTCTGGAGCTCAGGGGGGGCGACCAACCTGTTCAAGGTAAGAAAACCCCACCTTCTAGCTCGAATTCATGGAGGAATTCACTTTCTAAGGTTGGTTTTATGGTTAGCTTACTTAGTCTTCTTGTTCTAGCCGACCAAAGCAACGTTTCCTTGGAGAATTCACCTCTGACCAAGTTGTGGAAGCTCAAGGACGCCATTAAAGCTTGGAGCTTGAAGGCTTGGAGCTCTAAGATCAACCTTTAGGTGGGTTTTATAACTCTAAACTTATGCTTTATATGTATGCTCAATTCTTGCAATTTACTTGGTAAATTCTCCTTCTACCACCCTTCTTCCTTGCACGTTTGCAAGAAAATCAGTGGAGAAACCGACCTTGCAAGAGGTTGAAGATGAGGGGCGTGATTCCCTATGTTACTTTTTCAAACGACCTTGGACCCTTTCGGTCCAAACGGTTGCAAACCGTTTGGGTTCAAACGGTTTCAAACCGTTTGCTCTCAAATGGTCTTGCAAGACCGTTTGGATTGAAACGGTCTCAAGACCGTTTGAAAGAGTTGACCAAGGGACGACCATTTGAGGGTCTGTTCCTAACATGTTGAATTTCATCTCTGCAAAGAATCAAAGTCTAATTCTTAACCAATTGAGAGTTGAAGGCACTTCAACATGAAACCCTAATCGGGTGAAAAAGTGCTGATTTGACATATAGATCTCGTTGAGTTTTGGGTTGAGGGACCCAAACGGTCTCAAGACCGTTTGGGGATTTCTCCAAACGGTCCTAAGACCGTTTGGGCACAACCCAAGACCGTTTTAAGGTCTAGGGTTAAGTTAATCTAATGGTTTGAGGGTCCAATTGTAGGAAATTGATGAATTGATGAAAAGTGCTGATTTTGACCTAATTGGACTTCAACCTTAGTCAAAACGACTTGGTTTTTGGTCAAACTTTGGAAAAACGGTCTCAAGACCGTTTGGATGAAGTCCAAACGACCTCAAGACCGTTTGGTCCAAATTTGAGCCCAATTGGAGGTCAATTGATAGGTTCAACCTCGAATTGATTCACATTGTTGAACATTGATGACCAATCGAATTAAAACCCTAATTGAGGAGGGTTGAACCCTAATTGGCTTGCAATTGAGGGTCAATTGGATGTCTAAGTGGTTAAGGCTAACCCTAACTGACTCAAATTATAAGTGGTTAGCATATCTTTGACCATTTGAGGACTTCAACACACATATCCATGAACATTGGTAACCTTTGAACCACTTTGGAGGTCCAAACGGTTTGAGCCCTTTTTGGACCAAACGGTCTCAAGACCGTTTGGGGCCAAACGGTCTCAAGACCGTTTGGGGCCAAACGGTCTCAAGACCGTTTGGGGCCAAACGGTCTCAAGACCGTTTGGGGCCAAACGGTCTCAAGACCGTTTGGGCTCAAACGACCTCAGGATCGTTTGGTCCAATCGATCTCAAGTAAGTTTGATCAAACGGTCTCAAACCGATTGAAGCTCCAAACGGTTTGGAAGTCAACCCTTCCAAACGGTCTTCACCTCCAAACGGTCTCAAGACCGTTTGGATCCAAACGGTCTCAAGACCGTTTGGGTGGTTGAAACCGTTTGAAGGTTGAAACCGTTTGGAGATTGGTGATGGTTTGTACTTAACCATTTGATGATGTAATTAGTTCAATGATGATTCAATCTAAACCCTAATGGTAACCTAGGTCATTAAGGGACTATGTGATTAGTGAGTTAACCCATGATGGTAATCATGTGGCAAATTACCAAAATACCCTTGAGGGGTCTAAAGGGGTAAAACCTTGTTCTAATCAAACCCTAATCACATGATGTTGATGTTTTGGATCATGTTAGTCAATGGAGACTTATCTCAACCTGATCTAGAGTGGTATTGTCACCATCTACCAGTGAGAGGAGAGAGAAAGTATTTCTAGAGAGAGAAAGTATCTTAGAGAGAGAAAGTACCCTTTTTAGGAGGAAACTCTAGTGAGATACTTCATTTACACATGAATGTGCATGATTAGGGAATGACCCACCTATGTGAGGTCATGGAAACCCTATTTATAATATCTAATGGATCGTAATTCTAATTAAGAGCCTTAATGATGATGTTTCTCTTACATAATGATGTAATGAGTACAATTCACCATGGAGTGAATAGTAAACCCTAATTTTAGGGTGATGACATGAAAGATGAACAGTAAACCCTAATTGACAGGGTTATTGAATTAAACCCTAGTTGAGGGTGATTCCATGTGAAACCCTAGTTGAGGGTGATTCCATGTGAAACCCTAGTTGAGGGTGATTCCAAGTGAAACCCTAATTGGGAATGCATCCCTAATTATTGAATTGTTTATGATTATCTGTTGAACTAACCGTGCAGGTTATTATGAGATAATGGTCATACCCAGGTATGAAATACCATGTTATATTCATTGAAAGCATGTCTTAAGCTTTATGAATAGTGAATCATCTTGATGTACTGCTAAGTGACATCTTTTTGTGATTTATGGGTTGTAAGAGCCATAAACACCATCAAGGTCATGCTTGATAGATGACTTGTGATGAGATAATTGAGAACTGGTAATTGAAATGAGTTAGGCCTGCTACATTTTAGTATTCTCATATATAGCTGTGTTGTTGTATGATGATAAGAATACTGAATGTACCTAACTAATCAAGTGAAATGTAGAGCCCTGATCATAGATCCATCATTGTCAGAGTCTAAATGATGGTGAAACAGGTTTTCCTCAGGGAACTCCTGGATCACATACTTTTGAGTATGTGGGGTACATGGATGTGTAGAACCTTACATCCTAGTGTTGGTATTTGATGTAGATTCTTGTAGTCCGTCATACTTTCACTATAAAAGAAAAGGTGAGAGGATGATGTAGATTCTAGTAGTCCATCAGACCCCACCATAAAGTCCTAAAGGTGAGATGTATATCTACACTCCCTTAAAGACACAAATACCGCATCGATAAAAGATAAACAAGAAATCTTCCGATGACGAAGAGAGTACAGAACGCCACTGTAACTCTAAAATAGTGAAGGTCCAGTTTACCCTGGAGAGCTATAACAAAAGATATCCCGCCAGATATCTAACATTCGATCCTCTAACTGACTGAGGAAGATGAGGTCATAAGAATCCGACTCTTTTAATGACCTATGTATGATACTGATGTGACTTCTTAGCGATCAGTTGGAGTATGAGTGGTAAGCCTCATCTCCACAGGGCATAACAATAATGTTTGAAAAACATAATCAACAACGTAGTATATCTGTTAGAGTTATCTACGAGATATTTGATTGATGTTATCTTGAATAGCATAGATGTTCTCATATTTTAATATTGATTGAACTCTTGCTCATCATCAGAACTGCTAGTGAATATCTTGAAGGCTCTTATTGCTTTAGTTATTCCTTGCTTTGCTTATAAAGCCTAGTGGAGAGTTATAACTCTCGCTGGGGCAATTATGTATAATTGTCTCACCCCGTAGACTTCTACTTTTTAGGTGGTCGTCGAAGACGGAGGAACAAGAACACAGGTGACCAATCCCAGCAACAGCAGCATCAGGAGCAGTAAATATCTCAGGTGGAGATCTAGCCTGCTTCATGGTGTAGTTAGAGTCAAGTCCTATGTGTCCTCTGTACTCTCAGGTCCTGGAGTGTTTTGGAGTATGAATTCTTGAGAATTTTGGTATCATGTTGTATATAATTACTCAAGAAGTAATTGTCAGTGATGTAAACAGTTAAATCCTTTTTCTATGGAAAAGGTTTGTGGTTTCAGGCTCTTGTCTCGAAAAGTTTTAATTTCCCGTGATTTTTGTCTTCCGCTGTTTACCGATTGCTTCCGCACATGATTAAATCGGGATTAATTCGTGGTTTGGAGATCGGAGCCCAAAATTAAGTGGTATCAGAGCTCCAGGTTCAGTCGAGTCTACAGAGGCATAGGACTTAGGATGTCGAGTCTACTTTTAGTACTCCTTCCTCATCTAATAGAATCTTCTGCTCCTCAGGAGAAGAAGATACTTAAGAATGTCAGAGCCACATGATGAGTATGTGGAAGAAAGTAGTGCCAGTGCACCTCAAGGCGGTGCAGGAGTATCAGAGGTGGAACAGCCTGTACCAGAACAACCTAGAGAGCCACCCCAGCTTGACCCAGCTGACATGGGTAACCCAGCAGTCCAGACAATGTTTGGGCAGTTCATGACTGCCATGACACATATAACCGACAGGTTGCCTATGCCTGCACCTAGGGCACCTGTCCAGCCTGAGGGGCAAGGTATCGGGAAGACGTTCGAGCGACTACGTCGTGTCGGAGCTACCGAGTACCATGGGACTGCTGACCCCGCAGATGCTGATCTGTGGTTGACAGAGCTGGAGAAGGCTTTTAGGATCCTCAACATCCCTGAAGCTGAGAAGGTTAGACATGTTGTCTATCTTCTCAAAGGAAGTGCTGGTCACTGGTGGACCATGGAAGAGCAGAAGAGACCTGGAATAGAGATCTCGTGGGAAGATTTTCGGCGGGAGTTTGTCCAAAGATATTTCCCAAAGACCTTCCTAGATGAGAAGATCTCTCAGTTTGAGAGACTGAGACAGGGTATGATGAACATTAGCGAGTATGAAGCTAAGTTTATGGAGTTGTTGCGGTTCTGTCCGCACATGGCTGCTACGGATGAAGAGAGAATCAGGAGATTTGAGAAGGGGTTGAATGCTGACATGTCTACCCCAGTGTCTGCCTTAGAGAACCGAGAGAGATTCTCTACCTTCGTTGAGTCAGTCCGAAGGATAGAGAGATCTGTGGTTGAGAAGAGGCAAACACAGAAGAGGTATCCACAGTTCCAGGGTTCTTCATCTATGGACTTTAAGAAATCTAGATCCTCTGCACCTAACCCCCCACCATCTAGATCTAGTCCTCAGACTCAGTGGTCTCCTAGTAGAGGTAGAGGAAGAGGACAACCACCTCGGGGGACACAGAGTTCTGCATCAATGTCTGCTACCGGACCACAAAGACCGCAAGAAGGAAGATGCTACAACTGTGGTAAGGTGGGACATTTGATGAAGGACTGTCGATCTAGGCCTGTCAGTGTGACACAGCCTCCGAGACAAGGACAACAGGGATCACAGGGAGGACAATCTCAAGGAACAGGTCGAGGACGCGGGCAAGCGTCTCAAGCTGGATCATCAGCACCACCTCAACAACAGGCTACGGCGAGGTTCTATGCTATGAACCCACCAGAGGCAGTGGTCAATCCACAAGTAGTGACAGGTCAGATGGAACTTTTATATTCTGATATGTCTAAATCTTGTGTAGTATCTGTTTTGATTGACCCGGGTGCTACGCACTCTTTCATCACTCGAAGAGTGATTCGTAACTGCAATATGATAACTAGTCATAGGGCAGATAAGTTGTTGTTGGAGACTCCGTTGAGTGGGTCTGCTGTTCTGCAAGAAGTATGCTCTCCTTGTGTACTTTCCTTTTCTAAGCATCGCATTCAAGTGGATCTTATACCGCTTGATATGCAAGGATTTGATATAATCCTAGGGATGGATACCTTGGAAAGGTATCAAGTTGTCTTGGATTGTGAGTCCAAGTTGGCTGTGTTTGCTGATGAAAGCAACACATGGATCTTTCAAGGTGAAAGAAAGATTCTGCCCACCTGTCTTGTATCAGCTATGGTTGCTGATAAGTTGATGAGGCAAGGATGCTACGCATTCTTAGCCCATGTGGTACATGTTACCAAGGGGAGTTCCAACCCTGCTGAAATTCCGATAGTCAGGGAATTCGAGGATGTGTTTCCCGAAGAACTTCCTGGTATACCACCACCCCGGGAAATTGATTTTGAGATCAATTTGGTCCCAGATACAAAACCCATAGCCCAGACTCCGTATAGGATGGCGCCTGCTGAGATGGCAGAACTCAAGAAACAGCTTCAAGAGTTACTTGAGAAGGGTTTCATCCGACCGAGTACCTCACCTTGGGGTGCTCCAGTTTTGTTTGTTAAAAAGAAAGATGGATCGATGCGGTTATGCATTGATTATAGACAACTCAATAAAGTAACAATAAAGAATAAGTATCCTTTGCCGAGGATTGATGATCTTTTCGACCAGTTGTGTGGGGCAACAGTCTTTTCCAAGATAGACTTAAGGTCTGGATATCATCAAATCCGCATTAAGGACAGTGACATATCCAAGTCTGCCTTCAGGACAAGATATGGCCACTATGAGTTCACAATTATGTCGTTTGGACTAACCAATGCACCGGCTGCATTTATGGAACTCATGAATAGAGTCTTTCGACCTTTTCTTGATCAGTGTGTTGTCGTCTTTATAGATGACATACTGATTTATAGTAAGGATGCTCAGCAGCATGAGCAGCACCTTCGCCGGACTTTGACCTTGCTAAGGGAACATAAGCTATACGCTAAGTTTAGCAAGTGTGAGTTTTGGTTATCTGAAGTATCCTTCCTTGGACATGTGGTATCTGCCTCGGGAATTCGTGTTGACCCTGCAAAGATAGAGTCTGTTCTGCAGTGGGAACAACCGAAGACACCGACGGAGATTAGAAGTTTCTTGGGGTTAGCTGGTTATTATCGAAGGTTTATTAAAAATTTCAGTTCTATAGCCTTACCTTTGACCAAGTTAACCCGAAAGGATGTTCCTTTTTCTTGGAGTGATAAGTGTCAATAGTCTTTTCAGCTTTTGAAGGAGAGGTTAACAAGTGCGCCTGTGCTTGTGTTACCTGAGCAAGGAAAGGAATATATAATCTTTTGTGATGCCTCCAAGAATGGACTTGGATGTGTGTTGATGCAGGATAAACAAGTGATTTCTTTTGCTTCCCGACAGCTTAAGAAACACGAGGAGAATTATCCGACACACGATCTAGAGTTAGCTGTTGTGGTCCATGCTTTGAAAATCTGGAGACATTATCTCTACGGAGAAACTTTTCAGATTTTCACAGACCACAAGAACCTTAAGTACATCTTCACTCAGCATGAGCTTAATATGAGGCAACGTCGCTGGATGGAGTTAATCATGGACTACGATTGTACAATTGATTACCATCCGGGCAAAGCCAATGTGGTTGCTGATGCCTTGAGTAGGAAATCAGCAACATCAACCATGGATAGGGCACAACTAAGTTCCTTAGTATGCTCTAGAAGAGATATGCTTATCTCTTTAAGGCAAGACAATGTGCAGTTGAAGGCATCATTGTTAGCTGGTCTGTTAGCTGAGATGCAGATTAAACCTACCTTAAGAGAGCAGATAAAGGAGGCACAACAAGTAGATGTTTTTGTACAGCAGATTAGATCTGAATTTGGAGATGAGAAGCGAGAAGGTTTTCATGAGTCAGATGACCAGATGGCATGCTATCATGGAAGGATGATAGTGCCAGATGTGGACAACCTGAGGAAGTTAGTCCTGGAAGAAGCTCATTCTTCGATGTATGCTATGCATCCAGGGAGCACCAAGATGTATCGAAACTTGAAGGATATGTATTGGTGGCCTGGGATGAAGAAGGATGTAGATGAGTTTGTTCTGAGGTGTCCTGTGTGTCAGCAGGTCAAGGCTGAACACCAGAAACCTACAGGGACAATGCAACCCTTACCCATACCACAGTGGAAGTGGGACCATGTAACCATGGACTTTGTTGTTGGCCTACCCAGGACAAACAAAGGACATGATTCCATTTGGGTAGTTGTTGATAGGTTGACAAAGACAACGCATTTCTTACCTGTCAAAACAACCTATACTGCTGAAAGGTTATCCCAGATATATGTCCAAGAGATAGTGTGTTTGCACGGAGTTCCTGTCACTATAGTTTATGACAGAGGTCCCCAGTTTACAAGTCGCTTTTGGGAACAGTTACACAGAGCCCTAGGCACCAAGCTAAGGTTTAGTACAGCCTTTCATCCCCAGACTGATGGACAGTCAGAAAGAACTATACAGACCTTAGAAGATCTGTTGAGAGCATGTGTTCTCCAGTTTACCGGGAGTTGGGATCTACATCTAAGCTTGATAGAGTTTGCCTATAACAATAGCTATCAACATAGCATTGATATGGCACCATATGAAGCCTTATATGGTAGACGTTGTAGATCACCCTTGTGTTGGTATGAAACTGGTGAGCACCAGTTGTTAGGCCCTGATCTTGTGCAGCAAACTACAGAAAAGATTAAAGTTATACAACAACAGCTTAAGACTGCACAAGATAGGCAGAAGTCGTATGCCGATAAACGTCGTAGACCCCTAGAATTCCAGGTTGGAGACAGAGTGTATCTCAAGGTCTCACCTTGGAAAGGAGTCCTTCGTTTTGGGAAGAAAGGAAAGTTAGCTCCTAGATTTATGGGACCTTATCCAATTGTTGAAAAAGTTGGAAAGGTGGCCTATAGACTAGAGTTACCTCAGGAGTTGCAGAAGCTGCACCCTGTGTTTCACATTTCCATGCTGAGGAAATGTCATCCAGATACCGAGTCAGTTCTGCAACCTATGGAAGTAGAATTGAATGAAGATATAACGTATGAGGAGGGACCAGTGTCAATCCTCGATAACAGAACTAAAAAGTTAAAGAAAAAGGATATAAGCCTTGTAAAAGTCCTCTGGAACCATCGTGGTGTTGAAGAAGCCACTTGGGAACTAGAAGATGAAATGAGAAGAAAATATCCTGCTCTTTTCTTATAATATGCTTTATCGATTTCGGGGACGAAATCCTTTTGAAGGGGTAAAGAATTTGTAACACCCCTGACCTGGGTTATGACCTAACCCTGGAAGTTTTGCCTAAATATGTAATTAATATACTTATGAACACTCCCTGGCATGTAATTAAGTTCCTCAGGAACATTTACTTTCAATTTCGCTCCTTTTTGTATAAAGTTGTAGCATTGTGTTGTATGCAGGGACCTATGTGCAGATTACCCAGTTTAAGGGTTGAACTTGCAAAATTCACAAGATAAGATGTTCCTTTGATGTTGAGACATCATGAGAATGGTTATGGTAAAGTTTGAGGGATTTCCCAAGCTTGAGCACCAAGGTGCAGTTGTGGAAGCAATTCCCATGCTTAGAAACCCTAATTTGGGATAAAGTACAAATTACCCCAATTGAGGGGTCCAAGTTGTAATTCTTAATATCTAGAACATCTTTTATGACTCTTGTCATCATTTAGAGTAGAAATGATGAAAGGGATACATCATTTAATAATCAGATGAGAAAAATGACCTTTGTGATAGAAATCACCTAAAATGGGTATGAAACCCTTTCATGTATGTACCCTAGTTGAAGGTTGGATTCCTTTACCCCTAGATCTTGAGATTTCATGAGATTTGCATAAGGATAGATAGGTTTGGTCGTGCCTTTGAGCAAGGAGGGACCTAGATGTGATTTCCAATCTTGTGAGGTCCTTAGGGTGTAAAAGAGGCTAAAGTATATAAGCCCTTTTCCCTTGCAATTAAGTGAATGGACTTTCTTTCCTTCACTTCTCTTCCTTTCTTGCTCAAAACGACCAAGGGTAGCTCTGGAGCTCAGGGGGGGCGACCAACCTATTCAAGGTAAGAAAACCCCACCTTCTAGCTCGAATTCATGGAGGAATTCACTTTCTAAGGTTGGTTTTATGGTTAGCTTACTTAGTCTTCTTGTTCTAGCCGACCAAAGCAACGTTTCCTTGGAGAATTCACCTCTGACCAAGTTGTGGAAGCTCAAGGACGCCATTAAAGCTTGGAGCTTGAAGGCTTGGAGCTCTAAGATCAACCTTTAGGCGGGTTTTATAACTCTAAACTTATGCTTTATATGTATGCTCAATTCTTGCAATTTACTTGGTAAATTCTCCTTCTACCACCCTTCTTCCTTGCACGTTTGCAAGAAAATCAGTGGAGAAACCGACCTTGCAAGAGGTTGAAGATGAGGGGCGTGATTCCCTATGTTACTTTTTCAAACGACCTTGGACCCTTTCGGTCCAAACGGTTGCAAACCGTTTGGGTTCAAACGGTTTCAAACCGTTTGCTCTCAAACGGTCTTGCAAGACCGTTTGGATTGAAACGGTCTCAATACCATTTGAAAGAGTTGACCAAGGGACGACCGTTTGAGGGTCTGTTCCTAACATGTTGAATTTCATCTCTGCAAAGAATCAAAGTCTAATTCTTAACCAATTGAGAGTTGAAGGCACTTCAACATGAAACCCTAATCGGGTGAAAAAGTGCTGATTTGACATATAGATCTCGTTGAGTTTTGGGTTGAGGGACCCAAACGGTCTCAAGACCGTTTGGGGATTTCTCCAAACGGTCCTAAGACCGTTTGGGCACAATCCAAGACCGTTTGAAGGTCTAGGGTTAAGTTAATCTAATGGTTTGAGGGTCCAATTGTAGGAAATTGATGAATTGATGAAAATTGCTGATTTTGACCTAATTGGACTTCAACCTTAGTCAAAACGACTTGGTTTTTGGTCAAACTTTGGGAAAACGGTCTCAAGACCGTTTGGATGAAGTCCAAACGACCTCAAGACCGTTTGGTCCAAATTTGAGCCCAATTGGAGGTCAATTGATAGGTTCAACCTCGAATTGATTCACATTGTTGAACATTGATGACCAATTGAATTAAAACCCTAATTAAGGAGGGTTGAACCCTAATTGGCTTGCAATTGAGGGTCAATTGGATGTCTAAGTGGTTAAGGCTAACCCTAACTGACTCAAATTATAAGTGGTTAGCATAGCTTTGACCATTTGAGGACTTCAACACACATATCCATGAACATTGGTAACCTTTGAACCACTTTGGAGGTCCAAACGGTTTGAGCCCTTTTTGGACCAAACGGTCTCAAGACCGTTTGGATCCAAATGGTCTCAAGACCGTTTGAGACCAAACGGTCTCAAGACCGTTTGGGCTCAAACGACCTCAGGATCGTTTGGTCCAATCGATCTCAAGTAAGTTTGATCAAACGGTCTCAAACCGATTGAAGCTCCAAACAGTTTGGAAGTCAACCCTTCCAAACGGTCTCAAGACCGTTTGGGTGGTTGAAACCGTTTGAAGGTTGAAACCGTTTGGAGATTGGTGATGGTTTGTACTTAACCATTTGATGATGTAATTAGTTCAATGATGATTCAATCTAAACCCTAATGGTAACCTAGGTCATTAAGGGACTATGTGATTAGTGAGTTAACCCATGATGGTAATCATGTGGCAAATTACCAAAATACCCTTGAGGGGTCTAAAGGGGTAAAACCTTGTTCTAATCAAACCCTAATCACATGATGTTGATGTTTTGGATCATGTTAGTCAATGGAGACTTATCTCAACCTGATCTAGAGTGGTATTGTCACCATCTACCAGTGAGAGGAGAGAGAAAGTATTTCTAGAGAGAGAAAGTATCTTAGAGAGAGAAAGTACCCTTTTTAGGAGGAAACTCTAGTGAGATACTTCATTTACACATGAATGTGCATGATTAGGGAATGACCCACCTATGTGAGGTCATGGAAACCCTATTTATAATATCTAATGGATCTTAATTCTAATTAAGAGCCTTAATGATGATGTTTCTCTTACATAATGATGTAATGAGTACAATTCACCATGGAGTGAATAGTAAACCCTAATTTTAGGGTGATGACATGAAAGATGAACAGTAAACCCTAATTGACAGGGTTATTGAATTAAACCCTAGTTGAGGGTGATTCCATGTGAAACCCTAGTTGAGGGTGATTCCATGTGAAACCCTAGTTGAGGGTGATTCCAAGTGAAACCCTAATTGGGAATGCATCCCTAATTATTGAATTGTTTATGATTATCTGTTGAACTAACCGTGCAGGTTATTATGAGATAATGGTCATACCCAGGTTTGAAATACCATGTTATATTCATTGAAAGCATGTCTTAAGCTTTATGAATAGTGAATCATCTTGATGCACTGCTAAGTAACATCTTTTTGTGATTTATGGGTTGTAAGAGCCATAAACACCATCAAGGTCATGCTTGACAGATGACTTGTGATGAGATAATTGAGAACTGGTAATTGAAATGAGTTAGGCCTGCTACATTTTAGTATTCTCATATATAGATGTGTTGTTGTATGATGATAAGAATACTGAATGTACCTAACTAATCAAGTGAAATGTAGAGCCCTGATCATAGATCCATCATTGTCAGAGTCTAAATGATGGTGAAACAGGTTTTCCTCAGGGAACTCCTGGATCACATACTTTTGAGTATGTGGGGTACATGGATGTGTAGAACCTTACATCCTAGTGTTGGTATTTGATGTAGATTCTTGTAGTCCGTCATACCTTCACTATAAAAGAAAAGGTGAGAGGATGATGTAGATTCTAGTAGTCCATCAGACCCCACCATAAAGTCCTAAAGGTGAGATGTATATCTACACTCCCTTAAAGACACAAATACCGCATCGATAAAAGATAAACAAGAAATCTTCCGATGACGAAGAGAGCACAGAACGCCACTGTAACTCTAAAATAGCAAAGGTCCAGTTTACCCTGGAGAGCTATAACAAAAGATATCCCGCCAGATATCTAACATTCGATCCTCTAACTAACTGAGGAAGATGAGGTCATAAGAATTCGGCTCTTTTAATGACCTATGTATGATACTGATGTGACTTCTTAGCGATCAGTTGGAGTATGAGTGGTAAGCCTCATCTCCACAGGGCATAACAATAATGTTTGAAAAACATAATCAACAGCGTAGTATATCTGTTAGAGTTATCTACGAGATATTTGATTGATGTTATCTTGAATAGCATAGATGTTCTCATATTTTAATATTGATTGAACTCTTGCTCATCATCAGAACTGCTAGTGAATATCTTGAAGGCTCTTATTGCTTTAGTTATTCCTTGCTTTGCTTATAAAGCCTAGTGGAGAGTTATAACTCTCGCTGGGGCAATTATGTATAATTGTCTCACCCCGTAGACTTCTACTTTTTAGGTGGTCGTCGAAGACGGAGGAACACGAACACAGGTGACCAATCCCAGCAACAGCAGCATTAGGAGCAGTAAATATCTCAGGTGGAGATCTAGCCTGCTTCATGGTGTAGTTAGAGTCAAGTCCTATGTGTCCTCTGTACTCTCAGGTCCTGGAGTGTTTTGGAGTATGAATTCTTGAGAATTTTGGTATCATGTTGTATATAATTACTCAAGAAGTAATTGTCAGTGATGTAAACAGTTAAATCCTTTTTCTATGGAAAAGGTTTGTGGTTTCAGGCTCTTGTCTCGAAAAGTTTTAATTTCCCGTGATTTTTGTCTTCCGCTGTTTACCGATTGCTTCCGCACATGATTAAATCGGGATTAATTTGTGGTTTGGAGATCGGAGCCCAAATGATGGGTCAAGGATTATGGTCGCCAACTAGGCTCAACATCCATGTGTGATAAGATTTCAATTTTTATTGTCAAGATTTCTACCCTTTATACATATTCGCTCATCATCATAGTGTAGTGAGCTAACCTTTTCTTCACCACTGAACCAAGCCACATTAAACATTTTCAACCAATCCATGTATAGAATGATCTTGAAGGAAGTCATGTCTAGGAGGATGAACTCTTTTACAAAACTATTGCCATTTATGTAGAGGTCAACATGTTGGATTTTTAGAAAAGAAGGTCATACCCTACTACTAGGGTTCTGGACATCAAGAAAAAAGATCATATATATATATATATATATATATATATATATATATATATATATATATATATAGGTTCTAGATATAAAATCTTGTCACATTTAGCAGATATAAGGTATTTGAAGATTTGGAGTCAAATGCTTTCATTAGATGTGCATTCAGATGTATTTTATCTTCAATTACTTCATTATCATCCCCAACATCCCAATCATCCATTGTGAATATACGACCAACACGCTGGGTGGGCTCCGTCCCTGAGGTTTGTTTTTCCTTGGAGGTCATTTTGGATGATGTTGTGGTTGTTGGATAGGAGTTGGGTGTTGCTAAAACTTGGGTCACTGAGGCATGATGTGCCCAACCTATCCACATTGATGACAAATAGCATGCTTACCTTCCTTAGATGCCCCAAGATTCCACATTGGGTATCTCCCTGGGGGGTGATGATGTGCACAATGGTTGCACTTATCACAATGTTGATCATTACCAAAGTTCTCCCTCTTATTATTATTTGATGGATCTTGAAATCTAGGTTAGGACTTAACATATATGGATATATCGATCATCTATTTGAAGGTGAGAGGAATTTGTTGACTAGAGTGTGACCCACATGGTAGTTGAGTCCTTCCAAGAATAAAGTATCCCTACAGTCCTCACTCAAACCAGCATCATAACACTCAAGAAAGAGGAACTTTTCACATAAGTGGGGACAAATAGATAACCTTGCTTCAAGCTATAGAACATCACTTCCTTCCTCCTAAAAGCAAAAGTAACTATGTAGTTATCATGAAAAAATGCCAAGAATTGTTCCTAAGACAACATATAGGTATTTTGAGATCGGGCCATTCCATTCCACCAAACTCATGTTGGTCCATCTAGCACATACAAGGTGAACCGAACATTCTGGTGAGGAGGGCATGCCATACCCTAAAAAGTATGTTCTAAGGCTAGAACCCAATCATCTTCCTTGTCAACCATCTCAAGTTCACCTTCCCCCTTGAAGTAAGGTCATTGCATCTTCAAAAGTTAGTCAAAGAGTACTCCTTTTGGTTGTTAATAGTAGGAGGTGTTCTCAGCTTTCCCACCATTATTGTGGTGAGAAACTATCATAGCAAAGCTAACTTCTTCTCATGAGAGATGCATGTCAGAGTAGAAGAGGTGGGGTTGACAACACACTAAGTTATAGGTGTAGTCTGAGAGGTCAAATTGTTCAACATAGGGGGATTCACTGATGGCATGCTGAAATGGGGTTCCTTGGAGTGGTGTCATCCATTCGATCATACTGAGGGGTAGCACTGGTGTCCTGAAATAGGTAGGTTCTCCTAAAACATAGGTATAACTTATTAGGAGGGAGAATTCTGAGATAGTTAATTTACCAACCACAAACTAGGCTCTGATACCATCTTGTACGGAGTGATACCCAAGAGGGTATCCACTGTTGACTTAATGTAATAAAAATAAAGCATACAACCCCATTCATACAAAGCCACTGGAACAAAAGTACTCAACTAAAAGGGGTGCTCAATATTTTCTCAAACAGATTTGTAATGTAACATAGTATATAGAAGTTGAAAGGTAAATCTAACTATTTGAAAGTTTTATCCAAGCTAGATGAATGGGCCACAAGGAGAATCTAACAAGATAAGAAAATCTAAACTAGTGGAGTAGTTACAATGGGCAACCTATCCATATCAAACATTGTCATGCTGCTAGTCCTAGGAAGTAATTCCTACTTCTAGTTCCTCAAGTTATTTGACTCCTATGTGGGTTGAAAGAAACACATAGAAGAGGGAACAAACAAAAGAAAGGACATCAACATAAAATTGATTATGTGTAGAGTGTTAACAACTAGACATTACATAAGGCAATGGCATATCAAATTAGGAGATTTCAATAAAGGGAAGTCCAAAAGAGATAAGTTTCAAAAGAATTAACATGTCAAATAGATGAGGAATATAACAATAGGAAATTTGATTACAAATGAGGGAATCTTACCTCAACAAATTTTCACCAAAATATAACCAAATACAAATTGTGCATGCAAATATCACTGGACTAAAGTCATATATAACATAGTTGGATAGCATAGGATCTCATCCAAAAAGTTGGTTGGAAAAGCACATGTTGGGAGAATAAGTGTATCCTATATATTTATCTAGTGGAAAAGCACACTTAGGGCAGAAAAGTGTGCTCTATGTATGGTTCTACTCATGTACCACTATTAAAAGTAAATTTAGTCCAATTCAAGCATAAATAGGGAATGGAAAGTTTAAGTGCAATTAAATCTCAATATAGTTACAGCACAAAGGATGAGATCTTCCGTATCAACATTAGATCATATGACCATCATTAATACAATCATGTGATTTTAGTAATAAATTAGTGATATTATCCCAAAAGAAATGGATTTCCAAAAATGATTCAATTGAAATTAAAGAGTGTTCAAGAGATTCCTCATATGGGAAAATTATTTATTTGTCATGATATAATGTCCTGATAAATAGGGAGGATGCACATGCCTTGACTTGGATATTTGGATTAGAGAGAAAATGCTACCCTCTAAAGTTTGGGATTCCCTCAAATCTACACATAATTTTATTTACACATATTAGGGTTCAAATTGTCTTATATCATGAACCCAAAAAATCAACCTTAGAAAATACTACATTCATACTTAACATGATCTTTCTAAGAGGGTATAATTTCTTAATTCAAAACATAGATTCTTCTTATATTCATGATTCATAATTTTTGTTCATTAAAATGTACTCAAATTTTGATAATAGAGTAAGAGAGATACAAACCCTAAAATCAATCCTTTAAAATTATTAGAATCAGACAATGAAAATCAAACCAACAACCCTATATTCATACTTAACATGGTATAGCTAAGAGGGTCATAATTTCCTAATTTAAAACATAGATACTTCTTATATTCATGATTCAAAATTTTTGTTCATTAAAATTTACTCAAATTCAAGTGTGACTCAATACATCTATCAAGAACAAGGGTGAGATTTCTAAGGCATGAATCAAAGCTATCTCCATAGATGGAGAAGTCATGCATGAACACTTCCATGATGATTTTGGTCAATCTTGCAAAGATGGCTGACATACATCGTTGGAAGGTGGCTAGTGCATTGCACAAGCCAAAGGGCATCTGTCTAAAATCATAGGTGCCAAAGGGACATATGAAGGTGGTTTTCTCTTGATCTGTAGGATGGATAGAAATCTGGTAGAATCTTGAGTATCCATCTAGATAACAATAGTATTGTTGATGGGCTAAGATTTCTAGAACTTGGTCTAAGAAGGGAAGTGGGAAGTGGTCCTTCCTAGTTGCTTCTTTGAGCTTCTTGTAGTCAATGCACATTCTCCACCCTATGACGGTGTGAGTGGGAATGAGCTCATTCTTCTCATTTCTAATGACAGTGGTCCCTCCCTTTTTGGGAACAACTTGAACTGGACTAACCCATTGTCATAGATGGGGTAGATGATTCCTGTAGTCAAAAGTTTAATCACCTCTAGACAGACAATTTCCTTCATGTTTGGGTTAAGTTTTCATTGTGGATCTCGAGAAGGTTTGTTTTCTTCTATCATTGGGATTTTTTGAATGTAGATGTATTGATCTATTCCAACTAGATATGTCATTTTGTATGGTAGTTCCTCTTTTCCTAAGTTCACCCATAAGTTTGTTTTCTTGTATAAGAGTAAGGTCAGAATTTATGATGTGAGGGCACAATTGTTGTTCATCAAGAAAGACATATTTCAAAACTATGGGAAGACTCTTCATTTCTGGGTTCTTGGGTGGCTCAGGCTTTTCTTCTATGGTGGAGATCATTTTAAGGTCCTCAATTTCAGCATTAGGGATCTCCTCAAAATTATCTAAGTGAGCCTTACATTGATCTAATTGTTCATTGTCAAAGTCACATTCAGGTGGGGTTAGTGAGGGTTGTGTGTAGGGGGTCATCAACTAACTCCCATTCCCACCTTAGTTGGGAAAATTTATCAATGCAGTCAAGGAGGTAGACCACTTCCTAGAAACTAGGCCCCTTCATGCTTTCAAACACCCTAAACTTTAGAGTTTGCTTCCCTAATCTTAATAGAATGGTATCAGCCTCAACATCAATCAAGGCTCGAGCTGTCTCTAAGAAAGGATGACCGAAAATGAGAGGGTAACACAGATATTCTTTTATGTCCATGATCACAAACTCACAAGGGACATAGGCATCTTTCCCAACCTTAACCGGAATGTCTTCTATGATTCCCATGGGTTTGGTCATGGATGAGTCTGCCAGTTGGATGGTCATGGTTGTGGGTAACATGTCATTGAATCCTAGTCTTTTGTAAAGGTTGTTGGCTCCTAAATCATCTAGGCCCTTTATACAGGCATTATCACCTAAGTAGCATCCAATTCCAAAAGAACCAGGGTCCTTCTATTTTTAGGCATTTTACTTTGGATTATGTCTGAAGTGGTCCTAGCAAGTTTGACAGTCTTGTATTCTTTAGTAGCATACTTCCTAGTCAAGAGGGATTTCATGTACTTGGACCAGGCAGGCATGTCTGTTAAAGCATCAAGGAAGGGAATGTCGACATGTAACTTTTTCATAGCATCCCTAAAATTCATGAAGCGAGCATCGAGCCTTGTTTGTTTATGTGAGCTTGGTAGGGAGGTCGTGGATTGTAGATTCGTTCTTTAGCTTTTGCCTGAGGGGTTCAGAGATGGTTGGTTGAGGTGTAGCTTCAGGTTCAACAACTACCATGTCCTCATCCTCGAATTCTAGAGGTGTGGATAAAGGTTTTTCTGGAGGGGGAGGGGAGTGCACCTTTCCCAAACGAGTGGAGACAACCTTGAGTTGTTCGGGGGGTTTGGGGTTGTTCTCAGGCTAACCAGAAAAAGTCCCGACAGGGGGTTTCTGTTGGGCAAAAAAGCGAGCTAGCTGGGTGTCAGTAAACTTTTGATGAGCTTGTTGGGCAATGATGATTTGTTCCAAGGCAACTATCCTTTCATCAGATGAAGGAGTGGGAGTAGGAACATGTGGTGGTGGTCGAGGAGGTGGTTGATTGAGATTTTGAGGAGGGAGGTTTAAATTTTGAAATTGTTGTCCTTGATATGCTGGTCGGTTTGGGTGATTGCCTCAGTAGTTCCCAAAATTCCTTTGATTGTTGTATGGGAACCCAAGTGGTGGTCGATTATTGTTTTGGGGTTAGGGAGGCTTTTGTTGGGATTGGAGTTGGCTAGAGTTTTCAACACCTGCAAGGTTCCCATATTGGAATCCAGGATGGTTTCTAGTTTGATTGGGGTTGTAGTAACTCTGGCCAGGTATGGTGTGAATAGAGTTTAGGTCCTCCAACTATTGACCTAATTCAGGTTGCATGGGAGTGTTGTAAAGATATTGGCAGTTTAAGGTGATGTAATCATATCCTTGGTAGATGCCACAAAGGGAGTCTACAACTTTTATTTGTTGGGGTAACTCTCTATAGGTGTTGATGGATGACTCTAAATGATCTTGTTTTAGAGCAATTAATTTGAGGCTTTCTACTATGCTTTGGAAGTCAGGATCAACTTCATCCTTGGCTATCTTAAGGATGATCCCACCAATTCCCCTTCTAGTACTTGTTTTAGAAGCATGTTTAACCACCTCCCATGCACTGGTCAGACTTTGGTGCATGAAATTTCCTCTAGATGAGGAATCAAGAAAAAAGTTGGTATCATCATCAACACCACGATAAAATATTTCTATGAGTTGGGCTTGAGAGATGTCATGATGAGGGAACTTCCTAAGTAAGTCTTTGAACCTTTTCTAAGCTTCTCCAAGATATTCTCATGGGGACATAGAAAAGTGAGTGACTTGTCCCCTGATTTCATAGGTTAGAGAAGGAGGGTAAAATTTCTCAAGAAACTTATTTTGTAGAACCTCTGAAGTTGTGACATGTTCCTTACCCTCCATGGTGTTGTACTAGCTACTAGCTTAACCGATGAGAGAGTATTTGAACAATCTAAGGTGGATTGCATCTTCAGAGACGCCTAGGAGTTTGTTCAAGGAACAATGGTCAATGAACCTTTGAAGATGATCTTGAAAAATTTCCCCATTGTTGCCAGAGAATGGGTTTGCTTGGATCATGGTGATCCATTGAGTTTGAATCTCAAATTGGGGGGCAATGATGTCAGGAGGCATGACTGGGTGTTGTGCATAGGAAGATTTGGGGACAAAAAAATCTTTTAATTGTTTTTGCCTTTAGACTTCCCTCCTATTGGCCTCTAGAGTTTCTTGTCCAGCCATGTAGGCTGCTTGAAAAGCGGCTTCTCTTGTCACTTGATTGGCTAAGATGTGCTCTCTTTGAGTCGCTAGAGCCTTGTTGATCCTACGAGCAACTTCTTCCTCATCCATCCTAATTTGATTTTGATGGTTTAGACAGTGAAAAGTTCTATCTATATCAGGATCAAATGATTGAAATTCAGTATTCGAGCGTCGCATGCACAAAATAAGCACTTAATCATGTGTATAAAAATGGATTGTCATAATGGAAACTCGACAGAAAGAGGAGTAGCACTTCTGAAATGTTACTCGGAAGGCATAAAAAATGAAAAAAAAGGTTTTGCAAAAGTTTTTGGGGTTCAAGAAAACAATCTGTTGTCCCCGGCAACAATACCAAATTGATAATGTGTCAAAGTTCACTACAAATTCTAAGATAATTATCCTAGATTTTGATCCTTTTTCTACTTTTCGATTAAGGTTAGTATAGAAGGGTCAATCCCATAGGGCAACGTTTTTAAGGTTGTTAGTTCTAATCTCAATTGTTTTGAAGAACTTTTTATTTCTTTTTGGTATTTTTATTTTTAGAACAGAAAGTAAAGATTGGGTTTGGAGTTCGGTGATTATTTCAAAAGCAAGAAGGAAACACAAGAATAAGATTGCGCTTAACAAGAAAAAAATTTCCCTATCACAAAGAAAATTGAGATGATTGTTAGCACAATATAACTATTATGAATGAAAGAATGGAATGTAAAGAGACCAGATCAAATGGTGATTGAATCAAGTGATGGGAAATCGAGGATTGTAGGGGTTTTCACCACCTTTTCCTAGGTGAGAATGAACTAAATCCTTTAAAACAACAAATAAGATGAAGGCATGTGAATTAATTAAAACCCACAAAAGATGGACTCCACATGAGCCCATTGGTCCTGGTGCTCATTTTTCTTAGTTCATCATCTCATAAGAAGAAGATCCACGGTCATTTCAAAACCTCTATGTGAATGGTTTTAGTGTTCTAAATTTGGGATTCCATGGTCATTTCCACCCGGATTAACAAATGACCAAATTGATTAATTACTCTAATAGATCATTATTTCTTATACCAAAATCCATATGAAGAAGTCATCCTTAAGGATTAAATCGATTCAAACCATGTATAAGGGGTTATTCCCCTTGCCTCGATAGGAAAACTACTCACTCATGCTTGTAGAGAAAAGGTAGACAGAGGAAAGAAGTGTTCTACAATAGTCAACACATATCAAAGGATCAGTTCCTTAGGCTAGAGACAATTAAATGGCTGACTCTTAATTCCTTGCTCCAGTCTACAGAAGAAGAAGGAGAAGAAGACTAGATCTAAAAACAAGAAAGGTAAATTTTTTTTTAAAAGGAACACTTAGCTTGCAAATAAATAGACTTTATCGATGAATAGAACTCAAGTACATAAGAATGATTGCTCAGAAATCATTTGTACAAAAAAAGATGTCTGGTGAGGAGGAAGTGCCCCTCCTTTTATAGGACAAGGAGGGGCTTTTATAACTAGGGTTGTGGGTAAAATGTGTGTCGAAGTGCACTACAATCAGTAAGATAATTATCCTAGAGTTTAATCCTTTTTCTACTTCCCAATTAAGGTTAGTATAGAAGGGTCGATCCCATAGAACAACATTTTTTAGGATTTTTAATTCTAATCCTAATTGTTTTGAAGAACTTTTTATTTCTTTTTGGTATCACTACAGCAAAACTTCCCATTAGTGGCATTTATTTAAGTGGCATTTATAAAAAAAAGCCACTATCTTTCTAATATACATGCATTTTTAATTAAAATGCGGCTCAACCACCTATTATAGGATTTCTAAAAAGGACATAACATTAAAGGCATTTTTATTTCTATTTAGTGGCAATCTTAAATTGCTATACCAAATTAGGAAATATTTTGACTTCCCGCTCCAAATTAAATTTTCCATTCGCGCTACACTCACCTCTCATTCAGCCTGACGTTTCCAATCTCCCCCTCTCTCCCTACGCGACTTCCTCCCTCCCTGGCCCATCGTTCCCTAGGTCCGTTGGTGGCTCGCGATCATCTACAGACTGGGAGAGACTTGTGGCGCCTGCTGTTCGCTAGTTGCCATCCATGGTGCCAATAGTTGTTGGCTATGGAGTGCCAAGTTTTCGGTGCCGCAGTGACACCTTGCTTGTGATCGTGAGCGTTAGTTCTTCCTCCTTTGCCTATTTGAACTGATCCCAACCGAAGCATACTCAGGCACCGTTCATTCTTTCTCATCCACCTTGGCAGACCGAGCCCAGCTGAAGCACCGCCGCAGACTCAATCTGCCCCTATGGCGTCAGCGAGCTTGAGTGAGGGACTCCAATCAATCCTCTTTAGGTAACCATCGCCACACCCTAATCTGTTAACTAAGATGTAGCTTACATACCTCCTTCAAGGTCTCTTTCATGACCGGTGGCTAATAGGCATGTAAAGTGTCAACAATTCTCATGCTTGGATGAAAAATTTGTAGGTATCGAATGCCATGCCACTTGGAATTTGTTGTTCATCTGGAGGTTAACCTAAATCATCAATAACTATTAATGGGAAACCTTATAGCAGAATTAAAAACATATTCCGACTAATAACTTGTTTACAAATAGTAGTCCACTCTTGTTTCCAGCCATTTCAATTAACGATACTTAAAAGGTATTTTCCTTGGATCCGACTTCTGTTCTACATACATTATTAGTACTTTTTATCTGTAGTGTTATAATTTTGAAGAAATACAAGAATGAAGAAACTATAGCACTTCTAAGATGTTACCAGAATATGACTTATAGAGTTCATGTAAACATCACATGTAATTAATCAGTTCCCTATTAAGATGGTGGATTGGTATTTTCTATTCGATGTTTATATGGTCTTCCCACAAAATCGTTTGAGAAACCAGATGATGTGAAATGCAGCGATCGGTATAATTGAAAAGCATAATGTAGACAAAATAATTCATAAGTGATCTCCTTAAAACAAACATAATAATTCATAATGTAGACTATGATAATTGTTGGTATAATGACACTCGTCTTACTTTCCATCTAATTCTGATTTGTATTTCTCAAGTTGTCTCTGAAAATATGTAACATCGTTATATATACTTATTGAAAATATATAACATCGTTATATATACTTACAATTGTTAGTACTAATATTTTGCAGTCCCTTTCCACCCACAACAATCACTATGACCTAGGCCTCGACCCCGCCTATCCTTTTCCTTGAAATAGAACACCTTAGACCATCGTACACTAGCACAACTCACCATTACTAGACAGTGGCGTCATTTGAACAGAAGACGCTACACTGTTGGTCAAGTGACTTTAAAGTATGGAACCTCGACAACTGTAATCGACGTTCAGTATGATGGTGAATGCACTTTAAGGTATCCACAACCAGTTGGCTTGTGTGGATTCAGAACATGCTAATTGGCCGAGAGGACCAGGTCTGGCTTCCGAACATGCTAATTGGATACGTCTACGAGGGACTCCCTCCACGACACATCATCATCAACAAAATGGCCAAGTCACCAGTCAAACCGGTGTCTCAATTCTTGATGAAATTTTGTTACTTTTAAATAAGGAAATCACCAATAAATGTATTTTTTACAGTATTTGTCACAATTCACCAGTCAAACGGGTTTCACAATTCTTGATGTTTTATTTTTTACTATTTTTGTAGAATGGATAAGTCTTGGATAGAAGAGGATGACCGAACGAGTAGTAAATACCTATGTGGAGTATCCAAATTTTTGGATTTCACTTTTCAACATTCAGTGATTGGAGACAAGATTGTATGCCCTTGTAGAAAGTGCACTAATGTATACCAGGTCACCAGACATACTGCATTGAGTCATCTATTGTGGAATGGCTTCTTACAAAGCTATATTTCTTGGGCTTTTCATGGAGACGATTCCGATGTTGAAATGGATGCTCCAACTGATCAGGGTGATTGTCTAGATGATGAAAATTTATAAGATATGTTGCATGATGTTTTTCCGAGTTTCAGTGAAGATGAAAATATGGAAGGAGTACAGTCGGCTACTGATCAACATTTAAATGCTGACAAATTTTATATCTTGTTAAAGGATTCTGAGACAGAATTATATCCAGGGTGTAAGAAACTTACCAAACTTGCTTGCATCCTAGAATTCTATCACCTAGTTTTTCTTAATGCCTTGAGTAAGAAAGTATCATCTATGTTTCTTAAGTTCTTTAAAAAATGCTACCAGAAGGAGAACAATTACCTAATTCCTTTTATGAGCTGAAGAAGACAATAAAGGAGTTGGGATTACATTATGTGAAGATTCATGTTTGTCAAAATGGTTGCATGTTGTATTGGAAGGAGTCTGCTGATAAAGACGTATGTGATACATGTGGAGAATCAAGATGGCTAACAACTTCAACACAAAATGATGATGAGGAGGAGCTAGAAAACAAACCCAGAAGAACACCTGCCAAAGTGCTTAGACACTTTCCACTTATACCACGGCTGAGGAGGTTGTTCATGTCATCAAAATCCTCTTCCTTAATGAAGTGGCATGCAGAATAATATGAAAAATATGGCAAGTTAAGACACCTGATACATTCACCTGCATGGAAAACATTTGATGTTATGCATCCAGAATTTGCTGTAGATGCTAGAAATATTTGATTGGGACTTGCCACTGACGGATTTAATCCTTTTGGGACAATGAGTAATTCTCATAGTACATGGCCTATTGTAATTATTCCATATAATTTACCTCCTCGGTTGTGCATGAAGCAACAATATTTTATGTTGTCCCTACTAATTTTTGGACCATCTTCGCCATAGAATATAGATGTTTACTTGCGTCCATTGATTGATGAGCTGAAAGAACTATGGAGTACTGGTGTACAAACATATGACGCTAGAGCCAAAGAATTCTTTCAGATGCATGCTTCTTTATTATGGATTATTAGTGATTTTCCAGGATATGCATATCTATCTGGTTGGAGTACTAAAGACTACAAAGCATGTCCTTATTGTAATAAAGATACTATCTCACATTGGTTGCCACATAGCTGTAAAGTTTGTTATAGAGGACACCGTAGGTTTTTGCTAGCTGGACACAGATTACGGAAAGAAGCTAGGGCATTTGACGGTGAGCAAGAATTTAGGAATCCACCTAAACCTCCTTCTGGATCTGAAATCGTGTCACAATTGGATGGCAGAAGCACTATAATTGGTAAGAAAAGGCCGAGAGGTAAAGATTCGACACACAATTGGGATAGGAAAAGCATATTCTTCGAGCTACCATATTGGAAATCTAACATTGTAAGGCACAATCTAGATGTTATGCACATTGAGAAGAATATATGTGAGAGTATTGTTGGAACATTGCTAGGTCTGAAGGATAAAAGTAAGGACAACTTGAATGCAAGGAAGGATTTGGAGGATATGGGAAATAGATTTTTGCTTCATCCACAAACTGTTGGCACACATTCCATACTACCTCCAGCTTGCTATATGATGAGAAAAGAAGAAAAAATATCATTTTGCAACCTCCTAAAATCTGTCAAAGTTCCATATGGGTATGCATCTAATATATCTAGATGTGCACGACCGATGGATCAGAAGATGCTACCAATGAAAAGTCATGATTATCACGTGTTGATGCAACAACTTCTGCCATTAGTTGTCACTGTGTCTTTGCCCAGTAAGAATGCTAAGTCATGTATTATTAATCTTTGTCGCTATTTTCAGAGGTTGTGCACTAAAGTCATAGATCCAAATGATTTTGCTGCATTGGAAAATTCAATAGCTGTGACACTTTGTGAGATGGAGAAGATTTTCCCTCCATGTTTTTTTGACATAATGGTGCATCTATTAGTCCATCTCATTTTTAAGATAGCCGGCCCTGTTCAATATCCTTGGATGTATCCAATTGAAAGGTAACGTTTCATACGTCATGATGACTTCACCTATTGGAATTTAATTTGTCATAATATTTTTGCCAACTTTGTTATCAGGTATCTGCAGACCCTAAAAGGATATGTTCATAATAAAAGATATCCAGAAGGATCAATAGCAAAAGGATATATAGCTGAAGAGTGTCTTACTTTTTGTTCAAGATACTTGGATGGAGTTGAAACAAAATTAAATTGGCCAAATAGAAACGATACTGACGAAATAAATTTGGAAAATGAGCCAACACATGACAGTGATGATTGGACGATTTTCTCGACAGTAGGTCGTGGTGTTGGTAAAATGAAAGCATGTGTCTTGGACGAACATACATTGCAACAAGCCCATAAGCATGTACTATTCAATTGTGATGCAGGTGAACCCTACATTAAGTAAGTTAGTGACAATTGTCTTCTATTATTAAAATATTATTACATATTCCAATTACATATTGCACATATTTTGTTTTCAGGAAGCACTATGATATCATTAGGCTAAAACATCCTCATAAGTCCTTAAAGGAGGTACAGAGAATACATAGTAACTCATTTGATGGATGGTTTAAGGAACATGTAAGTTAATTTGTCATAATTAAATTTGTTATTCTTCATGATTAAATACTAAAAAATGTTTCTTGTGTTAGATTGAGACACTCCTAAGAACAGAGATGGTGGATGATAAAATCAAGTTTCTTTCTCAAGGTCCACATCAAATGGTCGTTAAGTACAAGGGCTACATTGTCAATGGTCATAGATTCCATACCAAAGCAAAAGATCGACATCTAACAACACAAAATAGTGGAGTCTTTCTGGTAGCTAAGACTGATTGTTATGCTAAAACCACTGACCGCAATCCAATTACTAGAGATGTTACCTACTATGGTGTTTTGAAGGATGTTGTTGTGCTCAATTATTATGAACACTTTAAGGTGACATTATTTAAGTGTGATTGGGTGGACATCTACTCCAAGAGGACAATTAAGCATGATGAACATGGGTTGACTCTTGTTAATTTGAGATGACTTCAATCAACAGGAGAACCATATGTAGTGGCATCTAAAGTTGGACAATTATTTTATGTAGAACATGTCACTGCAAAAGGGTGGCATTTTGCTGTAAAGATTCCCCCACGAGATACGTTCAACATGGAAGATCCATCTTGTAGTGAGACTGTCGAAGCTTATGTGCAAGGTGAACCTAGAGATGGGCCATCAATGACAACAGAGGATGAAAATGCAGACTTTGACATAGTTAGATTGGATATGGAAGGAATTACTGTTGATAGTTCAACAATTGAGAAAGACCAATCCCAAATTCAGTAGGATGACAAAAGTGTATATCAAAGTGATGAGGATGACAGTTTTGAATGAGAAAATTACAAAGTAGCAACCAATGTTTATTTTAGTTTGTCATTATTATTTGACTTATATATGCCTGTTTCGTTGGCATGAAGTTTCCACTATCTGAAATGTATCTGACATATTTTAGTCGCATGCTTCTATGTGTGTTGGATTATCTCACATATTCTTGAGAGAGAAGGTTGTCTGATCAGCTCCTTCGATGTATTGCAGCCTAGCCAAAGCTATAGTTATGTTTCTTTGGTCCACTTTTTTATTAGTACATAACGATCCAGATACTATTGTTTCATGTCCATTGTCGTAGACAATGTTGCCAAATGACAATCCTATTTTTCTTTTATCTATGAGCAGTGTCTTACCTTCTTGTGTGTGACATTTACACAACATATTTTTTTTACCTGCTGAATGTGAATGTCTTTTTTTGCTTCCTAAGTCAATAGTTCTCTATAAATTTTTCTTTAATAACTTGATCACATGTTGCATGATAGCTTACTAAGTCAATATTTCTCTGAAGAATTGTGCATTTTGTGCCTTCCACAACAAACAACAAGTCACTACGTAAAAGGCCAGTTTTTGGAGATCAGAGGCCATTCTCGAGAGCTAAGGTTGTCAGCTCATCTCTTGTGAAAGGCTTTTTCTCAGATCTTGTGAATGACCTTTAATCTCTAAGAATAAAGCTGCTGTTAGGACTCAAAGATGGGATTCCTCACCCTGGAACTGGTCTTACATGCAATCCAACAAAATGTTGCATGCTTACATGTTCTTGATGTATTGCAGCCTACCCAACATTGGTTTCCAGTTTTTCTTTGGGTTGTTTTAAGGATTCCTGGATAAGGTATATTTCACTACTTCACTTTGCTTTTTTTCAGTTGAAGGGGATAGTGAATCTGTTCTGGAAACTCTTCTTTCTTATCAGGGGATAGTGAATCTGTTCCTGATGGCCATGTTAGTATAGATTTGAAGACCTAAAGGCCTCCTTCTTATCTACATAGTCAACTTGCATGTTTTGTTGTTAGTTGTTTATTACATGTGGTGGTTGCCATGACTGGTGATGGTGTCAATGATGCATCTGCTCTGAAAATGGCAGACATTTGTATTTCCATGGGAATTGCTGGAACTGAGGTATGTATATTCGCTATATGTCAATTTCTATATCTATCTTCTTGTCTTTTAGTAATTATTATCGATAATGATTGTTTCTTCTCTTTTTATGTGTCAGTCCAGGTTACCAAGGAGGCTTCAGACATGGTTCTTGTTGATGATAACTTCAGTACAATAGTTATTGTAGTTGGCGAAGGGAGATCTATCTATAACAATATGAAGGCCTTCACCAGGTTCTACTCTTATTAATCATTATATGCTTTCTTACCTTACTAAAAATCTTTCGACTTATTATGTATAGACTATAGTTTTATGAGAACCTTGGATGACATTGAGTTTGATAACCATCGTTTGCTTTTTACATAATTGTCAAGATTGTCATCTTTGCACCCTTTCTATCATGTGCTTAGTTGTGTGCTTAGCTGAATGTCTACAGCTTTACTGCATGGAAAACTCTATTTAGCTGACATAATGTGAATGGTACAGTTGAAATTATCACCATTGTCGAACTTATTAGGAAAGGTGAGAAGGTGGGTTCTTCTGAGGCTGCCCTTCTTGCCAAGATCGGCATCAGGCCCTTTTCATATGGACTGGTTGTACAATCAGTTTATGACAGTGGATCTGTATTCAGTCCTCAGGTCCTTCACCTTACTGAAGATGACCTTATTGATAAATTTGGCAATGGTGCTATCTTCCCTGATACTATCTTAACAACATGCTAGTGTTGTAAGTGTTTTTGTCTTACATTTGCATGCAAGTGCTCAACATTTTGCTCACTTCATTGCAGGATCCTAGCAAGTTTGCAGTTGATGTTGCCCCTGCTGCTGCTTTAGGCTATGCAGCTACACCTGCTACCAAGGTGGAAGAGAAGAAGGAAGAACCTGCTGAGGAATCTGATGACCATATGGCCATAATGCTATCACTGCAATTGAGAAGAAGGATGAACCTTCATTGTAGTGTAGTTGGTCTACTCCTGTAGAAGATCACAACTACTTGGAATGCTAGAATGGAGTTGTATGTTTTGGTAAGAAAATGATTTTGTATTCCTTTGGGGGGTCTCCAAGTACAAAATGAGTTGGTATCCAGTTAGTGTTCATGTCTACAATATGTACCATATATAGTCATATGTGATGTTTTTGTATTCAAAAGAAGGGGCAAGGTAAAATGTCCTCCCCATGTAATTGTCATTTGATTATAAATAAAAAAGTTCAATACTTATGGAATGTGTTTGGCCGCAATTGGCATTCAATTAGAAAACTTGATCATGAACTACAAATTGACTGACTAAAATCCATAAAAAAATAGTAATGCAGAACTAGTATGTCATTAGTGGTTTTTTTCATAAGCCCCTACATTCAATCAAAACTGTTATATACAACAACATTATATAAAACAATGGCATTTCTATAAAATCCAAATGATGGATAGTGGCTTTTCTATAAATGCCAAATGATGGTTTAGTGGCCTTTATGTGGCATTTATTCAAAGCCACTAAAGACAAACCTTTAGTGGCTTTTACAACTTAAGCCACTATCTTCCTAGTGGCATTGGCGCTAGAGGCATTTTTTTAAATGTCAACAAATGTCACTAAACCTGTTTACTGGCTTTTGTTTTTAGTGGCATTTCTGAAAGGCCACTAATGAGTATGTTTGTTGTAGTATATTTTTATTTTTAGAACAGAAAGTAAAGATCAGGTTTGGAGTTTGGTGATTATCACTAAGCAAGAAGGAAACACAAGAATAAGATTGCACTTATAAGAAATAAATTTGCCCTATCACAAGGAAAATTCAGATGATTGTTAGCACAATATAACTGTTATGAATGAAAGACTGGAATGTAAAGAGAGCAAATCACATGGTGATTGAATCAAGTGATGGGAAATCGAGGCTTTTAGGGGTTTTTCACCACCTTAGCCTAGGCGAGAATGAACTAAATCCTTTAAAATGACAAATACGATGAAGGCATGTGAATTAATTAAAACCCACAAAAGATGGACTCCACATGACCCATTGGTTTCGGTGCTCATATTTCTTATTTCATCATCCTAAAAGAGGAAGATCCACAGTCGTTTCAAAACCTCTATGTGAATGGTTTTAGTGTTCTAAATATGGGCTTCCATGGTCATTTCCACCCATATTAACATATGACCAAATTGATTAATTACTCCGATAGATCATTAGTTCTTAAAACCAAAAGGCATTTGAATAAGTTGTTATTAAGGATTAAGTCGATTCAAACCATGGCTAAGGGGCTATTCCCCTCTACCTCGATAGGAAAACTACTCACTCATGCTTGTAGAGAAAAGGGAGACAGAGGAAAGAAGTGTTCTAGCCATAGTCTGGACTTATCAAAGGATTAGTTCCTTAGGCTAGAGACAATTAAATGAATGACTCTAAATTCCTTTCTCTGGTCTACAAAAGAAGAAGGAGAAGAAGACTAGATCTAAAAATGAGCAAGGAAAAAAAAATTAAAAGGAAGAGAACAAGGAAGTGGCCCTAGACCAGAAAAGGCCAACTTTCGCGCCTAGAGACTCTATACACTAGTCACAGTTCGACTGGCTACTATAGGCCAAGGGGTTCATGCCTACCAGATATCTAGATGTTGAAGACTTCAAGAAGATGGGAGTATACGATAGGGTAGTCAAACTTCTTGGAGGGTGCGAATCTGTGTACCCTATGCACCTCCGAAGCCCCTTCGCTAACACAACTGACGGTGGAGTTCCTGTTGTCCTTAGAGAAGTTCCTAGTTAGTGACGGGGAACACAAGACGGGTGGCGGTGACTTCAAGCTTTTAGTGAGACTGGGGGAGAAGTCTCACATAATCACAGAGGCCATGTTGAACACTATCTTCACAAGAACATTAGAGGAAGCACATGCCTACTTCACCGCGCCTGGATAGAAGGACGTGATTGGGTACAACAGCCACAAAACGTGGGAAAAGCTGATAGGGGAGCAGTAACACAACTCTAAGAACTCCAAGGCGACCCTCATCACATTGTGCTTCATCAGGGTGATGCAGAAGATAACAACCAACACCATATTCAAGAGGTTAGAGACTGGGGGTGTGATGAAAGAGGACCTTTTCATTATATAGTCCATGCTAAACTAGAAGCTGGTGAATATAGGTAGAATTCTCATTGAACGACTATCAGCAGCAATGGGAGGGGAGGATAAACAGACTAAGGAGTTCTACATGGGAGGGTAAATAATGAAGATAGCATATCATTTCATGGATGCAGACATGTTGATGAGGTACAAAAAGATGAAGGGGCACACGAAGATCGATATAAAGTCCCTCATCAACACTGAGATCTTAGCGTAGAAGGGAAACAAGATCTTCTAGAAGAAAAGTTGTTCCAAGACACTCCTCCCCCTCCCAGAAATGGTGTACTATGATGCCCACAAGCTACAACCCTGTTGTGTGCTTTTCACATCAATTTCTTACACATTTCCACACACAAATTCAATTCATTTTGTTCCCATTTAGCCTCTATTCATATTCTTCTTACCACTTTTTGTTATTTTGTTTATCTCATGATGTGTATTGCAGATATGCTTAAAAGGGGTCAAATTAGAGATAGCCCAACTCAACTCTGACATCATTGGAGTCTCTCCACGCATTGCAGACAACTCAGATTTTTATTTCTACTGAAACAACATTGCACACGGCATGTCTGAATTAAGACATGTCATGTGTGATCCCAGTGAGCCATGCATCCAACCGAAAGGGAAAAAGGCACGTCATGTCTCCTTTTGGAACACGACGTGCGTGATCCCAGAAAGTGACGAGAAGAGGAAAAAATTACATGTTCACCACCGCCATGACATTTATCTGGGATGTCAAACTCGGCTGGATCAATATCAGAGACCGGAACATGACATGTCTAAAGGAAGACACATCATGTCTCTATCAGTTTCAGTAAATCTAAAAAAACAATGTCTCTCATTTTTAAAGGGAGAACCAACTAAGGGAGCATTTATCACTAGTCATATTTCAAAGGCTTTTCGTCCAAGAGGAAGTCTAGAGCAAAGGAGGGTGATTTTGGGTGGAAGAAGGTGGTTTCTTGCCAAAGAACCTCCATTTTTCTTCTCTAAAGGTGCAGCAAAACTTATTCTCTCCATCAAACTTCTCAAGAGAGAAGTTTGTCTGATTTGGAGTAGTTTTAGGAGTGGAATTTCGTCTGCAAGCTGAAATTCTACTCTTCTAGGGTTACACCTTTAGTTCTCTTAGCTTTTCCTTCTCTAAACCATGTTAAACTCTAAAAACTCTGTATCATTTTTTATGTGTTTCATCATTGAAGAGTAGGCTCTTTTTCTTGGACATGGAAGAGTAACTCCCATGTCATAACATGTATGGAACATGATAATTTCATGCTAAATGTTAAAGGCTAAATGCTTACTTTTGAACCTTTTGAGTATCGGTTTCTTACTCTTTCATGTATGGCTGGCCACTACGTATGTATGTTTTATGATTTCTTGCTTGATTTGAGAAGATAAGTAGGAGAGTAAGGAGGTACTCTCTTAACAACTCCTCCTTTACCACAAGAGTGGAAATTATGGAGTTGAGGAGTAGGTTTGTGATCCAAAATAAAATACATACACAAGAGTGTTGTATTGAGTTAGGATCATTGTATTTGCATCGAGAGGTGAAGTATAACATACAACTCTTATCTGAATTCTTAGAGTACATGAACACTTTCAAAATCAATGGTGTATCCATTGATGGAATAAGGTTGTTTCTGTTCCCTTTCACCTTGAGAGATAGAGCCAAGGCGTGGCTTTTGTCTCTTCCTAAGAAGTCCATCAAAGGTTGGGATCAACTTTTAAATGCTTTCCTTACAAAGTATTTTCCACTAAGCAAGACAGCCCAGCTAAGGAACCAGCTCACAAACTTTTCTCAATCAGATGGAGAAACTTTGTATGATACATGGGAGAAGTTCAAGGACCTGCAATGCCTTTGCCCTCACCATGGATTGACAAATTGGTTTCTACTTCAAACATTTTACAATGAACTATTCTACAATACCTGTATGACATTGGATGCCGCAGCTAATGTAGCTTTAATGAATAAGTCTTACAGGGAGGCTTATGATATCATTGAAGATATAACACTCAACCACTGCCAATGGGGGTCGGATAGAAAAGCACAATCATCTTCTACATTGGGTTCTTCAGCCGGGAAGCAAGGAGGAAAGTACATTGTTGATTCGGATGATTTGATTGCATCCAAGCTTGATGTCCTTACATAAAAGTTTGAGAATATGACTACCATGTAGATCCAAGCAGATGAGGTAATTTGTGAAGCTTGCAGATTTTCTAGACATACTTCTTCTACTTGTTTTTCTCCTAATATGAATCAAGACAACTAAGAGAAAGTGAATGTCATTGGGATACATGGGAACAAGCAATACAATCCATATTCCAACACCTACAATCTGGGATGGAGAGATCATCCAAATTTCTCTTATCAAAACACAAGCAATGCCCAAAACATTCAATAAAGACAGTAATAACAACACTTCAATCGACAAATAAATGGGAATCCACCAGGTTTCAACAACAACAGGGGTTACCAATAGAAACAACAACCTCAAAGTTCTTCCTTGGAAACTATGAAGGAGAAATTTATTTCTACTCAAGTGCAGCAAAATGAAGAGTTCAGGGGCAATGACAAATTATTGAAGGACACAATTGCTCAACTCTTCACAAAAGTGGATGGCATTTCCACTCATACAAGGATGTTAGAGAACCAAATTGACCAGTAGGTCTTGGTGCAACAAAAGAACACTCAATCTGGTTCTCTTCCAAGCCAACCAGAGGTGAATCTAAGATAGCAGGCAAATGCTATCACCTTGAAGAGTGGAGATGAAATCCAAAGACCTTCTCCACCAAAGGAGAAGACTATTAAGGTCGCTAATAAATATAAGTTTGACACCTCTATTGGTGACAAAGGAAAAGGTATAGTTGAGGTACCACCTTCTTACAAAGCAAATACACCATTCCCACAAAGACTTGCAAACAAGAAGGAGGATTCAAAGTTTAGGAAATTCATGGATATCCTAAACAAACTCCATGTCAATCTTCCACTGGTTGAAGTTATACTGAGATGCCATCATACGCCAAGTTTTTGAAAGACATCCTCACCAAGAGGAGGAAGGTGGACCAGGTTGAAATTGTCATGCTTTCTGAAAGAATAAGTTCAATTATTCAAAACAGACTTCCTGGGGAGCTAGATGATTTGGGAGCTTTCACTCTACCTTGAAAGATTAGCAACACCATGTTTGACAAAGGTCTTGTAGACCTTGGAGCTAGCATTAGTCTCATTCAATCTACCTTGTGGTAGGAGCTAGATCTTGGAGATCTGAAACCTACAAAAATGACCATTGAACTAGCTGATCATTCCATCAAATATCCCAAAGGTATTGTGGAGGATGTGTTAGTACAAATCGGTAAATTCTATATTCCTTGTGATTTTGTTGTGTTAGACATGGTAGAAACTCCTTCCAATACCATTCTCTTTGGGAGACCCTTCTTGAGAACTGTTGGATGCCTTGTTGATGTCTAAGAAGGCAAACTTACACTCCGAGTTGGTGAAGAAACCATGGAGTTTTCTGTGTATGATGCCATGAAAGCACCTTCACGGGTAGAAGAGCTCTATTTTATAGACTCTATTGATTCTATTGTGGAGGAAAATCATGATGTTGCTAATTTGATATTAAATTACTGTGATGATGATGAAGTTACAAACAACGAATCTAAAAATTTAGATGTACTTTCTATTGCTCAATCAAAGGATATTAATGAAGACACTTCGGTTGTTGATGATAAAGCCAAAGAGAATACATCTGAGAGAAAGGTAGAGCTCAAAGCCCTTCCACCAGGGCTGAGGTATGCATTTCTTGAATCTGATTCTACTTCTCCTATCATAATCAACAATGAGTTAACTAATAAAATAAGAAAATAAATTGCTTATTGAATTGCGTTTGTATAAAGATGTCATTGGTTACTCTATTGATGATTTAAAGGGCATCCATCCTTCCATTTTCATGCATAGAATAAACATGGAGGATGATGCTAAACCTATTGTTGAACCACCTAGACATTTAAATCAAAACATGCTTGAAGTGGTTAAAAAGGAAATTTTTAAGTTGGTAGATGTTGGTATCATTTATCCTATAAGTGACAGCCCCTGGGTTAGTGCCATTCATGTGGTACCTAAGAAGGGGGGTGCAACTGTCATTAAGAGAGATAATGACGAGTTAATACAAACATATGTAGTCACAGGTTGGTGCATGTGCATTGATTATCGGTGCTTGAATAAAACAACTCACAAAGGTCATTTCCCTTTGCCATTTATTGATTTGATGCTTGAACAACTTGAAAAACATTCTTACTTTTGCTACTTTGATGGGTATTCCAGGTTTTTCCATATTCCTATCTACCCTCCCAACCAAGAGAAAACCACTTTTACATGCACCTATGGAACCTATGCTTACCATCATATGCCTTTCAGTCTTTATAATGCCCCAGCGACGTTTCAGCGCTGCATGATGGCTATTTTCTTTGATTTTATTGAAAACATAATGAAAATATTCAAGGATGATTTTAGCATTTACAAAGATTCATTTGATCAATGTTTATGCAATTTGTCACTAGTCTTATCCCATTGTAAAAAGGTTAACCTAGTACTAAACTGGGAGAAGTGCCATTTCATGGTACAATCAGGTGTAGTACTAGGCCATATTGTATCTAATAAGCGTATTGAAGTTGACAGGGCTAAGGTGGAAGCTATTGAGAAGATGTCTACTCCATCTTCAGTCAAGGACATCTGTAGTTTTCTTGGACATGTAGGGTTCTATAGGAGATTCATTAAAGACTTCTCCAAAATCGCAAAACCATTATGTTCTTTGCTTGCAAAAGATGTGGAACTCATATTCAATGATGACTGCCATACAACTTTCATTAAGCTAAAAGAAGCTCTTATTTTAGCCCCAATCATCAGACTGGAATGCTCCTTTCAAATTAATATGTGATATGAGTGACTATGTAGTAGGGGAAGTTCTTGGACAACAGAAGGATAAGAAGCTTCATGCCATACACTATGAAGCAAAACTCTAGATGAGGCACAAATCAATTATACAACCACCGAGAAGGAGATGCTTGCTATACTGTACGCCTTTGAAAAATTTAGATAGTATTTGTTAGGATCCAAGGTAATTGTGTATACAGATCATGCTGCCATTAAATATTTGCTTAGCAAAAAAGATGCCAAACCTCATCTCATCCACTAGATATTGCTTCTTTAAGAGTTTGATCTTGAGATCCAGGATAAGAAGGGGACAGAGAACAATGTTGTTGATCATATATCTAGGTTGACTACATATGCTGGAGATTTATTGTCTATTGAGGACCAATTTTTGATTGAGAAACTCTATGCCTTATCATCCACACAAGCACCATGGTTTGCAGACATTGCTAATTTTCTTGCCACAGGACAACTGCCCCCAGACTTGACATATCAACAAAAGAAGTTTTTCCATGATGTAAAGTTCTATTATTGGGATGATCCCTTGTTGTTCAAACATGGGAGTGATGGACTCCTCCAGAGGTGTTTTGTTGAAGAGGAAATTACCACAATCATTTTTGAATGTCATGCTTCCCCTTACGGAGGTCACTTTGGAGGAGAGAAGACTGCAGCAAAGATTCTCCAAGCCAGTTTCTATTGGCCAATCTTATTCAAAGAAGTCAACCATTTCATCAAAGCATGTGATAAATGCCAAAGGGCTGGAGGAATATCAAGACGTGATGATATGCCTCTTAACTCCATCTTGGAGATTGAGGTATTCAATGTGTGGGGAGTTGATTACATTGGACCTTTCCCATATTCTTGTAGATATCAATATATCTTAGTTGCTTGCGATTATGTTTCTAAATGGGTTGAGGCCATCTCAACACAAGCACCAGATGCAAAATCTGTAATCAAGCTATTCCAAAAATCCATTTTCGCCCGATTTGGAGTTCCTAGAGCTGTGATTTCTGATGGAGGCACACATTTTGTTGAGAAGCAGTTCAACAATCTTCTATCCAAGTATGGTGTCACTCATAAAGTCTCTACGCCCTACCATCCTCAAACTTCTGGGCAAGTAGAAGTCTCCAACCAGCAGCTGAAAAACATTCTAGAAAAGACTGTGTCTAGCTCAATGAAGGATTGGGCTTTGAAGATAGATGATGCATTGTGGGCATATCGAACAACTTACAAAACTATCATAGGCACAACTTCATTCAAGATAGTATATGGTAAACCTTGTCATATTTTACTAGAGCTAGAACACTATGCTTTATGGGCTATCAAATTCCTAAACTTTCACATGAAGAAGGCTGGTGAGAAATGTGTATTGCAGTTGCAAGAGCTGAGGAACTCTGGCTAGATGCATATGAGAATGCAAAGCTCTACAAGGAAAGAATAAAGGCTTGGCATGACAAGAGAATCCACAGGAAATATTTCAAGGAAGGAGACAAAGTGATGCTATTCAACTCCAAGATCAAGTTATTTCCTGGAAAATTAAGATCCAAGTGGTCCAGTCCATTTCTTGTAATGAAGATATTCCCATATGGAGTTGTTGAACTTCAGGGCGAAGATGGTGTTTTTAAAGTCAATGGACAATGTTGCAAGCTATATACATCTAGAGACGCTGTTGGAATGGGAGCCCCTTGCTCCCTTCAAGATGCTTGATCAAAAGAATAAAGAGTCTCACTTCAGACTCTAAATGGAGGACCTCGTGGGAGTTGAACCCACATTAGGATAGATTTCCTTTCTATTATTTGATTCAAGAACACTTTTTAGTTTTGTAAATAATCTTATCATGGATGAATGTAATAACTTAGACAATATCTATCACTATTAATGTGCTGACGAGAAGCTATTTTCTAAAAAAACTACAGAAGACACGACGTGTCTTTATTTGACACGATGTGTCGCTCCTCCCAGAAACACAACAATTGAGCCATATATCCAAGTACACGACGTGTCAGAAAAAGACACATCGTGTCACTATCCAATATATTCAAGATATTATTCGATCTGGAAAAGAACATGATGTGTCCTCATTTAGACATGATGTGTACTTCAGCTTCAACGGGAAGCATAAGTTATCTAGAAAGTAACACGATGTGTCTTTATTTGAACATGTCGTGTGGTTATCAGTGAAAAAGACATAATTTGAATTTCTAGATTCGGATACACCGTGTACTTAGTGGAACACGACGTGTCTTGTAACGCACATAGGAAGTTCTGTCCAAAAACACGCCGACAAGAATACGGGTTTTTAACCTAAACCCAGGTTGTCTCTCTTTCTCATGCCTCTCTTTCGAGCCATGTGAGATTTGAACAGTCGTTGTGTGCCCTAGTGCCCTTGCCTCCTTACTCCCCAGTTGTTGTGTACCTTAGCACACCTTGCAGCATTGTCGTGTTCTTCGGGTATGTCTTCTTCGAGCAGTAGCAATCCATTGTCCTCCTTGTAGAACTACTACCATGTTCTTCTCCATGCTCAAGTGCAAGGACACCCTACTCTAGCCATGCCACCGTTCTGCACCATTCAAGACGCCACCAAGTCATCTTCTTCAAGCTACGGCGACATCTTCATCGTCTACACTGAGACACGTCGCTGCCATTTTGCCAACCGCCATCTCCACATTCTTCAAGCACCGCCATCTCCATCTTTAGCCTACGGAATTTCTCTAGGTACACAATGTGTCTAGAAAAGCACACACCATGTGCTTCACTGATTCGGTCAGAGTTCTGCAAATGCACATGTCATGTCCCTTTCTAAACACATCATGTCTCAACCTGTCAATAGCAATGGCACCTATTAAGAAAACCTCCAATCGCAAGCATGGTGTTAGCTCTTCCTCCGCACCAGCATACATCTCCACAAGTCAAATTTAGGTCACTCCTGAGGAAGACCTGATGTACCAATTTCTCATTGCAAGGGATGTGCTTCCTATACGGTTTGCTTGTGAGTAGACTCTCACAACCCTCAACTTCAAGGATGAGGTCTTCATGCACTTGCAAGATTCAGGGCTAAGCTACATATGTTGCATGGTATCAAACACTTACCCCCATTTAGTTTATGAGTTTTTGATGACGCTCACTACAGAGCAAGACCCACAAAAGAAGTTGGAACCTTATGATGTTATCCATTTCTAGGTTTTGGGTCGCAGTTTTAAGCTTACCTTTAAGTGTTTCTACGATATGTTGAATTTCCACTATGACGGGGAAATTAGTTATCCACCTACTTTTCACAGTGATGAATTTTGGTTTGATATATTATATGAGGAACACCATGAAGCTAAGCAAGCTATAGTGTCTGCAATTCACAACCCTATTTTTTGATACATGCACTGCCTTCTTAGTACCAGAGTGTTTTCTAAGAAAGAAACTCAAGGGGTTGTTGGAAAAGAGGATCTTTTATTTTTTTGGGGAATGATGTATGACTATTAAATCAATGTTTCTTATTATATCCTCATGCATTTCCTAGACATTAAGAAAGTGAAGAAGAGGGATGCTGGTGACATAATGTGTGGTGGTTTGATCACTTTGATAGCACAGAAGTTAGATGTTGATCTGACAGGTCTTGAGGTTGCACCAGGTAGAAACCTGGTAGACAATCAATACCTTCTTTCTATAGGTTTGATCTCAAGAGTTGACAATAGTGATACCAAATTTTGCTAATTCTTTGATGATGATCAATACATTGACATTCCAGATCCTGAGCGTATCACATTGGAGAACAAAGATAACTAGAAAGTCATACTGAACACTAAAGAAGAAGTTGATGCAGCTAGAGCTGTTGATGATACCGAGGCACCCCCTACTGCTCCACCACCTCCCTCCACCAGCACACAAATGGAGTACTCCTGGGCCATACCTGATGTCAAGCATCTATATGGATATGTGTAATAGCGGTTTGACCACATAGACAACTGCATGGACCTGATGGGTCAACAATTTTATTCTATGAATGATATGGTTCATCGCATGGATAGTTGGTACATTTATCAAGGCCACTACTCCATGCCACAGCAGCACCAGCCTACTCCTCCATCGCAACCCAAGTTTGTCTCGCACCCCATGCGGGTTGATATTCCAAATGACGATGATCTCGTTAGCCAGTTCTTCCCCTCTGATCACATGGTCCCTGACCCATTCCACTGATGCCCCACCCCATGATAGGTACCCAGTTGTTTCCTTCATAAGTTTGATTGATGTAGTGAGGACACTGCAAATTTTAAGCTTAGGGGAATGCAACTAGCTGGTAATTTAGTTTACTTTTATTGTTTTTCATGTTTTTCATGTTGTCATGTCTTTTCTGCTTTCATGTTGCTCTTTGTTTTTCTTTTGTTTTGTGGCAAAATCATGTATGATATGAGGCTATCTTGATGTAATGAACTGATTTTTCTTCCAAGTTTGAACCATCTTGTCCTTTTGCACCTTATTCTATCATTAAAAGAATTCTAAAGAGCATGCATAGACTGATTGAAATTCTTTGGCCTCCAACACATGTTTATTTTTGGTTTATACTTGTATCTTGAACACTCAACATTTTCATCATTGATTGCCTAAAACATGTAATAGTTTCTTTCTGGTGAGTAAATTAACATCACAACATCATTTGGAATATGAGATACCCTTGCCAAACTCTTACTGCATTTTTCAACCTTTCTTTCAGTGAATTTTTTTCAAAACAAATGGATGAAATCTAGCTAATATTGCTATTTAGTTGACTCTCCCATGTTGTGGAAAATAATTAAAATATATTTTATCTCATTTCACCCTCATACCCCATAAAAGATGGCTAAAATACCCACATATCATGCTAGCCTAGTGTAAGTCTGATCTAGCCACGATGGTTAGGTGGTATGTCTTAAAAAGAGGGTAAAATACCCCAACCGACACTCTACGTGAGCATAAGCCTACATTAGCTGCCAAGTGCCGAAACCCATAATCCATTTGCCATATCATTTCTAAAGGAGAGTACAACTAATTATGTTAATGGTAGATAAGACTTCGTCATTTGTATCCTTCATAGTTGAGAAATAGTATTTGCATCCACTAATTGTTTGGCTTGGTTATCAAAATTCTATTTAATGTTGTTGAGTTGATTGATTCATTAAATTGAAACCACCCTTTCTGAACTTAAGAATCTTTTTCATTGATGCTGAAGTTGAGTTGATGGCCATGAGTATAAACTGTTGATCATTGTTGGCTGAGCATTGCATATCTTTCTTTCAACTTATCTATACATGAGCTTGAAAATTCTTTCATGTGCATTTCTATGTTCTTTTTGCTTGAGGGAAAGCAATGGTTCAAGCTTAGGGGGATTTGTTGTGTGCTTTTCACATCAATTTCTTACACGTATCCACACACAAATTCAGTTCATTTTGTTTCCATTTATACTATAAATATATTCTTCTTGCCACTTTTTGTTATTTTGCTTATCGCATGATGTGTATTGCAGATATGCTTAAAAAGTGTCAAATTAGAGATAGCCCAACTCAACTCTGACATCATTGGAGTCTCTCCATGCTTTGTAGACAACTCAGAGTTTTATTTCTACTAAAATAGCATCACACACGGCGTGTCTGAATTAAGACACGGTGTGCGCGATCCCAGTAAGCCATGCATCTAGCCAAAAGGGAAAAAGGCACGTCATGTCTCCTTTTGGAACATGACATGTGTGATCCCAGAAAGTGCCGAGAAGAGGAAAACACGACGTGTGTGATCCCAGAATGTGCCGAGAAGAGGAAAACATGACGTGTTCACCACAGACATGATGTGTATCTGGGATGTCAAACTCGACTGGATCACTATCAGAGACCAGAACACGACGTGTCTGAAGGAAGACACGTCGTGTCTCTGTCAATTTCAGCAAATCTGAAAAAAACGACGTATCTCATTTCTAAAGGGATAACCAACTAAGGGAGTAGTTATCACTGGTCATATTTCAAAGGCTTTTCGTCCAAGAGGAGGTCTAGAGCAAAGGAGGGAAATTTTGGGTGGAAGAATGTAGTTTCTTGCCAAAGAACCTCCATTCTTCTTCTCTTCTTCTCCATTTTTCTTCTCTAAAGGTGCAACAGAACTTCTTCTCTCCATCAAGCTTCTCGAGAGGGAAGTTTGTCCAGTTTGGAGCAATTTTTGGAGTGGAATTTCATCCCCAAGCCAGAATTATACTCTTCTTGGGTTACACCTTTAGTTCTCTTAGCTTTTCCTTCTCTAAACCATGTTAAACTCTGAAAATTATGTATCATTTTTATGTGCTTCATCATGGACGAGTAGGCTCTTTTTCTTGGACATGGGAGAGTAACTCCCATGTCATAACATGTATGGAACATGATAATTTCATACTAAATGCTAAATGTTTTTTTTACCTTTTGAGTATCGGTTTCTTGCTTTTGCATGTATGGCTGGCCACTATGCATGCATCTTTTATCCTTTCTTGCTTGATCTAAGAAGATAAGTAGGAGAGTAAGGAGGTACTCTCTTAGCAACTCCTCCTTTACCATGAGAGTGGACATTATGGAGTTGAGTAGTATGTTTGTGATCCAAAATGAAATACATACACGAGAGTGTTGTATTGAGTTAGGATCATTGTATTTGCACCAAGAGTGAAGTATAACATACAACTCTCCTTTAGCAAGTTCTTAGTATGTTTAAATTTCGTGTTTCTACTTCATGTTATGATGTGCTAGTGAAACCCTCAATCTAAGATTGTTTTAAATTTGAAATCAAACCTTTTTAAGTAATCCTTTTACTGATTAGTCTAATTTTGAAATTTTAGTTTAATTAACCAAATCTTTCTTTGAAAAAGGTCTAGATTGTTGAAACTCAACACTCTTGTGTTTAATTGTTTGTTAAAGTCCCTTGTGTTTGATCTCGACTACAGCTACTCTCGTATACTTGCGGGAATTGGCTAGTTGAGTAAAAGATCATTTATATGATTGAAACTAATTAGTGTAATAACCAAACAAGCCCTCTCAAGAATATGTTGAAAAAATGTACTCGGGGGCCATCCGCACTACAGCGGACCCGTCATCTTCTACTAGTGAAAAGGGTGACAAAGCTAAATCTTTAGAGATAGAGATAAAGAAGCCAGAGAAAAGAAATAAGCTAGCAATAAGAAGAAAGAAAAAGAAGATAACTGAAAAGACTATCACCTTGAGCCCACCCTCGTCGTGCTTCCCAGCCGAGACGGCAATGAGTGAAGGGCGTCAACCTAAAGCCACAATCATAGAAGAGGTCTAACATGCATGCCTTGAAGCTACAACAACAGAACAACATGTTGAGGCTGAACAAGAAATCAACCAGGCACGCGAGGACTCTGAGGTTGTACTGGATCATGTGATCCCAAAAGAGATCCTGTAAATGTTGGGATAGCCAGAGAAGAGCACCCCAACCTAGCCATACCAGCTCCCCAAACGAAGGATCCAAGAGCATCCACCACACCTGTGGACCCGCAACAACACCGCCTGCACACATTCGGTAATGTATTGGGCAGCAAGTTTAATGTCATTTGGCAACACATGCATCAAACTTCTGAATTAAATGTAAATATCACCTCCACCCTGTGTACGCTAACTACATAGGTACAAACATTGAACGAGAGGACTGAAGCACTTCCCCAGTTCATGCAAGGGGTGATGAGCACCCAGAATGCGCTAATGGTGGCGCTAATGACTCTCACTGAGAAGATGGAAAACCTCGGGAAGGAGAAGGACGCCATGCGGGCATATAAGGAGCTAATGAGAAAAGGGTATGAGGAAGTGTTGGATGAGCTCAAGAAGGAGCGTCAATTCTTAGACAAAGAACATCGCCAGGTGGAAGTCAAACACTAAGAAATTGATGGCTGGCGGTAGAGAAAGAAGACCAAGCATCTAACGAGCCCTTCAACATTGCACGCTTCCTTGAGCCCTTCGAGCCCCGATAAAGATGACGACAACATGAGGGGGACCGGTGTAGGAGCAGCATCGAAGGAAGAAAGTGCCAATGTAAAAACTTCTCTGATGGCTGAACAACGGGAAAAAGAAGCATTGCCACAGTTAGACACTCATAAAGACAACGAGACAAAGAAGACTAGCATGTTGTCAAGGGGTTTTGATCTGAACCACAGTCCAAACAAAGATAAGGTTGCACCAGAAGATCCCATGCAGGCCGTCATCGCCAGAGCGGAGAGCATATCTATAGAAGATCTCACATCATGATAAATCAGAGATCTAAACAAGTTCTTGGATGACCTGACGTTTGTGATGGACATCTGCACTGACTTCTTGAAGGACCCAGAGCATTATGATCAAGATGACTCCTTTTACGATGGAAATATGAATGTGACGTTATCCGCACTAAATGTTGCAGAACTGGAGCAACCGTTAGAAGTGAGTCATCCAACAAAAGATGTAGATGCAGAAATGTCCCCAAAAGATGAAGGCAAGGCGATAACCTAGATAGTGACTGAAATAAGGGTTCAGCCTCCTACAGTAGAAGCACCACCCGCAGAAGCACAAGTAACAGAAGAAAGCACCTCATAAGATGAGGAAGGTGTGTTTGCTTCTTTCTTTGTGAATGAGCCGGTCAGGAAGTGGAGAACACCAGTCAACGAAGTAGAATTAGGTGTGGCTCCTACTCTGCCCTACAAAATGGTGGGTATGGACATGACTACATTATTAAGGATAACATGCAGAGATGTCCATATCCTTGCCAATATACTGGATGACAACCTGCCCGGAGCTGACATTATCTATCACAACAAGGGAAGGTCACTCAACAGAGATCGCTTTAGAGGGATGTTCCAAACAAGAGTACATGTATACAAGAAGATGTTTAAGGTGATGTGTGCCACCTTCCTTGAAGAATTATTGCATCCAGATAAAGTACAACCAGTGTTCAACGGCACCACACATCTAGCAGGGCTCCTATATGAAGTTGACAACAAAGTTGTTGATGTTATTGAGCTACAACACATAGTAAGCAGGGAAGAAACCAGATTTGTAGTCCTGCCCATAAGGAATGTAAAGCATTGGGCTATGATTATCGTCAACCTATATGAAATATGAACAACGGTGTTCAACTGTTACGCATTTGAACTGGACAGCACCTCCCTGATCTACAAGAATAAGGAAGCGAGAGATATCCTGAAGGTTCCGCTACGTGTGCAAAGAGTTATATAATAAGTAGACAATAGACACAAGAGGATGTGGAAGCAGTTCTCAATCTGCAAGAAGATCCCATAAGAAAAGGTTGGAACAGGGGACTGCACCTTCATCGTGCTAAGGATGATGGAATCCATCAATAAGGGTGTCCCGCTGGAAGACCTCTGCATGGAATATCTACATGGACTGTGTGATATGTATACAATGGAGGTTATCTATGACCGCCGCTTCTTCAACGACCCGGTGATGCCTTCAGATGCAGTACCATAAAGGCTTCACAAAGAAACCCCCCTCCCAGAAAAGAATACATGGAGGTAGGAACTCAAAACATTGTAGATTGACCCTATAGAGCCAGTAAGAGTAGTAGCTTAGAAGGAAGGTTGGACAGTTGACACTGGCGTGACTGTCGAAAAAATGCCAAAACCTAAGCTGGAGCTGCCTCCAGTGGCAGAAGACAAAGAAGAACAACCTCTACCAGGCCAGCCAGAAGAAGGAGAGATAGAAGAAAAAGATCTACCCGAGGATAAACTAGATAGGCTGGCTGGGGAAATAGTACCAACCTTCAAGGATTTTGACAGATGAAGTTGTGTGAGCCTATCTTTAGAATCCCTCAATGCAATAATGAAATCCTTGAATGAAGATGACACACCAATAGAGGCAATCTTTGAAAGGGATGGCATCTACATACTGAAAGACAAACTCTAAGATACGTTGAAAATAGGAGGGTACCTCTCAGTCAGCACCATGTCTGTCTACCAAGCTCTACTAAATGACAACATGCCATATGTGTACATGGCATATTTTCTTTTAGTGGATGACATCCTACAAGACAAGAGATCATGTGAAAAAGAACACATGCAACAATGTCTCGCGATGTCTCTCCCAAACTACATCTTCCTGCCGATACTTCATGATAGCCATTGGACTTTTTTGGTAGTCAATATAATCAAAAGGACTGTAGTATTATATAGGAGCCCTCACGATCTTCACTCTGAACAAGAAAAAAAATATGTCTATTGCAAAGACACCTATAGAAAAGAAGGCAGTCACATGCGCTGAGGCGATTGTAGAGATGTTGAAGAGTCATGGTAAGGGCTACAAGTATAAAGAAGGCAAAGACTTTAAGAAGATGCAGTTCTACAACATGAGCCCTCAACAGGTGTCTCTATCAAACGACTATGTCTTCTACTGTCTAGCCTGGATGATGGCCCTAGCTACTTTGAATACAAAGGTGGAAGGAATTCAGTACAAGCAATACCACCCACTACGCAGAGTGTACGCTAGCATGCTCCTCAAGTCAAAGTGGGCCACCAAGGCCAGCTAGCAGAAATAAGCAAGCTCATTTATACACCTAACTCTAATTTTTGACTCCCCAAGTGGGGGTGAATGATAAGTTCAGGGGAGGAGTTATAAATAGGCGTGAGAGATACAATTCCATCCCAAGATTTGCGAAAAATTGAAGAAAAAAAATTACTTGTACATATTTTAGCACATTGTATATATTTTAGTTCCTGCCAAACTGATTTTACAAAAAAATTATGCTTTAAGGAATTTAGTTATAAGTCACAATTTTGTGTAGTTACCTTTGAGTTTATCGGTTCCCTTACTAAAGATTGTAGTGTTATCATTTCTAGAGAGGAATATACAAGCAACTAATGCATATAAAAGTAAAACAAGAAGCAAAACAATACAATCTTATCTCATTCTTACAATAAGATGTTGTGTGTGTAAAAATCCTAAACTTACAAAACCCTTGGAAACTAGAGAACTTTTCCGAGCCATACTCCTGACCAACCACCCTAACCTGACGGTTCCAACCTGAAAATCCTCACCTTCCCCGAGAAGGAAACAACTACCCCTTTTAATTTTAAGTATCCCTTGTTTGGGATAAAAAGAGGCTTGGCCGTCTAGAAGACCACATAAAAACCCACTCACCCAAACTATAGAGGAGGTATAAAAAGCCAAAAAGAAAGAATATATATATATATATATATATATATAATGAGAGTTGTGCCCAAAAGATGTCAAGGGGTTCTACACAGTTGGTGTATTGCTACACTCATGAATGTAGATATGTCATCCCCATAAGTGGAACCTTGAAGCCAAACTTACCCACCTATAATCATGAATGAACCTCATGCAACCACTTGACTTAATGTCAGAATCCCCTAAGGGTAACATTGTCCTTATGACAGTTGTGGGTGAGGGAAGTTCAGGAGAAAAGGAAAACACTTTAAGCCTAAACCCTACTCGAATACATTAGCATAGGGCCAACTGAAAATAAAGGAAGAGTGTGAAAGCTACCCCTCAGGGAGATGTTGTACTAGTATGGCAAGTAACCTAACGCAGGAAGGGGTGATACATTGAGACGGAGAGACCTTTTACTACCAAAGGCAATGGCAAGAACTCAAAGTTGTGCAACTCTAGTTGTGAAGGGGGAGGAATGATATTTTAGGATTGAGAGAACATACCACAAGTGTTTTGATGTAAGAATGAGATAACTTGGTAATGTTAGGTTTTGTCACAAAATTGCTCTTCTCTCTATGATTTTGAACCTACCCTTAGCCTGAGGACATGCTTGATTCTAAGTTTGGGGGAGTTGATAACATCTAATTTTATACACTCTTTGCACATATTTTATACCTCTCGAAACATATCTTTTATAGACTTTTCCACTTATTTTAGCACTTTATGTCGAGAATCTTATGTGCATACCTTTTCCATCCTTGCAGGGTCACATCAAGCCATGGTTGCGGTCATCACCTTGACCGCGGCTCATCGACCATTGAGATCCCTCACATTGCGGCCGATGCCACCAATCACACCAATGATTCACGATCGCAGTGCATCACACCCCTTTTGGTCATGGCCTACAACCAATTCATCTCAACCTCGATCGATCTCAACTAAGGTAGTGCCCCGACTGAGGCAATGCCATGCCGCAACCTAGGTGGCACAATACCTCGACCGAGGTACTGACTCGACCAACCATTATGGTGACCTCGACTGAGGAGAGGCCTCGATCGACCGCAATCAAGCCTCGATCGATACCAAGCCTCGACCGCAGTGTGGATGGTTAAGTCGATGGGAAACACCTATAAATATGCCACCCACCTCGACTTGTCACATCATCAGATCATCAAGGACCATGGAGTGCTGCCAAATTCCATACCCACTCTCATCCATCCAATTGGTCTTGGATTTCTAAAGGCAGAAGCTGAGGAGTGAGAAGATTGAAGGTCCCTCTCCCTCAAAAGAAGGAGAGCTTCCACACCATCCATTCCAGATCTAGATTCGAAGGAGTACTTTGGTGCATCACCATCTTCTCTCTCTCTTCTAGATCTTTCATCTCCTTTACGTTGTACCCCCCTCCCTCTTTGTGGTTATTATGTATATATCATTTTGTAACATCGTTATGATGCACGTTAACATGTGTGGCTAAACACTTAACTCAGGTTGGGAGTAGCCTCTAAGGCTTTCCCAACATGTATATTCTTGCTTCCCTTTAATATATATATATATATATATATATATATATATATATATATATATATATATATATATATATATATATATATATATACATATATATATACTCATATCGACATTATCTTCATACGCTTGTTATTAATGCTTCACTTGTATGCTTAGATACAATTTTGTGATGTTTGATCGTTGGTACCTCGAAAGAGCTGTATCTTCTTTATCTGGTGTTATGAATTAGTATGAATGCATGAGAATGTTGGATTGCTAAGGCTTATTGTCATATGGTTTTCTTGGTGGATGTAAGGTTGTTATCTCGAGAGAGGGGCCAACTTGGTTCCTAGATCTATACTTATCTCGAGAGAGGAGGGTATAGACATTTCTATGACTTCTTGTAGTCTTGATAGGAGTATACAAAGGGGAGTGAGTTTTGCATGTTAGTGAGAGACCTTAGTAGATGAAACCTGATCCAAGTTCCCTTCCATATTTTGTTTCTTACCGCTCGCTCTTGTTTTCCCTTGTTGTTATTTTCTTTCTTTATTTTAAATTTCTTTGTTTTGGCTTGAGCACCATCATTCCTTAGGGAACAACCTTTTTAAACTATCTATTTATCTAGAGTATATGAGTGTGATACCTTGCGTACTTAACACATATTAACCTTGTCCCTGTGGTTCAATGCTGATTACTACATCAGACCCCGTATAATAGTTGTGGGGGCTTGAGTGTTGGGTTATTATCTTAAGAGTCTGAATACTCTGGATCCGTTCCATTTTGGACGTGCGATTTAGGCCAGTCATGTACCCACACAGGATGCGCCAATGCCACACATACCTCGAATACCCTCCATGGCTCCCTAGATTCTGCACCACCCTCTGATTGCGGTGGGTAGCACTCACCATGTCCATCGACTTCATCCTCTCCACTGAAGGAACTTGTGTTTGCTGACGCCAAGACATCCTTCAGGCAACTAAATGACTCAAGGGTTGTGTTGTGATGAGTCTAGAAGTGTTTCCCACCTATAAGAACCCTCAGATACCCTCTCTTCCTCTCACTCCCTTATCCTTCATGACCTGTACCGGCGGTGGAGAAGCAGGACAAGAGGGGGGAAAGCATCTCCCCGTTCTGGTTGCTATACTCTATTGTTAAGGGGTCAGACAGTTTGTCTTGAGGAGTCTTGAACAATCACCCGATTATCGGCCACTCTCTCCCTACGATCTACCACAAAATGGGTGATCAAAGTTGTCGTTCTAGTCACCCATGAACTTTCTTCTAATTGATTTGGATGACAAGGTGCTAGCCGTTAGATCTGACTCATCCAAGGGCTACTAGGACTCCACGTCTCCAATCTGTGACCACTAGACTCAACTGAGCTGTCTGGCTATGTGACACACTAGCATCAAAATTTAGGCTAAAAAACTCAGAAATTTGGTTCATCATTCTCAATATTTGACATTATTTCACTAAAAGCAAACCTAATTATCTCTCTCTAGGAACCTTTGATCTTCTTTAAAATTTTATCATAACTTTATTATCATCCAAGCTACCTCCCATCCAACTTTGGTGTCAAAACTCAACTATTTGACCAATCAATTATGTACTTCAAAAGGGCATGAACATATGGATCTTAATCATGGTGTCAACACAACTAGTCATCCATATTTTATCAAACCACTTGGAACTCTTCAAAATAACTCAAACACATGGATCCAATTATCTCATTAGGTATTCAAATACTTCAAAAGTTCTTAAAGGAAATTTCATCCTCAAAATTAAGACAAAAATCTAGTCCATCACATCATATACATCTTAAAAGAAAATTTCATCCTCAAAATTAAGCCATACTCATACTCTAGGGGAAAAACCAAAAGGTCTCAATTCACATGCATGGATCCACTTTTAGTGTAGCATATCCGAAAACAAAGCTTCACAACCATATCCGAATCACTCCTAGGAGGTTAATAAAACATCTAGGGTGAATCGCCCCTCAACATATAACATGATGTAGATGCTTAGGTTGTGTCACATTTCCAATTAGGATTTTTGTACTAATTTCACCCAAGCATAAGATTCAAACAATAGATTATACATGCCATGTTTCACATTTTCGGAATTACATCCTTATTTTATCCAAACATTAGTGTCTAACATTATGTCATCATTTTGGGAAGAGTTATTTATAGTTAACTCAAATTTTATCTATATAGATCATAACAAGGTGTCTTCATCATTATATCATGTTATTTGTTACAAAATATTCAACATATTCATAAAGCACTAATATTAACACATTCTAGGTCATATTTCATTAATATGATTCCAAATCACTTTCATATTTGGTTACAAACTTTGTTAGTGACTTCATCACTTGATTAACCAACTATATCACATTATCATCATTATTCATGTATGTGGTTTATCATTTATACATAAAGAGTTATCAAACCATAATAGGTTTTCCATCATGTCACATGTATATATCACATCTCAAGATTAGATCACATCCTTACATATATTATATCGTGGTTGTGCTAAACAAACATATGCAAGTGGCTTGTTAAACATATATCAAAAAGTCCATATGAGGTTCCCCCATCCCATATCCTGAGGGGAAAGTCATGCCTCATCTCTCTGAGCTCACTCAACTATATGAGTTTTAAAAGTACTATCTTTATCTTCCCTCATTGGTCTAGGGTTCTCAGATTACCTCATTGGTACTAGTGATGGCCTTACCAGCTCTAGCCACATAAGCATGAACCAAAGCATGCCATGACATTACCTTCATAGATCTATATCCATGAAACACTATTCCCTAACTCTCTCTCTTATATACACCACTAGAGTCCTACAAGGAGCCACCAACCCGAGCATGAGGTTTTCATAGAAACTAGCACAGTTTTACTTCCTCTAGTGTCTTGGGACTCTGTCTCTCTCCCTCACCTAGATGGTAGGTTCTTATATTTCCTTATTCACATATGCATATATATAGACATCCTCTCTCTAACTCTAGGGTTTGGTTCTCCCAAGGACATCTAGGGTTCAACAAGACTATAGGAATCATTCATAAGAAACTCATCTCAATCACTCAGGAGTATCCTAGTTTAGGGCATATCATAACACATATTCTCATAATTCTCATATCTTGGAGTTTATGTTCTCTGACCTTCTCTCTCTGGGTCTCACTCTCTCTAGATTTAACCCTACAACTGGTCCTAACACTAGAGGTCCTCCTTTGTAAGAGAGCTTGAGGCTCATATTGATTCACATCTTATCTTAGCTTATCTTAATTTATCATAGGAAATAATGCATACTTGCATCATAAAAACTTATCTCATATCCTCCAAACTAAATTTTCCTCAAAGACAAACTTTTATAATCATCAATCAAATTATATCCTCCATGTAAGACTTAAACCATATCATCAAAACTTATTTCATCTATTCCATCTATCACATATTCCAAAAAGGCTCTAGACATCTAGTCTAGAACTACTCTCTCTTCTAGATTGATGTCATTCACTTTCACTTAGGTTTCATGACCACCTCCTACTCATAAATGTGTGGGGACATAATTTTGTAATACTTACATATATAGTAAAATATTATATAGTTTTTCTCTGATAAAAAAAGCAACAGAGAAAACTGTCGAGGTTCGATCTAATTGGAATCAAAAACCAAATCCACAAAATGAGTGTCCCACACATAGTAGAGATTACACTGTCATGAAAACTAGTGAAAAGGGTGATAACATTGTGTAGACTAGTGTAGCTACCCTATATAACGAGTGCCATATGTCTAGGATTTCTCTTCCCTCGATGTACATCATTTCCAAATAGTGCAACGTCCCATACCTCTACACTACAAGGAAAGAATGACATTTTGGGACTTGTTATACAATAAGTACCAGTCTAGACCTAGTTCTCAGACATCTAGGTTCTAACCTAGAGTCTAGGTCAAATCTAGTCTCTAAAAGCTGACTAATCTAACCCTAAAGATTTGTTTTAAGTTCAAAGTTCTTTAATTTCAGGTTTCATAATGAGCAAATGTTAGGCTTTACTATTGTTCATGCTTTGATACCACCTGTGAAGTCCTCGGATTTTCTAAAACTTAATCCAATGAGTGACGTCCAATTGAAACCTCACCTCAGTGAGAATCCCAATTTAAAAACCACACACTAGGCTAAGCAGAATTAAATTTGAGGAAGTCAGAAGGAAGCAACCATAGCACATGCACATGAACAATAATAAAACCATACAACACATGTTCACCATTCAACGTATAATTACAACATGAATTGTTACAACATTTGATATTACATATTGAACAATAAACTTCTACATATACATGTACTACATCTACAACAGGATCTTAAGACAATAGATCCACATGTACATCATCTCTCCACACAACTCTCAACTATCCTGGTTCTTCAAAAGCATATGTCCACAACCTAAAAAAAAGATTACATGTGGTACACATCAGCACAATATTCAAGAATATTGTACTGAGTATGCCTACATGTATTTTTATATACCTCTCATTACTAAGTTTGGAAATAAGATAAAACTAATATTTGGTAGTTAAAAATAAATATAAGAAAATGCATACACTTGCACAAAGATGTTCATTAACAAAAGAGAACACATATTTTAAGATCATTTCACATTATATCGTCCATGCATTTACTACCTGAGAGTTGAATGCATTAAGGCCATTATGATTTACTACCAAAGAGTAGGATCATTTCACAATGTGATCTACTACCAAAGAGTTGGATCACTGCCAAATACTTTACTACCAAAGAGTTGAAGTACTTACTTTCCAGCACTTTACTACCAAAGATTTGAAGTGCTTGGATATAATGGAACGAATATTTTATGTTTCATGTGTTCATAGCAATAAGTACGGAAAATCAAGCAACATATCATGCAAGAACAATCATTTCATCCAATATCATATGTCAAGTATTTTACTACACATATAACACAAGCATATTGTATAATAGGCCAAGTAAGAAGTAATGGCGTACCTTACTCAAGATGTCCTAATCATCACGTATTCCTAGATGTCAACTCTAACCTTAGTCAACCCTGATTAAGATAAGATTACATGTCACCATCAGGTTCACATCATCATTAACCCTAGTTATGTCCATGGGTTTAGCTTAGTTCATTAGGATATGTGCATCATTACTTGCATTCTTGTTTAGATTTATCTTACTGATGTCATTTTCTAGATTATGGTTCATTATCTAAACATTAGGTTTCATATCCTTTTGTGCACATATTAACCCTAGTTTGTATACATTATTTATATTAGGGTTACAACCCATGTATTGAGGGTCATCTTCATAGAACATGAATTCTATGCATCTAACTGATATCAAAGTTCCACATTAGCTTCCATTTACTAAATCCCCATGTGAATTCTATGCAATCCTTCTCTCCTTGATTTCAATCTCTCCATGTTTCCTCTGTGTGTCCACCGGACCACTGTGAGGAGTCTCTTCTACTGTGGTCCTCATCAGTGATGTGTACCCACACAGGATGCACCAGTTCCACACATACCTCGAATACCCTCTGTGGCTCCCTAGATTCTGCACCACCCTTTGATTGTGGCGGATAGCGCTCACCATGTCCATCGACTTCATCCTCACCACTAAAGAAACTTGTGTTTGTTGGTGCCAAGACATCCTTTAGACAACTAAATGGCTCTGGGGTTGTGTTGTGATGAGTCTAGAAGTGTTTCCCACCTATAAGAACCCTCATATACCCTCTCTTGCTCTCACTCCCTTATCCTTCACACGACCTGTACCAGCGGTAGAGAAGTAGGATGAGAGGTGGGGCCATCATATCCTAGTTATGGATGCTATACTCTATTGTCAAGGGGCCAGACAGTTCATCTTGAGGAGTCCTAAACAATCACCCGATTATCAGCCACTCTCTTACCATGATCTACCACAAAATGGGAAATCAAATTTTTTGTTCCAATCACCCATGAACTTTCATCTAACTGATCTTGATGACAAGGTTCTAGCCGTTAGATCTGACTCATCCAAGGTCTACTGGGACTCCACATCTCCAATCTGTGGCCATTAGACTCAACTAAGTTGTCTGGGTGCGTGACACACTAGCATCAAAATTTAGGCTAAAAAAACTCAGAACTTTGGTTCATCATTCTCAATATTTCACATTTTTCACTAAAATCAAACCTAATTATCTCTCTCTAGGAACCTCCAATCTTCTTGAAAATTTGACCATAACTTTATCATCATCCAAACTATGTCCCATCCAATTTTGGTGTCTAACTCAACTATTTGACGAATCAATTATGTACTTCAAAAGGGAATGAACTTATGGATCTTAATCATGGTGTTAACACAACTAATCATCCATATTTTATCAAACCACTTGGAACTCTTCAAAATAACTCAAACACATAGATCCAATTATCTCATTAGGTATTCAAATACTTCAAAAGTTCACACCATCATAGTAGACCTTTCGAAGCCACATTAGATGTGATATTGGAGATGGGCAGAGGAAGAATGACCCTAGGCCTCTAGGTTGATTGCTTTTAAACCAAGCTACATGAATATCAACCACCAACTAAAGAAAAGGCACAGTCTCACATGATACAACAATTGGAAATCAAGGTACCCTACTCTCGGGAAAACCATTTCTAGACATGGTTCATGCCATGACAAAGGTGAACAAGGGCACACTTGCAGCTAACATTACGGATCATACCAAGAAGGTATCACTGGTGAATGTAGTGAAGTGTCCTAATGATCCAAAGGAGGAAGTACACTTGATAATAGTCATAGAGGTAGTATCTTCTACTATCATGTAGGCATACCGTCAACTACCTCTAGAAGCTTGTCTCATGAATCTGGTGGATGGTTGTACACTCTACCATTTTCTAGAGGAATATGCCTTATTTCTAAGGGCATCATTGTGCTTCTATTTAAGACACTATGAAGATATGGGACCACCACCGTCTCCATTCATCCCATCATTGCAATGTCCTCTTGGACTGGAATTGAAGCCACTTCTGCCACATTTGAAGTACACTTTCTTGGAATTGAACAACAATCTTCCAGTATCGTCTCAGCATAATTAAACATAAGAGTGGAGTATCAGTTAATAGTTGTTTAGAATAGCCATTGGGTAGCATTCGGGTAGTCCATTGTGGACATCAAGTGAATATCCCCTAGTCTATGTCAACACAAGATCAGAATTGAAGAAGAAGAAAAATTTGTAGCACAGCCTCAATGATGTCTAAATCCTATCATGACAGAGGTGGTAAAGAAAGAGGTAATTAAGATTCTATCAATGAGTATAATTTATGCTATTTCCAATTCTAAGTTGGTTAGATGAACCTAGTTGTTCCTAAGAAGGGATGAATCCACGATCGTTACAAATTATGCAAGTGTTAGTCTCAACTAGGATGGTGATTGTGTGGTGTGTTTGTATTGATTACCGTTCATAGAATTTTGCCACTTTGAAAGATCATCTTCCACTCCCATTTATTTACAAATTCTTGCTAGGCTCGTCGAATGATCACATTTTTGTTTTCTCGACAGGTATTCCATTTACAATCAGATTTCTATCAAACCACAAGATCAAGAGTAGTCGACCGTCACTTTCCTCTATGGTACTTTTGCCTACCATCGGATCCATTTTCCCTTTGTAATGCACCGATAACGTTTCAAAGATGTGTGCTTGCTATTTCTATAAAAGGGTTGAGTGATGCCTTGATATTTTTATAGATGATTTTTTGATGTCTGATGAATCTTTTAAGGGCTGCCTTACCAGTCTCGATAGAGTTTTACAAATATTTGAGGACACTCATATAGTTTTGAATTGGGAGAAATGTCATATTATGGTGAGTGAGAGAATTGTTTTGGGACACAAGGTTCCCAACAAAGGTATGGAGGTTGACCGGGCAAAAATACAGGTGATATCCAAACTACCTCATCCATCCTCGGTGAAGGGAGTTAAGAGCTCTTTAGGACAGGTGGGATTTTATTGATGCTTCATAATATATTTTTTTAAAACTTGCCAAGTTGCTTTTCAAATTGTAAGAGAAAGATGTGGATTTAAATTTTATTATTTCTACTTGAAAGCACTTGAGGTTTTGAAGGAGAAATTGGTCTCTTAACTATAGTAGTGGCTCCAGATTGGAGCCAACTATTTAAATAGATGTAAGACACTTTACATTAAGCATTAGGGTTTTTTTTAGCCAACACAAAGAGTGGGCAATTTCGTCATATACTATGCATCTCAAACACTTAACGATGCTCAACAAATTTTGAAAATATTTAATAGGGTCAATGGTGATAGTGTGGACTGACCATGCGGCTATAAAGCATCTTTTGCAAAAAAAAAGGATGTCAAACCAAGGTTGATTAGATGGATTGTTCTACTACTAGATTTTGATATAGAAATTAAGGATAAGGTTGGAGCATAGAATGTAGCATCAAATCATTTGATTCGGTTAGAGAGAATGAATGAAATGGGGCTGGAAGCACTCATTATTGAGTTCATCAAGGAGAAACATTTTGCCATGAAAGACAAGGATCCCTAGTTTTCACATATAGTGAATTATCTAGCATGTTGAGATATGTGAGAGGATTGGGGATATGAAGAGGTGATAAAATTCTTCCACTCCTTGAGATTCTACATATGGGATGACCCTATTTTTCTAGAATAGTGTGGGGATGACATTTTTAAGAAGTGTGTTGCATAGTGTGAGTTTGAGAGCATACTTGCTTACTGTCATTCTTTACCCACTGGGGGACACCATGAAAGCTCAAGGATGTAGGTTAAGGTATTAAAAAGTATATTAAATTGGTCATCATTATTTAAGTATGCATATGATTTTTTGCAGAGGTGTTATGTGTGTCAACGGTCTGGAAACATATCTAGAAGACATGAAATGCCCCTTAGTACTTTTTAGGAGGTAGAGGTTTTCTATCTTTTGGGCATTGATTTTATGGGTTCTTTTGTCTCATCTAATTCTAATATGTACAATTTGATGGAAGTTGATTATGTATCAAAAATGGGTGGAAGCCATTCCAACCCACACTAATGATGCACAAATTCTTTGTAAATTTTTGAAGAATATTTTTGTAGGTTTGGGGTGCCTAGAATGATCATAAGTATAGGGGTCTCTTACTTCACAAGTAGAAACTTTGGATCATTATTAAGAAAGTATGGAGTGAGGCATAGAGTAGGAACCACATACCATCCCCAGAATCAAGCATGAGTTTAGGTGTCTAATAGGGAAATTAAGATTTTCTCAAGAAAGACAAAATTTAACTAATAGGACAAACTAGAGCATGCAACTAAATGATGCTCTATGGTCTTATAAAATGGCTTAAGACACTATCACATATTGGGAAATCCATGAACCCTAACAGATACCAGAGTGTGAATGTGGAAGCACAAGCATAAATGAACAATAAACTAGATGCATATAGAATGAGCAATCTCAACATTCAACATGGAATATTATTACAACATTATTTATTACAAATTACATTTACATATGTAATAAGAATTTCACAAGTTCGTGACCATGTATACTATCTAGGATCTTTATACAATAGGTACATCATGTACACTTGCTCACAAGCCATCTTTTCTACCATGCTAGCTCTGTACCTAAAATTATTAAAATAGCGGAAAATGTCAGAAGAAATGTGTTGATTATATAGTGCACATAAAATACATAAATACTAGGAAGGGAATTATAATTATACATTATTAAAAAAATATTGCTCAACGGCATTTAAAAAGAAAAAATAACAACATTTAATCAATCGCCTAGTTTATTCGATAATATTTTACTACGAGTTTTCCCATTATGTTGATATTGAAAAGTATATATATGGTTTCTTAACCCCAAGAAAATAGGGGAGGTCACCTAGCTCCATCTCTCTATTCAAATGAGGAGATCACCATTATGTACAAGTTCCACCCTCTGTTATGAGTAGGTCGTTTGTACCCACTATCATCATCATCATCATTCAGGCAGTCATAGTGGGCATATCATTTATGTTCAAGATTATTTACAATATATATATAATTTCAAAATATTATTCAATATAAAATGAAGTAAAACAAACAAGTACATAAACCAAGAAATTTATTAAAGATATGAAACTAGTCAAGAGGTGAAATAGAGTACATTAAACCTAATATATGTTTCTAGTCCAAACAGACTAGACAGTTATCAAGGAGGACAGTCTCACGTACTAGAGTTTAGAGAATCCTAATCTTTGTAGACCATCTAGATCACTAATCGTTACCTGATTAATAACAAATTAATCTCATTAATAAAGGTTCATCATATTCTTTGTAAATTAGGTCCAATTTAGGATTAGCCAAAATTAGGGTCAAACTGACCTTAATCTTGTCTTTGGTATATTTATGATCTAAAAGTCATGATTTAGGTATGGATCAATTTCCATAATTTTCTGTTGTTCATAGTATTTTCTAGAAACAATATGAGGTTAAAAGCATCTAATTATATTTTAGTGTCAAAAGACCTAATATTTGGATATTTCATTAATATGAGATTTAATATATCTCTTCTATGATGAATAAAGAGTCCACTTTCAATTTTTAAGAAACTATCTTGATCAATTATCATTTATACCATTTAAAAAGTTCTAAATGAAGCATTATCATCTATATTAGAAATAGACATTTAGATTTCTTCAAAAGATTGATCTAAGGATCCATCAAGAAAGGGGGTATTTTTATGAGTCCAGGGGTATATATGGGGGATTTATTGTCCAAAGGACATATTTATAGTCAGTTGTCTAATATTAAGTCTGTTTATGGGAATAAAAGCTCATTTACCTTGATAGAAGACTAGTGTCTTAGAAGCATCCACGTCACTGCTTTAGATGAAATTTTGCCCTCCTAGGCTCAGACTAGGTTGGCTACTTCATCAGGTTTGCTGGACCGAGCCCTAGCCTCAGTCCATCTCCTATTGAGACATGTTCCCCAGTGACATAAGGTGTGGTGCTCCATCTAATTCATAGTGTCGTCCTCTTCAAGCGTTGGACATGAGAACCGTAGTGGCTGAAGATATTAGAGAGCTCTGGCTCACATGCATTCACCTTTAGGTGAGATTCTAAGTGTCCTAGTGGCTCCGGTATATCTTGGATCTCTGTTGTGACCCCTATGTTTGGGGAAAGGTAGGATATCCTACTCAAAGGGGCTCTTACTCCCCACGTCTAATGTAGGAATAAAGAAGGGTAAAGCACCTCCAAGATGGCCTTGCAAGGAATCACAAAAGAAAGTGGGGTTGGTACCTCTGTTGAGTCCACACACACCTACAACTACTCTTTTGTGGCCAAGAGAAACCTAGAACGTCTAACATTGGAAGGTTGGCATGGTGGTGGCTGGGCTTGAAAAACAGATGGTGCAGGAAGGTAGGTATGAATCCCCTTATTATAGGGTTTATCTTATGCACTGGAGATCACTATTGTTGGATTTGAGAGGTCTATAGGAAGCTAGTTCCACCCATAGAACATGGCAGAAGGTATTGAGATCCTTCCTTCCAACTTGACATGGCACTGCATCAAGGCTGAGGAAGGAGATGACCATTAGTTCAGTGGTGACCGAGTTAGTTCATGGGTACTGCATTTGGTAGAGATTCCCATCCAACAAAGCAAGGCTCCAAGGCTTTTCTCTATCTATTTTGCAGATAGACACCATCCGTGAATAGTATGGAGAAATCGAATGAATGGGGTTTTATTCTCTCTTCCTTCAATTTTTTGCCACTCATAGAACATGGTAGGAGGTACATAGATCATCATTGTTGGATCTGCAAGGTCTACAGGAAGCTGGTGCCACTCATAAAACATGGTAGAAGGTATTGAGATCCTTCCTTCCAACTTGACATGGCCCTACAACAAGGTTGAGGAAGGAGATGAACATTAGTTCAGTAGTGCCATGATCAAGCTATTTCATGGCTACTTGGTAAGATTCCTACCCAAGAAAGAAACACTCTAGGGATTCTCAATATCTATTTTGTCTAAAGCCACCATATATGAATAGTGTGGATAAGTCCAATGAATGGGGGGTCAGGTTTCTCTTCATTCAATTGTTTGCCACAATGAGGGTATAAATGCATAGCTCTGAGGATAGAAAATTGTAGGTGTTAGTTACCCATCTCAAACTCAGCACTACGAGTGCATTAATAATTGAGGGAGAGATGTCAACTTGGGCCCTGAGTAAATAGGAACTATAATCTGACCATTAGGTCATCAGATCAAGATAAGGCCATGTGACACATTAAGTTCATGGCATGCATTGTTTCCCAAGTGATTAGAGTCCACAATACACACATGAATGATTAATTTGCAATTTTAGAACCTAAATAACTTGGTTTGGGAGCATCATTTCTCCAACAAAACTTAACCACAGTTAGATGATCATTTAAGCTTCTTTTTATCAAAATCTTCTACCAAAACTCTGATACTTATTCAACTAATTTAACATATCAATTAACCTCATAATTAGTTTCATAAACCTTGAATACATGTTAATTAATCCTTAAACCATACTCAAACAAATTTTCAATCTACTTTATTTGACTACGATGCAAACAAAGGTTCATTGTTAAATTATTGAGGTCCATGTATATTGCTAATTAGTACATGAAGTCATAACTATCCCAGTTTGATATTTAAGGAAATACAACTCAAAGTATACATCCATATCACCTCTAATATTATCAATTGAAGATCGACTTACTCAAATTTACCATATAAGAATAGTTAAATCATTTTACTCCAATTATGTCCTCAAATACTAGATGGGGAATCAAAACCCTAAAATTAAGGTTACCACATTCACACCATCTTATTGGAATTTCATCCTAGAAATGTAATTGATATCATATTTAATAGGAAACTAAGTATGTCAACTTCATTTAAGTCAGCATTTATAGATTTCAAGGCGATCGTAGTGTTGCTTGTATCCTACGTTGTTATCTTAGGGTGTTATAGCATCGAGGCTGTACACCCTAATTCCCCTAATAATTAGGGTTTATTCATACTTTTGAAGTTAAGAAGGAATTTCTCAAGGTTCTAACATTCACCTAATGATGAGAGGTGATGTCAAGTTTTCATATCATTCATTGACTGAATGTCAAATTTACTATCATTATTGTAGTTTATTATCAATATCATATTATAGTTTCATTACTTGAGAAGGACTAACTTAACATGAATGCATATTAGGGTTTCACCCTATTGTGTGGGTTATCCTCAACTAGAAGCATAGATTCATAAGGATTAAGGTTAAGAACTTCATTATGATCATGTAATCTATGATCCAAAGATATCTTTATTTCTAGATCATGATTGCAGACTTACATATTTCATGTATGATATGAAAGGAAGTAAAACATAATAGGCATATCAAACATATATCTTATTTCTAGCTCAAGAGAGATACATTTTTTTCATTGTCTACTATCTGAAGAGGAACTCCATTATCCACATCATTGTTTCGTAATAATATCACTTACTTTTTAGGATGATCTTAATGATTAGTAATATTCTCACTTATCTGGAAGAAAAGTCGTTAAGTACAGCAAACCTCTGATGATATTCCTATATAATAAATTGTCAATTTGTTCATCATCATTGTCTTTGTCAATTTTAATAGAGGAGTCCATAGGAATAGAAGTATATTTAAAATTATCCATGTTGAATCTTTTAATAATTTCTTTAGTAAAATTTGCATGATTTAAAAAATCCCATGATGGGTTTACTTTATTTAATACCCAATAAAAGTGTCTCTTTTCCTACAGGAATCATTTCAAATTCTTTTTCATAATATCATTGAATTGAGAACACATGGATTCTTAAGATGCTCTAAATATAATATCATCAACATTAATTTGGAAAATGAGAAAATCAAAATCATATTGCTTGATGAACAAATTAGAATCAAATTTTCCAATAATGAATTTATGTGCAAAAAGAAAAGTTTTAAACGATCATACCAATTTCTAGGAGATTGTTTTGACCCATGTAATGGCTTTTAAGTTTATAAACATGATTGAGATGATGTATATCCTCAAATTCTGGGGGTTGAGCAACATAGATTTCCTCCTCAATCATTCCATTTAGAGAAGCACTTTTTACATCCATTTGAAATAGTTTGATATTCATGTATGCTTCTATGGATAAAACTATCCTAGTATAATTTGATATTCAATAGGGGCATATGTTTCATCAAAGTATATGTCTTCTTTTTTATTATATCCTTGAGCAACCAGCATATCTTTATTTCTTACTAATTCCATGGCTTCTTTTATTTTATTACTAAAACCCATGTAGTACCAATTATTGTTTTATCTTTAGGTTTTGGCACTAAATTCCAAACATAATTTCTAAAAAATTAATTAAATTCATCTTCCTTTTACAATTATCCAATAATAATATTTAAGATATTCCTAACCTTTTTAAGCTTAATAATTGAGATAAATGCCATATTTGATTCATCTATAAAAGATGATCTAGTTTTTGCTTTGTCAAAATGATTTCCAATGATTAGTTCTTGGGAATGGCAATTAATTGACTTTGGTGAGAGTGAAGGAATTTCTGAATTTCTCTTAGTTTTTATGACATTATCAACTTTGGTTTCAATAGTTAAGTTTTCTATTATTTGGAGAGTATCATTATCTAATGCATTCTTTTGCGAAGTTTCATGAAATTTAATATGAATTCATTCTTCGATCTTCTTAGTGATGAGTTTAAATTTTCAATAAGCTTTGCTTGTGGTTGAATATGCTAAAAAGAAATCCTTTTGTGACTTTTGGTCAAACTTGTCTCTCATCTTTAGTATTAATAATAAAACAAGGTGTTCCAAAAGTGTGAAAGTAGTCAACTCTAGGATTTTTAGAGAAAATAAGTCCATAATGAGTCTTTTTAAGATGAGGATGTAAAACACAAATTTCCATGTAACATGAAGTGTTTAGAGCCTCACCCCAAAATCATCTAGGATTAATATGTTCCAAAAGCATTATTCTAGCATTTCTTATAACGATCTATTCTTTCTTTCAACAATACCATTTTCTTGTGGGGTTCTTGGTGAAGTTACAATGATGTCAATACTAATTTGAAGAACAAAATTCTTCAAATTCATGATTTTCAAATTCTTCACCATGATTAGATCATGACTTATGAATGTACTATTGAAGATAAGTACTCTTGTATAACCTTACAGACCTTGCAGAATCAATTTTACTAATATATGAAGTATGTGCTTACCATGTTTGAGGTAAATGATAATAATATCTATATGATGTAATAAGGAGAACTTATACCTTATGCCTCATGTCTGATGAGGTCCCTTTTAATTAAGTCCATGTTGCCCTATTATTGATCAAACCTCAAAGACTCCAAGCAAAGTGTCCCCCATTTGATATGTACCATGATCATATTTTGAAATGATTATGCTTATGCACCATCAAAATCAGCATGAAATACTCACATATGAGAGGCATGTTCCCTATTTATTAATATGCATCTTTGTGATCTCAATTTTGAATGATACAATGAATATGGATATCAATGTTGGCCTATTGTGCTCTCTCTTGAAGTGCCCAATTAGACTTTGTAGTTTCCAAATGTACCCTTACCTTAATCTTGAAAGGAAGGGAATGCAACTACGAACTTGATCTTGCAAAATCATGAGACATGGTTGACCTATGGTGATATTGATCTTTGATCTCATGACCTTATAAAATACGATTTGCTAATTGATACTCTCCCTCTTTGGTATACTTGATGGTTCATGGATATGAGGATAAATGTTCTAGATAAGGGTGGTTGTCTGACTAACCTAGGTCACATACCTATTACGATTATATCTAAATATTCATATTATTTATTATTTAGGGTATTATAAATGTAGCCCCTTCCACACGATTTTGATCTCATGACCTAAGTCTCTAGTAGGGCAGATCTATGATTATATTTATACCTGGTCTTGAAATCCGAATTTGATAATGATCTTTGAATATGATGATGGTGACCACAACTTGTGGTTGACTTCTTAGAAAGACCTAGGACTGGATCACTCGTCAACCTTGAATACCATGATAATGAACTAGATATAGATATGTCAAAATGTTTCCCAAATATTGATCGACTGTTTCTCATTTGTTGTATACAGATGCATGATCACACCTATGTTCTAGGCAGATTTTTTTTGACGTATGACTTTTCATGTCTAATCTTTGACTCTTGATATTGATTTATGAAATCTTGACTCGTGAGTCTTGATCTTGATAATGATATTGTTGGTATGTATGCCCATAGAGCTATCCTGAGCGATTAACACAGTCTCTATGTTTACCAAAGATTTTAAGAAATCTTGGTTCCTTTTGTCTCCTATTTAGAGGGGCCTGACGACCGATGTCTTTATGAGATATTTGAGAGAGGCTTTTCAGTTTACACTCACGTATGTAAACCCTAGTCATCACTATCCTCAGAAATGAAAGAAGAGCACATCGACACTAACATGTCATCGCACAGAGGCAACTCCTTCATGCCAACTTAGGAAGTGTGACGTGGAATTCTAGTTTACCCATGTGGATGACGTAGAGACGTAGAAGGTGAGTCACCTACGTTCGGAGGATGTCAACGACTGTCCATATGCACTACGAGCAAGTAGATCACCACACAAGAGGAGAGCTACCAAATCTTCCCATGACGTTTTTGGGGGATGGGAGAGAAGTATCGTCCATGTAAACCAGGAGCATTGCACACCATCATGTAGTGGGATTTCATCGAACTTGCTCCGCAACAAGGTATATCCCATGAATACTCTTTCTAAATACACTGTTGTCGATGAGATCCTGTTGCAGGTTGCGTGCAAATATATTTTATTTTTTTGCTTCTGTTGCGTATGTTTCCTTCACAAAACCCAACAGATTCAACAATTGTGATCACTCTATTTGGATATTGAGATCACCCTTGATATAAGATTGATGACTTTCATGTTCCAAAATATGAAAAAAATTGATTTGATGATTATGTTGATTCTCCAGATTAATTACTTGGGGATAATCTCTCATGTGGACTAGTGTGGGACCTACCATTGATTTTGAACATGTAATCATGATTTTGAGAATTATGTTTGTCTTGAATTTTTGAAATAGGAAATCTCAGTCATGGATGTATAACCCCACCTAGGCCAATGTAGAAGTTAGAACCCTAAAATATTTGGAATGAAAGTCATGCCGTACTCATGATTCAATGAGCCCTATTTTTATGACCTAAAACATGATCTCTCCAAATTTATGATCATTAAATGAATTTCTCAATTTGACGATATACATGACTATACTTTAACTTTAATGCTCAATTGTCCAATTTTGGAATAATGTTGCTATGATAATACTTTATGTGGGATAACAAGATGTATATGATACGGATTATGATTTCATGATTTCAATTGAAATTTTTTAGTCTTTAGCAAAAATTATTTGTAAAGTGGGGAGGATGTAACAACCTCAACTTTTATCACTCTTTTAATAGCAAACTATTGAATAAATTGAATATTATGAAACTTTCTTTCTGGATGATGAAAACATTTCCCAATTATGTTTCTAATGTGCTATTTAGTGTTTTAGGTATCAAGTCATAATTAACGGAGTTGATCTGATCTTAAAATTTAATATCTTGTCTGAATTTTATCAAATTGTACTCAGTTATGCTATTTGTATAAGGCCTACATACATCTCTTTAGATATCATGTAAAATCAATTTATGAGTCAACATCAACTACCCAAACCCATTTTTACACTTATATTAGGAAGGTTAGGATAGATAGGTTTTATTATTAAAATTATTTGATATGATTCCCCAAAAATTAGAAAGACGGACAAAATATTTTTTGACTGGGAATGGGTCAATAGAACCACAACCCAACCGACAAGTAGCCATTGATAAAAATTGGATACAAGGATCCTCTCATCCATTCTCTCTTTTGACCAAGGTCAAGGTCGATAGAAAAGAAGTTCAATCAAAAAGCTTTCTGAACACTTTTTAGTTAGTGCATGATTAGCCATTTGTTTTTCAACTAATCATGCTATAACAAATACTTATGCACTAAGCTTGGATATAGACCTTTCAACAACCATATAAAGACTTTTAATAGTTTTCTATAAATATTATATCTTAGGAATGAACAAGTACACATGAGCATTACTAGAATTTCTACATTGAGCTTAACTACTGAATTTCCATGTCATACCAATGAAAAATTTGAGATCCAATCAAGTGCCTTGGTTCACAAAAATAGCCTTTCATTTTAATCCCTATGTATGTGTCTCACAAGCTTGATTTTAGGATCTTCACAATTGTTACATGTTGAATTGTTGTTATCCTTTCTCTAATCTTCTTCTCATTGTTCTTGCGTCTTCGGAGATGCTTCTTGTGAGAAGGTAGTCTGGAGGCTTAAAAAGAAAATGAATATTCTCATTGGTGCTCTTCTACAACCATTAAATAAGAGGTGAAGTATTATTTCCCTTCAATATCCATTAAAGAATAAATGAAATGTTGGTTCTCTTCTACATCCACAAATTAAGAGGTGTAAATAATTTTACTTTGTATTTTTCCTTGCAAGGTAACTTAAGGTAAATTGTTGTAGATCCCAGAACACAACTATTAAGGACATACATACAGTTTTTCCTATTGTAACCACCTTAAATCTTACATCTCTTGTGGTGGTTGATTTCCTACACTTAAATTTATTTACTTGCATTTGAGGATCCTTTTGATGAGAAATTGATTTTCTCTATCGAACCCATCTAGAGCTTTGAATTGGTATCAGAGAATGTCTTCTAGGAGCTTTGAAAAGTCACAAAGAATGGGGGGATCAACAATGTACTCGATCATCTCAAACTTGAGGGATCTCGCATCTAACCACTGATATTTCATGGATCAAACTACACTTACTACAAGAGAAGGATATATTTATACTTTCTAGGAATTATCTTTGATATCTAGAAGATGATCATTTGATTGTATGCTCTTATAATTGTGAAGATGGAAAATTGGGATGCGGGTACGGTAAAGGATACCACTATAGATGCCGAAGATATGTGTATCCTTTACAACTCTTTGTCTACTAATGAATTCAAATATATGTCTTCATTTGAATTTTCATATGAAATTTGGAGAAACTAATGACAGAACAAAACAAGTAATTGATTCAAAGATTAACAGGTTGCAATATAAACTAGAATTATTTTGTATGGGCAAAATTGAATCCATTTTGAATATGTTTTGTAGATTTTCTACTATAGTGATTTGAGTGCTAGGAATAACATATTTTGGAACTGGAGCAAGTAGAAAAGATAATTAGATCCTTGTCATCTAAGTATGAAAAGAAGGTAATCGCCATAGAAGAATCAAATGATCTATTTACACTATTGTTGGAGGAGCTCATTGGAAACTTGGACACAATAATGTTCAAAGAGAAGAAGAGGGGAATCAACTAAAGAAGAAAAGTCTTGCATTCAAAGCTACAATACAAACTAGTGGTAAAAACAGTAATGAAAATGCACTCATTCTAAATGGTAAGAAATATAAGAGATTTGATTATAACAAAAATGTTGGCCCTTCTTCTTCTAGTTCTAGATTCTTTGAATGTTGAAAGAAGATTCACTTAATGAATGAATGTGCAAAGACACACAAAGGAATGAAATCCTTCCAGAAGAAAGATCACAATAAGAGGAAGGAGGACAAATATAAAGCCTCTTGAACTCATCAATTGAGGAAAGTGGAAGTGAAGATAAAGGACGTGAAGAGGTTGAATGCTTATATGGACAAATCAAGTAAGGAAGAAGCATTGAATGAGGTAGATCTTAATGATTTACCTAAAGAGAAATTATTAGTATTCTTGAAGAGACTCATAACAAGCTTATTGAATGTAAAAAATAAGAAAAAGAAGTTAGCCAAAATTATTGATGATCTCTATGTTTATATTGATAGATTAACTTTCAAGAATGATACCGTAGAGTTTTATAATGATATCACAAGTTTAAAACTCTGAATAAAAGGAAAATAATGTTCATTTATATTCTTAAAATAGGAAACTTCTAGCTGAAGTGAATAACTATCAATGTTGTTCTATTCTATGTAATCATTCAAACTATGATATGGTGATAGTTGAAAGAGATACATTATAATCAGTTGTTGAGTATCTTCAAAAGATGTATCTATTGGATCTAGGGATTTAGGGGGTGAATAGAGCTTCAAATTCTCACAAGAATAGTTAGACCTTCAAATTATATCAATTTTAAACCAAATGTTAAAACTCAATTTGAAGTTCTATCTAAACAAGCATAGCAAGGATGAGAGAGATTGAAACAAACACTTGGACAAGGTGGTTAGAGTTGTTCCAATATCCAAACTAGGAGACCGTCAATCCACTACCTAGAGGGGTCAACCTCTAGGACTTTACAACCAATGTATAATTATATTCCATTATAAGAGATACAAGAAGACCACCATACATCCAAGGACTTACCTATTCAATAAAGGAGTCTTTCACCTACACAAGGACTTAACCACTTGATCAAGATGTCTTTAGCCTTCACCAAGGACTTACCCACACTTGCGTCAAGTCTTTGGCCTCATAGGAATTACCCACTCTTCTCGAATCTTGCACCTTGTCCTTATCCTTCACTTGGAGAAGATCTTCAGACCTTCTTCAACCTTGAAGAAGAACATCTACTCCTCCTTCACTCGGAGAAGATCACTTCAACCTATACTCTTTGAGATAGGGGATTGGAAAGATGGAAAGATGGAGAGCTTTATAAGATAACATGGAGGTAGCTCTCTTACAACATGTCTAATTCACTCATAATCATGAAATGCTTTGTAAATGAGAGACAGGAAGGTTCTCAAAGGGTTGTAGCACACTCAACTATAGCAAGGACCAAGGATAGTAGGAATGAAAAACCTTGGAATGAACTCCAAGAGGTCATGTTTATACCTAGGGGTGCTCCTTTGAGTGTGGGTTCACTTAAGAATGAAAAATAGCCATTTTACAACTTGCAATGAATCAATTTTCATCTCTAACAACTCTCCAACAGTTGGAATCACTTTTTTTATGTTTTTAGTACAATACATTTTGTCGAGTCTCAATAAAGATAACTCGACCGATCCACTAACCGACAAAGTCAATTTTCAAACTGTCGGTCGAGTTTATCCTAGGGAAACTCAACTGACCAGATAAAATACACTTTGGTCAATAAATGAATCGGTCGAGTTCTATGAGTTTACAACTCGACCGATTGATCCATTTCCAAAAAATCCATTACTGATCGATCGAGATACAAACTCGGCCGAAAATGTTGTTGTGACAAATTTTTCAAAATGGTTTTTGATTGATCAAACGTTAGAATAAAGTGTCTCTAATTTGTTCTCATCTTCGTTACAAGTCATATCATCAATACAAATGATTACAAAAATGTTCTAAGGTGGTTTGGAGTGATTTCCCAAATTGCACATTTGCATTGCTTTTGACTTGAACTTGGACAAGCTAGGGATTGTATAAATTGATCCTTTTTATGTACCTAAAGCTTGAAATGATACATATGAATGGAATGGTAGAGTCTTTATCAAAATGTGGACAATTTATAACTCTCAAGTCAATAATATCCATATTTTATTAATAAGAATAGTTTACAACAAAATACCATCTCTCAAATCATGCAAGGAAACACGAATCTTGACAATGTTTTACGTAATTCATACAAGCAAGTTGGGAAAAGAGTTTTGGGATAGGGACCTAAAGATAAAACTCAATCTAGATTTAGAGATCCCCAACTTCCTCAACCTAGATATGCAGTAATCATTCTTCAAGTTGATCCTAAGAAAAATCATATGCTTCATATATCTTGTCATTATTGTGAACTTCTAGGACATTATTCATTTCAATACTCTTACTACAACAAGGGATCCAAGGACATGGTTTGGGTTCCCCAACATCCTATTTTAGATTGAGGATGGAGGTTTCTTGAGATTGTGATACTTAATCAATATCTTAGGTTGATATGATAACATTGCATATATTTGTCTAAATAAAATGTTAGAAGATATAAATGTTGTTATAGATCGTCTTTCAATCAAACTAAACATCCACCAAAAATGGTTATGTCATTATTTTTCTAAACTACTAATTTATTATCGATTACATCTTATATTTTATTAAGTACCATTTAAATTCTCTATGAAATAAGTTGAAATTTTTATGTTAATCAGTATCTAAATTATTGGAATCCAAAATATGAATTTATCTCTTAATATCCTATGTGTAACACCCAAGGAGTCTACTTGGGTACCAAAACCTCTTTTATTTGTAGGACTAGTTTGTTGATAGTGGCTGTCCAAAACACATCATACGAGATAAAAATGTCTTCAAAAAACTTGAAAAGAAAAGAAGTGGGTATGCTACCTTTGGTGACAATGGAAAAGGAACCTTCATTGGAGTCAATATTGTCAGATTGAGCTTACAATTAAAAATGTGCTACTAGTTGATGGGTTACATCATCACTTTCTTAGTGTGATTATCTTTGTGATAGTGGGTATGATCCTCTTTTCAATAAAGGTTACTATAAAATACTTGATGAAAACACTCATAATGTCATTTATGAAAGAAATATTGTTAGAAATCTATAAATTTTTAAACTAACTCTATCAATCATATACAAGGAAAATGCCTTATTGCAAATGATAAGATTCAATACTTGTGGTATAGAAAGTTAGGACATTCTAGTATTTATGTGATTAAAGAATTACTTAAACTTGACTTGGTTTGAGGATTGCCTAAAACTGCTTTTAATAAACCTGAAAAATGTGAACCATGTACTATAGGCAAACAAACAAACAAAACATTTCAAATCAAAATTGATGCTTAGTACATCTCGAGCACTTGAAATTATTCACATGGACTTATTTGGTACCTTACGGGCCTAGTCTATAAGTGGTAGAAGATGTTTTCTTGTAATTGTTGATGACAATAGTAGATATACATGGGTACATTTCTTAGTTGGGAAGGATGATACAATCAAAATGTTGTGAAATTTGTACTAGAGTTGAAAATGAATTTCTAACAAAAATCTATAAAATTAGATATGGTTTTTTAATTAATATCATATCATGGCATAAATTTTCATCATAATCAATGTTTATTGATTCATTCAAATTTTATTTACCACATACGTAGGCTACCCAAAATTGAGACATCATTTGAGAAATTTTTCATTAGTGTAAGATCACATTTGGTGGCTAACTAGTCATTATGCACTTAGGTATCTTGGGGTAGTCCTTAAAGAAGACATGAGATTCTAGAAGACTCTCTAACTCTATGGGGAAGAATCCATAATATAGTCTTGGATTAACTTTGGCTAGGGAGGTATAGAAAGGAGACCTCAGGTAACATAGCTAGGAAGATTGGATGTGTGTCATCTTCATTGCAGGGACCACAATAGACACCTCAGCTTCACCATTATGGACTCATATTGGGTTAGTAAACATACATAAAGATATGTGATTTCTTTGAATAACTAAAATCCTCACTAATAATGGATAAACGTCCAAAAGCAAGAGGACCCAAGTGGTCCCTAGAATGGATCACATAACATATGCATGAATAAAACCATAGTCAACAACATAGAAAAAACATGATCTGAAAGAACATGCCATATAAAAAGAATCTAAACTAGTACCTAACATGAGACTTAGTCCCCATATATCAAACCATGTGAATTACATTTCATGTCATTATATGTCATAAGAGTAAGAGTAGTATATTATAATAATTGAGCAGAAGGATTGATCTGTGTAATATTTTTTCATTTTGTAACTGATATCTAAAATCATAAATGGGTACACATCAACACAATAGTGTTGAGTGCTCTATAAAAGGCATAAAAAACATGTCTAAGATAACATATACCACTTGGAAAAACTTACTATGATAATAAGAAAAAAGCAACAAAATTAAAGACTTTCTTATTACACGTGAGTGTGTTTTAAGTTCATTTCCATTATACTAAACAGCATCACATGTTCATTGATAGGTTTCCAAAAGGAAGGATCCATGAGGGTCATTAAAGACAACTCTACAAATGACACTATTTTCAATGTAGGGACTACAAGACCAAAGTCATCATTTAACCCTTTTTATAAGATGGTCTACTCTTACTTGACAATTCAAGTAGTAAGCCCAACCTTCTATCTGGAATACAGATCGATGCACAAGGTTTGTATAATGGGTGTCTATAATTATGTTCCAAGGTGTTTTCAACATATTTCAATCAAGATCAACCATAGTAGATGTATATTAGGCATACATACTAACAAGCTCAGTACCATTAGTATGACCAATACAAGGATAAAGTGTAACTTGACTAGAGGTTAAGCATTTGAGTTAGAAAATTGTATATATATCAAGCTTGACTAGATCTTGGAAATTAACTTGACCAAGTGATTCTAATATTACAAGTAAAAAAATTGGATCAACATTAGCAAGATTTATTCTCATTAATCATTATCATGGTGGTTGGATGTGTCACATAAGCATGGGTATCATATCTTTAAGCATTGACTCATATTAGGTCATGCAAGGTTATTATCTAGTCATATAATATTTAATGGATTCATCTAGAACCTAGGGCGACACAACAAAACTAATATTAGTGATCATAAGATTAAGGTTACAAGATCTTAAAATGGAGTGATCATAAGATTCAACCTCATCATAAATATTGTCATATTGAGTCATGGTCATGCAAGGTAGTAGTCATTAGAGCATAAAATAGATCCAATTATATTTGGTGTTATAAGTACCCTCATCTATTAATTTGAAGTCATAGAGTATCATGCATAATCATTAGATAAAGGTTTGAACAAGATTAGGTTTTATATTAGCAACATGCACCAAAGGTTAGGTTTTACATTAGCAACACACACAAAAGACCATATTTCATGGTAATGCAATGGGAGAAACTCATACCACCCCCTAAGAATGAGATTTACATTGAACTCAATGTCAAAAGCAAACAGAAATAAGTGGGATGAGTTTGTCGATGTGTCACCAAATGTGAGGTAGAATACGGGTCAGATGGTAAATGCATGAGCCATTGGCCCACCAATGCATGCTCAATCTTCATGTTAATTATTTGTAAGAGTGTTTATAATTGACAGTCAAGATTGTACATGAGGAGTATATGCAATGGTGCAAAGAAATTCCTCCTCAGACTCCCATTTTGAATGATTTATCTAATGTTTAATCCGTCACGTTTTATGCAACTGGTAGGAAATCGGTGGTATCAACTCCAAATCTGTACTCTATTGGTCAGTGGCAATCTAGGACATATGTACATCATCTTATGGCATCATTTTTGGTTCCACCGACAATGAATTCTATGGTAATGAGTTAAAATATGGAGCTCACTATTTGATTTTATCATTTGACTTGATATTATTGACTTGGTAGTCAATGCTACTGAGTTCAAATCTGGAACCTATTGTTGAATTTGTGAAGCCAATTGGTACTACCAAGTTGTTTGTTGGTGGTATCAACTCATTGGACTAAAGTTCATGTAGAAGATGAGAGTTGAATAAGTAGTACAAAAAATGGGTCAGTGGTACAAAGTCTACAATAGTCGCATCATGTAGAGTCTCAACAACAATTTGGTAGTACACACCATGGCATTGGTGCTATGGACTCTATTGAGTTTGGTTTCTATAACAAGTCACTAATGAGTTGGTGGTACCAACATGTTGGTCAATGCCATAGACTTTGTTAGATCTTGAATCTAAAGCTAGGTGAGGGTGAGTCAATGCAACCAAATTGAAGTCCACGGTATCCATTATATGAACTTTTGCAAACTTAAAAAACACATCAATGCATGTTATTTATTTGCATCAACCACACTATGATCTAATTATGATATCTACTAAAAAATATCAACAGTTTGAAAAAAAATGACAAAAACTTACAAAATAAACTATACATACTTGGTGGGTTGCCTCCTACAAGCATCCTTGTTTATCATTTAGGCCACAAAATGAATATCAATTAACATGGGTTATCTCTTAATGATGATATGGACTGATTTCGAAATCTGAACTCCACTCTACCTATCCCAATATCTGACATTGGCATTTTCTTTCCATTGCAATGATTACATCTGATGTGTCTTAAAATGGTATTCCCAACAGAAATTTTGATCCCATCATTCATCTACATATACATTACTACAATATTATTCAGTGAGATGAGCTTGTCCACTTTTATAAGCATGTCCTTGCAAATACCAAAAGGTATAACAACGGACTTGTCAACCAATTGGATAGTCATATTGGTCTTATACAGATATTTTAGCCCCAATTTTATGGAAGTGGTGAGTAGTAATCAAGTAAATATTGGCCCTAGAATCACATTACACCTCCCCAAATGTCTTATTGACAATAGTACTAGGAATATTGAAACATCACATATCCTTGTCTTCTTATGAAAACAACTTTGAATCAGCAAACTCACCACCATATTGTCTTCCTCAATGTCACAATCTTTGACCTTGTGCTTCTTGATGTTGTTCTATTTCTAGAAATTGTTGAACATGATTATGCGTTCTATCACATCCAAGAAAAATATGTTGATATGTAGTTTTATAAATACATCTAGAAACTAATGGGATTGCTTAACTTTCCTCAACTTTAGACTGTTGGGGTGGAGAATTGGCTTCACATATGTGCATTGATGTGGGCGTAACATATGTCTCCTTGGAGGTTTCTTCTCCTAATCTTGATGTAGGATTATTTCACGTTGTCATAGGATCTGATGTTGCTATATAATTTAAAGGATCGCTCTCAGCCGACGCTAGAGGAGTGTGCATGGTAGTAGCATGGCCTTGGGGTTCAATCTCCTATAGAACATGTGCAACTAAAATTTCTTTATTTCTCCCCAAGGTGACAAACATTGCATGCTATGTTGGCTTCATTAAACCTACAAAACCTAAGTTCCTAGTATTTTTATTCTATGTATACACTAGAGTTTGGCCAATGTAGGGTTTGTTGTCATCTACTTGAATAACTCTCCCCTACTCCAGTTTTCCCTAACTATAACTAGCTTTACATGAGATGCGTGAGTAAAAATTGTTAATTTATCTAATTCTTTCATATAAGACATGACCTTTAAGGAGAAAATATCATTTCAAAAGCAATACAAATAATAAAAATAGTGACACATTTCACTAGAGTACAAGGAAACTCTAAATTTTTATACAATATAACTATAAAATAAAATTTTATAAGTAATCCTACCTTGAATTGAATATGGATACATTCCCCATGTTTACTCTTCTAAGTCTTATAGGTGTACATGATTTGTTCATTCTTTTTCCCCAATGAATTATCTACACACATGAGCAATAAGAGGAAAAGGTCAATCGCAAGTAGTGGTATGAAATATAAATATAAGAATAGTAGACAAAGTGATATACTAACTACAAGGACTCTTCAATAACAATATGCAAGGAAACTAGCATTTAGGAAAGTATGAACTTCTAAAAAGGGTGTTTAATATGAAAAGGAATCCATTTCAACTTACGAGTTATTCAATATACTGATAGAAACAACCTGTCAATGTATAATTTGTTTTGAAAGATATGTGTTCGCTTCATGGAGAATGAAAATAAAATAAGTATAGATCTATTTTTGTGGACATATTCCTTCTTTATGTAGAGACATGGAAGCATAATTCCATTCAAGTAGCTGACACTAGCTTTCCCTTTTTGACATTTAAACAATGCAATAACTTTTTCAACAATAAAAATGTTGGTGGTCTTTCAAAAAAGAAAGATAATGTTTAAATCAATTTTATGTTGAAAACCATGTTAAATTATGCATGAGTGCATTAGGTAAACAAATTTCTAGATGAAGATATTAGTGTCTTACATCTTAATAAAAGTATTCAAAATGTAAGTATTTTAGGTATTTATCCCAAACAATTGATCAAGTGAGATCCAAGAATATGATACATTACTATTGTCTTCAAATAATGTTTTATTCAAATATAATTATATTATTAGTGTTATAACTGACCGATTTTCCAACTAGGAGTGTTATTTGTATATTCAATTATTGTCATTTCTAGGATTTTTACTAGGTTGCACATGATCAATGTAGCATACTTCTTATCTCATTTAATGATTTAATAACACAATAATTTTTATATTACAAAAATATTGGATCATGGTGTGAATATATCATAAAATTTCTAGTTTATGGTTTTGAGGTCTAACACGTGAATATACAAACCATCATATGATTTGTAATTTTTTCCATGAGAAAATATTTACTTTTATAATAAAAAGACATCATATTTTCCAAAATATAACTATACTTAATAATCCACAATTACAAATATCGACATCAGGTATTCACTATTCTTTTTATGGGCAACGTACTAAATATACATGTGTATTTCTAAACAAAATAATAGTGTATAATAATATTCAAGTTTATTATGATTGTAAACAATTTTGTATTCCCTTCCTATCTTTGTTAACAATAGATCCATGTGCTCTTTAAAATCATTTATATCAACAAGTCTACATTTGTGAAAATTAATATTTATAAAATATAATATAATAATTTTTAGTTTGATTTTTTAAATTTAACATACTCCCTATTATGATATATGATTCCATTTTGGTAGATTGTCAATTATAGTAAACAAGACTTACCTGATTAGGCATCATTCCCCTTTATCATAAATACATGAATTACTTAAAATAAGTGGAATTGTCGTTCACTACTAAAAGCATGCTAGTATGGTCATATATTATATATCCAAGTCTCAAATTGTATATACTAACGGAATAAAGTTTACTGACACATGGTCCAAAATATTATGTCACCCTGACAGCTAAAATTATGTTATAGAAATATGAGGTCATCCAAACTTATATATATAATGGTGTTTCTTATATGTATTCTTTCATTGAAAAAGCATTTTATTCAAATAGGACTGTTGATTTTTATTTTTCTAAATCTATATTATATATTTGAAGATGCATCTAATGTATATTACTAGGGTTTTATTTCCATTATAGGAACAAATAACTTCTATTATGTGTTATTTCAAATATATAAACACCAATTTCACTTCATTTTTCTACTACTAGAATAAGAACATATAATTTAAAATGAAAATGCCTTTTCAAAAGTAAGGTAATTCCATCTATTATCTTCATTCGGCTTTTTAATATAGGAATAATGAATAAATATGTTTATTTCACTACTCATTTTAGTATTTAGTTATGTTGATACACTAATATATGCTCGAATATGATAACATGGGTCAGCCATCATGACACAGATAATTTCTATAGCTAGGCTTAGAGCTTAAATTTTTGAATTACTATCTAAAGTATCATTGTTATTTGGTTTATTAGTTATTCATAATTAGAAAATAATCCCTGAAATATTTTTGAATTTTTTAACGTGTCTCTGTACCTATACAACACGGGAGTTACATCTAATAGGTATTTGCCCCATCGTCAAACTCTATGGTTTTGGTTGTCTTTCACACATATTTTCACAACTAGAGGGTTGAATTCCAAAGTCCAACATACTTATGTCAAGATTTTTCCTTCTATGGTTCAACTATTTTATTTTAGGGAATGATGCTCTTTTGTTCCTACACGTGGCATATGAGGACCATGTAGTGGTCCATGTTACATAGGTAATCCATGTGCTGAAGCCCTTTCTAGTGAATAAAAACACCTAGATTGTGTTCTTAGAATGCTTGTCTAATGGGAATAGACATCATTGATTGATGATGATTTTGGGTCGATAGAGTTAGGGGAGAAGATTAGAGGATGCAGGTGGAGGTAATGTTGGTGTTCATTGTAGAGGACTCAATGAGGCAATGGAGAGGTTTGTCTGGTCATACATGGTTTAACCATCATACATCTCTATTTTACAATTTGGAAGCATAGGATGATTCCCTCACTCATAGTTTTTTTCAAGGTTTAACAATATTTAAAGGGATTGGGGGAGTGAGATAAATGTGGTTGGTTACATGGGGAAGTATTGAGGTAAACGAAACAAAAGCAACTGTGTCTACAGGTGATCATGGGGGAGCTTATATATCTATGGTTGGTATGACTTCTGGCACAATAAAATCTTTTTTCAGACTAATGGGATGGTAGGGGGACCATTGATGAAGTGAGGTATAAGGAGATGATGTTAGTTGAAGGTCTTCCAACTCATGTTGAAGTTTGACAGTGACTCAAGATACACGTTCAAAGTTGATTTCTAATCAGTGAAAGAGGTGGTGATGGAGACATCTTTTCTTTATCTTAGAGTACTCGTGTAGCGTGTTGTTAGATATGGGAGCTATAAATGAAGATTAGGAAGAAAATTTTAATATACATAATTATTTAAAGAAGGAGAAGCTCGCCTTCCTTCTCCTAATTGACACTATCAATATAAAGGGAGAGAAATAACATGGGTTCTTATGGGTTTTACCATGAGATGCCACATAAAATGAGATAATTCTCTATAAAAATGTCAAACAATCCTAATCAACTTCATAAACAAGAAGGTGAGGGAAAATGTAAGGTTAAATTTCAACCACATCTCATCGTAGATGCACATAGAAGATTATCATATTCATTACTAACATTTAGTTGCACATTGATTAAAATGTGTGATCACTGCACAACCTATTTATCCTAAATACACACATTGTCAAAGTTTATAATTATCTTATATACATGTCATGCAAAATAATTACACAAACGTAGATGCATACTAATATATAACATCGTATATAGACTTTAGTATATGTGGGTGACTCTATGCATTGTCAAAAAATATAGTAACCAACCTTTGCTTACTACTGATATCTAGAGGGTGGCTCTCCACTTCTATAACCTTGGATATAAAGATGAGCACCTAGAAAGATGTGTTGAACTATGATAGTGAGAGCCATGTAGTAGCAAAATATATAGCATATAAAAGGAATTATAAGAATTAAAGCCTACCATCAAAATATGAATTAAAATAGATTAATTGTCAAAAATAACTTTAAAATGATATAACCAACAATATATGAAGTATAATAATCAGATAAGCAATTCTTGATATGTGTAATAATTGTATTATAGCATCACAATATAAATCACTTGGATACTTGTATAGATATGTCTACATGACCTGATTACTTATTTTATTATTAAATCATTATCTATTTGAGGTGCACTATTCAAACCACTAGGTAGTTATTGTGAATACTCCTAGATTTATTATATAGGATCTTAGGATAACTGATCTCCATAATACTAACCCATATCTTAATTAGTGCTAGTATAACAAATAGGGACTCATTGGCTAGAAAAATACATTCATAAGCTTGTCACCACTCTTCTTTGTTTCCTCTCTTATTTCTTTATGTTCTCTTCCTTTTACCTTCTTCTCTTCCTCCCCTCCATCTCCCTCATTGCCAAGAACCCTACTAGTAACCTACTTCTTCCTATGGGTGCACTACCTCCCAATTGTAACTACATGGTGATTGACACCTAGAGAGCCTCCCCCGCCTCCTAACCACGTCTGCAATTCCATCACCACCTATATAGGTATCCACTAATGACAACTCCATCACTGATTGTTTTACTATCGATGGCTACCTCCTCAACTCTCTTTTTCCCTTGAAACTAATAACATGCAGTCTACTCTTCACCAATGATCACACAAAAAATAACATGTAACCTTGTCACCCTCACACCTCACCCTAGAAACCACTCTTATTCACCTTCTTCGCCTTCCTTGGTCAGACATATAAAAATTAGGCATGAAATGGAAGGTTATGATAAGATCATCATATGCACATCAAATCCCACTATTGTGACCTCCTATAATCTCATTATCACTAGCACACCCCCATCATTTCCACTTCAATGCTTCTAGAACTTGAGAGTTTGTCTTTTTGTAATCAGGTGTTGCATCATAACTAGATACAAACTCTAGTCACTAGCAATAACCTTAGTTATTATTGATAGCCTGATCCTAATCCAATCCATGATCCATCTTGGGATATTAGAGGAACTGACATTATGGAGGCCAATGACATATGAAAACTCATCATTTCCAATCAAGAGATCAGTCGATGGAGTCTAGTGTGACATGTAAGTAATAACTCATCAATTTGTTTCCTTACTATTCTTGATGTTATAAACCTAGTTGATGATAATATATATTATTTAAGAATAGATGATAGACGCAATAAATTATTTTCACCTCAATCTTAATCATTGTCAACTACCTAGAATACATGTCATGGTAGTATAATCCTAGTATACTAATAGATAACGAGTTCCATATTATATATGATAATGACAATTAGATTTTAGGAGTTGGTATATAACACATAAGTAATAAGTAGACCAGGTTCCTTGATGAATATCCCTAGTACTTACCATAAAGATACATGTAACAAAGCATGTATTAATAGATACATTGCTTCCTTTCATTAGATTCTATCATGTAATCATGTCATGATAAAATTAGTTAATATCAATATGTTTTATAAGATATGTGATCATAATCAAGATTTTTAGATATATAAAACTCAGTTGTAGTGATATATCAAATTGATTTAGTTTTATTGTAGCATGCATACTAGTACATCCGTATGTGTATACTTCTAAAATTATAGTACATAGATATGAATTAACAACTCTAGTAGGTATGTATGGGAATATTTGATATACTAACTTGGTTCCATGACGAAGCTAAATCCCTAGAAATGGATGTTAATATATTTTGGAATATTACATGACATCTAATTAGTCACTTAGATCTTAGCATTTGTACCTTCATTAGAATAGATTAGAAAGAAAGATCTTTATTTTAAAGAAATAATATTTGTACAACCTTATATTTTTATATAATTTAGATGATACCACTTTTAGAATCACATTAATAATTTCTTATGGTAATAAATGCACCATAATACTTGGATAAATGAATGACTTTAAACTGCATAAACTTATGTAGAGATATATAATGTTAGAAAGAGAATAATATCTATTAGGATATAAATGGTTATTGGAGGAAGAACCTTGATTATGAATATTGACAAAGAATAGTTTGAACCATCAATTTATATAACCTTATATAAGGACATAAACATATGGGTGTTCGTAAAGTCTAACATGACATTAAGAAATCCAATACCAAGTTTAGATATACTTCATATTATGAATGGGTAACTATGGAGTAAACACTTTCAGGTCAAGAAGGACAAACTATGAAGCTCAACCCATGAGTTAGGGTTAGTCGTGAAGAACAATTATGTGCAATCCTTATTTAAATTTTAACATTCACATGATCATAAACACATCATTCCATCATGAGGCATCTTTTCAATATTTCTCCTTATGAACACAAACTGCATACCAAATGAAACTAATTCTTTTATTTATAATCAAATGTGGAATTATAATTTAATGATGGGGTTATTGCCCCACCTCATATTTACATTGTTGAGTATATTGACTACGAGTGCATTTTCATCTTGCCATGCATTTACATACTTGTTATTTAGACTAGGAATCTAGCATAGTGGTACTTGTATACAACCATATATATTGGGAATGCATCCCACTTCTATATATTTGGGTATTGGATTATGATATCCCTAGACCTTGGGGTATCAGAATCTCAATCCCCCTTATCCTTAATGGATCAATATTTTCATCTCATGTCCTCCCCATACTGGGATCCTTTGGTGTCTTGATCCTATAATAGAATGGCTTAGTCTAGCCTACATTCACATGTTATTATTTTTGTGATTTATTGGTCAAGATCCTTGAAATAATCATATTGTTATCTTAAGATTTACTACATCATTATTTTGTTATTTACCATTGAATTATATCCTCTTAAACTTACCTACATATTATAAAACCTCACATTATGTGAAGCAGCCCTTTTCTTTCATGTACCCTGATTCAAAGTGAGAGACTACAAGATTAAATCTAAATATTTAACCCTATACATAAGGGACCGCAAGGCCATCATTAAGAGAAAACCCTTTTATCAACATGATTTATCCTCTTTGATAAATCAAGTAGGACACCCAGCCTTGCGTCCTTAACTAGAGAATATAGGTAGGTGCACAATGTTGTACAATGGGCATCTATGATTATGTTTTCAAGTTTGTTCAACATAGAATAATCAACTCCAAACATAGTAGTCATAGGGAACATGTAGCTCAAACAAGTATATAAATACAAGAATTTTAAATTACATACAAACAATTAATATTCAATGCCACTAGTGTGGCCAATAGGAGGATAAAAGTGTGCCTTGATATGAATAAACTAGCATTAAGGACGATATTTGATCGTTTAGAAAATCAATCAAGTGATCATAAAATCACAAACAAGTGTGTTTGATTAACATAAGAAAGATTTAGGTCATCTGAAAATATTCATCAAGGGTGTACGTTTCACTTAATTTAAGTTCCATTTTGCATGATGATTGGTTTTGACATATCCAATGTTCATCCAATATTCATCATCAAGCTAAATACTACATCATATATAATTTTGACTTAGGGTGAAAGATCAAGGATTCCAAACTTTGGTTTTATGATCTTAATAGGGAAATCATAAGATTTGATTAATGTCTTAATCATCATAACATCCATTTAAGTCATATTGAGCCATTATCATGCATGATAGTTAGCACTAGAGTATAAGAGAGATCATGATTGATTTAGTGTCATAAATATCAGCAAGTTGTTAATTGGAGGGTAATATATAACATGGATCATCATTAAGGTTGTACAATGTTAGATAGCTTTGTCAACATGTAAATCAAGGTCACAATAAGTGCCACATCCATGTCGTATATAGTCTGAAAGTGAATAGGAGAGTGTCACATGGTATTTCACATGACAAGTCACCATAAGGATTGGTTAAAAGTTAAATATATAGATTTGATCGTATTTGATCTGCATTAGCACAATGTTCAAATATAATCATGAAAAGGGTCCATAAGTATCCCATTTTATATCATTTTTCAAATCATCAAGTTGAAAAAGACCTCAAGTATGAAACGTTTAGGATCTTGGTACATAAAGCATTATAATGTATTGATATATATATATCAAACATGAAGATTTGAAGTGCATATAATCAAGTTTAGCATTAAATTAATTATCTTTAGCATAGAAGACCATATTACACATAGTTCATGACTCATTTCACATCATCAATTCATTAATAATGTAAAAGTATGGAAAAATTAGATTATTGGCATATCATGCATCAATCATTACTTATCCCTCATCACAAAAGTTATTTAAGTCATAAAAAACCATGGTTGGGCATTTAGTCTCATCAATCTTGAAGAAGAGATCAAAAAGATGCCATTTTATCATAAAAGGAGACAAAATGGGAACTTGACCATGAAACCAATTTAATTAGATAGTCCTCATTCTATATATCATGATTCATATATAATATGTAATTTTTGGCATTAGGAATTATTATATAAATTCTACAAGATCTAGGGTTTTTCTTTCATAAAAGAGAAAGAATACCTCACTGGGGTAAAATGGTACAACCTGATTGGCTAGCTTGAGGTCCAAACACCAGTATAGTGTGGGTTTGTGGGTTACATTTGACCAGTCAGCATTCAAGAAAAGACAATGGGAGGTGAGAGACTGATTTGGATCACTGTGGTCCTGAGAAGATCAAGGGTCAGGTGTGCTCCCCACCCTAGCACCCGCTTGCATAGAGTCACCCTGGATGTAGTGGTTGGACGTGATGCATCTCTCTGCAGTCATCCTCAAGAAGGGAAACATGGCATGTGAGAGTCAAGATAGTTTTTGGTTGACCTGGCTAAGCCTCCTTAAGTTTAATGTAGAGAAAAAATGGGTTCAAGGAAGGCTAGGGTGGAAATCCCCAAAGCTTGTCGCCATTATGGAGTGAGTTATATGGGGTGATAATGTGTGGGAAGATGGGGAAAACAAAGGATAAGGTGTTGCGGATCCAAAAGACTTAAAAGGAAGGATCAAGGGGTGTGGATCCCCCGCCCATCATGGTTACAGTCGTGGCAGTCATCCATGGTTGGAGGGGTGTCCCATGCCCCTAACCAATGCCCATTGCACTCGAAAATGGTAGTGTTGAGGTCAGGAGGATGAGAGGAAGACTTTGGAAACCTTGATTTGTGTTGGTAAATGTTGTAGTGCCTTGCCCCTAACTTGACCGATCCCTACAGGTATTGTGATTCCAGTGACCATGATTGAAGACGATCCAACACCGTCTGATCTAGTGTGGTGATCCACAACCCTTCAATCAGTAGTGTGGGTGGTTGAACATTCACAATGTGCATAAGGGTCGGGTCCAAGAGAAGAGAAAAGGGTAAAGGCCCATGAAGGAAAACGAAAAAGAAAAAAGGTGAAAAAAAGCTAGAAAAAGAGGCAAACTTGAAATAACCTGATTTGGGTGAAATCTTCACTATCATATAAAAAAATTGCATGTATCCATATAAAAATAGAGAATCAAAATATGTATGTTGAGTGGCCCCAAAAATTTATAAAACTTTCAAAAAGTCAATGAATTCACTCAATATTATACAAGTGTGTTCAAAATTACAACTAATCATGCATAATTCGTCAATTAAGAAAATGTAGTTCCAAAACATCCAAGTCATGATTAGGGAGGTCATTTAATAAAATTGAGTGTATTATAGTAAATATGTGCATAGTTGAAGGAGAGAGAAAAACCAAGTTGTTATATCCTCCCCACCTTAAAACAAAACAAAATCCTCAAAAGACCTTAGGACTTCATATTCCATATCATACCCGTCATAGTGCTCCACATATAATATATTTACCCTTAAATCTTTGACATTATTACAATTTAAAAAAATCCAAACATCAATGTCCAAGAATAGTCTCATAGATAAAAAAAAATACAAATTTGCAGAGATCATCATTTTAGGTCAAACAAATAGGGCTCTGTGATTCAAGAGTGAAGCATGACTTCCATTCTAAACATTTATGATTTTAGCTTCTACATTGGACCTGGGTGGGGTTATACAATCTTGATTGATATTTTGTATTTCAACAATTTGAGGCAAGCATCATTTCCAAATAGAATGGTTTTGTATGAAAATTAATGGAATGTCCCACCCTAGTCCACATGAGAGCTTATGTATAATTCATAAATTGAGAGGTCAATATAATCATCAACTGTATATTCAAGAGTTGGGAACATGAAAGTCATCAATCATATATCAAGGGTGATCTCGAGATCCAAATAGGGTGGTCACAGTTGAATCAATATCAAGTTGAAGTATCACTAGTTGAGATTTTGTAGATAAATATAGATATTCTTGATTTTGGACAACAAAATTCAGGTCCAAAAAATTTGACGTTAGGGTACAAGATTCCTAATCACACAATAAGTGTGACAATTCATCCATAAACAATAGTCGAGCAACATTTTGTTGATATAACATCATTATCATGTTATTCTAGGTTGATGAATTATCTAGACTTGGATCTTTGTAGGAATGTAACCACAAGTTATAGACAACACAATGGTCAAGATTATCATCAAGGAGTAACTATTTTTCAAGATTATATGTATTAGACGTCATGATATTGTTATGTTCCCTTCATGAATAAGAGCAAGGGGGTATACTTGAAAATTGAGGTCAATATAGACTCTTTCAACAATTTGAGCACTATAGGGTATGAATGAGATATCATATTTGTCATGCTATTCGAAATTGAGTTTTACAAAGAGACGTTATAACAAATAGGGGTTTTTCCTCTTGTATCAAAGTCATAGTCATTCTAAATCATGGTCACAATACACATCAAATAGGGGAAATATTTTCTTAATTATGTTTGAGGTTAAATCAAACATAGGGGCAAGATATACTTAATTAATAGGAGCCTCATCAACAATGAGTTGTAAACCATGATTTTTACTTATTCATCATATAAATACCATTATCATTGACCTCAAACGTGGGAAGCATATAGGTCATATTTGGCAAAATTAAATTTATATGATCTGAGATATTGTACATGAATACTTAGCTTCAAGAGTACTTTTATTAATCATAGTAGAGATTTCAAATTAAGGTCAGATCATGGCATCATTATTATGTTAATCAAAATTTTCCAACTCACTCAAGTTTTATTGTCCCCATACATAATATAACCATAATCAAGAGATCATGTGATTTATTAACATGAGAGAGATCACATGAGGATATATGAACTAACTAATCATCATATGAAGGGTGACATATGGCAGTGTTCAAAGAACATATGAGATGTCAGAAGACTCTCTAATCTTTTAGGGAAGAAACCTAATCTAGTCTTGGATCTACTTAGGGTTGGCATGTGTGAAAAGGAGTCTCAACCACTAAATCTAGGTGGATAGCAGGTGAATACTAGCCAAAACCTCCATGTTTATCACCATGCAAATTTCCTTAGTTTCACCTTTATGGACATAGGTTTTCCCTAGGTTCATACGATTAATTGGGTTATTACACATGCATAGAATATATGTGATAACTCTGATAATATTTGTTAGGGAACCGTTTGTTACCCAAATCCTCACTCCTAGGCTAGACATACAAAGGTGAGAGGAATAGAATGCCCGTTCTTAGCATGGATCACATAACATATGAATGAACAAAACCACAATCATTTGAGATAGCATGGCATATCAGAAGAGTGCTAGGATACTACATGATATAAGATCTTAGGTACCATATATCAAACCATGTAAAATTATATCTGCATGTCAAAAAAATTTATCATAGTAAGAACACTAAATTATCATACTAGAGACAAAGAAATAATCCGTGTAAGAGATCCATAGTGTACATGTTACATTAAATTATAAAATGGGTACATAGAAACACAATTGTATTGAGTACGCTATACACACCGATAAAATATAGATTTAGTAGAGCATATATTTCATGGCAAAAACATAATGTAATAACAATAAAGGAAGCAACAACATTAAAGTCTTTATAAGTAAAATGCAGGTGTGTATTAATTTCACTTCCATTATACCAGAAATATCATAAGTCCTAAGGCCAACTTCTTAGAGGAAACGGTTTGCAATGGACATCTAAGACAAAGCTAAGAATGTACAATATTTAAATGTGAGGGACTACAAGATTAAATGTCAAGAGTTAACCTTATATATAAGGATCCTCCAGGCCATCACCAAAAGCTAACCCTTTTTATCAACATGGTCTGCTTTTTTTTATAAATCAAGTAGGACACATAGCCTTGTGCCCTTACCATGAGAATACAGGCAGTTACTTAAGATTGTATAATGTACATTGATGATTATGTTTTCAAGTTTGTTCAACATAGAATAATCAAGACCAAACATAGTAGTCATAGGGAACATGTATCTCAAAAAATTATATAAAGTTGAGCATCCTATATTACATATATATAAGAAATTTTCAATACCACTAGTTTGGCTAATAGGAGGAAGTGTACCCCTATATGAATAAACTCGCATTAAGAACAAGATTCTATCTTTGAACATAGTCCATCAAAGTGATCCTGATAATACAGACAAGTTTGGTTTTATTAACATTAGCAAGATGTAGGTCATCTTAAGCATATTCTTCAACTGTGGATGTGATGCACTGAATATTAGTTGCTTTTCACAAGCTATTTTATTATGTATTTTGTGCACATTTATTCATTTTGATATTATTTGTGTGTGGCTTAACATTATTAACCTGAGACATACAATTGCATCAAATATTTGTTATTTCTATCATTTCATATTGATTTATAATCATTTGCGGGACTTATGTTCTTTCTTGTTAAATTTTAGGTAGAATTGAGAAGTATTAGATCATCTCAGTGCTACCAATAGCTTTGTCGGTGGTACAAAAATTGAAGAGAAGAACAGAGATGATTCTAAGAAACTTTTTGGTACCAATAGAAGAATCAATGTTGCTGACTTGATAAAAGTATCTCATCTAAAGTGTCTCAGTACCACCGACGGCAACTCGGTGGTTCTGACCTCTACTTGGAAAATCATTAGGAGATGCCAGAGAATAACTCAATGTTATCAACACCTTAGTCGGTAGTACTAAGATTACACGAAGAATCACAGTTTTGAGAAGGTCTCGGTTCCACTCACATCCTGTCAATGGTACCAACTTTTTGTGATCAAATGGGATTAAAGATGGCAAATAATCCAACGACCATGACTTAATAACACCCTAAGTCAATCCTATGACAAGGGGGGATTATGACCATTCCTAATTATCATGTTGTTGTTCATTGAATGACAGATGAGAGCCGTGAGAAGAGAAAGGACAGGATAAATCTACATTCCAGGTGATTTGAGCACTTTTGATGGACATATTTACATCTGAAAGATAGTAAATCACCATATTTGTGAGAGGGAGTCAACCAGGCCGTCTTCTCCAAGGGTTTTCATTGATTATTTGATGTTTACCTTATTTTTCTCTTCTACGTCTATTTGAATGGAAACTGAAATCATGGGGGGCTAATCCCCTAATTCCTTAGGAACTGGGAGTATCCTGGTTATGTATTATAATTGACAATTATGAGTTCATATCTATGTTTCCCTATTTTATAGACATAATTCTACAATTGCATCACGAATTACATGTGCTTGATCACCATAGCTCATTTATTAGGTTGTTAGTTGCTTTGAGAGAGGGATTAAGGGTTGTACAGGTCATAGATTTATGTAGCCTAGAGTGTGCTTCGAGAGAAGGCTTACGGCTATGAAGGGTAAGCCCAGAGGTATCGTAAAAGCACCTAACTAATAATTAAATAGCTATGAGAGTGAAATTTGTATTAGATTGGATAGTGAATTACACAGTTAGAGGGGATAATTCTTGTTACATGTCCCTTGGTCCAGGGTTAGGAGAATTGAATGTTGATAATAACAATAATTGTAGTATAAATTGTGGTGAAACTATATTCCTAAGGAATCCATTCCATTTGTGATTACAACCTCAGTAATTTAGTTTTAATTCTTGCAAATAGTTAACTAATCACTCAATGAATTTTTCATCAGGTCTATCTGATTGAGTCATAATTAATAGTAACCTTTGGATTCACACTTCTACATGTTCGATATTCGGGCCTCTTTTGGCCTATATTAATTTAATATGTGCACTTGTGTTTCACACATGTAATAAACATGAATCAAGATGTTTCACCTAATCTAAGTTTGATTTTTCGCAAAGATTGATTTTGACATATCCAATTTTCATGGAATATTCTTCATCAAGCTACATAATACATCATATATCATTTTTACTTAGGGTGAAATATCCTAGCAAGATTCGGGATTCCAAACATAGGTTTTCATGATCTTAATATTCAAAACATATGATTTGAATAAGATTAATGTTTGGATCATCATAACATCCACTTAAGTCGTATTAAGCCATTTTCATACAACATAGTTAATAATAGAATATAAGAGAGATCAAGTTGGATTTAGTGTTGTAAATTCAACAAGTTACTAATTTGAGAGTATTATATAACACGGGTCATCATTAAGGAAAGTCGTATATAAGGTTAGATAGCAAATAATCAACATGTGCATCAAGGTCACATTAACATGTATGTCACATATAGTCAAAAAGTGAATATGGGTGTGTCACATGCTATTTCGTGTCACAAGTCATTATAAGGACTAATTTAAAGATCAAGGTATGGTTTTTGTAAGATGCTTAAAGTTTGCAAATTTGTATTTTTTTCAAGAAATTATGATGCACTTTTATCAAAGAATGCCAAACCCAATAATATGACACTGGAATATGTTAGTGGAACTTTAGTTATGCAACTAAAGGTTCAATCAACCACTTTGAATCCACTTTGAGGCATGGGTTCAACCCACGTCCCAAGTGAGTCCCATGAGACTATTTTCTTTGTAAATAGATCCTTGTGGCACAAGTTTAAGAAGTAAGTGATTGCATGCATAAAGGATGATAAAAGCTTTGTGGGGCTACTAGATAATTGAAATAAGGGATAATAGGCAAGTTTCTAAAAGATTCTAAGATATGATGTGGTTAGATAATTAAAGGAATAATTATCTAACCCTGACTTGTAATGCAAGTTTCAAGACACCAAATCATGATATATTGATCTGACTTTTAGAACACTTGAAGATAATAATGAAAATAAGATAATTCTAGAACTTGAGAAGAAAATGAATCTCCATATGATGTGGGTAATCAATTTTATGATATACTTTAAAGGCAAGTTTCATCTATTAATGTTATCACAATAGGTCTCAAAAGTTAGACATAAGATGGGAAAGGTATTAATGAGTTTCCCTCCAAGTTTCATAAAAAAGGAGACTCATATCGACCTATGAAAAATCATGAAGCGAGAGGGGCCTTTTTGCAACAATTAAATGTGTTTCTATTTTTGGAAGTCTATTGAAATGATCCAACTTTAGCAGGCTGTAGTATCTACACCCCTAGATGTGTCACGCTAAGTGTGACCTTGGATCAGGGATCGATGGTCCCTAGATCATATCCTAGCTCGTGTATGGAAAGGAATTTGGGGTCATCAGTAACCATGAACTTCTCACATCTCATTCTCTCTCTAACATTCATGAAACTTCAAACACTGAATCCATTGTATTTGGGAGATAGAAATAAATCTTCCCATCCCCTAGTTTTTTGTTGATAATGTCATTTTAGAAATGTCCAACCTTATATTAAAGCATGTTTCTAAGATGAGAAACAACTATCGCTTCCCTCGACCTCTTTACCTATATAAGGACCAAGATCCTCTCACAAACCCAGGGGAATATCCCTACAAACCCAGAGCATGAGAAACCATGCACTAAGCCCTTCCCTACTCTGACTTGGTCCCATGTTTGTCATCGATGAGAGCTCCCTCACCTACCCCTCTTCACTCTCTCCTAGACAAATCCAAAAGCATCACCTGGTTCAGCGAAGTCCCATGGAGGATCCTACACTCTAATGGAAGTTTCTCAGGCACCCAAGTGCCCATAGTCAATGACGAGGTGGACTTGCCTAAGAACCTGGCTTGTGAACGGCAGAAGAAAGGTGAAAGACAAGGAAATAAGTCATCCACCCCCTGACGCAATGCTAGTAGGTAAGGGTTAGTTAGGACTTTTGATCCTTTGCTTAGCCCCATCCACACGGGTATAGATGCTAATGAGTAATCCCATAGGCTCAGGATTGGCCCCACGGATTACAATGATATGTCATTTTATGATTGGGACAAATACAATTATCTTGTAAAAATTGTAGTAATTTTCAGGATGATCAGATTGAGACAAGTTATATATTAAAGTTGATCAAGAAAACATGTATAATATGAATAAAGTAGTTTCAGATCTAGTTATGATTCATGTTCCAAAATTAGGTCTAATACATGATTAAGTGGTGATAAAAGCATATAAACCCTAGAATTGATAATGTAAATATTAAATACATTAAATGCTTTCAATTCCTGTAATGATCTAATATTGTCAGACACTAAGATGATGATGGTGATGATGATGATGATGATGATGATGATGATGATGATGATGATGATGATGATGATGATGATGATGATGATGATGATGATGATGATGATGATGATGATGATGATGATGATGATGATGATGATGATGATGATGATGATGATGATGATGATGATGATGATGATGATGATGATGATGATGATGATGATGATGATGATGATGATGATGATGATGATGATGATGATGATGATGATGATGATGATGATGATGATGATGATGATGATGATGATGATGATGATGATGATGATGATGATGATGATGATGATGATGATGATGATGATGATGATGATGATGATGATGATGATGATGATGATGATGATGATGATGATGATGATGATGATGATGATGATGATGATGATGATGATGATGATGATGATGATGCATAATTAGGGTTTATAAAGTGTATAATCATATATATGATGAATTAGGTCTCTAAAACTAAAGATCATAACTTGCCATGCTATTAATACACATGACCTAATGTAGGTGTTCATAATGAAAGTATATGATAGATATGATAATTATGGTTTAACATAATGTTAATATGTGATAGAATTAGGGTTTGTACCCTTAATACATTATACAAACCTGAGACCATCCTAAACCCTAGATTAGGACCCAAGTAGGGTTTAGTATGAATAATATGATGGTGACACTTTAGGGTAGGGTTTAGTATGAATAATATGATGGTGACACTTTAGGGTATACATACATGTAGATTAAGTGTTATTTGCTTGTTTGGTTTGATGATATACTTAAAGTATTTGAAGTGTGATTACATGGTCTGCATGGTTCTATATTGAGATACATAGTTATTTATGAATAATTGCATTATCGACTGTTGATGCTTTCCAAATGATTTTTGAGGATTCATTTGATGAAATAAATTGTTGGATGTTTATTTATTTATATTCAACTATAAAACCCTTATGAGTATCACATAAGTAAGATATGATATTATAACCATGGCCTACATTGATCAAGGGGTGATGCACACAAGCATAGGAGGGATAGTGATTATATCTAAGATGGTGGACCAAGCATGGGTTATAATATATAATGAATATCCCAGTTCTTATTTGCAATATTTGATGCATTATATGTGTTATCTTAGTTGCACACCTTATGGTTATACCACGTACATAGTATAGAAATATGTTGACCAGATTTTGTTTGTTAATGTTTTAGGTAATTGATACATATTATACAAGGACACAAAGGTATACATGAAACCTATCAAATATATTAAAGCTATATCAAGGAGGATAAATAGATGTAACACTTCTTCTCAATATATGTTAGTTCTCATGTTGAAAGTTTATGTATCTCCTTAGAGGAGTCTCATTGTATATCACGTATACAATATTATTCAAATAAATGGAGATTGTTTGTTGTTATTTATTATTTGTTAAATTTGGATCTTGGGAATTCAGGTAATAGATATCAATGTTAAGTTCTTTCCTTAATTGGGGGCATCAAAAATTGAGGTTGTTACAATTGGTATTAGAGCCCCATATTTTTCAAATAATATTTAATAGTTGATAATTTCAACTAATCTTTAGAAATATAAGGAGAATTGTTAAGGCATGGCCTGATGGTGATGGTGTCTAGAAAGGATCACGACTTTGTGGGATGGAAATACTTTCCTCTACACCATTAAGTTGGTATATGAGGACTCCCTTAGCCAATGTGATACATGCCTAGACAGAACCTAGGGTTTTCCAAAAGTAATGTTTCCTCTAGGTATTCTCATCTCTAACTTTATCCACTTCTCGTCCCCTTGCTTAATGAACCCTAAATGCACTTCTTTCCTCATGTCAAGTTAGGGATTTTTAGAAGAAGTAGGACTAAGGACCCTCCGCTAATTAAAGTTGAAATAATGATAAAATAAAGAAAAAGGTTTTTTGGTTTTCCTTATAAGGGTAAACCCAAGATGGAGTTAGGGTTGGTTTAGAAAACCCTAAGTGGGTCAAGGGATATATAAAACGCTAATATGAAGGGTGTATACCATAACCCTAACCCTAAACCCTAATCATGTGTGATGAAAGTAATGTGGGTAAATTAATAACCCTACCCAAATAAACCCAAAGCAATGGAATAAGGAAAGAGAATACAAATGGGTTGGGTGACCCAATCTCCCATACATGTATGTATGTGGAGTAATGCATGCATGATCCATATGAAGGGTTTTGAATTGTAAAGATAAAACATAAGTAATCAATGGTTACATAATAATGAATATAAAGACCCTCAACTCACACTTAGGGATGGTGCACCAACCTGGGGTGGGTTAACCCATGGAGGAGAAAAGGACCAATGGGGGAGGCAAAACCCTAAACTTGTAGGGTCAGGTTGTGGCAAAAAAGTCTAACCTCCTCCTATGAGACAAGAAGGCACCCTAGATTAGAACCTTCCTTATAAGGGTGAGTTAACCAATCAGTGTAAGGATTGAGGTAACCTTGAATGACATCTAAAGTTTGAAGGATTAAGTATGCAAAGCATGAATGTACATACATTGAGAAAAATTCTTTGGACCCAAGTATACCATCTCTAAGGGGTGCAAGGAAAAGTCAATGAGGAAGTGGCTGACTTTATTTGACCAAGCCCAAAGGAAAAGGTCACCAAGAAGCTAAGCCCATGAGGTAAGGTCACCATGATGACCAAGCCCGGAGGGGAAGGTCACTATGAGGTCAAGTTGGAAAAGGAAGACTGGTATAGAAGGAAGTCATTGTAATGACTAGTGATCAATCCAGGAAAGGAAGGTTACTAGTAGTCCAAGCTGGGAAAGGAATGTTGATATAAAAGGAATTCATTGTGATGAATGGTGATCAAGATGGGAAAGGAAGCTCACTAATTGGCCAAGCCCAGAAAGGAAGGCCAATATAAAAGGAATTCATTGTGATGACTGGTGATCAAGCTGGGAAAGGAAGGTAATCCATAAAAGGAAGGTCACTAATCAACCAAGCCCAGAAGTGAAAATATATGTGAGCCCAATGTATGGGCATAAATAAAATAATGTGCACCCTAAGAGATGGAACAAATTTGGGTTAAAGAATCACATAAGAAAATAATGTGCTCAAAGCTTTTTGTGGTTTTGATATCTCAATAAACCCTACGTAGGGTCGAGCCCTAAGTCAATCCTAAGGTTATTTAGGGATTATTAAAGGTACATAATACCTATTAGGTCAGAAGGTGATCTTGTGCATAAGATTATAGGATCAGAAGATAGCCCTTCACGTGTACCCAAGGCCCATTAGGTACAAACATTGGCCACCTTCATGAGTTCATGAGGTCCAAGGGATCCATGTTAGAGGCACTTCATAAGTACAAAAGACCCTTGAGGGTCAGAGAGGATATCACTCCTAAGGTACATGTACGCCTAGAGACCTATAGGGAATGACTAAGGTTAATGATACATGAGACATAAATGTAAACAATACAAGAAGTCATGTAATCATTCTTGATAAAACCTTAAAGGGAGTTGTGCATAAACTCGAGAATTATGAGAAAATCACTTTCCATATGAGTGCATGAAAAAAAAATTGTGGAAATAAAATAGGTTTATGGTATGGAGTCATTGTTGAGAGTAACTAAAACAAAATTGATTTAGGAGAGGATGTGTGGATACACCATCTCTACTCTTAGAATGGGATGAACTTTGTATTTGGGCTACAACCAAATGATTATTTTGTCTTGTTATGAGTATGAGAGATTGGGTAGACACATATTATGCTTTAAAAAAATGACATATGGGAATGAATACCCTAGGTTGGGTTTGATGGAACAATCTAGGGTTTGAGTTACTACCTCACTCTTATGTGAAGAAAAAAAATGATGAATAATAGTTTGGAAACCTAGGTGAAAAGGTAGTCACCAAGTGAAATTGAAGTCACAAATGAGAACGTAATTTCGAAGTGGAATTGGAATCACAAAGAAATAACTAACTGATAATATCATGTAACGAATGAGGATGTGGAGATACCCTAGAATTGTATTCAAGTTACACCTTAGTAATATGAGGAAATGTGTATATCAATAAAAGTTTTTTAATGATATAGATAAATATATCCAATAAGGGTTTGATAACCCTAAGATTTGAAGTAATATAGTTATCATTGACCTTAACATTATTAGGTTTGAATTTTGGGGACAAAATTCCTTTTAAGTAGGGGTGAATTTAAGTTCCTCAAATTTTGCAATCTTGTATTTATTTCAAGAAATTAAGATGGACTTTTATCAAAGAATGCCAAACCCAATAATATGACATTGGAATCATACTAGTGGAACTTTAGTTATGCAACTAAGGTTTTCAATGGACCACTTTGAATCTTCTTTGAGGCATGGGTTCAACCCATGTCTCAAGTGAGGCCCATGAGACTATTTTCTTTGAAAATAGGTCCTTATGGCCCAAGTTTGAGAAATAAGTGATTTCATGCATAAAGGGATGATAATAGCTTTGTGGAGTTACTATATAATTGAAATGTGGGATAATAGGAAAGTTTCTAAAAGATTCTAAGATGTGTTTTGATTTAGATAATTAAGGGAATAATTATCTAACCCTGACATGTAATTCACGTTTTGAGACATCAAATAAGGATATCTCGATCTGACTTTTGGAACATTTGAAGATAATAAGGAAAATAAGATAACTTCTAGAATTTGAGAAGAAAATGACTTTTTGTATGATATAAGTAATAAATTTAATGATATATTTGAAAGGCAAGTTTCATCTATTAAATTAGTCCCAATAGGTCCCCAAAATTAGATATAAAATGGGAAAGGGGTTAATGCGTTTTCCTCCAAGTTTCATAGAAAAGAGAGAATTCTAGTGTCCTATGGAAAATCATTCAGGGATAGGCACCTTTCTACAATAATGAAATGTGTTTTTTTATGTCTATTTAAATGAACCAAATTTGGGTGCTATAATTCATGCAGCCTTTGATGTGTCATGCTAAGCGTCACCCTTAGATCAGGAATTGATGATCCCTACATCATCTCTTAGCTCGCGTTTGAAAAGTAAATAGGGTTCAACAGTAACCGCAACCTTCTCGCATATTGTTCTCTCTCTACCCTTCACAAAACTTCACAAAACTAAATCCATTGGATTTGGGAGATGAAAATGAATATTCCTAGACACGATTTGGATGTTGATAAAGTAGTTTTAGAAAATGCTCAATCTTATATTAAAGCAAGTTTTGAAGATGGAAAACAACCCTCACTTCCCTCGACCTTACTACCTATATAAGGCACAAGATCCTCTCATGAACCCAGGGGAGGATACCTACAAACCCAGAGTGTGAGAAAACCATGCCCAAAGCCCTTATATACTCTACCTCAGTCACATGTTTGTCGTCGATGAGATCTCACTTTCCTACCCCTCTTCCTGCTCTCCCCGACGAAGCCAAAACCATCGCCTAGTCCATTGAAGTACTACTGAGGATCATGCACCAATGGAAAACTCTCAGGAACCTAGGCACCCAAAGTCAATGAACAGGTTGACTCACTCAAGAACCTAGTTTGTGAGTGGTTGAAGAACATAGGAAGAACATGAAATACCCAAAAATGACTCCTCTACCCCCAGAAGCAACCCTAGAAGGTAAGGGTTAGTTAGAACTTTTTATCCTTTGCTTAGCCCCATCCATGCGGGTGTGTGATGCCAATGTAGCATGATCCCATAGGATCAGGCCCAGCCTCACAGATGACTAGATTCATCCAGCTAATATAGTGCACAATGACATGTCATCTTAAGATTGTCCCAAATACATTATGTTTTAAAAAAATGTATGAATTGTTAGGATGATCGCATTGAGACAAGTTATATATGAAAGTTGATCAGGAAAACATGTAGAATATGAATAAAGTACTTTTAGAATGTAGTTATGCTTATTGATCAAAAGTATCACTAATACATGATTAAGTTGTGATTATAGCATATAAACCCTAGAATTGATAATTTAAGTATTGAATACATTAAATTCTTTCAATTCACGTTATACTTTTATATTGTAAGACCCTAATATGATGATGATGGTGGTGGTGGTGGTGGTGCATAATTAGGTTTTCTAAAGTGGATAATCATATATATGATGAATTAGGGTTGTTAAACCAAAGATCATAACTTTCCATGCTATTAATACACAGTTTAATGTAAGTGTTCATGATGCGAGTATATGATAGTTATGATAATTAGTGTTTCACATATGTTTTATATGTGATGGAATTAGGGTTTATACCCTTATTCCTTGTGAAAACCCAAGAAAACCTTAAACCTCAAATTAGCACTTGAGTAGGGTTTAATCTGAATAATATGATGGTGACACTTTAGGTTATACATACATACAGATTAAATGTTGATTGATTGGATCCATCTTTTCTTACTTGGTTGGATGATATGCTTAAAGTATTTAAAGTACGATTGTATTGTATGCATGGTTCTACATTGAGATACGTGGTTATTTATGAATAATCACATTTTCAAATGTGTGATCCTTCTGAATGACTTTTGAGGATTTATTCAATTAAATAAACAATTGGATGTTTATTTATTTCTATTCAACTATAAATCCCCTATGAGTACCACATAAGTAAGCTATGATATTCTAACACTGAGTTAAACTAATTGACGGGTAATGCACATGAGCCCGGGAGGGACAGTGATTACACCTGAGATGTGGACCAATTTTGGGTTAAAATATGTAATGAATATGCCAGTCCTTACTTGCAATATTTGATGCATTATATGTGTTATCTTAGTTGCACACTTTCTAATTGTATCACATACATAGTATTGGAATATGTTGACCTTATTTTGTTTGTTGGCATTTTAGGAAATTGAAACATATGATACAAGGATATGAAGTAAAAATGAAAGATATGGGAGATATCAAAGATATATCAAGGAGGATAAATAAATGTAACACTTCTTCTCAATATATGTTAGTTCTTATGTTGATATTTTATGTATCTCCTTATATGATCCTCATTGTACATCATGTAAACAATATTATTCAAATAAATGAAAATTATTTGTTGTTATTTATTATTTGTTAAATCTAGATCTTGGGAATTTAGGTAATGGCTCTCGACTTTAAGGTATTTCTTTAATTGAAGGACGCTAAAAAGAAAGGTCATTATAGTTTTGATCATATATGATCCACATTAGCACAAGTTTTTAAAGATAATCATGAAAATGGTCCATCAATATCATGTTTATGTCACTTTTAGTATCATCAAGCACCATATGTTACTTATCTAAGTCAAGAATGACAATTTTGAGAGCTTGTAATCAAGTTGAGCATCAATTTAATGATCTTTAGCATTAAAGTTCATATTGCACATATTTCATGGATCATTTCACATCACTAGTTCAAGAATAAAGTAGAAATTTGGTCAAGTTAGATTATTGTCTCAACCTACATCAAACATTATTGATCCATTCACAAAAGTTTTGTAAGGCATAAAGCAATGGTTGACCATTTAATATCAATAATCTTGAAGATTAGAAAGAAAATGTCATTTTTAATAATAGAAACTACAAGTGGAATCTAGCCATGAAGCCAATTCCAATTTATATCATTCTCTCAATCACAATTCATGTATGACATATCATTTTTTGTCTTACGAATGATTTTATACAAATTTTACAAGATAAAGGTTTTTTCAAGAATAAAAGAGAAATGGAGAGAGATACCACATTAAGGGCGACGTGGCCTGACATAGTTGGCCAGAACCGATACCAGCACTATTTTGGTGTGTGTCTAATGGCTGCATTTGACTAGTTCACTTATAGTAGAAGAGATAGATGGGGTAAGGCGATATATGTATCTAGTCCATCTCTGACATGGACCACCATGTTCCTGAGAAGATCAAGGGTTGGGGTGTGTCTTCCACCCTCACAGCCGCCTATTCAAAGCCTCCCCTGACCACAGCTATAGGTCATTGCATAACTCTCTGGATCCATGTGGAAGTGGGGTAATAGGTAATGTGAGAGTTGGGATAGTTGTTGGTTGACTTTTTCTAGGCCTCTTAAAGATGAAGGTGGAGAAAAGTGGGGCCGAGGAAGGCTAGTTTGGAAAGCCTCAAAGCTTGTTGTCATTGTGGCACCGGCCAACAATGTGTGAAAAGATGGGAAAAAATAATTATGTGTTGTGTAAACAACAGACTAAAAAGATGGGCACAAGGGGTGTGGATCCCCCGTCCATGTGGGTTGCCACCATGGCAACCTTCCACAACTGGAGGAGTGTCCCACACCCCTAACAAATGCCCATTCTACTTGAAAAATGTAGGTTGAGGTCTGGAGGATAAGAGGAATAATTTGGTGAACTTTACTGGAGCTGGGAGGAGTTGTAGCATTATGCCCCTACCTTGGTCGAGCCCTACAGCTATTGTGGCACTAGTAAGCAAGGTAGAAGAATATCCACCACTGACTGATCTAGCATAGTGATCCACAGCTCTTGGATCTATGGTCTAGGTGCACAAGTACACTAGACTAGCTAGGTGTGCCCAAGGGGCCGGTCAAAGAGAGGAGAAAAGTATCAAGGCCCATGAAGGAAAATGAAGAATAAAAAAGGTGGAAAAGGGTAGAATAAGGGGAACTCGAAAAGGCACTAACTTTGTTGTTGAAACTCTAATTTGTGTGAAATATTCACTATTTGATCACAAATTTCCTCCTCTATCAATAAAACAAATTTGTAGATCATGATCAGCATGTTGGGTGGTCTCAAAAATTCAAATATTGTATTAAAGTTTATTAATGCACTCAACATTATACAATAACATTCAAAATTACAACTTATCACTCATAACTCATATATTGAGCAACATGAAGTTCCAAAACATCCAATTGATGATAAGAGAGGTCACTAAATGAAATTGAGTGTATTATGAGTAAAGATGTGCATAGTTGAAGAAGAGAGAGAAAACAAGTAGTTACATCCTCCCAACCTTCAAAGAAACTTTGTCCCCTATATTAAAGCAAATCGTCAAAAGACCTTCAGACATCATATTCCATATCATATCCATCATAATACTACATATTATTATCAGTACCCTTCAATCATATACATTATTCTAATAGAAAGAAACCAAACATCGATGTCCAAGCATAGTCTCATAGATCATTAAAATATCACAAATTTGGAGAGAACCATTTAGGTCAAACAAATAGGGATCTTTGATTCAAGAGTAAAGTGCGACTTCCAATCCAAACATGTAGTGTTTTAGCTTCTACATTGTCCCTAGGTAAAGTTATACATCCTTTCTTGAGATTTCATATTTCAACAATTTAAGACAATCATCATATATCAAAATCGTGGTTTCATATCAAAATCAATGGCAGGTCCCACCCTAGTCTACATGAGAGCTTATCCCTAGTTCATAAATCAAGAGGTGAACATAATCATCATTTGTATATTCATGAGTGGGAACATGAAAGTCATCAATAAAATATCAAGTGTGATCTCAAGATACAAATAGGGTAGTCATAGATGAATAAATGTCTAGATGAATTGTCACTAGTCAAGATTTGTTAAGTCAAGATTAAGAGTCATGGTTTTGGGAAACAAAATTCATAGGTCTAGAGTTTTTTAATCTAGGGTATAATATTCCTAACCAAACCACATGTGTGATATTTCATCCAAAACAACAATCGAGCAACATTTCATGATATCAAAGTATCATGATATTCAAGGTTGATGAATGATCTAGGTCTAGGTCTTTCTAGGAACATAATCACAAGATATATACAACATCATCATGGTCAAGATTATCATCAAAGAGTAACCATGCTTCAATATTATATGTATCTGAGGTCATAATATTGTTCCCTTCCCTTCATAAATAAGAGAAAGGGGTATACTTTAATTAAAGAAGTCAATATAGACTCTTTCAAGGATTTTATTATTACAGGATGTGACTGAGATCTCATATTTTTCATATTGTTTGAAATGGAGATTTACAAAGAAGCATTACAATCAATAGGTATTTTTCCTCGTGTAAAAGTATTTGATTGTGATCTTGAGACTTCAATGTCATAGTCATTTCAAATCATGGTCATTTCAGATCATGTTATAACCCCAATTTTTGGGTTTATATTGATTGAAATGCATTTTTTTCCAATAAGATGTACATGTATGAAAATTGTGTGATATATGTTCAATGAATAGGTTCTTTTGCAATATTTCCTTTTAATGTGTGATTTTTTGGGTCCTAATAAGTTATTGAGTCCAATGTGATAAAAAGGGAAGCAAAGACAAATGAAATCCCATAATATTGATAAGGTAAAAGAAATAAGGATAATGGTGAGAATTATGTGGCATTCTCTGGAAAGTGGTATGTATGACCTTTATTGATTAGGTTTTGGATCCACATGCTTTCTAATGGTAAAAGGAATCCAAATAAAGGAAATAGAAGAGAAAGAGAGAGAAAATATGAATAAAACATGCTTTATTAAGTGATAACTTGCTTATAAAGAAAAGTATCTCATTCTTTTGAATTTGAGTCCCAAACTTTATACACATGCAATTTAAGTCATAATGAACTTTCCTTTAGAACTTGATATTAAAAGGACTTAAGGTTTAAGAGATATGAATTAAGGAAGTTTTCCTAAAGTGAAGAGGATTATTGAGCCAGGAATTAAATGTCACATTTTATAATCAATTTTTGAACCAAGTTCTCAGCCCCTTCATTGTTGTCACGCGCGATCTCAGCCCCAGGATCAAGATTTAATGGTCAGGGGACCTTTTCCTACCTCCACCCTTGTAAGGGCAACTCAGCTATAGGAAATTGACACCCCCCTTCTATCTATATTCCTCTTCAGTCCTTAATAACACTACAAAACTTTCCCAATAGATGAGGGAGGTGAAGTCGAGCCAATACTTTCCTCTATTTTTGTGTGGGAATGAAGTTTCCCCAAATTCCAGTCAGAGTGGGAACTTCATTAATGACCGTGGACACCCTCTTTGATATTCATCGTGTATATAAGGTTGTCTTCGTCACGAAACTAAAGTGGGAAACGAATCCCAGAGTGCGAGAGACCACTGCAATACCCTAACTTCCCCACCCTTTGGTCTTTCGTGCGGGAGGGACGATGGTAGTGTCTAGGTGGTTGACAGTGGTGTATCCAGGAGGGTGTTATAGAACCACCTCATGAGGGCCATACCGTAGCCATCATGAGGTAGGGGAGGTGGAATCGTCACCTGTTCTGCCCCCAAGATTCCCCAATGTAGGCGAGGTGGTCGCCGCCATACAAGCTCCTTGACTCCATATTTTCCCTGGGAAACATGGGATGTGTCACAGCCTTGCTTGCGGGAGAGATGATTAGGAGGGAACGACCAGACCCGGGTAGTGGGTTAGCTGAGTCAGAGAAGAGCTCTGTGAGCTAGAAAAGGAAATAGCAAGTAAAGAAAAATAAAAGGTACATGTGGCCTCTCCTGATTGGTCTACATGTGTTTATTTTTTTGAATATTCTAGAAATTAACTGGTAGCTTGGATCAAGATAAACTATATATAAAAATTGATTATAAAAATGCAAGGAATCCATTAAAAATAGAATTGAAGCTTAAATCTACTTTCAAATTGAAAAGTGTATAAAGTTGTCATCGTTAAAGGTTTTATTAATGAAAACCCCTAAGTTTTGATAATAATTAGATCTCATGATGTTCCCTAGATATTTTGAGTAAATATTAACATGTTGTTAATAAAAGGAAGATCTAGATCTAAAATATTTGATCTTTGTACATAATTGATTTAATTTAGGGTTCCACGTATATGAAAATGCATTAATGGGCCTAGAAACCCTAATTTTGGTAAATGTAATTTTTAATGGTTTTAATTATGAAAATCCATTAGTAAGATAGAGATATGATGTTTTTAATCTCAATTGAGAATAAAGACCCTTAATGTGGATAATTTGTGAAATTAGGGTTTTGTAAGTAGAAAAGATGTTTTAGGATTTGTTGACCTAAAAAGGATAAACGTTGAGAAAATGATCTAAGAAACCCTAATGAAACCTAATAAGGCTTGTAAAGCTTAAAAAGGAGCCCCAAGTCAATTAGGAGTTGTTTGTGATATGTTTGTGATGATTAGGCATTATATATGCTTTTCAGGATCAAGATTTGCTTGATTGGTTGCTTGACTTGCTTGATTGGTTGCTTGACTTGCTTGATTGGACTTCTTGAGTGGATTGGATATCTTGCTTATATTTGAGACTTAAAAATAGGTATGTGGTTACGCTTATGGCTAATCACTTTAGTTTCATGGAGATTTCTTAGGTTTTACTGATTGCTTGCAATGAAATGCTTGGATGAACTTTAATTCCTGCAATCTATAAAGTGACTATGATTATCACCATATATTGATTATGAGTTGCCTGAACCTGCATGCCACCTCTGGATTTATGATTTAAGAGATGATGATGATGATGAGAGACCAAGCCCAAGATGGGAAGGTCATAAGTGGTCAAGCCATGGATGGTAAGACTACATGGCACCTAGAGAGGTGGACATAAGGTACCAAGCTCAGGATTGAGAAGGTAGCCTAATGTCCATTACATGGAGTAAACCCCATGAGAGGGTATACCATAGGATGGGTAAAAATGGTTGGGAAGTTATAATGAAAATGTAAATTTTGATTGGTAACAAATATTTGATGTGGATATGTTCTTACAATATATGTGTAAGTTTTTGTTTCCCCCACATATCAGTATAACTTGTTATAATGACTGACATTTTGTTTATCGGCATTTTAGGGCTACATTCAGATATATGCATGATAAAAAGTGGATGAATATTTAAAGTGACATTGGAAGAATAAGGTTACATTAAGATTGGAGTATTATTGATAGATATATTCTTATCTTGGGTAAAGTCCCAAAGTCCTATTTTTGAAAGGTATGTGAAAAGAAAATTTTTGATCCTATTTTAACTCTACTTGTGGTAGAATTTATTAATTATTTTTTATTATTTGCAAAACCAGTTGATCCTATTTTGGGATAATGTCACCAACTTCTTAGTCTTCCTTAAATGGGAGTCGTTGAGAGGTGGGGTCATTACATTTGGTATCAGAGCCTGGTTTCCATATAATCTCTAATAATTATTAAATTTAACAAATTTTATAGAGATCAAGGGAGTTATTAGAGGATTTTCCAAAGATGGAGGTGTCTAGAAAAGGATCACGATCTGGGGTCTGGCAAGATTTTCCTCTGCCTCGCTAGTCAGTTTATGAGGACTCTCAGAATTTGTGTAACTGCCTAGCTAAAATTTGAGGATTTGACTCAAAATAAGATACCTCTAGGTCTTATCAACTATTTTATCCCTTCTCTACCCTTTTTGTAGAGAACTGTAAGAGCTTAGGGTTTTCTCTCTCTTTACCTCCTCCTGAGTTTTAGGGTTAAGAGTACTAAGGATAAAGGAATCCTCTACCCAAAAAAATATGTAAGAAAGATGTCATGGACTTAAGTTTTTAATGATGAAACTTAAAGTGAGATTAGTTACATGCTTAAGTTGCATGGCCATGTTGTTGTGCCCTTAGATACCCCTCAGGAGAACGTTGAGGTTAGACCATCTCATAGGAAGAAGAGGAGAGGTATACCTTTAGAGGAAGAAGCCTCCAGGGAGAGGAAGAGACTTGATGCATCCTATGAGGACGATGCTCAACCCAAAACATTAATCAGTGGATAGAGAGAACTCAATGAGTTGCATACCTTAGTTGTCCATGCATGCAAGTATGTGGGTTAGACATGCATGCTTTATGTGGAGGTTTTGAGTACACATGAGAAACATAAACTATGAGTGGTTGCATGACCCCTAGTGTCTTTTGGTGCTGACCTTGGGTGGGTCATGCCTGATAATAGGAGAATAGATCTAAGAGAGAGGGATCCTAATTCAGAAGGTTAGTGGTGACCAAAAGTTACACCCCTCCTGATAGGAACCCTATCATGCATATATGAGTAGGAAAGAGGCATGGACCTACATAGAAGTGAGAGACATTAAGGTTGGCAATAGGTTTTAGTCCTAAGCCAGAGGGGTTATACCTGTTACTTTATGAGATAGGCATACTGAAAGATATAAATAGGGAGATTTGTGTTGATCTTGGCTAGACATAAGATTTGATAGTATGTTTCATAGGTTAAGTGAGAATAGATGTGTATATTAGGAGTCTTAACCTCATCTACAAAGAAGGGACCTTTAGTTTTAGTCCAGTTAGAGGGTTAGCTAATGAGAGAGTGAGACCCAGATGAAGAAGGTTAGAAACCTATACTCCAAGATATGAGGAATCATGAGAAGGTTTGGTATGATGTGGCCTAGAATGGATGACCCTGAGTAGATGTGTGGAGTTACGTCATGCATTATCCAAAGAGGTTTTCATACCTTAGATACCTTTAGAGGAACCAAACCCTAGAAAGGAGAAAGAGGTTTCTTGTATGAATATACAGATGATATGAGTGCCTGCCTTTTAGGTGTAGGAAAGAGAGAGTTCCAAAAACCCTAAAGGGGTATGGTATGGTATCTAGTGGTGAGGCCTCATACCCAATTGGTCGTCCTTGTGTAGGACTGTAAGGGTTGTTCACCTGGAAGAAGGTTAGGAATTATATGCCATATCATGCATGGGTTTGGTACATGTATGAGCAGCTAAGCATGAAGTTTAGACAACTAATGCATGAGAGGCAAGCCTAGGGTTCCTAGACCAAAGAGGGGAAGTAGCATTACCTTGTGCACATAATGCTCACAAGGTTGAGTAAGTTCATGAGGTGTAAGAATGCCCCCCATGTGTTGGAATAAAAGGAAAACCCGCTCGAACTAAGATATATGATTGATGAGTCACTCGCACATGTTGGTGGCTTATGATTTTGGCCCAACCTAGAGGAATGCTAACCAAGTACGACATAATAGAAAACTAAGAAATGGTTTAATAAGTTGTTTATTTGGTAGCCATGAGCACGGGTAGCATGATAGGAGCTACACAAATCATATACATGATGATATAAACCTTGGAGGCAAGAATGTTTTGTGACCTTTGTTCCTATCAAGTGATAAATTTCTCTTGTCCTGGGAAAGGACCCTTCATGTAGGAGTAAGTACCAAACTCTTGTTTAGGTTTGAGGTAACCTTAAAGGTCACTTATAATAGCTTGAGAGGCTAAGTGTAAGAGAACATAGTATGATTATGAATCTATAGACCCATGTATGACTATCTCTAAGGGGCATAAGTATACGTTACCATGAGGGTAACCGGTAGAATGGGGCCAAGCCTAGATAGGTAGGTCGCCATTTTTCCATGAAGGGATGTAAGGTAAACTATGATTGCCTAGAGAGATGATGGAGGTATTGGTGAGGATTCAAGAATGAAATGTGCTTGAGTATCAACAAAGGAGCCAAAAGCTACAATAGAACCCTAAGTCAATACTAAGGTCAAGGAGGGATAAGACCGGTGGAAGTCGGAGTTGATTGTTCCCTGAATGCACAAGACTATAGGGTCAGAAGGTAACAGCTACCTTTTCCTGAGGCCCATCGGTTAGGAGTTTGGCCACCTTCATGATTTCATGGGGCCTAAAGGGGTAAATGTGAGAGGCACTCCCTAGATGCATAAGGGTAAGTCACCCTAAAAGTACCAGCACCCTAGAGACCTTGAGGAAATGACTAAGGATTGTGTATAGGAGTGATGGTAAGACTTAAAAGTGATGAGAAAAGTCTTCCCATGGATGTAAACATAGAGTTGAGATATTCATGGTGTGGAGTCATGTGAAGTATGTTTCAACTTCAACTAAAACGTGTAATGGTGATGTGGGATGCACCATCTCTACTCCTGGAATGGAGTGAATTCTATATTTAGAGTGCAGCCAAATGCTTATTTCATCTTGTTATGGGTGTGAGAGATAGGACAAAATGCATGCCATACTAAGGATAAAATGTGATATGAGATATAAATACTTGAGTTGAAACCTTTTTATGATAATTGAGGATTGGAGGAAGTACCGCACCCTTTTGAGAAGTATATCTAATACATGGTTTGAAATCATAGATGAACAAAGGTAATATGAGGACATACCTATCTAGATTAGTTTAGATTTTATGAGTTTAAGATTGGGTTTAGTAACCAAGATAATGGATGCCAGATATCGAAGTTTTTCCTGACTCAGATAGACCTAAACTTGAAGACAAAGAATATGAGAGGATCATATGAATGTTTATGTCCTCACCATTATGATCACCCAAAGAACACTATGTGGTAACAAATGTTCTCAACTGGAAATAGCTCAGGTGTGTAGCTATTTTGTCTAGTCAGTGGAGAGGGATAGAAGAGGTTGTTAGCTGGACCCTACGACCATTGGAAAACTAGACCTATGTGTTTAACATCTAGATACAACCAGACATGTATACTGATTTAGTGGTTCTTGCCCGATTAGCCATCCCAAAGCTTGACGAGGTGAAAGGTTTGTTAGAGAAACCTCAGGTGCACCTCTCAGGGAGAGTAGGTGGTGAAATTCACTACTAGAGTGTTTTAGGATTTCTGAGGATTCACTTTGGAAGAATCATGCCATGCAAGAAGCTCATGATTCTAAAGTACATCATACACCCTGGTACTACCAAGATGGATTAGGTTTGCGGCAGTACCTTGGAGGCCTAGAATGAAGAAGGATATAGAGGTGCATGTGGCCAGTGGCCATACATGCCAGAGGCTAAATGTTGAACACTACTAACCTAGTGGATTGCTATATAGGATTGGAAACTCTCAAGTGGAATGAGAGAATATCACCATAGACATTGTGGTGAGTCTCCCCTAGATCGAGAGAGGTCATTATGCAATATGGGTTATGGTAGACCACCTTACCAAGTCAGTACATGTCCTTTCCTTAGAGACCACTACCAATGTGACAGATCTAGTTGAGCTATATATTTGAGAGATAGTTTGACTACATAGTGATCTGAGTTCAAATATTCTTGAGCATGGCCTTAAGTTCACTTCCAAGTTGTGGAAGCAAGTGCAAGAAGAACTCGAGACCAGACTCAAGTTTAGTATGGCTTATCACCCCCTGACTGATGAATAGTCAAGAGAGTATGATCCAAATTTTAGAAGGTTGAATGAGAGCATATGTGCTCGTTTAGGGTGAATAATGGGAGTAGTACCTGCCCCAGCTGAGTTTGTTTGTTATAACAAGCTACCAAAGCCAGTATTGGGATGTATAAAGCTCTTTATGGGAGGCAGTGTTGGTCACCGCTTCACTCGAGTGATGTCAGTAAGAGGACCTTGTGGAGGTCAGAGAAACCATGGTGTATGATAAGGAAGATGCTTTATCGAGTAATGGTTAAAGAAAGCCCAAGATCGAGAGGAGTCGTGTGTTGATGCTAAGCGGACTGACTTGTACTTCACTATGAGTGAACATGTGTTTTTGAAAATCTGACCACTCTGAGCTATGCCTAAGAATAGAGGAAAGTTGAGTCCATGATACATGGGTCCATTTGAGATTTTGGGAATGAATTGGTGAAGCTGCTTTTGTTTAGCCTTACCCCTCAGGATAATATGATGCATGATGTGTTCCATATGTCCAAACTAGAGCACTATGTGAGGTACCCGAGCCATGTGTTGAGCATTGAACCTATTGAACTTCAAGGGAGGCTGACTTACCCTGAGTCACCTATGAGGGTATGAGATACCAAGGTGAGAGAGAACTTAGGAGTAAAGGATAGAGATGGTAAAGGTTCTATGGAAGCACCCTGGAAAGGATGAAGCCACATGAGAGCTGAAGATGGACATGAAAAGTCTTATCCTGAATCGTTTGTATGTATGGTGGAATTTTGAGGGCAAAATTCCTCTAAGGGGGAAAGGATGTTACAACCCCAATTTTTGGGTTTATATTGATTGAAATTCAATTTTTCTAATAAGATGTACATGTATGAAAATTGTATGATATATGTTCAATAAATAGGTTCTTTTGCAATATTTCCTTTGAATGTGTTATTTTGTGGATCCTAATAAGTTAGTGAGTCCAATGTGATAAAAAGGGAAGAAAAGACAAAAGAAATCCCATAATATTTATAAGGTAAAAGAAATAAGGATAATGGTGAGAATCATGTGGGATTCTCTAAAAAGTGGTATGCATGACCTTTATTGATTAGGTTTCGAATCCAGATGCTTTCTCATGGTAAAAGGAATCCAAATAAAGAAAATAGAATAGAAAGAGAGAGAAAATATGAATCAAATATGCTTTATTAAGTGATAACTTGCTTATAAAGAAAAGTCTCTCATACTTTTGAATTTGAGTCCCAAACTTTGCACACATGTCGTTTAAGTCATAATGGACTTTCCTTTAGAATTTGAAATTAAAAGGACTTAAGTTTTGAGAGATATAAATTAGATCTCATCCCCAGGATTGAGATCTAATGGTCAAGGGACCTTCTCCAACCTCCACCCTTTTAAGGGCAACTCAGCTACAGGAAACTGACACCCCCCCCTCGATCTATCTTCCTCTTCGATCCTTAATAACACCAAAAAACTTTCCCAATATATTAAGGAGGTGAAGTTGAGCCAACCTATTCCTACTTTCTCATATTTTCGTGTGGGAATGAAGTTTCCCCAAATTCCAATCAAAGTGGGAACTCCATTAATGACCATGGACACCATATTTGATATTCATCACCTATATAAGGCTATCTTATTCGTGAACTAGAAGGGGAAAACGAATCCCAGAGTGCGAGAGACCACCGCAATACCCTGACTTCCCCATCCTTTGGTCTTTTGTGCGGGAGGGACGATGGTAGTGTCTAGGTGGATGATGGTGGTATATCCAGGTGGGTGTTACAGTAGCACCTAACGAGGGCCATGTTGCGTCCATCAAGAGGTAGGAGAGGTAAAATCATCATTTGTTCTGCCCCCAGGAGTCGCCATTGTAGGAGAGGTGGTCACCGCCATACAAGCTCCTCGACCCCCTATTTTCCCTGGGAAATAGGGGATGCGTCACGGCCTTGCTTGCAAGAGAGGCGAGAAGGAGGGAATGGCTGGAGCCAGATAGCGGGTTAGGTGGGTCAGAGAGGAGATCTACAATCCAAAAAAGGAAATAGCAAGAAAAGAAAAATAAATGGTACACATGGCCTCACCTGATTGGTCTACATGTGTTTATTTTGTGAATATTCTAGAAATTAACTGGTAACTCAGATCAAGATAAACTATATACGAAAATTGATCAGAAAAATGCAAGGAATCCATAAAAATAGAATTGAAGCCTAAATCTTCTTTCAATTTAAAAAGTGTATAAAGTTGTCATCGTTAAAGGTTTTATTAATTAAAAACCCTAATTTTTATAATAATTAGATCTAATGATGTTCCCTAGATATTTTGAGTAAATATTAACATGTTGTTATTAAAAAGAAGATATAGATCTAAAATAATGATATTTGTACATAATTGGCTTAATTTAGGGTTCCATGTATATGAAAATGCATTAATGGGCCTAGAAACTCTAATTTTGGTAAATATGACTTTTAATGGTTTTAATTATGGAAATCCATTAGTAATACAGAGATATGATGTTTTTAATCTTAATTGAGAATAAAGACCCTTAATGTGGATAATTTGTGTAATTAGGGTTTTGTAAGTAGAAAAGATGTTTTAGCATTTGTTGACCTAAAAAGGATAAAGCTTGAAAATTTGATCTAAGAAACCCTAATGAAACCTAATAAGGCTTAGAAACCTTAAAAAGAAGCTCCAAGTCAATAAGAAGTTGTTTGGGATATGTTTGTGATGATTAGGCTTTATACATGCTTTTTAAGATCAAGATTTCCTTGATTGGACTTCTTGAGTGGATTTGATATCTTGCTAATATTTGAGACTTCAAAATAGTATGTGGTTTATGCTTATGGATAATTGCTTTAGTTTCATGATGATTTCCGAGGTTTTATCGATTGCTTGCAATTAAATATTTGGATGAACTTTAATTCCTACAATCTATAAAGTAACTATGCTTATCACCATATATTGCCTATGACTTGCCCAAACCTGCATACCACCTGTGGATTTATGATTTAAGAGATGATGATGATGATGATGGTGATGATGATGATGATGATGATGATGATGATGATGATGATGATGATGATGATGATGATGATGATGATGATGATGATGATGATGATGATGATGATGATGATGATGATGATGATGATGATGATGATGATGATGATGATGATGATGATGATGATGATGATGATGATGATGATGATGATGATGATGATGATGATGATGATGATGATGATGATGATGATGATGATGATGATGATGATGATGATGATGATGATGATGATGATGATGATGATGATGATGATGATGATGATGATGATGATGATGATGATGATGATGATGATGATGATGATGATGATGATGATGATGATGATGATGATGATGATGATGATGATGATGATGATGATGATGATGAGAGACCAAGTCTAGTATGGGAAGGTCATAGGTGGTCAAACCGTAAATGGAAAGACTAAACCTAGAGAGGTGGCCCATAAGGTACCAAGCTCATGATTGAGAAGGTAGCCTAATGTCCATTGCATGGAGTAAACCCCATGATAGGGGTAAAATGGTTGGGAAGTTATAATGAAAATGTAAATTTTGATTGGTAACAAATATTTGATATGGATATGTTGTTACAATATATGTACAAGTTTTTGTTTCCCCCACATATCTGTATAACTTGTTATACTGATTGACGTTTTGTTTGTCGAAATTTTAGGGTTACATTCAGATATATGCATGACAGAAAGTGGATGAATATTTAAATTGACATTGGAAGAATAAAGTTACATTAAAATTGGATGATTATAGATAGATAGATTCCTATATTGGATAAAGTCCCAAAGTCCTATTTTTGAAAAGTATGTGAAAAGAAAATTTTTGATCTTGTTTTAAGTCTAGTTGTGGTAAAATTTATTAATTATTTTTTATTATTTGCAAAACCAGTTGATCCTATTTTGGGATAACAACACTAGCTTCTTAGCCTTCCTTAAATGGGGGTTGTTGAGAGGTGGGGTCATTATAGATCACATTAGGAGATGAGAAACAAATTAATCATCATCTAATGGGTGGCTTATTGTAGTCCTCAAAGAAGAGATGAGATGCAAGAAGACACTCTAATCTTTGAGGGAAGAAACCTAATCCAATCTTGAATCGAATTAGGGTAGGTAGGTGCACAAAGGAACCTCAAATGCCCTAGCTAGGTGGATAGGAGGTGATTACTAGCTTGATCCTCCATTTTTAGCACCATGTCCATTGCCTTAGTTTCACCATTATGGATAAGTGTTTTCCCTAAGTTCATATGATTAGTTGGGTTATTAAAAACACATAGAGAATATGTGATTTGTTTGACACCATATTTTATGGAACCATTTGTTACCTGAATCTTCACTCCTAATGGCTAGATAGTTAAAGGTGAGGGTACTTGAGCATCAGTGTGTAGAATGAATCACATGACATATGCATGAATAAAACCACAATCAACAACTAAGGTATGTGACATCACGGAATGGCACTAGAATACTAAACTAATATCTAACACAAGATGTGAGGTTCCATATATCAAATAATGTGAAATTTCATTTGCATGCCATTAGATATCATCAAACTGAGAGCAATAGATTATCATATTAAAGTAGAAGCAAAGATCATTGTAAGAGATTCACAGTGTACATGTTACCTAAAATGATAAAATGGGTACACATCAGCGCAACTGTGTGGAGTATGCTATGCAAACATATAAAATCTCATGTTTAAGAGAACACATATTGGTTGGTGAAAACATAAAGTAATAACAAGAAAGGAAGAAACAACATTAAAGGGTTTCTATTTAACATGCAAGTGTCATCTGGGCTCTGAAAAATCACCAGGGCACAATCGTATTACCACAGAATTTTACCAGATCATATGGGAGAACACCAAAATCAACTTCCTAAAACTCCTTACACACATCCATGAACATGAACACATACATAACGAAATTAGAGTACTCAACCACATCCATATAGCTCTGATGAAGAAGGTCAAACAACCTGATCCTATAGATCAGTTCAAATCCATCAGTCTTATCAACTCTGCCTAAAACATCATAGGAAAAAAAGTTAGCAATAGGTTGAAACCCATAATCAGCAAGATCATTGAACTCAATCAATATGCCTTCCTAAAAAATAGAAATCTCCAAGATGCTTACATTATGATGAATAAAACCATACATTCATGCTAAAAAACCACACACCTCCTCTAGCACTTAAATTGGACTTTCAAAAAGCCAGTCACAACATAAATTGTCTATGTCTCTTACATTATATGAAGGGTTATGGGATCCCACCAAAATGGATCTCTTGGATCCATGCTTGTATACCCACAAGTAAATTTTCTACCATAGTCAATGGATCATCTTTCAGATATTTTCAAAGCTCAAATGGGCTTAGACAAGGAGACCCCTTATCATCATAGATCTTCATTATGGTAACATATACTCTCACCAATATGATCAAGTTAGGCACAACCACCCTAGGAATGTATGGAAAATAGCATTGAATATGTTGATGACAGAATTACCCTTATTAGACCTAAGGATTCATGTCTCTTAAATATCATTCACATCATTAGTATATTTTGATACATCTATGGACTCAAAATCAAACTTCAAAAATCATTTATCATTGGCACGCACATTGAGCCCAGACACATGTAGAGATTCTAAGCTTCGCTAAAATGTAAGACTAAAGCATTCCCTTTCACCTACCTTGTTCTACCTATGTCACCGCATCCCATTCTGAAAACAACATGAAAGCTCATCATAGACAAGATGAACCACAGACTCAACTCGTAGATCAACAACTTTCTTAACCTAGTAGGAAGATGTACCCTACTCAACAGTTCACTCTCCATGATTACCACCTACTAACTTAGTTGCATCCCCCTCCCTACCAATGTTCTACGATCAATACATAAAATCTAGAAGAACTTTATTTGGAATCAAAATAGTCAAAACCCACAAAAAAACATACACATGGTGAATTGGAACACTAACTGTGCACCAAAGATCTATGGAGGATGGGAAATCACAAACCTTAAAATCCATGACATATGTCCAATAAAAAAAAATCATTGTCACACTTTCTTCAGATTGAGAATGTATTTGGAAAACTTCCATAATGTAGAAATACTACAACAAAAAATCTGTGGTGGCATGTCTCCAAAGGAATATGCATCCCCTCTCTGGAGATACATCAAAAAGCACTCAACTATCATTCATCATATGCTAGAACTTGATCCCATGTCACAAAAACATCACTTTTTTGTACAACCCATGGTACCATGGATCCACAGTATAATTCACAAATAGCAGTTTCCTAACACCACATAGGCTAACTACATTAAACATTTCTAAATCCATGAAACTCATGAGTAGTCATAGAATTAAAAATGTCAAGTAAACTCTCATACACCATTTATCATCAGAATGCATCCCATACATCCTAAACCAATTGGACACCAACACTACAAATCATATCTCTTGGGTCTAGGGAAAAGCATACAAACCACATCAGGCATGTTGCTTCCTTACTTATAGGGTATACATCAATCCCTTGACTGATATTTTGGAAATTCATTGTAGCTCTCTAAGTCAAAATCATCCTTTGTCTTATTAAACACTACAAAATCTTAACTGACATCAATTTTACAAAACATGTCTTTCATGGGACAACCAGATGCTACATGTGTTTTAAAAATGTGCAAACAACGTCACATATTTTCATGTCTTTTCCAACCACTGCTCACATCAAAAACCATTTACCAAAAACCAAATAGTCATAACATATACACAAACCCTTTATATGTTATCATTTGGAAAGTCTGGACAGAAAGAAACAATAGGAAGCACAACAATCATAAAAATACCATTCACATGATTATTTTAGAGATTGGATACATATATGAACTCTTTTTACATTGCAAGTCCTCATATTCATGTGGAGATGAGTAGAGTACCTGATGTCCACAACAACACCTTTAAAGATAGACTTAGCATAGGCATGAATGTTACCATGGAAGACATTATGGCAGACAATTGTGGCTTCTAGTCATCTAGTCATTGTTCCATTTCACTTTCGTTATTCCATCTTTATTGAGGTCTGTTGTTTAAGGGGTTCCCCTCTAGATTTACAATAGTACTATTTCATAGTTGTTTTTATTTCCCAACTCACTTTGACACACCTCTGGTGATGTCAAGGAGAGTTAACGCCTTGTTGTATTAACTATTTGCATGTGGTTTATGCAAATAATATTATCTATATATGAACTTCTTATCAAAAAAAACGTGCAAATGTGTTTTAAGTTCATTTCCATTATACCAACAATATCATCAAAACTTTGACCAACTTCTTAAAGGAAGTGATCCATGAGGGACATTTAAGCCAAAGCTAAGTATGTACAATGTTTCAATGTGTCAAACTACAATTCTATATGTCATAAGTTAACCCTATTTATAAGGGACCTCAAGGCCATTTCCAATAGCTAACCCTTTTATTAACATGGTCTGCCCTTTTCGATATATCAAGTAGGACACCTAGCCTTGTGTCCTTACCCTAAGAATACAAGCAGGTGAACAAGGTTGTACAATGGGCATCTATTATTATGTCTACAAGTTTGTTCAACATAGAATAATTAAGACCAAACTTAGATGTTGTAGGGAATATGCATCTCAAACAAGTATATAAAGCCAAGGATTTTATATAACATGCAAATAAAAGTGTACCTTGATAGGGGAAAACTAACATAAAGGATAAGATAATGTTTAAATAGAGTCCATCAAAGAGATTCTAATGCTACAAACAAGTATGATTTGGTTAACATCAGCAATATTTAGGCCAACTTAAACATATTCATCAAGGGTTGATGTTTCACCTAATCTAAGTTCCATTTTTCACAATGATTGATTTTTTCATCTCCAATGTTCATGCAATATTCACCATCAAGCTACATATTATGTGATATATTATTTTGATTTAGACTGAAACATCCAACCAAGATTAGGTATTCTAAACCTAGGTGTTCATGATATTCATAGGGAAATTGTAACCTTTGAATAAGATTAGTATCTTAATCATGATAGCATCCATTTAACTCATACTAAGGGCTAATTTGGTAGGGTGTAGCCGGATGACAAAGTGTGTGTTTAATGTACATTTTCACATTGCAAACTCACACAACTGCACCCTACTACACCCAACCAAACTAGCCCTAAGCCATTCTCATGCAATATAGTCAACCCTGGAGTATAAGAGAGACCAAACTTGATTTAGCGTCATAAATATCAACAAGTTATTGATTTGAGGGTATTTTATAGAATAAATCATCATTAAGGCAAGTCTTGTTGAAGGTTAGATAGCAAATCATTAACATGTGCACTAAGGTCACATTAAGTGTCACATGTATGTAACGTATAGTAAAAAAGTGAGTATGAGTGTGTAACATGGTATTCTGTGTCACAAGTCATCTAAGGATTGATTTAAAGATGAAGATATGTTTTGATCATATATGATCCACATTTGCACAAGGTTTAAATATAATTATGAAAGGGTCCATAAATATCCCATTTTATGTCACTTTTAATTTCATCAAGTTGAAAAAAAGTTCATAGATGAAACATTTAGAAACTTGGTGCATCAATTATATAAGTTACATATCAGAATATAACATGATGATTTGGAATTGCATATAATAAATTTGTGCATTAAATTAATGATCTTTAGCATTAAAGTTCATATTACACATATCCCATGGCTCATTTCATTCATCAATTCATTAATAGAGTAAAACTATGGTCAATTTTGATTATTGGCTCAACATGCATCAAAAATTTCTAATCGATAGTCAAAAAAGTGATTTGAGGCCTAAAAAGACCGTGGTTGATCATTTGGTATCATTAATCTTGAAGAAGAGATCAAAAAGATGCCATTTTTACAATAATAGGATATAAGAGTTGAGTTTGTCCATCACACAAATTCCATTGGATAGATCACGTTCTCTAGATCAAAGTCCATATATATATATATATATATATATATATATATATATATATATATATATATATATATATATATACATATATATATATACATATATATATACATATATATATCCATTTTTATGATAATAGGAGATAAGAGTTGAGTTTGTCCATCACACAAATTCCATTGGATAGATCACATTCTCTAGATCAAAGTCCATATATATATATATATATATATATATATATATATATATATATATACGAATTTTAAGATCTATGATTTTCTAACATGAGAGAGAGAAAGAGATACCTCATGTGGGGTGAGGCAATAGAGTGGTCTAGTCCATCCATGATGTGGACCACCATGGGCCTGAGAAGATGATGAGTCAGGGTGTTTCGCCCACTCCCCACCATCCACCTGTGTGAATCCTCCCCTAGGTATGGTGGGAGACCGCAACATAGCTTTCCATAGCCGTGTAAAAGCGGGAAAACATGTCGTGTGAGAGTTGGGATAGTTTTCGATGTACTACAGGTAGGCCTCCTGAAGCCAAAGGTGGAGAAAAAATGGGCCTAAGGAAGTCAAGGGTAGAAAGCCCCAAAGCTTGCTGCCATTGGGGAATTGATGAGCTCTAAGGAAGAATATGAGGGGTTGGAGTGAGTTACAACGGGTGAGAGTGTGTTAGATGATGGGAAAAACAAAGGGTGAGGTGTTTTGGAGCAAATAGAATGAAAGGATGGCTCCAGGGGGTGGGGATTCCCCCGTCCATCATGGTTTCGTCCATGGAAACCATCCATGGATGGAGGGGTGTCCCATGCCCCTAACTAATGCCCATTCACTCAAAAAGGGTAGGGTTGAGGTTTAGAGGACAAGAGAAAGACTTCAGCAACCATGATTTGAGCTTGGCGGCATTATAACTCCATTCCCCTATCTTAGTCGAGCCTTAGGACTATTGTGGCACCAATAACCAAGGTAGAAGACGATCCACAACTTTCAGATCTGGTGTGGTGATCCACAACCCTAGGATCAACAATTTAGGTGCACGAGTGCACTGGACTAGTTGGGCGTGCTCAAGGGGGCAAGGCCGAGAAAGAAAAAAGGCTAGAAGAAGGGGCAAACTTGAAAAGGCCGTAACTTTATCCTTAAAGCTCCAATTTGGTGAGTTATTAACTATTGGATCATAGATTTTCTCATCTATCCATAGAACAAATATTTAGATCAAAACAAGTATGTTTAGTGGTCTCATATACTCAAATAATTTCTCAAAGTTAACTAATGGACTCAACATTATACAATTGGGTTCAAAATTACAAAAAGCCTCCCCTAGCCATGGTGGTGGGCTACAACTTAGCTTGACTTAGCCATGCAAAACTGAGGCAACAGGCCGCATGAGAGCCGCAATAGTTTCTGTCCGACTTTGGATAGGACCCATGAAGACAAAGGTAGAGCAGAAATGGGCCAAGAAATGTTAGGGGGGAAGCCCCAAAGCTTGCCTCCACTACAATGTCGACAAACTCTAGTGAAGAAGATGAGGGGTTGGAGTGAGTTACAAGGGGTGAGAGTGTGTCAGATGATGGGGAAAACAAAGGACACAGTGTTGCAGAGACAACAAACAAAAAAGAAGGACTGTAGGGGGTGTGGATTCCCCTGTCCATAATGGTTGCAGTCATGGAAGTCGTCCAAGGTTGGAGGGGTGTCCCATGCCCCTAACCAACGTCCATTCTACTCAATTAGGGTAGCGTTGATGCTGAGAGGATGAGAGCAATACATTGGCAACATTGAATTGAGGTGGGGAGTTGTAGCACCATTCCCCTACCTTGGTCGAGCCCTAGGGATACTGTGGCATCACTGACCAAGGTAGAATTCGGTCGACCATTGTACGATCTAGTGTAGTGGTCCGCAACCCTTAGATCAATGGTCTGATTACATGAGTGTGCTAGACCAGCTAGACGTGCCCAAGTTGTCAGCTCAAGAGAGGGGCAAAGGGTTGAGGCCCAAGAAGGAAAAAGAAGACAAAAGTGAAAAAGGGATATAAGAAGGGGAAAAGTTGAAAAGGTCATAACTTTTGTCCTCAAACCTCTGATTTGGCTGAGATCTTTATTATTGGATCACAAATTTCCTCATCTATTATTGATAAAATATTTAGATCAAGATAAGTATGTTGAATGGCATCAAAAATTCAAATGCTTTCTTAAAGTTAATTAATGCTCTCAATATCATACAATTACTTCAAAATTACAATTCATCACTCATAACTCATCAATTGAGCAACATGTAGTTCTAAGCATCCAATTGATGATGAGGGAGGTCATTTAATGAAATTGAGTGTATTATGAGTAAAGATGTGCATAGTTGGAGGAGAAAGAAAAACTAATTTATTACATCCTCCCCGCCTTAAAATGAATTTAGTCCCCAAAATTAAAGAAAATCCTCAAAAGACCTTGGGACTTCATATTCCATATCATATCCATCATAATACTTTGAATATAATATCATTACCTTAAATCATTGACATTGTTCCAATATCAAGAAACCAAACATCAATGTCCAAGCATAATCTCATACATCATTAAAAGATCACAAATTTGGAGAGATTACCATTTAGGTCAAATGAATATGGGATCTTTTATTCAAGAGTAAATCATGATTTTCAATCCCAAAATTTAGGGTTTTATCTTATACATTGGTCCTAGGTGGGGTTATCCATCCTTGATTGAGATTTTGTATTTCAACAATTTAAGACAAACATCATATTTCAAAATCATGGTTTCATATCAAAATGAATGGAAGGTCCCACCCTAGTCCACATGAGAAATTATCCCTGATACATAAATCAAGAGGCCAACATAATCATCATTTGTATATTTAGAGTGGGAACATGAAATTTATCAATCATATATCGAGGATGATGTCAAGATTGATGGTTATGGTCAAATCACTACCAAGGTGAATTATCACTAGTTAAGATTTCATGAATCAATATCGAGAGTCATGATATTGGACAATAAGAGTCATAGGTGTAAAAAATTTAATGCTCAGGTATAAGATTCCTGATCATATAATAGGTGTGATCATTCATCCATAAGCAACAATTAAGGAACATTTTTTGGTATCAACATCATCATCATTGTATTCAAGGTTGATGAATAATCTAGGCTTAAATATTTCTAACATAACCACAAGATATAGACAACATCACCATGGTCAAGGATATCAATAAGGAGTAACCATGTTTCAATATTATATGTATTGAAGGTCATAATATTGTTCCCTTCCCTTCATAAATAAGAACAAGGAGATATACTTTATAATAGAAAAGCCAATATAGGAAATTTCAACAATTTGAGCATTATGGAATATGATTGAGATCTCATATTTGTCATATTATTCGAACTTGAGTTTTACAAACATGCATTATAATCAATAGGTATTTTTCATCTTGTATGAAAGTCTTTCGTCTATATTTTAAGAGTGCAAAATTATAGTCTTTTCAAAGCATGGTCATGATACACATCAAATACTGGGAAATGTTTTCTTAAGTATATTTGAGGTTTAATCAACAATAGGGGTGACGTATACTTAATCAATAGGGACCTCAACAACAATTAGGTGTAGAGCATGTGTTCTACTTATTCATCATATGAAGATCATTATCATTTACCTCAAACATAGGAAGCACATATGACATATTTGGTAACATCAAGTTCAAATGATCTGAGATATTATACATAAGTACTTAGCTTCAAGAGCGCTTTGATTAATCATAATTGAGCTTTCAAGTTAAGGCCAGATCATGGCACATTATTATCTTAATCTAGTTTAACTGATTCATTTGAACTTTTTTGCTATACATAAGCTACCAACAATTGAGAGATCATGTGACTTATTGTCATAAGAGAGAGGAGATGAGAAACTAACTAATCATCTAATAGATGTATTGAGGTAGTCATTAAAGAAGATACGAGTAAATGCACATGCTAATGCACGTGATCCTAAAACATTTGTAGGAACCTAAATATAACATTTATAATCATCTTAATCTTGCAAAGAGTCATAAGGTAATTCTCTCTTGTATAAATAAGTTATTTAGAGTTGTATATGTAGGATATTTCCTGAAAAGATTTTGATATATGAAAATATGTCTTAAAATCCTTCGAAGATATATTTTCCATTCAAACAAAAATAATAGACACAAGCCTTGAAGTCAATTCTTACCAATAATATATGGCTCTCATGGTTTCTTATGATCATATTAAAATAGGTGGACATTACATTTTTTAAAGGCTAACAAAAATTGTTTGTAATTTTGTTCATACATAAAATGCGTCTCATCAACATTTTATGACACAGGACACTCTATCTTCTTGAAATTTCCTTCTTGAATATTCCTTAGCTTTAGAATAAAATATAAAAAGTAAGTATTTTAGATTATATGTATACCCTCACCCATGCTACAATATTCCCACATACTATGAATATAAATAAATGATTGGATCAAAAAGAAAAAATTATTTCATTTTCATCTTAACCAAAATATATAAAATGATATTTTATATTTGTTGACCCTCATATCTATATTCTCAATATTTGATCGCAATGCAATATAGTTGTGTCCATGTTACAATAAAAATATAGATATGTGGGGTTTGTTAAAATTTTATTATAATTCCTTTTCCATAACCATTTTAAATTAGATGTTGCTTTTATATGTCACAAGGAATATTCCTTAATCATATTTATCTTTTATATTAAAACTATCAAATTAAAATTATAATGTTAAGATATCTATAAATTGCATATATAGTCCAGATATCTACACATGATCTAAATATTGAGGGGACATGTTTAGTTAAAACATAATGAATTAAACACATGTTCAAACAGATATCATGGTATATATATGAATATAAAAGATAATATTATGTACTCACAAGGCTAAAATAATTGGCAACAATATTTGGGCATTTCAAAAAGTCAAATGAAATATGATCAGATAAGAAACATAATTATATATTAAACACAATATATCAATATATAATTTGTTTTGTTTTTAAATATATATACATGTATAATATATGTCATGTAATATATCACTTGTTAAAATAATGGCATGCTTAGTTATTATAAGAAAATAATTTTGTAACAAAGATAAGGTTATAAATGCAATTTTTTTACTTTGGTTGGTAGAAATGTACTCTCACCTATTGTGTCGCATTATATTAAACTTTAAAAATTAAAATGATATGTTGCCATGAGAAAGGTTAGTTATATGCATTCAAAATATTCCTAGAATAAATAAAAATGTAATTTTACATATCAATATGCATAATTAGACGTGGGATATAAATAGTTGTTACAATATATAAGTAGATCATTATATTATATAAATACTCAAAAAAGTAGATATAATTTTTTAAGTGGTCTTACCATAAATTCATATTAAATTAATTCTAAATTAATTCATGAGGACCTCTTACTATTACAATATATTATTATTATTAAGTTGAACTTCTCCATAAAAATTACTGATAAAAATGAAAAGAATTTACATTATGTGCTCATGTCCTAATAGTGATGCACTTTAACATAATATTTGAATTACTTCATAAAAGTAGGGTTAATAGCTCATGGAAAATAATTCCAACACATCAAGAACCCCAAAGGATATGTTACACAACGTCTGGCTTTTATTTGTGAGGATATAAGTATTTTAGAATTCTAAATTTTGATATATAATTTAGAATGAGCTGTAAAACCAAATAACGACCTTACAAAAGAAAATATTGATTCTTAAATATCTTAAAGACTCAAAGATGATAGAAAACTAGCTTAGTGGTCTTTGATTAACCCTCTAAAAAGGAAGATAATGATTCAATTCCAAATGTAAGGGTTCAAATAAGACGACCATTTTTTGCATACTTTTTTCACTGAAGTAATTAAACATTCTTAAAAGACATTGGCATAAGACATTTTTTCAATATCTCCTCTAGATTTAAAATAAAATATAAAAGTTTAACAAATAAATGTATGGATGTTTGAATATTTGAATGTTTATAATTGTGTTAGCAGTATAGAAGATGTCAAGTCATACCATTTATAGTTTGTTTAGTCTAATTTTCCTCGTACCATAAGATATTTATTTAAAAGACCATATACGTTGAATCTACGTGATCTTAGTTTTGCAACACCACATCAAATTCTAGAGGGTTTATAGGTTTATGTTTTACCTCAAATTTTAACATCATATAAAATATGTTTCATATATATTGTCTAATAGTTCTTATTACTAACATCTACCAGTCTTATAACAGTTTTAATGTAATAATATTAAAATTAATTAATGTTTATATCATAAAGAAATACAATATACAACTACACTACATCAATAAGTAATATCGTTCTTGAAAACATTATATATGGGTGGTTGTATTACAATGTTTGGGATAAACTTGAATATGGATATGTATATACTCAACTCGTTGTCTATGTACATGACACTTTAGAATATATTGCATTTTGCTTCATTAAAGTTTTCATTTATGTAATGGTAGTTTCTCAAACAATCCATGTATGAAAGAGCCGCTTTATCATTAAATACTACATCATCTAGGCATGTTGAGTTTGACATGTCCAAAATCAATATGGCATTTAGCTTTTAAACTTGCCATCTATTGAAGCAATGATGCATATACATGTCGTCGACGATCAATATAAATGGTAGCATGTTCTCTTCATGTTAAAAAAAATATCGACTACAAAGATTGTTAGTGAAGTTTTATGTACTTCACTTATTATTCATGATAGGACAAGTTTAGATGGAAGATAGTGTACTCGTTATGAGTGTATATGCCCATTGTTTGATTTAAATTATAGTTTGATAGATCATATGAAAAATAATATAAAGTTTATCAAAAATAAATTCTCAAATAAATGTATATATTAATAAATAGTGTAAAAGTTAATTCTATGATTCATATTTGAAGTAATGATTGTGAATGGATGGTTATTTCATGTCTTGTTTCTATGATTATTATTTTACATGCTATTACAAACTTTTAACTTTTTGATATGATTTTCTTCACATATGTTTTATGCCAAATAGTAACTAACTCTTGAGAGAAACTTGACTAAGGAGAGATTTCCTCAACCTTTTTAAATATTATATGATTTGTCATGATTCAAACATATGAGTCTATATTACATGATTTTATTCTTTTTTTTCTCATGTTACATAATGTATGTTTAACTGAACGATCACATAGGAGCTCATACCGAAATCTACATGTGAGCCAATTAAAGTATTAAATTGTCTACTTTCATGCTCCGTGTACTAAATTAACAAATTGAGAATAAGCTAGATATTATTTATGCTGCTAAAAAAGAATATAGTCTCTGAAGATATCTTCCCTCTCGCTTTTTCAGTATGTTATTTGTCATTTATTAAATATTTTAATGAAGAACATTTCCAACACTCTATATTTTTTATTTTGAGTTATATTTCTCAAATAATAAGTTTAAAACACCTAATTATGCACATAATGTAATGTTGTGCAAAAACAAATAGGATCTACTGGTCGAAACTAACCAATGCAACAAATTTTAACTTTTGCATGCAGTAGTGATAGTATAAACTACACAAGAGAAAAGTAAACCACAAGTAAAATTGTTATAACTTTTAAACATACATCCAAAAACCTAGAAACAAGTTGTTAAATTGAACAAACACACGTGAAATTGTAATGCATATATTAGGGATTAGGTTATCTGACAATTACTGATAAGTAATTTTATAGTGGTGACTCGTCTACGAGAAGGAAGCTGCCACTCTTGTTCGCACCTAGGTTCATCATCCACCTTACCAAGCCCTTCAACTTTCGTTTTCCCTCAATTATTGAAAGGAAAAGATCTTCATGCCCTAAAAAAGACAAAGGGCAATGTAGACGCAAAAGATCAGTCAGTAGTAACTGAGGTCTCTATACATGTTGACGAAGGACCGTGGGGTCATGATTATCAGTGACTATGTCAGGAATTTGGCCTAGTTCCTCGTCTTGAACATGAGACCCTCAAGATTGCAGATCCTCAAAATAGCGTTCTTGACGTGGGTGTGCTAGTTAGAGAGTCGGCAAAGTGCGTCAATGGTTTGAGCAACCGGCATGTTGACTTCGATCATCATAGTTTGAGCCAGATAAACAAGAAGGTAGGGAAAGGATGAAATAGGGTTGTTTCTTACATTGCAGGTCCATGTTGATGGATCTTAGCAAGTGGCCGGATGGTTTGTCATGGCGCTGCGATTTGCATGGAGCATTCAATAGTTAGCGGTTGCAGATTAAATAGAAAGTAAAAGCAACATTCAGTAAACTCAGGTCGTACAATTATGAATTGTAGAAAAATACCTGGCTTGCATTACTTGGCTAGGTAGTCTCCGTACTACGTGCATGGCCCTCGGGTAAGGTAGAAATCAGACGTTCATGAACAGCTTGAGATCTCGCTCCCTGGATGAAGTGTCGATGCAATGGCGTGCGGTCAATCCCATCACGATTCCTTTTACGTAGTGGTATGCAACTGAGCAGTCAAGCTTGGCCGCTAGTGCACTCGTCGAGGAACAGAAGCATCGTTCGTCGAGGAACAGAAGCATCGTTGTTGTATCTACATGTGCCCCTCCTAAGACCTTTTAGATAATTAAGGAGTTGACTACGCATGGGATCATGGTGTAGATAATGACGAGGACATTAGATGGAGAGTCCAAAGACCGAAGGTTTAGATAATGAAGAGAACGGTAGATGGAGAGTCTGATTAATTACAGAATTATCAGGATGGAGGTGTAGATATTAAGGAAGACGGTGGATAAAGAGTCCAGCTAATTAGAGACTGATGAAGAGGACGGAGACGAGTAGTGGCTCTTAGTAGAGTAGAATAGTAGATGATATACCAGGAGACCCTTTACTCTTTCAGGGAAGAAATCTACTCTAGTATTGGATGCACTTAGGGTAGGCAGGTGTGCAAAGGAACCTCAGCCATCGTAGCTCGGCAGATAAGACGTGATAACAAGCCAGAAACTCCATGTTTGGGACCATGTCCATTTCCTTAGTTTCTCCATTATGGACATAGGGTTTCCCTAGGTTCACACATTTAATTCAATTATTAAAAACACATATTTGATATGTGATTGCTTGGAAACCATCTATCATAGAACCGTTTGTTACTCAAATCTTGACTCATACTAGCTACAAAGCCAAAGGTGAGAAGACTCAAGTGTCCGACCATAGAATGGATCACATAACATATTCTTGAATAAAATCACAATCAACAACTAAGGTATGAGACATCATGGCATATCAAAAGAATGCTAAACTAGTATCTTATATAAGATCTTAGGTCCCATATATCAAACCATGTGAAGTTCCATTTGCATGTTGTTAGATATCATTGGAGTAAGAGCAGTAGATTATCATACTTACAGGAAGTAACAATCATTGTAGGAGATCCATAGTTTACATTTTACCTTAGATCATAAAATGGGTACACATATGTACATCTATGCAGAGTACGCTACACAAACATATAAAATTGTAGGGTTAAGAGAACATATTTTTCTTGGCAAAAACATAATGTAATAATAAGGAAGGAAGCAACAAACATTAAATGTTTTATTATTAATATGCAAGTGTGCTTTAAGTTCATTTCCATTATACCAACAATAACATAAGGCTTATGACTAGCTTATCAAAGGAAGGGGTCCGAGAGGGACATTTAAGCCAAAGCTAAGTATGTACCCTATTATAACATGAGGGACTACAAGACTAAACAGCAAGAGTTAGTCGTATTTGTAAGGGACCTCAAGGCCACTGCTAAGAGTTAACCCTTCATCAACATGGTATGTCCTTTTTGATAAATCAAGTACGACAACCAGTGCTTTGCCCTTATCCTGGGAATACAGGCAGTTGCACAAGGTCGTATAATGGACATCTATGGTTATGTTTTCAAGTTTGTTCAACATAGAATATTCAATACCAAACAAACCAGTCGTATCAAACATGTATCTCAAACAAGTATATAAATCCAAATTTTAGAATGAATGCATATAAGCAATTTTAAATACCACTAGTCTAGCCAATAGAAGGATAAAAGTGTACCTTGATATGATTAAACTAGAATAAATGACAAGAAAATCTTTAAACATAGCCTATCAAAGTGATTTTGATATTATAAACTAGTGTGATTTGATTAACTTTAATAATATTTAGGTTGTCTTAAACATATTCATCAAGGGTTGATGTTTCACCTAATCTAAGTTCCATTTTTCATAATGATTGATTTCGACGTCTCCAATGTTCATGCAATCATAAATCTACATACTATGTCATATATCATTTGACTTAAGGTAAAACATCCTAGAAAGATCAAGGATTCCAAAAACTTCATTTTTCTTGATCTTGATATGGAAATCATAAGATTTAAATAAGATTAAATCTCAATCTTCATAACATCCATTTAAGTCATATTGAGCCATTTTCATGCAAGATAGTCAATACTAGAGTATAAGAGGGATCAAGCTTTATTTAGTGTCATAAATATCAACAAGTTACTATTTTTATGGTATTTTATAATATGGATCGTCATTAAAACAAGTCATGTACAAGGTTCGATAGCAAATCATCAACATGTGCATCAAGGTCACATTAATTGTCACGTGTATGTCACATATAGTCAAAAAGTGTATGAGTGTGTCATATGGTATTTCATGTCACAAGTCATCATAAGGGCTGATATAAAGTCTAAAATATAGTTTTGATCATATATGATCCATAGTAGCACAAGGTTTAAAGATAATCATGAAAAGGATCCATAAATATCCCATTTTATGTCACTTTTCATATCATCAAGTTGAAAACGAGTTCAAGTATGAGACGTTTAGGATCTTGGAACATCAAGCAATATAAGTTATTGCTCTAGATCAAACATGATGATTTGGTGTGTATAATCAAGTTGATCATCAAATTAATAACCTTTAGCATTAAAGTTCATATTACACATATTTCATGGCTCATTTCACATCATCAATTCATTAATAGAGTAAAAGTATGGTGAAAATATATTATTTTCTCAACATGCCTCAAACTTATTAATCCATAGCCACAAAAGTGTTATAAGACATAAAAGACCATGGTTGATCATTTAGTATCATTAATCTTGAAGAAGAAATAATAAAGATTCCATTCTTATCATAACGGGAGATACGAGTGAAATATGGCCATGAAACCAATTCACTAAATAGATTTCACTATCTATATCAAAATTCATATAATATGCCATTTTGGACCTTAAGAATGTTTTTCATACAAATTTTATAAGATATAGGGTTTTTCTATCATAAGAGAGAGATACCTCATTGGGGGGACGTGGCATAGCCTGATTGGTAGGCGTTGGGTCCATGCGTCAGCATGGTGCGGGTCTGCAGGCCATGTTTGACCACCCAATGGACAACAAAAGAGAGAGAGCATAAGTGACAAGAGACTGATATGGGCTATCCATGACACATACCACTATGCACCTGAGAAGATCAAGGGTTCGAGTGCATTGCCTGTCCCCACGCCCACATGCTTGACGTCTCCCCTGGCATGGCAGAGGGCCACAATACAACTTGCTAGAGTCATGCAAAAGTGGGGAAATAGGCCACATGAGAACCATGATAGTTGTCGATTGAGTTCAACTAGGCCTACTGAAGACAAAGGCAGATAAAAATTGGGGATCGAGAAGGTTAGGGTGGAAAACTGCAAAGCTTTTTGCCATTATGGTGTTGGCGAGCTCTAAGGAAGAAGACGAGGTGTTAAAGCGAGTTATAAGGGGTGAGTGTGTGCAGGATTATGGGGGAAATGAAGGGTGAGGTATTATGGAGCCAACTAATTAAAAAGGAGTGGTTCAGGGGGTGTGGGTTCCCCTATCCATCATGGTCGAGATCATGGCGGTCATCCATAAATGGAGGAGTATCCCATGCCCCTAACCAACACCCATTCTACCAAAAAAGGGTAGGGTTTAGGTTAGAAGGATGAGAGGAAGACTTTGGTGACCCTGATTTTAGTTGGAAAGCATTGTAGAGGCATGCCCCTACCTTGGATGAGCCCTAGGATCACTATGGAGTCAGTGCCCAAGGTAGAAGATGATTTGCCGCCTTTCGATCTTGCATGGTGATCTACTACCCTTGGATTAGTTGTCTGGGTGCATGTGCACACTAGACCATCTGGGCGTGCCCAAGGGGCCAGACCAAGAGAGGAGCAAAGGGTTGAGGCTCAAGAAGAAAAAATAATAAGAAAAAAGGTGAAAAAGGCTAGCAGAAGGGGCAAAGTCAAAAAGGCCACAACCTTGTTCTCGAAACTCTGATTTGGGTGAATTCTTCATATAGACTCTTTTAATGATTTGGGCATTATAGCATGAGTGATATCTCACATTTGTCATATAATTCGAAATTGAATTTTACAAAGAGGCGTTATAATCAATAGGGATTTTTCCTCTTGTATCAAAGTCTTTCATCGTGATTTTGAGAGTCCAAAATCATAGTCATTTCAGAGCATGGTTATGATACACATCAAATAGGAGACCATTTTGCTTAATTATGTTTGAGGTTTAATCAACAATAGGGGAAACATATACTTAATCAACATGGACCTTAGAAACAATGACGTGTAGAGCATGAGTTGTACTTACTTCATCATATGAAGATCATAATCATTTACCTCAAACATAGGAAGCACATAGGTCATATTTGGTAAATTTGAGTTTACATGATATGAGATATTACATGATGGCATCATTTTATCTTAATAAATTTTACCAATTCATTCAATTCTTTTCCCCACACATAAGCTCCCCATAATTGAGAGGTCATGTGATATTTTGTCATGAGAGAGAAAACATGAGGAGATAATAAACTACTACTCATAATGTAATGGGTGCCTTAGGGTAGTCCTTAAAGAGGAGATGAGATCTCAAAAGACTATAATATTTTAGGGAAGAAACCTAATGCAATCTTGGATCACTTAGGGTTGATAGGTGTGCATAAGAACCTCAGCAACCCCTACTAGGTAGATAGGAGGTTATTTCTATCTAGAACCTCCATGTTTAGCACCATGCATGTTGCCTTAATTTCTATATTATGGTCATAGATTTTCCCTAGGTTCATATGATTAATTGAGCTTTTAACATGCATAGAGGATATGCAATTTCTCTGGCACGATTTTCCACAGGACCATTTGTACCCAAATCTTGACTCCTAATGGCTATAAAACCAAAGGTAATAGGACATGAGTGCCTAGCCATAGAATGGACCACATCAGATATTCATGAATAAAACCACAATAAAAAACTAAGGTAAGAGACAACATGGCATATCAAAAAAATGCTAAACTAGTACCTGACATAAGATATTATATCCCATATATCAAACAATGTAAAGTTCCATTTCCATATTATCACATATCATCAAAGTAAGAGAGTAGATTATCATATTACAATAGAAGCCATAATCATTGTTAGACATCCATAGTTTACATATAACCTGCAATCATATAATGGGTACAAATCATCACAATTGTGTTGAGTATGATATGAAAACATATAAAATCATATGGGTAGGAGAACATATATTGCTTGACAACAACATAATGCAATAACAAGAAAGGAAGCAACAATACCAAAGGCTTTCACAAGTGTGTTTTAAGTTCATTTATATTATACCAACAATATCATAAGGCCTTTGACCAACTTCTCAAAGGAAGGTGTCCGTGAGGGACATTTAAGCCAATTCTAAGTATGTATCACATTTAAACGTGAGAGATAAGAAGACTAAACATCAAGAATTAACCCTATTTACAAGGGACCTCAAGGCCATTTCCAAGAACTAACCCTTTAAACATGGTCTACCCTTTTTGATAAATCAAGTAGGACACCCAACCTTGTGCACTTACCTAGAGAATACATGTAGGTGCACAAGGTTTTATAATGGACATCTATGATTATGTTTTCAAGTTTTTTCAACACAAAATAATCAAGGCCAAACATAGTAGTGGTGAGGAACATGTTTTATACTTATATATGTATGGTATCTTAATCATGTTGGCTCCATTTTTAGATTCATCCTAGAGTGAGAAGTGTAGGGATTGAAAATCCCCAAATATGCCTAGTTTGTGAGCTTAAACCTAGAAATGTTTTCCAAAATTGTTATTTGAAGAGGACTTTGGTTGTAAGGACCCTGACCCATGTTTTGGGTCAACCCTATTTGTTTTGCTTAAGCATGTTGCTAAGCTCCTTGCTCTAATCATCTAAGATGTAATTAGGGCATGTTGGAGGTTTTTACTCCTTGTTTGAGCCTATTTGGTTGATGCTTGTGTTTTGTGGTGAGGTTTTGGTGCAACTACAATTTACCCAGAGTAGGGATTGATGTGCAAGTTTGCCACCTCTAGAGTGTTTATTCTCTCTCTTGGCATCATCTAGAGGAAAGAGGAAGTGTTGGGCGCTATGTTTTTGCCTTGGTTGAGTGGTGACATCCTTGGTGATGTTTTGGGCACATGTTTGAGGTGTGTTTTGCTCATGAAAGTGTTGTCTCGGGCTTGAGAGCCTTGGTGAGACCTTCTCTTAGTTTGTGGTTGCCTTGAGGAGGCTTGGTATCGGTTGGTGGCATCTTGAGGATCACCATGTTGGGTTGTGGTGACTCTAGAGGAGTACCATATCGGTTTGTGACCTAGGGTTTCATCCCTATCGGTTTGTGTAGGAGGTAGATGGGTGTGTCGACCTTGACCTTCCATTGTGACCTAGTTGGCTAGACATAGGTTCTATCACCTTGTTGCATGGCATGGCATGTCACATGTGTCCTTTCTTCTTGGACAAGTGTCTTCTAGGGTTCTAAGGTGGTGACACCTTTCCCTTGCTCTCTCTCTTCGGACATGTATATATACCCCTCTCTTCTCATGCAAGAGAACCCTTTTAGCAATAATTGCTTGCTCTTCTTAGTGGCTGACCTTGAGCTTGAAGAGCACTCTCGCTTGGAGCTTGGTGGGAGACCTTGGTAGCTTCTTTTCTCTCTTTTGATTTCTTGACCATGGTTCTATCTTCCTTCTTTGAGGTGTTGTGGAGATCGAGCTAGGAGGATCTTCTTCTACCTTGAGTTGGGGAAGCTTGGAGCTTAGAGCTTGGTGGTTGTTTTTGAGGTGGGTTATATAACGCTAACCCTACTTTGTTATTATCACTTTTCTACTTGTTATCTTAGTAGTTGCTCTTAGCTTGTCTTTACTTGCATGCTAGTAGCTTTTCTTGGTAGCTTTACATTCTGTTTTTAATAATAGAACTATGTTAAGTTGCTTCCATGAGACACACCTTTCTTTGCCTTAGTAGTGTCATCATCTTGAGGTAGAATATGTTTAAACTGATATGAGTTATGGTATGCTAACCGATATGATGTGAAACCTGACATGCCTTGCCTAGACTGATACACCGATCATGTTGTGGCTTGTTATGATCTAGAGATGCCTTGTAGGGAAGAGTGTTGAGTCTCCATGCTTCTAGTTGAGTGTGGAAGTCAGCATGGGTAACCCTAATTCGATACATGTGTAACCCGACACACCTAGAAAACTGATACTCCTTAGCTAACACATCTTGGTTAGAGGTGAGAAACGTCTTCTTTGAGGCTCAACTGATACAACCAACCCTAGTGACTGATATCATATAGAGATATGTGTGGCTGATACACAAAGGGATACCTAGGCTGATACCCTAGTTGATGTGTAGGCTGATACCCTAAGGGATTGTGAGAACCTGTTACACTAAATGATATTACTCAAAATATAAAACATAATCGATCACTAATTAATCACATACCCAAAAAATATGGGTAAATTAAAACTGATTTCAACATCACCACCCACTAAGAAACATTTGTATAAAATCCCAACATCTTTCTTATATACATACTATGCCAAGAATTTGATACAAATTGTTCTATCGCCTTATCCACAACATATATACATAGGGGAATAATATTTGTATATGCCACACAAACAAGCAGTAATATGCTAAGAAAAGTCTGATTCATTTGAAATACCATATACAAACTTTTCCTGCCCAGACCTGAGAGTACAAGGATGACTCTAGGACATTCTAGACATCTAATCAACTTTCTCATAGATTCATTACTATAGCTCCTCTTTGCTGCCACAGGTTTGTTTTCATCACTTTCGATTACCTAAAAAATGTGGCAAACCACAAGGGTGAGACCCATGTCCCAGCAAGAGATATAACCTCCAACAATGTTTATTGATTACAACATTTTTAAATAATTAAACAGTTAAGCGGTTTAATCAGATATAACAAATAAGCTCAACAACATCAATGATTAACAAAATACATAAAGGAGCAGATAATAACTATCATAATTAGCCACACTATCATCCTTTATCTTGTTGAAATATAAGAAATTCAATAGCATATGCATATCTAGCATCATAAGCAAGTATGGTAACATAGAATCTCTATCATTTGAATAAGTCTAGCCACATTAGCATAGCTAACAACATTAACATGTCTAATAGGTTGAACATATCAACATCATAAGAAGAGCTAACAACATAAGCACACTATCTAGATAAGCATGATTAGTAGTATATGCATCTCTAGTTACAAAGGCATGGCTAGCATGCTAAACATAACTAACAATGTGAGATAGCTAGCATCATGATTATAATCAGCAGTAGTAGTATAGTTATCAACATAAGCATGGATATTATATGTACGCATCTACAATATTAAGCATATCCACAACCTAAGTATATCTACTATCTCCTAATTGCACTAAACATCATCTTTATGTAAAGATAGCAAACAAGGGTTATCATCCAATGTAAAATGTTGTGTATAGCTACACGGATATATTATATCTTTTATTACACCCTAGGGAATTTGAATCGTACCATACAAAGTCCAACCGACCCCTGCGAAGGGCTATTTAGTTCTGTACAAGATCTAGGAGTGTCAGTATCCTAAGATCTCTTCCCCTCGGTTAGTACGAGTAAAAAGGCAGTGACATATCAGTCAAAGCTTCCACCACAATGACATATAGTAATGTAACTATCCCACCTTAGTACAGGTCACGATGCTAGCATATAGGATATTTAAACCCAATCACTAAGGTACAACCGCAGTTGTCCTCGAATCATATCATGTTATAATCACCAAGGCACGACCGTAGCCATTCTCAATCACATCAGATGTATGAGGTGTGACCATAGCCATCCTCCACAATCTGCATTGTGGATGACAAGGATATATCCTCAACCTACCACCCCCACATACTCAATAATATGTGTTTTGATTTTCCCTTAGGAATACTCGTTTCACCATCCAACAAGATCTAAAACTGAAGATGGATCTACGGCACAGGGAACTACATGATTAGAGTTGCACTTGATTAGTTATGCCAATTGGGTGAATTAACGCTGCATCAAACAAGTGGACATACAAACCCTGATTCACTTCTAGCAAGCATATAAATATTACAACTTTTAAAAGATATAAAATGTGTGAAACATAATTTCCCATCTCATCATCAGATGGTACTATTCACTTGCCATTCATGAGACCACAATAGTCATCATACTATCAGAAGATATAAATCCTTTTTACAATATCACAGGGTATCAACCCTTATCAACATAAGAGGATTACACCTCATTTAGGGCTCAACCATGCCCAATGGTCATTAAGATCATCATACTATCACAGGATATAAATCATTTTCACAATATCACAGGGTATCAACCCTTACCAACATAAGAGGATTACACCTCATATAGGGCTCAACCATGCCTAAAGGTCACCATCATACTCTTACCTATAAGATCATCATTATCTTTCCATGCCTTAAACAAGACTCAACAACATCACTTACATATAATACACCATATTAGCACAATATTGCAATAATGAGCTAGGAGAGATATAACCACCAATTAACACATTAATTAACCATCATAGGAAAGTATCAACCAATAGCATAGGAAAGTATCAACCATGTGGCTATGATAACCACCAATTAACACATTAAGGTTATGATCATGTTAAGGAGGTTATTTCACCATCATGTCATCATATAAGAAGGTTAAACATGAATACTCATCTTTATCTATTTGCATTAGAGTTAGGTTCAACAAGATAAATTATATTAATGTTACTAATCAACACTCATACCCAAACCCTAACTCACAACATCTCCATTGGATCATGGATGCATAAGGTGAAGCATCACCATCACATTCCATACTATTCTCAAGTATGAACCCACACATAGATCAAGGTGTAACCATCGGGTTATAGCATACGAAGGTTTCAACAACAATAAGAGTGTACTCCATGATTGTATTAGTCATTCAAGGACTATTCATACCCAATTACCATCATTTAGTTATATTAAAGCTAGGTATAACAAGATATACCTCATTCGGGTTACATATCAACACAATATGATTATCATCCCTTTTATTCATATGAGTGAATAGGTAAGACTACCTTATTAAGGGAAACCCTCCATTTGTTCCATCATCATTCAACCCATATCACCATACCACAATGTCACCCAGAACCATTGGATGTTTAAAAGGTAAGACCATTGGTTGTTTACATAAGTAAACACATTGGATAAACCACCAATGAAGTCCTTGATTTTTTCTCTAGAAAGAGTCATCATCTAACCCTAGACATCCCTTTATTAACAATACAAAAAGTTCCATTGAGAGTCTAGGGTAAAACCCACAATTGACTATTCATTTAAAACAAGCCATCTATTGTCAGCAAGTAAGCTCCTTAAGTTGATCATATAAAGGAAACCATATAAATCACATTATTAGGACCAACATATTACATTATCCATCATTACACTTTATTGGAGTAATAAATATTAGATATTGACCATTGGGTCAAGTTCATATGCTAAAATCATCAATTACAGTATAGGTTCGACCATTGCATCAAGTGACCCAAAAAACCATTGGTCTAAGGCTTAATTGATGCTACAACTATATGATTAACTCACCGTAGGTTGTGGAGACCTGATCCACCATCATTAGTGACCATTAAGTCACCATAGGTTGTTAGATCAACACTATATTCATTAATCAACATCAAATATCAACTAATATCACCATTGATTGATAGCATCATTAGGGTACTTAGTTGTTAATCACTAGGCTTCAAATTAGGACAACACCTGACCTAACGGGTGAACGTAAGTTGACACCCTTGGTCACCACCATCAGTTGTCATGAAGACAACACCATTGTTTTTTTGCAATGGTACCACCATTGAGTTATGTGTTTATAAAAGAAATCAGCTTTAAACCCTAAAATTGACCATTGGTTGATAGGTGGTTAGCACCATAGGTTGTCAAATAAACCTGATCCAAGTCATATTATACCTTAAGAATAACATACAAATGATCACAGGTTCATCTAGAACTGAAATCAGAATAGTGAACATTATAAAAATCAAAATCCAAGTCAAGAATAGCTTTTTAGTGCATGGATCATCATTTTCAAGCAAGAACATGAGCTAGCAAGCTTATGGTAAGCAATAAACGTGGAGCAAGTTATAAAAATTGCCTCTAATGAGAAGATGAAATCCCAAGCAGAGGAAAACTCGAGCAGTTAGGGTAGAAAATTCAAGCATAAGTTGTGAACTCGTCCATCTAGCACATTTCTTCATCAAATGAGCAAACCCTAAGCATAAGGAGCAAGAAAGGTAGGGTTTTAGAGCTTTAGAGCAATTTATACCATGGAACAGTAAGGTTCTGACCTAGAGAAAGATAGGAGGAAGGATAACAAAGAAATAAATATAGGAAATAAGGGGATTCCTACTCTTTTAGGTCAAGATCACTAGAAGGAAGCTTTTCAAACCCTAAAAGGAAGTCAATTGCAACCCTAGATTCTTTTTCCAAGAAGAACCCCTCTTTCTTATTCCTTGGATAGGAAATTTGTAGAATCCCAGAGGTAGAAAGAGGTTCATAGAAGGAGGGAAGTGGTGGAGAGAAAATGGCTCGTTTTGGTGCTCAGGGATAAGTATATGAAACTTTAAGATAAAGAAAAAAGAAAAAGTTGAAGTTCTAGTATCTTTCCAAGTGTCCATGGCCTTAAACTATTAAGAATATACAAGAACACACACAATAATATCCCCCACAATACATATAGACATGATTATCCCTCGTTTATTGAATTTCCAAGAAAAACAAATAATTCATTAGTTGATAGCTACTAAAGGTAGCTCATCCATGAAGGGGTAAACCCTAATATACCCTTGAAGAAAACACTTTCAAATCAAGGTTTAAATAGACACCCCATGGCTAAAAAAGCTCAAGAATGATTAGATAATATCCAAGGAACACAATGCAAGTGATAAATTGCAAATAAAACCTCTCAATTGGGTAAATTGCAGAAAAGTCCAAAATGTACATAAAATTGCATAACTTGCTCAAACAAAGTCCAAATTGGACCAAATTTGAAACTTAAGCTTGTATTATGATTTCAAAGCATATAACAAGGTTATATTAGGGTTATAAGAATTCAATTATGATAATTAAGCTTATTCAACTCATTAAGAAAATTTAGGGGCCTTGTAGGGATGGTGAGGCTGATACCCTAGTTGATGGGTAGGTTGATACCCTAAAGGATGGTTAAGTAATACCCTAAGGCATAGAGAGGATGATACCTTAAGATATGGTATAATTGATACACCTTCTCTTGTACCTTTAACTGATATCTTTTTTTGTGCCTTGGCCGATACACTCTCATTGAGGTGTTGAGACCGATGCAAAGTGATGTTGAACCGATATCTTTTGTGATAAATCGATACTCATCCTTGAGATGGTAGGTCGATATCCTACCTTAGTGTGGTGGCCTATATCTACCCTAATCGATACCTTATGCTATGATACTCTATGGTGATGTTTGAGACATACCATGTTGATGTTGGTGTCTCATGGTGATGATGTGATATCCTATGGAGAAGTTGTGCATGTGATGTGAGGGTTATGTTTCTAAACCACATAACATGTTTTATAATGATAATGAGAAACATACTTCTATGTCTTATAACATATCTCATAATGATGAAGGAAGTGATGATCTACAGTTGGTTGATAAACCAACCTTGTAAACCCTAATCAGGTAAAGTGAAACCCTAATTGTTATAATGTAAAGTGTATGATATGAATATATAGCATGAGTTCTATGAGATGATGATGCTTTGCCTTCTTGTTATCAGTTTGTAATCATGCATGTGATTCTGATTGATGTACATAGCTAGGTATGAGCTATGGTGGTTATGATGCGATGGAAATTTAGTCCTTGTGATGGACATGTGGTCCTTGTGATGGACATAAGTCATGGTGATGGACATATGGTGAATACTAAGAATAAATAGATATGATGTGATGAGATCACACTGAATGTGAATCAATATGTTCTGATGATGAGCCATGCCATGTTTATGTATATCTTATTTAGAGGTTATATGTTGTAACTTGATTTATGCTTAAAGATGTTTAAACTTATCTACCTAATCAAGTGACACCTAATAATGTAGTTGCCCTGTGCCATAGATCCATTCCAGTGTAACCTTTATTGTTGGATGGTGAAACGAGTTTAACTCGGAGCGCATAATTCTGAATATACAGGGTACAATTTGAGTAATTCCTTGTGTCCTTAAATACATGATATGTGAGATGGCCATGCGCAAGCTAATCTCAGTGTGATATGGATGGCCATGTGTGAGCCACTCCTTTTGTTAGAATGGCCATGTGTGATCATGTTCTTCTAGCGATGTACCTATACCAAAGTGGGCTAGTTATGTTTATAGATATGGATGGTCATGTGTGATCCAATCCCTTATCTTGACTGTATGTCATTTTTGTAATTGACTGATATGTCTCTATGGTGTTTTCTCTTGTGCTGACCAAGAGGTGTGGTGAGGTCATGGATTCTGGCTCTTCCATTAGATCTTATGTGGCATTGAATTTGACTATATACATATAGTGTTAGGTTGGATTTTTATGTTATGATTCAAATCCTCAGGGCATGATTAATACATAATCAGTCGTGCAGTATAATTGTATAGGATCAAATATGAAAACATTGGTTGAGGCCTTGCTTGATCTTTATACGATGTTGTTGATAGAAAATATACATGTTCTTCATATTCCTTTTTAATAATTAAGATGTTTCATAATTCAATAGTAATTTCTCATTATGTTAATAATCATTATCTACTTCATCTTAGTTATGTTCATCCTGCTACTCAGTTTATCTTATCTGTGATAATAATAAAGTTGGTGGAGAGTTATATCTCTCGTTGGGACTGTGTGTCTCACTCCATTGGTTAACAACCTTTTTAGGTGGACAAGCATGAAGAGGTAGAGATCTTGTAGAGGAGGTTGAACATCATCCAGAGGAGCAGTAGTTGTTAAGGTTGGAAGTGTTGTTGGTCGTATTTGTGGATAGAGTCCTAGAGTCTTCCATGTACACTCGGGTCTTTGGGAGCATTTTGTAGATGTTTTGTAGATGTGTTATCCTTATGTGTCCTTTGTATATCATATGTGATGGAATCATGTATATATGATCTAGAATAGTACCTTCTTTACAGGTGGACAACATGCTTGTGGATGCTTTGAGGCATGAAAGTGCACGTGTAAAAGTTCTTGCTATATGGCGGTTTTATGCAAAAAGGTTTTAATTTTTTGGTGGTGCAAGGAATTAGGCACATGAAGATCGGGTGCATGAAGTCCCCTAGTTTGACCCTGCCATGATACAAAAACCTGCCTTTCAATCACTTTTTGGGTAGTTTATGGCAATGACGACTCATATGGTGGACATGATGCATGCACCTCATCCTAGGGCACATGTTCCCCATGCTAAATCCTTAGATACTGGGAAGACTTTCGAGCAGCTTCACCGTGTTGGGACAGTTGAGTGTGCTGGAATGGTTGAACCAACAAATGTGGATCTGTGGCTGACTGAGCTTGAGAAGGCCTTCAAGATCCTGAGTATACCTGAAGAGGATAAGGTGAAGCATGTGGTGTACCTCTTGAGAGGGAGTGTTGGCCATTGGTGGGCCATAGAGGAGGAGAATAGACCTAGTGTGGTGGTTGTTGGGAGGAGTTCCGACAGGAGTTTGTGAGTCTGTGCTTCCCACAAACATATCTTAATGAGAAGATCAATCAGCTCGAGAGGATTCAAAAGGGATTCATGACGATCAATGAGTATGAGGCAAGGTTTGTGGAGTTGCTGAGGTTTTGTCCTCACATGGCTGCGATGAAAGATGAGAGGATTCGTCATTTTGAGAAGGGGTTGAATGTTGAGTTGTTTACCCCAGCTGTTGCTTTGGATAATCGAGAGAGGTTTGTTGTGTTTGTGGAGTATGTTTGGAGGATAGAACGATCTGTGAAGGAGAAGAGAGAGGAAAGTACCAAGAAGTTGTCTGCATAGTTTTTAGGGAAATCGTCAAGTGGCTTCAAGAAGCCAAGTTTTTCTACACTGCCAGCGTCATAGAGGTTTAGTGATTTGACACAGTGGTCACCAAGTAAGGGTAGAGGCCACAGTTTTCCACACTCAGGAGCCTAGAGTGTTGCATCAACATCGGTGACAGGACTACCTAGGCCTTGGTATGAGAACAAAATGTATTACAAGTGTGGACAAGTTGGCCATACCAGACAATTTTGTATAGCGAAGGATGATGAAGTGGCCCAACAACTGAGGCAGAGCCAACAGGGCTCACAGAGACAGTAGAGCAATAGTGGTGCAGGAGGACGAGGACGTGGCCAAGCATCACTTGTAGGATTGTCTACTCAAGGAAGCAAAGGATGGTGGTGACAATATGCAACATATAGATTCTACGCCATGAGTCATCCAGAGGCAGTGGTCAACCCGCGAGTGGTGACATGTCAGATGAAGTTATTTCATTTAGATTTGTCTTCTTCTTTCTCTATATCTATTTTGGTTGACCTGGGTGCTACACACTCTTTTATCACACGAGAAGTGCTTAGTAGTTGCTCTTTGCATGTTAGTCGTAAAAAGAATAGCTTGTTTCTAGAAACACCGTTGGTCAGTTCTACAGTGTTGCAGGATGCGTGTCCTTCCTATGTTCTCTCTTTTTTGGGACACAACATTCAAGTGGATCTCATACCACTTGACATGCATGGATTCAATGTGATCCTTGGATTGGATACCCTAGAGAAGTATAAAGTAGTCTTGGATTATAGTTCCAAGCAAGCAACATTTATAGACGGTAGTGAGACATGGATCTTCCAAGGAGATAGGAAGATTCTCCCGATGTGTCTTGTTTCATCTATGGTAGTAAGGAAGCTCTTGAGAAAAGGTTGTGAGGCATTTTTCGCACACATGATGGATACAGAGGTGAGGAGTCTTAGTATCCAGGAAATATCGATGGTTAGGAAGTTTGAGGATGTGTTTCCTAAAGAGTTTTTAGGTGTTCCCCCACCTTGTGAGATTGATTTTGAGATCAATCTGGTTCCTGGTACGCAACCCCTAGCTCAGACACCATATAGGATGGCATCGATAGAGATGGAAGAGTTGAAGAGATATTTGCAAGAACTACTTGATAAAGGTTTTATTAGACTGAGTACGTCACCGTGGGGTGCTCCAGTGTTGTTTGTGAATAAGAAGGATGGGTCTATGAGGTTGTGCATAGATTACATGCAATTGAAAAAGGTCATGATAAGGAATAAGTATCCTTTATCGAGGATAGATGACTTGTTTGATCAGTTGCATGGAGCGACAATGTTCTCGAAGATAGATCTGCGGTCAGGTTATCATCAGTTGAGGATCAAGGAGGATGGCATACCAAAGTCAACTTTTAGGACGAGGCATGGTCACTACGAGATTGTGGTTACGCCGTTTGGGCTGACCAATGCACCAACACCATTCATGGATTTGATGAATAGGGTGTTCCGATCGTTCCTTGATTAGTTTGTGGTTGTCTTCATAGATGACATTTTGATATATAGTCGGGACAATCAACAACATGAACAACATCTACGCTAGGCGTTGACAGTGTTGAGACAGCACCAGCTCTATGGTAAGTTCAATAAGTGTGAGTTCTAGTTGAGGGAGGTAGCTTTCTTGGGGCATGTTATATCTATAGAAGGAGTACGAGTGGACCCTAAGAAGGTAAAGTCTGTTACAGAATGGGATCATCTGAAGACACCGACAGAAGTTGTAGTTTTCTAGGTTTTGTGGGCTACTACAGGAGATTCATTAAGAACTTCAGTGCTATCACCCTACCCCTAACTAAGTTGACAAAGAAGGATGTGTTGTTTGTTTGGGACGACAAATGTCAATGAGCTTTTCATATGTTGAAGGATGGGCTGACAAGTGCACCAATTTTGCTTTTTCCTAAGCAAGGAAAATGATACATCGTCTTCTGCAATGCATCCAAAAGTAGTATGGGATGTGTGTTGATGTAGGACAAGCAAGTGGTTTCTTTTGCTTCTCAACAGATTAAGAAATATGAGGAAATTATCCAACTCACGACTTGGAGTTAGCTGTAGTAGTACATTCTTTGAAGATTTGGAGGCACTACCTGTATGGGGAGAAGTGTCAGATCTTTACATATCACAAGAACCTTGAAGTAAATTTTTTCACTGCTGAGTTGAATATGAGGCAGCTTCGTTGGATGGAGTTGATTAAATATTACGATTGCACGATTGATTATCATTTGGGAAAGGTGAATGTCATGGCAGACGGCTTGAGTAGAAAATCTTCATCTGTGGATAGATATCAGTTGAGTTCTTTGATGTGTCACAAGTGAGACATGTTGGTCTCCTTACGTCATATGAATGTCAAGTTGGAAGTCTCTTTGTTAGTCAGTTTGTTGGCGCAATTACAAGTGAAGCCTAGCTGAGATAGCAGGTTAAAGAGGCTCAACAGACAGATATTGTGATACAGTAGATTATGTCAGAGTTTGACAGTGAGAAGCATGATGGTTTTCACAAAACAAAAGATGGGATAGTATGTTATCATCACCGGATAGTAGTTCCTGATGCGGGTAACCTGAGGAAGATGGTGCTGGAAAAGGCTCATACATCTATGTATGGTATGCATCCAGGAAGCACTAAGATGTACCACAACCTGAATGATATGTATTGGTGGCCAGAATTGAAGAAAGATGTAGCTAAGTTCGTTGCAAGATGTGATGTGTGTCAACAATTCAAAGCTGAGCATCAGAAGCATGCAGGAACATGGCAACTATTTCCTATACCTCAATGGAAGTGGGATCATGTAACTATGGAATTTGTGGTTGGTCTACCTAGGAAAGCCAAATGTTATGATTCCATTTGGGTGATTGTTGACAGGTTGACCAAGTCAACATAGTTCCTTCTTGTAAAGACCACGTTCACAACGGAGAAGCTTTCTCAAGTCTATGTGGATGAGATAGTGTGTTTGCACGGTGTCCCAGCTACTATCGTGTCTGATAGGGGTCCTCAGTTTACAAGTCACTTTTGGGAGCAACTTCATACGGCTTTGGGTACGCAATTGAAGTTCAACATTGCTTTCCCCCCACAGACAGATGGTCAGTCTGAAAGGACCATTCAGATCTTGGAGGATCTATTGAGGGATTGTGTACATTAATTCTTAGGAAGTTGGGATATACACCTTAGTCTAATAGAGTTCACCTATAATAATAGCTATCATAGAAGTATTGACATGGCACCATATGAGGCGTTGTATGGGAGACGTTGTAGGTCTCTGTTATGTTGGTATGAGATAGGGGAGTATCAACTTCTAGGTCCTGAGCTTGTACAGCAGATGACAGAGAAGATCAAAGTGATATAGCAACAGTTGAAAGCAGTACAGGACAGACATAAGTCATATGCAGACAATCATCACAAACCTTTGGAGTTCCAAGTGGGAGACAAAGTATATCTGAAGTTCTCTCCCTGGAAAGGTGTTTTGAGGTTTGGGAAGAAGGGTAAGTTGGCTCCTAGATTTATGGGACCTTACCTAGTTGTGGAACGAGTAGGGAAGGTGGCTTACAAGTTGGAGTTGCCACTTGAGTTGCACAGGTTGCGTCTAGTATTCTATGTTAGTATGCTGAGGAAGTGTCATCCGGATGCAGAGTCAGTGTTACAGCCTGTACAGGTGGAGCATGATGAGAATATGACCTATGTGGAAGGTCCAGTGTTTATCCTTGATTGGAGGGTGAAGAATTTGAATAGGAAGGACCTTGTTCTTGTGAAGGTTCTTTGGCATCATTGTGGTGTTGAGGAAGCCAGATGGGAGCTTGAAGAGGAAATGAGGAGGAAGTACCCTTCTCTTTTCTCTTAGGATTTTGGGGTCAAAATCCCTGTTAGGGGTTTATAGCATATAAGGACCCTGACCCACATTTTGGGCTAACCCTATTTTTTTTTCTTAAGCATGTTTCTAAGATCCTTGCTCTAATAATCTAAGATGTAATTAGGGCATGTTGGAGGTTTGTGCTCCTTGTTTGAGTATGTTTGGTTGATGCTTGTGTTTTGTGGTGGGGTTTTGGTGCAACTACAATTTACCCAGAGTAGGGGTTGATGTGCAAGTTTGCCACCTCTAGAGTGTTTCTTCTCTCTCCTAGCATCATCTAGAGGAGAGAGGAAGTGTTGGTTGTTTTGTTTTAGCCTTGGTTGAGTGGTGACATCCTTTGTGATGTTTTGGGCACATGTTTGAGGTGTGCTTTGCTCATGAGAGTGTTGTCTCGGGCTTAAGAGCCTTGTGGAGACCTTCTATCAGTTTGTGGTTGCCTTAAAGAGACTTGGTATCAGTTGGTGGCATCTTGAGGATCACCATGTCAGGTTGTGGTGACTCTAGAGGAGTACCATATCAATTTGTGACCCAAGGTTTCATCCCTATCGGTTTGTGTAGGAGGTAGATGGGTGTGTCGAACTTGACCTTCCATGGTGACCTAGTTGGCGAGACATAGGTTCTATCACTTTGCTTCATGGTGTGGCATGTGTCCTTTCTTCTTATACAAGTGTCTTCTAGGGTTCTACGGTGGTGACACCTTTCCCTTGCTCTCTCTCTCTCTCTCTGGTCATGTATATATACCCCTCTCTTCCCATACAAGAGAACCATTTTAGCAATCCTTGCTTTCTCTCCTTGGAGGCCGACCTTAAGCTTGAAGAGCACTCTCCCTTGAAGCTTGGTGGGTGAGCCAAATCTAGTGGTTTTGTTCATCATCTTCTTCCTTGGTAAGCCATGCTTTTCTAGCTTTCCTTCTCTTCTTCTTTCTTCTTCTCGGCCATGGACCTTGGTACCTTCTTTTCTCTCTTTTGCTTTCTTGACCATGGTTCTATCTTCCTTCTTTGAGGTGTTGTGGAGATCGAGCTAGGAGGATCTTCTTCTACCTTGAGTTGGGGAAGCTTGGAGCTTAGAGCTTGGTGGTGGTTTTTGAGGTGGGTTATATAACTCTAACCCTACTTTGTTATTATCACCTTTCTACTAGTTATCTTGTTAGTTGCTCTTAGCTTGTCTTTGCTTGCATGCTAGTAGCTTTGCATTCTGTTTTTTAGAATAGAACTGTGTTAAGTTGCTGCCATGAGACACACCTTTCTTTGTCTTGGTAATGTCATCATCTTGAGGTAGAAGCTGACTAAACTGATATGAGTTATGGTATGCTAACTGATATGATGTGCAACTCGACATGCAAACTGACATTCCTAACCTAGACCAATACACCTGTCATGTTGTGGCTTATTATGATCTAGTGATGCCTTGGGGGGAAGAGTGTTGAGTCTCCATGCTTCTAGTTAGGTGTGGAAGTCGGCATGGGTAACCCTAATCTGATACATGTGTAACCCAACACACCTAGAAAACTGATACTTTTAGCCGACACATCTTGGTTAGAGGTGAGAAACATCTTCTTTGAGGCTCAACCGATACAACCAACCTAGTGGTCAATATCATATAGAGATCTATGTGGCTGATACACAAAGGGGTACCTAGGCCGATACCCTAGTTGATGGGTAGGCTGATACCCTAAGGGATGGTGAGGTTGATACCCTAGTTGATGGGTAGGCCGATACCCTAAGGGGTGGTGAGTCTGATACCCTAAGGGATAGAGAGGCCGATAACCTAAGGGATTGAGAGGCTGATACCTTAAGAGATGGTATAAGCGATACACCTTCTCTTGTACATCTAAACTGATATCTTTTGTTGTGACTTGGTCGACACACTCTCATTGAGGTGTTGAGACCGATACAAAGTGATGTTGAACCGATATCTTTTATGATAAATCGATACTCATCCTTGAGTTGGTAGGCCAATATCCTACCTTAGTGTGGTGGCTGATATCTAACCCTAACTGATACCTTATGTTGTGATACTCTATGGTGATGGTTGAGACATACCATGTTGATGTTGATGTCTCATGGTGATGATGTGATATCCTATGGAGAAGTTGTGCATGTGATGTGATGGTTATGTGTTTAAACCACATAACATGTTTTATAATGATAACGAGAAACATGATTCTATGTCTTATAACACATCTCATAATGATGAAGGAAGTGATGATCTAAAGTTGGTTGATGAAAAAACCTTGTAAACCCTAATCGGGTAAAGTGAAACCCTAAATGCTACTATGTAAAGTGTATAATATGAATATATAGCATGAGTTCTATGATATGATGATGCTTTGCCTTCTTGTTATCAGTTTCTAATCATGCAGGTGATTTTAATTGATGTACATATCCAGGTATGAGCTATGGTGGTTATGATGTGATGGACATTTGGTCCTTGTGATGGACATTGGTCCTTGTGATGGACATAAGTCCTGGTGATGGACATACGGTGAATAGTAAGCATAAAGAGACATGATGTGATGAGATCACACTGAATGTGAATCAATATGTTCTGATGATGAGTCATTCTCTATTTATGTAGATCTTATTTAAAGGTTATATGTTGTAACTTGATTGATGCTTAAAGGTGTTTAAACTAATCTAACTAATCAAGTGAAACCTAATAATGTAGTTTCCCTGTGCCATATATCCATTCCAGTGTTAGCTTTATTGTTGGATGGTGAAATGAGTTTAACTCAGAGCGCGTATTTTTTAATATGCGGGGTACAAGTTGAGTAATTCCTTGTATCCTTAAATACATGATATGTGAGACAGTCATGCGTGAGCCGATCTCGGTGTGATATGGATGGCCATGTGTGATCCACTCCTTTTGTTAGAACGACCATGTGTAAGCTTGTTCTTATAGCGTTGTACATATACCAAGGTGGGCTAGTAATGTTTATTGGATGTGGATGGCCATGCGTGAGTCAATCCCTGATCGTGATTATATGTCATTTTTGCAGTTGACTGATATGTCTATGTGATGTTTTCTCTTGTGCTGACCAAGAGGTGTGGTGAAGTCATGGATTTCGGCTCTTCCATTAGACCTTGTGTGGCACTGACTTTGAATATATACATATAGTGTTCGATTGGATTTGGATGGTATTATTCAAATCCTCAGGGCATGATAAATATGTAATCAGTCTTGTAGTATAATTGTATATGATCAAATACAAAAACATTGGTTGAGGTCTTGCTTGATCTTTATACAATGTTGTTGATAGAAAATATACATGTTCTTCATATTGCTTTTTAGTAATTAAGATGTTTCACAATTCAACAATAATTGCTCATGTTGTTAATAATCATTATCTACTTCATCTTAGTTATGTTCATCCTGCTACACAATATATCTTATTTGTGAAAATAATAAAGTTGGTAGATAGTTATATCTCTCATTGGGACTGTGTGTCTCACTCCATTGGTTAACAACCTTTTTAGGTGGATGAGCATGAAGAGGTACAGACCGTGTAGAGGAGGTTGAGCAGCAGCCATAGGAGCAGTAGCTGTTTAGGTTGGAAGTGTTGTAGGTTGTCTTTGTTGATAGAGTCCTAGAGTCGCCCATGTGCACTTGGGTCTTTGGGAGCATTTTGTAGATGTTTTGCGGGCGTGTTATCCTTATGTGTCCTTTGTATATCAGATGTGATGGAATCATGTATATATGATCTGGAATAGTACCTTCGTTACAAGTGGACAACATCCTTGAGGATGCTTTGAGGCATGAAAGTGCACATGTGTAAAAGTTCTTTCTACATGGTGGTTTTATGCAAAAAAGTTTTATTTTTTTTAGTGTTTTCTGCTTATGAGTTGGCTAATCTTCCTTTCGTGGTTTTGTTTTGAGAAATCTCATTTTCACTGCTAGGCGAGGTTCCACTCTGTGACATTGGCCATGTATCAGTAATAGTATCTTGTTTTGTGGCAACACTTCCGGTGAGATTATCATAACCTAGATATTGAGCTCATTGTATCATTGCATAGATTAGGACAATCTGACTAGAAGGATGCATGGACCTTTGGTAGTCTTGTATATTGACTTGTTGATATGTCTCAAACACATTAAGTTCCAAATTTCAATAGAACACATTATATCCTAGTGTAGGCAAATATATTGAAGCATGCCAAGATTTGTGGCTCAATTTAATTGTGAGATGAGCTAGCATGGTGGATTCTTGTTTTGAAGCATGATTACCTACATTGGGGTAGATGAGGATCCTTCTATATGCTTGAATTTGTGGGATAACAATGCTCAAATCTGTTGGTTGACCATTCTACCATGAATGGGGTGGTGTGTTGCTTCTTACATTTTATGTGTGCTTAGGTGGTTCGAACATCGACAATGCATATATGACATCAAGGATATTCTGACCTTCTATGAAAGGCTTCATGATTGTTCTCACAAGATCCATGAAAGATTAGTGAGAATGTGTCTTAATCTTCATATGATGAATCTACAAACATTTCTTGGTTGATAGGATTGCACTCTTGAGTACTTGTCACAGACAACTTCAACTATTTCAACAATGTTGACTTGTAGTTTGGATGTAGAGTTGAGTAGTCCTCCATCGTGTTGCCTGCTTCCTCTAAGTTTTTAGTGGTTTTTCCTTTTACTTTAGGCAATGGGGTGCCATTTTTTAATCTTACATGTTATATGTGAATTCGTTTTGATGTTAATGAAAAACAAACTTTGGAGAAAAAAATGTTTGTTATATCATGAGGTGCAACACAATATTGAAATGCATCCTTAATGATATCATATGCATCCCTTAGGATGGTATCTCATAACCTGGTAAGTATTAAGGTGCTTGTTGATATAGTCCCTTCTGGGAGAAGGTGACCTAGGTTGGTCAAGATTTTTGAACATGCAAATTTGAGGAGTGAATGGTGGTTGTGTATTTTATGTATTTTTGAGGTATTGATAATGACATGTATTAGGGTCATACTCTCTGTCTATTTTTGTTAGTAGAGTTTGAGAACATTGATATGCTAAGCATGTTTAATCTTATCATGTGTTCCACACACATACTCATAAGTTGGTCTGCCAAAGATGTTCATATGCTACTATTCCTTAAGAGGATCCTTCAATTAGGGGAAAAGATGGATTGGGGACTTTGTTGAACCTAGATGTTTTGCTTGAGAACCAAGGTCAAGCCACATAGTTAGAGTGAAAGAAGCAACTCCCTACCTAGTGGGCTAAAGTACTAGGTGTTTGAGACATCTTTGTGGGATATATTCCGAATATGAATTAGCATAGACATCAATTACAAGCATGTATTCAATTTCCATAGTGGAATTTTGGCAATTAATTCATGAGGTGCATACTTAGAGTTGGGGTTTTGGGTATACGATATAATCTACACAATATGGGGATTTTGATTTGTAGAGATTATTGGACAAAGATGTTTGGGGCTTAAGTGTGGGGGCATGGGGTTTTCAATGACAAAATTAATGTTTTTTTTCTAGTGAATGACTTCCTAGTTTGTAGCTCTCAGGTTGGTCCATGAGAAGTTTGGTAAACCTTCTTTTTAAAGATAGAGGAGTGGAGAGACACAAGATATTTTGAATCCTACTCCATTACACCAGACATTCTATGTCCCATAACCTAGGAAGATGTAATATTTCATCACTAAAGTTAGGTAATTGCATCCCCATAGAGGTCTCATCATATGTCAACCTTGTAGATTAAGAGTAACTTGCCTCCTAGGTCTTACAACTTTAACATTCCTATCTTCTACGCCAACAAATGATGACAAAGATGGGTGTTCCTCATTGCCCTATCTTGGGGGAAATCTTGATCATAATGATGAGGTTTTTCTCTATCAATGAATTAAACACGATTTTTTTCTTGGTGAAAATTTGTTGTATTAAATCGATGAATTTAGGTTGATGAACTAATTAGGGCTAATGATACACTACTATATTTTTGGCCAATAATGTCGCTTCTTAAAGCGTCACTTATACTAGAAAAACTGACCTAATAAGTAAAAACCGAAGCAATAAGTCATCAGGAAAAAATTAGGGTACCGATTGAGGTACAAGGTCAGTTATATTAAAAATAACTGACACTATAAAAGACCCGCAAAATCAAAATTTCACTCACACACATAAATGCATTTGCATTTCGAGCTATAGGGTCAGTTTTTTCCAAATAAATGGCCTAGGAGTGTACAAAATAATTTGGGTACCGCTTACCTCTATTGGGTCGGGTTTATTCACCCAACTGTCGCTACAGGTAGACCCTCTTGGGTCGGTTGTTTTCAATGAACCGTCACTAGACCCTCTTGGGTCGGTTTTCTCAATAAACCGTTGCTACAGGTCTGACATCTTGGGTCATTTTCCTAGAGAAACTATCTCTACAGATCGAGTCATCCAAGACCCTCTTGGGTTGGTTTTTTTTTAAACCGTCACTATAGGGCCGATCTCTTACGTCGTTTATATCAAATAACCGCCCCTAAAGCCGATCTGTATAATAGCCTAATTGGGACTCTCGCTCTCCGCTTCCAAGCAGGGTTTCAGATACAGCGGCCTCTTTCTTGCTTCGACCAAAGACGGCACACCTCCACACTGGGACTCGTCGTGCTGGAGCCTATAGATCATAGTCTAGCCTTGAGGTGCCCATGAGGACCATTCTATGACCTTGGTCTATCGTTTGTTGCGCGCAGACTCTGCTCAGTACAAGCCATTCACGCAAGGGTACTGGTGTTCACGGCGGCTTCCTAGCACCCATAGCAACTGGTGGACTTTCTACTCTCTGCGCCCAGCTCTTCGTTCTGCTCCCGTGCAAGCTCTCCACTGCCTTAGTCCGCCATTGACCTCTACCGCGAGCTCCCCCACCGCCGTCAACCCTCACCGCACCATCGCCATCCTCTCCTGTCATGGATACCTTGCTGGCGTTGACGTGTGCGACGTCGATGTCTTCGTCTTTCCTCCAATTGCCATCGGCGCTGATGAATTTGTCTTCGTTGTCTTGTAGACAAGGTATGACAACTACTACTGCATAAGGTGACGAGATCATCCACATCTCGGTTACAAGTTCCATATATTTGGTTTATTGATCTTCATTTTCTGTCAACTCCATTCATTGATAACGACAATGATTTTTAGCCGATTGTGAACTCCTAAACAATATTTTCTTCTTTAAGCATTAATTCTCGTCAATTACATTGACACAATCACGAAAGGAAGGTGCTTGCTTTAATCCTTATTGCATCTATTCTCTGACTCGTAAGTGCTTGTTTTCTTCTTCCTAAAAACAATTTTTGTGAAATGATTTCACAATCACAAAACGTCATCAGGAGCTTCATAATCTTGTTGAACATGTTTTATTATATATAGTACATCATTCATCATTGATCTTCAAAATAGAGTACATGATTAGTGGATTAACTAGGAATTCTTATGTAAAGGTATCACTATCATATTCGGCATGAGAGATATGCTATACTTGATGGCTTTGGCTTCGGCATCATTGCAGCCGTTTATCCATAAATGATGTATTTTTTTAAGTCTATTCAACACATTTTATATGGTGTCATTGCAGCCATATACCCACATATACTGAACCCTCACATCTTCAATTGCAGGTCTTTAACTGATCAATAGGGCAATCCAACAACCAATCATCCTCTTGCTCGTAGAAGCTCCAACGCTCGATGGTCATCCTCTTCTCTTTGCCACTTGTGCGCCTTCCACTGCCCACAGTCTTCTATCATTTTCATCTCGGCAGATCAGGTCAGTTACATTCTTTTTTTCATTTTATTTGACTAGTAACCCAATATATAATAAAAATATGTATTCTTTCATATATTTTATTATCAATCACATACGTAATCATTGTATACATTATAGAAATATGAGGGTAGACATTGTGTAGTCCCAAATTGATACTTTAGGGTTTAGCGATGAGATCATCAATGCATGATGTTTAACTTAATATATAAATATGACAATAATACATTTATATATTAACTTAGAAACTCATTCAAAATTTACTCATTAAGAGTAAATTTTGGATAGTCCCCGGTCTGGGACTGTTTTAGGATATTTATGATGTAAATGTATAATGTATGTTTAGTTTTGAAGAAAATTTCAATAGGATTTCCTCATTTTTTTCTCTGGGTACATATGTGAGTGGTTATTTGCCATTTACATTGGTGTACTTGGAAAAACTTAGGGGAAATGCTGCTGAAATTTTCTTGAAAACTAAACATTCATTATACAGTTACTAGTGAGATTAAATATTCAAAAATGGGATAGGTGGTACACTTTAGTATAAAAGTAATTAAATTTCTATCAATAAAAACTTACATCTTATAGTATCAATATTAAATGCTTAGTTTTGTAATTAATTTTAATGTGATCTAGAAAATGGATCAAAGTTGGATGTCTATCAAGAACGTTGCATTCTAGAGTTTGCCAAAGGTCTTGATGAATTTACCAGATTTGCTGAGGAACATAGGAAACTACCTACATATAGGTTCTATTGTCCATGTAGAAATTGTGGTAACAATTTGAAAGTTGATATTGTTGAGGAAATTAAGAATCATGTCATATGCAATGGGATCATATAAGGTTATAATGAATGGTATTGGCATGGAGAGAAATTTAATTATGGATCAAAAAATGTCGATACTAATAGTTGTGGCATAGAAGATATAGATAATGATGATAATGTCAATGATGAACCGATTCAGGATGATATGGTTGATGAGATGCTACGTAGTTGTCGGGACAATGCCATTGATCCACCTTTTTTATTTGCAAACATTGTCCATGATGTTGAAAAACCATTATATAAGGGTTGTACTAAGTTCACGAGGTTGAGTGTTGTGATGCGATTATATACTCTTAAAGCTCAAAACTGGTGGAGTGATAAGAGTTTCACTTCATTGTTGTCTTTGTTAAAGGAAATTCGTCCTGAAGGCAACGAGCTTCCAATTTCAACATATCAAGCAAAGAAAATAATGTACCCAATGAGAATGGAGGCTAAAAAGATTCATGCATGTCCAAATGATTGTGTGTTATTTCAGAAGGACTATAGTAATTTGATAAATTGTCCAAAATGTGGTGTGTTAAGGTACAAGACCACAAATTCAGCTAAGGATAAAAATGGCTCTCCTACCAAGGTGATGTGATATCTACCAATAATACCACACTTTCAACGCTTATTTGCTAATACAGAAGATGCGCAAAATTTGTCTTGGCATGGGGAGTTAAAGGCCAATGATGATGGCGTCCTACGACATGCGTATGATTCACCACAATGGAAGAAAATTGATTTGTTATACCCTCAATTTGGTAAATAAACAAGGAACTTAAGACTTGGACTTTGTACAGATGGAATGAATCCCTATGGTACATTAAGCAGCCAACATAGCACGTGGCCTATTATGATTGTTATATACAATCTTTCTCCTTGGTTGTGTATGAAAAATAAGTATGTCATGTTGTCAATATTGATATCAGGGCCCAAGCAACCTGGAAATGATATTGATGTTTACCTTCAACCTCTCATTGATGACCTAATGAAACTATGGGAATAAGGTGTTATGACATATGATGCTTCACGTGAAGAGATCTTTAGTTTGCGTGCTATATTGTTTTACATGATTAATGACTTTCCAGCTTATGGAAATTTGTCTGGATATATCATAAAAGGATACAAAGCATGTCTTGTTTGTGAGGAAAATACTGATTCAATCTGACTGAAACATGGTGGTAAAATCATATATTTTGATCATCGGAGTTTTCTCCCACCAGTGCATCCTTATAGAAGGCAACACAAAACCTTTAATGGGTCAACTGAGGAACGAAGTGCCCCGAAACCTATACCAAGAAATATTGTATATGATAGGGTGAAACATATTGTTAATGAATTTGGAAAGAGTTCAAGTAGTTGTACTCTCGCATGTGACAAATCTCTATACAAGAAGAGGTCATTATTATGGGATCTTCCTTATTGGAGATTTTTGGCAATTAGACACTGCATTGACGTCATGTATGTTAAAAAAAATGTTTGTGATAGCATCATTGGTACGCTATTGAATATACCAGGAAAGACTAAAGACGACATCAAATATAGAAAATATTTAGAATTAATGGGTATAAGAAAAGAATTATTAGTGGAGATCAGGGGTCACTACACATATTTACCACCAGCTTTTTACACTTTGTCAAAGCAGGAGAAAAAGACTTTATGTGAGTGCTTGTATAATATTAAGGTTCCACAAAGATACCTAATATTCGTAGATTGGTATCAAAGAAGGATCTAAAGTTGATAGGTCTAAAATCTCACAATTGTCACACCTTAATGCAACAAATTTTACCTGTGGCTATTTGATCTATATTGCCGAAGCATGTACGGTTTGAAATCATAAGACTCTGTTTCTTCTTCAATGAAATATGCAACAAAGTGATACATCCTGATACTCTCAATAAATTACAGAAAGATGTAATTGTTACCATGTGTCAGCTTGAAATGTACTTTCCTCCTTCATTTTTTGATATCATGGTTCATCTTGTAGTACATATTACAAGGGAGGTGAAGATGTTGGGTCCAATTTTCTTACACTGGATGTATCCATTTGAATACTACATGAATGTTTTTAAAGGTGATGTTCAGAATTATTATCGTCTTAAAGGGAGTATTATTGAGGGTTATGTGGCTAGCGAGTTGATGGACTTTTGCAATGATTTTTTGAATTGCAATGAAACTTCTAGTGATCTAAAAAAATTCCCATCACACTGAATCTTATTGTGGCAAAGGAACTCTGGGAGGACGAGTGAAAGGAATCAGTCGTGAGTTGTGGGAACAAACACATTTGTATATTTTACACAACATAGATGAAGTTAGTAGCTACATCACATAACACAATGATCTTATCAAAAGAAATCATCCACGATCCAGTTCAATGTGGCTTGCAAGAGAGCATAATCGAACATTTATTAGGTGGTTTGAAGAGAAAGTATTTAATCAACTATCTGAATCACCGAATAATGTTGCTGAGAACATAAAATGGCTCACCTTTAAGCCAAAAATGGATGTCATGTCATATGAAGGTTATGACATAAATGGATTTTCATACTACATAAAGCGTCAAGATGAAAGTAGTGTAGTCCAAAATAGTGGGGTCACTGTTCAATCTTGTTCGTTGTATTTTGCTAGTGCCAAAGATAAAAGACCACGTAAAGCTGAGATGTCATATTACGGCGTCATTGAGGACATATGGGAATTGGACTATACAAATTTTAGAGTTCCTATCTTTAGGTGTAATTGGGTTGACAACAACAAAGGAGTTTTAGTGGATGATTTGGGTTTCACATTGGTGAATTTTGAAAAGATTGGAGAGAAAGATGAGCCATTCATCATGGCAGACTAAGCAAAACAAGTATTCTATATTGATGACCTGGCAAATAAAAATTGATCTGTCATTCTTCATGGAAAAAGACAGTTTATTGTAGATCCTATAAATTAAGAAGAATACTATGAAAAGTATGATGATTCCAGCCCATTCTCAGTTGGTTTGCCAAGTGTAAATGTTGAGGTTAACACTGATGAATACTATAAACGTCAAGACCATGCTGAAGGAATTTTACTTGACTAACAACTCAACCAATACTAGAGGCATGTATTCTTTGAATTATTTATTTTATTATCATTCAAGCATGTAATCTTTTCAATATACATCATATATCATTCAACCACTTGTACTTTTATTATCACTTATGTTTCTTTTATCATGTATACTTGCAGGTTGTTCTAAAATGGCAAGTAAAGATGAACATTTTGAGCATGAGCACCATGAGGATGGTAGTGGTGATGCTAAGAAAAGTAGAGGTCCCACATTGTTGCCAACAACTATCATCGGTCGAGTTGTCAATGCACAGAACTCGACTGATAACACTGTGCACAGAATATACATTTGGCTTATTGGATGAGAATTTCCCTCTCAACTAGATTTTCTCAACCAATAGCCTTATTCTTTGGCACTCTCATTTGGTACCTTTATATATGCATATTTTCATGTTCTAAATTGCCTATCTTGCTTACAACTCTATCTCTCTAATTGCTCTAAATTGGTATATCTATATGTTGTAATTACTTGCTTTGAGTTGTTTTGCAGGTTTTGATGATGATCTCTTTGGATCTCTTGGTTGTGTCTTAAATTGCTTCCATTGTACTCTAACTTGTTACATCTATCTAGGTGTATATCTTGTTTTGATACAACTTTGAGGTTCTTAGGGGTAATCATCTTATGGTAAGGATGCATATCTAGTGAGTTATATCCTTTCATGCTTCTAAAATTGCATATCTCTTTGTTTGGATATATCCATTCATCTACTCATAGCTTGCTTTATCTTGTGTATCTTTTGGTATCTCTTGCTATGATCTAGATCCTACCAGTAGTCCTAACTTGTGATAACATTTACTAGTAGTTCATATACATGTAGTTCTAGCCCTGTTTATAATTGGCATCTTTGCTCATCTATATGTTATGCTTGTTCCTTGAATTGCATATCTACTATCTTGAGTTGCTTGCATAACATTGTGATGCAGGGTACATAGATCTACATTATATGTAGAAATTGGAGTATTTTTTGACTTTATGCAGATTTGATCCAGTGTCAGTTTTTGTTGCAAGTATAGTGTTTTTCATGCAGAAATGACCTTCTGAGCAAGACTCATCACTTTGCGATGAGATCTGATGGTTTTTGGTCAAATTCCGTAATCTTGAGGGTCAAAATTGCGTTTGATTATTTTTCCGCAGCACTTCATCTTGCATTTTTGGGTTGTTCAAGTATATGTTTTAACTTGCTTTTCTTTCTATGCTTGGACAAGCCCCTATCTGTGCCCTTCTACTCTCCTTATATATATTTGTGTTATCTCCTTTCTCTTTATATGTTTCTTATTTCTTCATAACCCCACTTTTTGAAATGACAAAGGGGGAGAAAGGTATGTCTTCTTTTAAAAGAGGAAGAAGGCACGTCTTACATGAAGAGGAGAAGTATGTCCATGTAAAGCGGAGAAGGTAAATGGGAGAAGACATATATGTGTAGAACGTATATGAGTAGAAGACATAGCACTCTATAAATGTTATGAAAGCTAATCATGCAGGAGAAATAGCATCAATTGAGGGGGAGTATGAGAACTCCATGAGCATCAATTGAGGGGGAGCATATGAGCTCAATCCTATTGAAACCCTAGGTTTCTCTAAAGGTATGACTTTACTTAAAAGCTTTCAATACATTTATGGAATGGTTTGTCATCTTCAAAAAGGGGGAGATTGTTGACTCAAGGTCAATTAGGTCAATGTTGACTCGCGTCTAAATTGACTAAACCCGTGTTTTGATGATAACTATCCATTCCACATATTGGTGTCTAATGTCTCTACTTGAGTGATTTCAGATTAGGTATAGACACATTCCAATTGCCCTAACTTACGCATATCAAATTGAAGAAAAGACAAGTCAAAGTCAATACAAGTGCATGTTTTTGTAATATGATGTATATCCATTAGAATCATGTTGTAAATAACTTGTAATGATTGTATGATTTGTAATTAAGCTTAGAAAAATATCAGGAGCACTTAGATCGAATATTAGAGCACTTTAGATGCAACTTTGAAAATTGATTATAGGCACTTTGTCAGTCGAGTTTCCCAGCCTGAAAACTCGACCGATCATCCTTGATCAATTTTTTAGAGATTGCATCAGTCGAGTTGTGTTTACACAGAACTCGACCGATGGAGTAACTGACCAAATCAATTTTCGTTGGTCGGTCGAGTTTCCTCAAGACAAACTCGACCGATGGTCTGAATATCGGCTTTGTCTTTTACTCTATCAGTCGAGTTACCCTTATAGAAACTCGACCGATTGCACTATACGGAAAAGTGCAGAAAAGTGCTTCTAGCTGTTGTGGAGTTGCAACAAGTGAAAATAGATCTGTTGCAAGCCACAAAACAGCTAGTTTTCCTTCACAAGTGTTCCCAAAGGCTAAGAGGCATCCCCAGCTATAAATAGGACCCCTTGGGCTTCATTCCAAGGTTGAGCATTCATTGTAAAACTCTATGTGAGGTTCCTATTCTATAGCTGAGTGTTTCCTACAGCCTCCTCTCTTTCTCTAAGCTTAATCACTTGCTACATCCATTAGAGTGAGTAGGAAATATGTAAGAGAGTTAGTCCTATATATATATATATATATCTTGTGAGTCTCTCACTTCCACCACCTCTTTTTCTCTCATTTCAATCATGAAGATGAAGGTTCTCTCTCTTATCCAAGAGAGGTGAAGAAGAACAAGGGAAGGAGTCCCTTGGTGAAGGCAGAAGACTCCTTGCTCAAGTAGGTAAGTCCTTGGTGGAAGCTTCTCCGAGTGAAGGTGAAGTCAAAAGCTAAAGATCCAAGAAGAGTGGGTAATCTCTGCAAGGTTGAAGACTTGTACTAGAGTGGGTAAGTCCTTGGAGAAAGCCGAAGACTCTTGCAAAGTGGGTAAGTCCTTGGTAAGGTTGAAGACACTTTATATTGGATAGGTAAGTCTTTTGTTTGGTCATGCATTATATGTCTTATGAATGAATATAAGAGTGCAATAGTTTGGAAGTCCTAGAGGTTTACCTCTCTAGGAAAGTGGACTGACACACTTCTAGTTTGAAGTGTGGAACCACTCTAAATAGCTTGTCTAATTGGTGCATGTTCAATCTCTCTCTCCCTTTCTATGTATGTTTTAGTTGCACACAAATTTCCTATTTAGCAACCTTATCTTGTGATATATTTTGAAGGTTTAATGAATTTTGTTTAAGTTCTTTCAGCTCTATTCAACCCCACTTTAGAGCATCTAATCACCCATCTAGGATCCAACAATTGGTATCAGAGCGGGTTTTCTCCAAGCATACTTCAACAAGTAAGAGAAGATGGGTGACTACCTAGGAGGGAGATTCTCGACCAGCCTTCCAATCTTTGATAGAGCAATTTCCTCTATTGGAGAAAAGGCTTCAATTCTACATCCAAGGATCAAGTATTAAGATGTGGCAAATGGTGAATAACCCATACATGCTACCAAAGACAAAGATTGAAGAATGGGATGAAGCTACCTTGATGAAAACAACCTTGAATGCTAGAGTCATGCACATCCTATATGCCTCCATTAACCCACCGAGTTCGGCCGGATTTCTTCATGTGAAACAGCCTATGAGGTATGGAAAAAGTTTTGCATCACTTATGAAGGGACAGATCAAGTGAAGGAAAGCAAAGTCTACATGCTCAAAGGGCTGCTTGAGAACTTCAAGATGGGAAAGGAGGAGAGCATAGCCAACATGTACTCAAGGCTCAACACCATCTTGAATGGTCTTAATGTTCTAGGACATCCTATGTCTAGTGGAGAGATCAACTCAAAGATCCTTAGAACTCTCCCCAAGAGATGGGAACCCAAGGTGACTTCCATTGAAGAAGCAAGGTCTCTTAGGGATATTCCTATTGAAGAGATCATTGGAAATCTACAAGCACATGAAGCCACATTTGACAAGAGGGAGGAAGTAGAAAGACAAGAGAAGAAAGAGCTAAAGAGAATGAAGAAGACTGAAATGAAGGCTCAAATTTAAGCTATCATGGAACAAGTCTCTCCATCCTCTCAAGCTAAAGAAGATGCCATGTACTCCAAGGGTAAACCCTACAAAGGCAAGTCCTCCTCCATCTGGTACTTCACATGTGGAAAGAAGGGTCACTACAAGGAAGATTGCCCACAAGGCAAAAAGACCTATCTTCACAAGAAGAAATGGCAATCAAGCTCAAGTGGCTCCTCCAACTCAAACTCAAGTGAAAATTCAAGTGAAGGATCAAGCTCAAGCTCTAATGATGAAGGAGAATGCCATTTTGCTCTTATAACATCAACAAGTGAAGACTCAAGTGAGGTAAATCTAAACTCCTTAGATAAAGAATCTTTGATTGCTATTATTCATGATATTTGTGCCTCTCTTAAGTCTTCTAAAAGGAAAAAAGAAAAAGCTTGCTAAAATTGTTGATAATTTGCATGTACAATTAGATGATCTTGAACATGCTAATTCTTGCTTTCTTGATGATAAAAATGATTGTCTTAGCCAAGTAGACTCTCTTAAACTTGAAAATGCTAGTTTGCTTGATAAGATTAGATTTCTAGAAGCTCAACCTCTTATGACTAGTTCTAATGAAGAGCATACCTTAATTGTTGATTCTCTCATGCATGATATTGATGTTCTTAAATCTGAAAACAAGGACAAAGATTTTGTTTTGCATGAATTAGAAATAGAAAATGCCTCCTTGCTTGCTAAAATCAATGGGCATGAATCTTATTCTAGCTCTAAAAATAGAGAGAATGATGTTGCTGCTCTTCAGATTGATAGAGATTCTTATTTAACTAAAGCTCTTTGCTTAGAAAATGATCTTTTGCATGCTAGAGATAATATCAATAATTTGTTTTCTACTATTGCTTCTCTTAAGCATGACAATGACAGTTTGAGATCATCCTTGCAAAGATTCTTAGTTGGTAAAAAGAGTCTTAATGACATCCTACACCATACTACTAAACAAATTGGTAGACATGGTTTAGGGTATGATAGTAGTCAAGGGAACAACAGAGATGAAGGACCTCGAATATTCCATGGAGAATCATCTAGTTCCAAGACTATGGGCACATGCAACTATTGTAATGAAATTGGTCATTATTCTACTTGTTGTCCTTTTAGAAAAGCACCCAAAAGCAATCGGATTTGGGTTGCTAAACTAACCCCTCTGGACCCAAAAATATGATTGGGGACCATTTCATCTTTCTTCTTGTAGGTACTTGCAAATGGTTTGACTTGAGCTATTGAATTGCAAATTGACTTCTCAATCCACATGAAAGAAGAAAGGTGAGATGTGTAGAGGGTGACAACAAGTGGAAAAGGAATGGTAAGAACAAAGGTGATTTTTTATTGCTTATAACCATTTTTAACTTGTTTTTGTCAAGTAGTGTGCACTATGCATGTGGTTTTTGAGTCAAAAGTGGTATTTTGTGATTCTCTTCACACTCTTGCTCAAAAATTATTTCTAATGCTTCTATAGTGCATTACTAACTTGCTTAGACATGTTTGGATATGGTTTTTATATTTAGCATGCCTTTGAATATGTTTTTATGAAATATATGTGCTTTTTGACAACTGGTCTGTCGGTCGAGTTTATCCTGTTTGAAACTCGACTGATAGGCACCAATGGGTGTTGCCAACAGTTGTCATCGGTCGAGTTGTCAATGCACAAAACTCGATCGATAACACTATGCACAGAATATACATTTGGCTTATTAGATGAGAATTTCCCTCTCAACTAGATTTTCTCTACCAATAGCCTTATTCTTTGGCACTCTCATTTGGTACCTTTATATATGCATATTGCCATGTTCTAAATTGCCTATCTTGCTTACAACTCTATCTCTCTAATTGCTCTTAATTGGTATATCTATATGTTGCAATTACTTGCTTTGAGTTGTTTTGCAGGTTTTGATGATGATCTCTTTGGATCTCTTGGTTGTGTCTTAAATTGCTTTTGTTGTACTCTAACTTGCTACATATATCTAGGTGTATATCTTGTTTTGATACAACTTTGAGGTTCTTAGGGGTAATCATCTTATGGTAAGGATGAATATCTAGTGAGTTATATCCTTTCATGCTTCTAAAATTGCATATCTCTTTGTTTGGATATATCTCTTCATCTACTCATAGCTTGCTTTATCTTATGTATCTTTTGGTATCTCTTGTTATGATCTAGATCCTACTAGTAGTCCTAACTTGTGATAACATCTACTAGTAGTTCATATACATGTACTTCTAGCCCTGTTTATAATTGGCATCTTTGCTCATCTATAGAATATGCTTGTTCTTTGAATTGCATATCTACTATCTTGAGTTGCTTGCATAACATTGTGATGCAGGGTACATAGATCTACATTATATGTAGAAATTGGAGTATTTTTGGACTTTATGCAGATTTTCTCTAGTGTCAATTTTTGCTGCAAGTATAGTGTTTTTCATGTAGAAATGACTTTCTGAGCAAGACTCATTGCATTGCGATGAGCTCTGATGGTTTTTGGTCAAATTCCGTCATCTTGAGGGTCAAAATTGCGTTTGATTATTTTTCTCCAGCACTTCATCTTGCATTTTTGGGTTGTTCAAGTATATTTTTTAACTTGCTTTTCTTTCTATGCTTGGACAAGCCCTTATCTGTGCTCTTCTACTCTCCTTATATATATTTGTGTTGTCTCCTTTCTCTTTATATGTTTCTTATTTATTCATAACCCCACTTTTTGAAATGACAAAGGGGAGAAAGGTACGTCTTCTTTTTTATAATTTGCATGTAGAATTAGATGATCTTGAACATGCTAATTCTTTCTTGCTTGATGATAAAAATGATTGTCTTAGCCAAGTAGACTCTCTCAAACTTGAAAATGCTAGTTTGCTTGATAAGATTAGATTTCTAGAAACTCAACCTCTTAGGACTAGTTCTAATGAAGAGCATACCTTAATTGTTGATTCTCTCATGCATGATATTGATGTTCTTAAATCTGAAAACAAGGACAAAGATTTTGTTTTGCATGAATTAGAAATAGAAAATGCCTCCTTGCTTGCTAAAATCAATGGGCATGAATGTTGTTCTAGTTCTACAAATAGAGAGAATGATGTTGCTGCTCTTCATATTGATAGAGATTCTTATTTAACTAAATCTCTTTGCTTAGAAAATGATCTTTTGCATGCTAGAGATAATATCAATAATTTGTCTTCTACTATTGCTTCTCTTAAGCATGATAATGACAGTTTGAGATCATCCTTGCAAAGACTCTTAGTTGGTAAAAAGAGTCTTAATGACATCCTACACCATACTACTAAACAAATTGGTAGACATGGTTTAGGGTATGATAGTAGTCAAGGGAACATCAAAGATGAAGGACCTCCAATATTCCATGGAGAATCCTCTAGTTCCAAGACTATGGGCACATGCAACTATTGTAATGAAATTGGTCATTATTCTACTTGTTGTCCTTTTAGAAAAGCACCCAAAAGCAATCGGATTTGGGTTGCTAAACTAACCCCTCCGGACCCAAAAATATGATTGGGGACTATTTCATCTTTCTTCTTGTAGGTACTTGCAAATGGTTTGACTTGAGCTATTGAATTGCAAATTGACTTCTCAATCCACATGAAAGAAGAAAGGTGAGATGTGTAGAGGGTGACAACAAGTGGAAAAGGAATGGTAAGAACAAAGGTAAATGTTTTATTGATTATAACCATTTCTAACTTGTTTTTGTCAAGTTAGTGTGCACTATGCATGTGGTTTTTGAGTCAAAAGTGGTATTTTGTGATTCTCTTCACACTCTTGCTCAAAAACTATTTCTAATATTTCTATAGTGCATTACTAACTTATTTAGACATGTTTGGATATGGCTTGTATATTTAACATGCCTTTGAATATGTTTTTATGAAATATATGTGCTTTTTGACAGCTGGTCTGTCGGTCGAGTTTGTCATGTTTGAAACTCGACCGATAGGCACCAATGGGGGTTGCCAACAACTTTCATCGGTCGAGTTGTCAATGCACAGAACTCGATCGATAACACTGTGCATAGAATATACATTTGGCTTATTGGATGAGAATTTCCCTCTCAACTAGATTTTCTCAACCAATAGCCTTATTCTTTGGCACTCTCATTTGGTACCTTTATATATGCATATTGCCATGTTCTAAATTGCCTATCTTGCTTACAACTCTATCTTTCTAATTGCTCTAAATTGGTATATCTATATGTTGCAATTACTTGCTTTGAGTTGTTTTACAGATTTTGATGATGATCTCTTTAGATCTCTTGGTTGTGTCTTAAATTGCTTCCGTTGTACTCTAACTTGCTACATCCATCTAGGTGTATATCTTGTTTTGATACAACTTTGAGGTTCTTAGGGATAATTTTCTTATGTTAAGGATGCATATCTAGTGAGTTATATCCTTTCATGCTTCTAAAATTGCATATCTCTTTGTTTGGATATATCTCTTCATATACTCATAGCTTGCTTTATCTTGTGTATCTTTTGGTATCTCTTGCTATGATCTAGATCCTACTAGTAGTCCTAACTTGTGATAACATCTACTAGTAGTTCATATACATGTAGTTCTAGCCCTGTTTATAATTGGCATCTTTGCTCATCTATATGCTATGCTTGTTCCTTGAATTGCATATCTACTATCTTCAGTTGCTTGCATAACATTGTGATGCAGGGTACATAGATCTACATTATATGTAGAAATTGGAGTATTTTTGGACTTTATACAGATTTTCTCCAGTGTCAATTTTTGCTGCAAGTATAGTGTTTTTCATGCAGAAACGACTTTCTGAGCAAGACTCATTGCTTTGCAATGCGCTCTTATGGTTTTTGGTCAAATTCCATCATCTTGAGGGTCAAAATTGTGTTTGATTGTTTTTCTGCAGCACTTCATCTTGCATTTTTGGGTTGTTCAAGTATATGTTTTTACTTGCTTTTCTTTCTATGCTTGGACAAGCCCCTATCTGTGCTCTTCTACTCTCCTTATATATATTTGTGTTATCTCCTTTCTCTTTATATGTTTCTTATTTCTTCATAACCCCACTTTTTGAAATGACAAATGGGGATAAAGGTATGTCTTCTTTTAAAAGAGGAAGAAGGTATGTCTTACATGAAGAGGAGAAGTATGTCCATGTAAAGGGGAGAAGGTTTTAGTTGCACACAAATTTCCTATTTAGCAACCTGATCTTGTGATATATCTTGAAGGTTTAATGAATTTTGTTTAAGTGTTTTTATCTCTATTCAACCCCCCTCTAGAGCATCTAATCACCCATCTAGGATCCAACAATTGGTATCATAGCGGGTTTTCTCCAAACATACTTCAACAAGTAGGAGAAGATGGGTGACTACCTAGGAGGGAGATTCTCGACCAGCCTTCCAATCTTTGATGGGAGCAATTTCCTCTATTGGAGAAGAAGGCTTCAATTCTACATCCAAGGATCAAGTATTGAGATGTGGCAATTGATGAACAACTCATACATGCTACCAAAGACAAAGATTGAAGAATGGGATGAAGCTACCTTGATGAAAGCAACCTTGAATGCTAGAGTCATGCACATCCTATATGCCTCCATGACCCCCACTGAGTGCAACCAGATTTATTCAAATGAAACGACCTATGAGGTATGGAGAAAGCTTTGCATCACTTATGAAGGGACATATCAAGTGAAGGAAAGCAAAGTCTACATGCTCAAAGGGCTGTTTGAGAACTTCAAGATGGGAAAGGAGGAGAGCATAGCCGACATGTACTCAAGGCTCAACACCATCTTGAATGGTCTTGCTGTTCTAGGACATCCTATGTCTATTGGAGAGATCAACTCAAAGATCCTTAGAACTCTCCCCAAGAGATGGGAACCCAAGGTGACTTCCATTGAAGAAGCAAGGTCTCTTAGGGATATTCCTATTGAAGAGCTCATTGGAAATCTACAAGCACATGAAGCCACACTTGACAAGAGGGAGGAAGTAGAAAGACAAGAGAAGAAAGAGCTAAAGAGAATGAAGAAGGTTGAAATGAAGGCTCAAATTGAATCTATCATGGAACAAGTCTCTCCATCCTCTCAAGCTAAAGAAGATGCCATGTACTCCAAGGGTAAACCCTACAAAGGCAAGTCCTCCTCCATATGGTGCTTCACGTGTGGAAAAAAGGGTCACTACAAGGAATATTTCCCACAAGGCAAAAAGACCCATCTTCACAAGAAGAAATGGCAATCAAGCTCAAGTGGCTCCTCCAACTCAAGCTCAAGTGAAGATTCAAGTGAAGGATCAATCTCAATCTCTAGTGATGAAGGAGAATGCCATTTTGCTCTTATAGCATCAACAAGTGAAGACTCAAGTGAGGTAAATCTAAACTCCTTAGATAAAGAATCTTTGATTGCTATTATTCATGATATTTGTGCCTCTCTTAAGTTTTCTAAAAGGAAAAAAGAAAAATCTTGCTAAAATTGTTGATAATTTGCATGTAGAATTAGATGATCTTGAACATGCTAATTCTTGTTTATTTGATGATAAAAATGATTGTCTTAGCCAAGTAGACTCTCTTAAACTTGAAAATGCTAGTTTGCTTGATAAGATTAGATTTCTAGAAGCTCAACCTCTTATGACTAGTTCTAATGAAGAGCATACCTTAATTGTTGATTCTCTCATGCATGCCATTGATGTTCTTAAATCTGAAAACAAGGACAAAGATTTTGTTTTGCATGAATTAGAAATAGAAAATGCCTCCTTGCTTGCTAAAATCAATGGGCATGAATCTTATTCTAGTTCTACAAATAGAGAAAATGATGTTGCTGCTCTTCATATTGATAGAGATTCTTATTTAACTAAATCTCTTTGCTTAGAAAATGATCTTTTGCATGTTAGAGATAATATCAATAATTTGTCTTCTACAATTTCTTCTCTTAAGCATGATAATGACAGGTTGAGATCATCCTTGCAAAGATTCTTAGTTGGTAAAAAGAGTCTTAATGACATCCTACACCATACTACTAAACAAATTGGTAGACATGGTTTAGGGTATGATAGTAGTCAAGGGAACAACAAAGATGAAGGACCTCCAATATTCCATGGAGAATCCTCTAGTTCCAAGACTATGGGCACATGCAACTATTGTAATGAAATTGGTCATTATTCTACTTGTTGTCCTTTCAGAAAAGCACCCAAAAACAATCGGATTTGGGTTGCTAAACTAACCCCTCCGGACCCAAAAATATGATTGGGGACCATTTCATCTTTCTTCTTGTAGGTACTTGCAAATGGTTTGACTTGAGATATTGAATTGCAAATTGACTTTTCAATCCACATGAAAAAAGAAAGGTGAGATGTGTAGAGGGTGACAACAAGTGGAAAAGGAATGGTAAGAACAAAGGTAAATGTTTTATTGATTATAACCATTTCTAACTTGTTTTTGTCAAGTTAATGTGCACTATGCATGTGGTTTTTTAGTCAAAAGTGGTATTTTGTGATTCTCTTCACACTCTTGCTCAAAAACTGTTTCTAATGATTCTATAGTGCATTACTAACTTGCTTAGACATGTTTGGATATGGTTTGTATTTTTAACATGCCTTTGAATATGTTTTTATGAAATATATGTGCTTTTTGACAGCTGGTCTGTCGGTCGAGTTTGTCCTGTTTGAAACTCGACCGATAGGCACCAATGGGTGTTGCCAACAACTGTCATCGGTCGAGTTATCAATGCACAGAACTCGATCGATAACACTGTGCACAGAATATACATTTGGCTTATTGGATGAGAATTTCCCTCTCAACTAGATTTTCTCAACCAATAGCCTTATTCTTTGGCACTCTCATTTGGTACCTTTATATATGCATATTTCCATGTTCTAAATTACCTATCTTGCTTACAACTCTATCTCTCTATTTGCTCTAAATTGGTATATCTATATGTTGCAATTACTTGCTTTGAGTTGTTTTGCAGGTTTTGATGATGATCTCTTTGGATCTCTTGGTTGTGTCTTAAATTGCTTCCGTTGTACTCTAACTTGCTACATCTATCTAGGTGTATATCTTGTTTTGATACAACTTTGAGGTTCTTAGGGGTAATCATCTTATGGTAAGGATGCATATCTAGTGAGTTATATCCTTTCATGCTTCTAAAATTGCATATCTCTTTGTTTGGATATATCTCTTCATATACTCATAGCTTGCTTTATCTTGTCTATCTTTTGGTATCTCTTGCTATGATCTAGATCCTACTAGTAGTCCTAACTTGTGATAACATCTACTAGTAGTTCATATACATGTAGTTCTAACCCTGTTTATAATTGGCATCTTTGCTCATCTATATGTTATGCTTGTTCCTTGAATTGCATATCTACTATCTTGAGTTGCTTGCATAACATTGTGATGCAGGGTACATAGATCTACATTATATGTAGAAATTGGAGTATTTTTGGACTTTATACAGATGTTCTCCTGTGTCAGTTTTTGCTACAAGTATAGTGATTTTCATGCAGAAACGACTTTCTGAGCAAGAGTCATTGCTTTGCAATGAGCTCTGATGGTTTTTGGTCAAATTCCGTCATCTTGAGGGTCAAAATTGTGTTTGATTGTTTTTCTACAGCACTTCATCTTGCATTTTTGGGTTTTTCAAGTATATGTTTTTACTTGCTTTTCTTTCTATGCTTGGACAAGCCCCTATATGTGCTCTTCTGCTCTCCTTATATATATTTGTGTTATCTCCTTTCTCTTTATATGTTTCTTATTTCTTCATAACCCCACTTTTTGAAATGACAAATGGGGATAAAGGTATGTCTTCTTTTAAAAGAGGAAGAAGGTATGTCTTACATGAAGAGGAGAAGTATGTCCATGTAAAGGGGAGAAGGTAAATGGGAGAAGACATATATGTGTAGAACATATATGAGTAGAAGACATAGCACTCTATAAATGTTATGAAAGCTAACCATGCAGGAGAAATAACATCAATTGAGGGGGAGTATGAGAACTCCATGAGCATCAATTGAGGGGGAGTATATGAGCTCAATCCTATTGAAGCCCCTAGGTTTCTCCAAAGGTATGACTTTACTTAAAAGCTTTCAATACATTTATGGAATGGTTTGTCATCTTCAAAAAGGGGGAGATTGTTGACTCAAGGTCAATTAGGTCAATGTTGACTCACGTCTAAATTGACTAAACTCATGTTTTGATGATGACTAACCATTCCACATATTGGTGTCTAATGTCTCTACTTGAGTGATTTCAAATTAGGTATAGACACACTCCAATTGCCCTAACTTGCACGTATCAAATTGGAGAAAAGACAAGTCAAAATCAATACAAGTGCACATTTTTGTAATATGATGTATATCCATTAGAATCATGTTGTAAATCACTTGCAATGATTGTATGACTTGTAATTAAGCTTGGAAAAATATCAGGAGCACTTAGATCGAATATTAGAGCACTTTAGATGCAACTTTGAAAATTGATTACAGGCACTTTGTCGGTCGAGTTTCCTAGCCTGAAAACTCGACCGATCATCCATGATCAATTTTCTGGAGATTGCATCGGTCGAGTTGTGTTTACACAGAACTCGACCGATGGAGTAACTGACCAAATCGATTTTCATTGGTCAGTCGAGTTTCCTCAGGACAAACTCGACCGATGGTCTGAATATCGGCTTTGCCTTTTACTCTATCCGTCGAGTTACCCTTATAGAAACTTGACCGATTGCACTGTACGGAAAAGTGAAGAAAAGTGCTTCTAGCCGTTGTGGAGTTGCAATAAGTGAAAATACATCCGTTGCAAGCCACAAAACGGATAGTTTTCATTCACAAGTGTTCCCAAAGGCTAAGATGCATCCCAAGTGAAGGAAAGCAAAGTCTACATGCTCAAAGGGCTTCTTGAGAACTTCAAGGTGGGAAAGGAGGAGAGCATAGCCAACATGTACTCAAGGCTCAACACCATCATGAATGGTCTTGCTGTTCTAGGACATCCTATGTCTAGTGGAGAGATCAACTCAAAGATCCTTAGAACTCTCCCCAAGAGATGGGAACCCAAGGTGACTTCCATTGAAGAAGCAAGGTCTCTTAGGGATATTCCTATTGAAGAGGTCATTGGAAATCGACAAGCACATGAAGCCACACTTGACAAGAGGGAGGAAGTAGAAAGACGAGATAAGAAAGAGCTAAAGAGAATGAAGAAGGCTGAAATGAAGGCTCAAATTGTAGCTATCATGGAACAAGTCTCTCCATCCTCTCAAGCTAAAGAAGATGCCATGTACTCTAAGGGTAAACCCTACAAAGGAAAGTCCTCCTCCATCCAGTGCTTCACATGTGGAAAGAAGGGTCACTACAAGGAAGATTTCCCACAAGGCAAAAAGACCCATCTTCACAAGAAGAAATGGCAATCAAGCTCAACTGGCTCCTACAACTCAAGCTCAAGTGAAGATTCAAGTGAAGGATCAAGCTCAAGCTCTAGTGATGAAGGAGAATGCCATTTTGCTCTTATAGCATCAACAAGTGAAGACTCAAGTGAGCTAAATCTAAACTCCTTAGATAAATAATCTTTGATTGCTATTATTCATGATATTTGTGCCTCTCTTAAGTCTTCTAAAAGGAAAAAGAAAAAGCTTGCTAAAATTGTTGATAATTTGCATTTAGAATTAGATGATCTTGAACATGCTAATTCTTGCTTTCTTGATGATAAAAATGATTGTCTTATCCAAGTAGACTATCTTAAATGTGAAAATACTAGTTTGCTTGATAAGATTAGATTTCTAGAAGCTCAACCTCTTATGACTAGTTCTAATGAAGAGCATACCTTAATTGTTGATTCTCTCATGCATGATATTGATGTTCTTAAATCTGAAAACAAGGACAACGATTTTGTTTTGCATGAATTAGAAATAGAAAATGCCTCCTTGCTTGCTAAAATCAATGGGCATGAATCTTGTTCTAGTTCTACAAATAGAGAAAATAATGTTGCTGCTCTTCATATTGATAGAGATTCTTATTTAACTAAATCTCTTTGCTTAGAAAATAATCTTTTGCATGTTAGAGATAATATCAATAATTTGTCTTCTACTATTGCTTCTCTTAAGCATGATAATGACAGTTTGAGATCATCCTTGCAAAGATTCTTAGTTGGTAAAAAGAGTCTTAATGACATCCTACACCATACTACTAAACAAATTGGTAGACATGGTTTAGGGTATGATAGTAGTCAAGGGAACAACAAAGATGAAGGACCTCCAATATTCCATGGAGAATCCTCTAGTTCCAAGACTATGGGCACATGCAACTATTGTAATGAAACTGGTCATTATTCTACTTGTTGTCCTTATAGAAAAGCACCCAAAAGCAATTGGATTTGGTTTGCTAAACTAACCCCTCCGGACCCAAAAATATGAGTGGGGACCATTTCATATTTCTTCTTGTAGGTACTTGCAAATGGTTTGACTTGAGCTATTGAATTGCAAATTGACTTTTCAATCCACATGAAAGAAGAAAGGTGAGATGTGTAGAGGGTGACAACAAGTGGAAAAGGAATGGTAAGAACAAAGGTAAATGTTTTATTGATTATAACCATTTCTAACTTGTTTTTGTCAAGTTAGTGTGCACTATGCATGTGGTTTTTGAGTCAAAAGTGGTATTTTGTGATTCTCTTCACACTCTTGCTCAAAAACTGTTTCTAATGCTTCTATAGTGAATTACTAACTTGCTTAGACATGTTTGGATATGGTTTGTATATTTATCATGCCTTTGAATATGTTTTTATGAAATATATGTGCTTTTTGACAACTGGTATGTCGGTCGAGTTTGTCCTATTTGAAACTCGATCGATAGGCACCAATGGATGTTGCCAACAGCTATCATCGGTCGAGTTGTCAATGCACAGAACTCGACCGATAACACTGTGCACAGAATATACATTTGGTTTATTGGATGAGAATTTCCCTCTCAACTAGATTTTCTCAACCAATAGCCTTATTCTTTGGCACTCTCATTTGGTACCTTTATATATGCATATTGCCATGTTCTAAATTTCCTATCTTGCTTACAACTCTATCTCTCTAATTGCTCTAAATTGGTATATCTATATGTTGCAATTACTTGCTTTGAGTTGTTTTGCAGGTTTTGATGATGATCTCTTTGGATCTCTTGGTTGTGTCTTAAATTGCTTCCGTTGTACTCTAACTTTCTATATCTATCTAGGTGTATATCTTGTTATGATACAACTTTGAGGTTCTTATGGGTAATCATCTTATGGTAAGGATGCATATCTAGTGAGTTATATCCTTTCATGCTTCTAAAATTGCATATCTCTTTGTTTGGATATATCTCTTCATCTACTCATAGCTTGCTTTATCTTGTGTATCTTTTGGTATCTCTTGTTATGATCTAGATCCTACTAGTAGTCCTAACTTGTGATAACATCTACTAGTAGTTCATATACATGTAGTTCTAGCCCTATTTATAAGTGGCATCTTTGCTCATCTCTATGTTATGCTTGTTCCTTGAATTGCATATCTACTATCTTGAGTTGCTTGCATAACATTGTGATGCAGGGTACATAGATCTACATTATATGTAGAAATTGGAGTATTTTTGGACTTTATGCAGATTTACTCCAGTGTCAATTTTTGCTGCAAGTATAGTGTTTTTCATGCAGAAACGACCTTCTGAGCAAGACTCATTGCTTTGCGATGAGATCTGATGGTTTTTGGTCAAATTCTGTCATCTTGAGGGTCAAAATTGTGTTTGATTGTTTTTCTGCAGCACTTTATCTTGCATTTTTGGGTTGTTCAAGTATATGTTTTAACTTGCTTTTCTTTCTATGCTTGGACAAGCCCCTATCTGTGATCTTCTACTCTCCTTATATGTATTTGTGTTATCTCCTTTCTCTTTATATGTTTCTTATTTCTTCATAACCCCACTTTTTGAAATGACAAAGGGGGAGAAAGGTATGTCTTCTTTTAAAAGAGGAATAAGGCACGTCTTACATGAAGAGGAGAAGTATGTCCATGTAAAGGGGAGAAGGTAAATGGGAGAAGACATATATGTGTAGAACGTATATGAGTAGAAGAAATAGCACTCTATAAATGTTATGAAAGATAATCATAAAGTAGAAATAGCATCAATTTAGGGGGAGTATGAGAACTCCATGAGCATCAATTGAGGGGGAGCATATGAGCTCAATCCTATTGAAACCCTAGGTTTCTCCAAAGGTATGACTTTACTTAAAAGCTTTCAATACATTTATGGAATGGTTTGTCATCTTCAAAAAGGGGGAGATTGTTGACTCAAGGTCAATTAGGTCAATGTTGACTCACATCTAAATTAACTAAACCCGTGTTTTGATGATGACTAACCATTCCACATATTAGTGTCTAATGTCTCTACTTGAGTGATTTCAGATTAGGTATAGACACACTCCAATTGCCCTAACTTGCGCGTATCAAATTGGAGAAAAGACAAGTCAAAGTCAATACAAGTGCACATTTTTGTAATATGATGTATATCCATTAGAATCATGTTGTAAATCACTTATAATGATTGTATGACTTGTAATTAAGCTTAGAAAAATATCAGGAGCACTTAGATCGAATATTAGAGCACTTTAGATGCAACTTTGAAAATTGATTACAGGCACTTTGTCGGTCGAGTTTCCCAGCCTGAAAACTTGACAGATCATCCTTGATCAATTTTCTGGAGATTGCATCGGTCGAGTTGTGTTTACACAGAACTCAACCGATGGAGTAACTGACCAAATCGATTTTCATTGGTCGCTCGAGTTTCCTCAGGACAAACTCGACGGATGGTCTGAATATCGGCTTTGCCTTTTACTCTATCGGTCGAGTTACCCTTATAGAAACTCGACCGATTGCACTGTGCGGAAAAGTACAGAAAAGTGCTTCTAGCCGTTGTGGAGTTGCAATAAGTGAAAATAGATCCTTTGCAAGCCACAAAATGGATAGTTTTCATTCACAAGTGTTCCCAAAGGCTAAGAGGCATCCCAAGTGAAGGAAAGCAAAGTCTACATGCTCAAAGGGTTGTTTGAGAACTTCAAGATGGGAAAGGATGAGAGCATAGCCAACATGTACTCAAGGCTCAACACCATCATGAATGGTCTTGCTGTTCTAGGACATCCTATGTCTAGTGGAGAGATCAACTCAAAGATCCTTAGAACTCTCCCCAAGAGATGGGAACCCAAGGTGACTTCCATTGAAGAAGCAAGGTCTCTTAGGGATATTCCTATTGAAGAGGTCATTGGAAATCGACAAGCACATGAAGCCACACTTGACAAGAGGGAGGAAGTAGAAAGACGAGATAAGAAAGAGCTAAAGAGAATGAAGAAGGCTGAAATGAAGGCTCAAATTGTAGCTATCATGGAACAAGTCTCTCCATCCTCTCAAGCTAAAGAAGATGCCATGTACTCCAAGGATAAACCCTACAAAGGCAAGTCCTCCTCCATCCAGTGCTTCACATGTGGAAAGAAGGGTCACTACAAGGAAGATTGCCCACAAGGCAAAAAGACCCATCTTCACAAGAAGAAATGGCAATCAAGCTCAACTGGCTCCTCCAACTCAAGCTCAAGTGAAGATTCAAGTGAAGGATCAAGCTCAAGCTCTAGTAATGAAGGAGAATGCCATTTTGCTCTTATAACATCAACAAGTGAAGACTCAAGTGAGGTAAATCTAAACTCCTTAGATAAAGAATCTTTGATTGCTATTATTCATGATATTTGTGCCTCTCTTAAGTCTTTTAAAAGGAAAAAGAAAAAGCTTGCTAAAATTGTTGATAATTTGCATTTAGAATTAGATGATCTTGAACATGCTAATTCTTACTTTCTTGATGATAAAAATGATTGTCTTATCCAAGTAGACTCTCTTAAATGTGAAAATACTAGTTTGCTTGATAAGATTAGATTTCTAGAAGCTCAACCTCTTATGACTAGTTCTAATGAAGAGCATACCTTAATTGTTGATTCTCTCATACATGATATTGATGTTCTTAAATCTGAAAACAAGGACAAAGATTTTGTTTTGCATGAATTAGAAATAGAAAATGCCTCCTTGCTTGCTAAAATCAATGGGCATGAATCTTGTTCTAGTTCTATAAATAGAGAAAATAATGTTGTTGCTCTTCATATTGATAGAGATTCTTATTTAACTAAATCTCTTTGCTTAGAAAATGATCTTTTGCATGTTAGAGATAATATCAATAATTTGTCTTCTACTATTGCTTCTCTTAAGCATGATAATGACAGTTTGAGATCATCCTTGCAAAGATTCTTAGTTAGTAAAAAGAGTCTTAATGACATCCTACACCATACTACTAAACAAATTGGTAGACATGGTTTAGGGTATGATAGTAGTCAAGGGAACAACAAAGATGAAGGACCTCCAATATTCCATGGAGAATCCTCTAGTTCCAAGACTATGGGCACATGCAACTATTGTAATGAAATTGGTCATTATTCTACTTGTTGTCCTTTTAGAAAAGCACCCAAAAGCAATCGGATTTGGGTTGCTAAACTAACCCCTCCGGACCCAAAAATATGATTGGGGACCATTTCATATTTCTTCTTGTAGGTACTTGCAAATGGTTTGACTTGAGCTATTGAATTGCAAATTGACTTCTCAATCCACATGAAAGAAGAAAGGTGAGATGTGTAGAGGGTGACAACAAGTGGAAAAGGAATGGTAAGAACAAAAGGTAAATGTTTTATTGATTATAACCATTTCTAACTTGTTTTTGTCAAGTTAGTGTGCACTATGCATGTGGTTTTTGAGTCAAAAGTGGTATTTTGTGATTCTCTTCACACTCTTGCTCAAAAACTGTTTCTAATGCTTCTATAGTGAATTACTAACTTGCTTAGACATGTTTGGATATGGTTTGTATATTTATCATGCCTTTGAATATATTTTTATGAAATATATGTGCTTTTTGACAGATGGTATGTCGGTTGAGTTTGTCCTATTTGAAACTCGATCGATAGGCACCAATGGATGTTGCCAACAACTATCATCGTTCGAGTTGTCAATGCACAGAACTCGACCGATAACACTGTGCATAGAATATACATTTGGTTTATTGGATGAGAATTTCCCTCTCAACTAGATTTTCTCAACCAATAGCCTTATTCTTTGGCACTCTCATTTGGTACCTTTATATATGCATATTGCCATGTTCTAAATTTCCTATCTTGCTTACAACTCTATCTCTCTAATTGCTCTAAATTGGTATATCTATATGTTGCAATTACTTGCTTTGAGTTGTTTTGCAGGTTTTGATGATGATCTCTTTGGATCTCTTGGTTGTGTCTTAAATTGCTTCCGTTGTACTCTAACTTTCTATATCTATCTAGGTGTATATCTTGTTATGATACAACTTTGAGGTTCTTATGGGTAATCATCTTATGGTAAGGATGCATATCTAGTGAGTTATATCCTTTCATGCTTCTAAAATTGCATATCTCTTTGTTTGGATATATCTCTTCATCTACTCATAGCTTGCTTTATCTTGTGTATCTTTTGGTATCTCTTGTTATGATCTAGATCCTACTAGTAGTCCTAACTTGTGATAACATCTACTAGTAGTTCATATACATGTAGTTCTAGCCCTATTTATAAGTGGCATCTTTGCTCATCTCTATGTTATGCTTGTTCCTTGAATTGCATATCTACTATCTTGAGTTGCTTGCATAACATTGTGATGCAGGGTACATAGATCTACATTATATGTAGAAATTGGAGTATTTTTGGACTTTATGCAGATTTACTCCAGTGTCAATTTTTGCTGCAAGTATAGTGTTTTTCATGCAGAAACGACCTTCTGAGCAAGACTCATTGCTTTGCGATGAGATCTGATGGTTTTTGGTCAAATTCTGTCATCTTGAGGGTCAAAATTGTGTTTGATTGTTTTTCTGCAGCACTTTATCTTGCATTTTTGGGTTGTTCAAGTATATGTTTTAACTTGCTTTTCTTTCTATGCTTGGACAAGCCCCTATCTGTGATCTTCTACTCTCCTTATATGTATTTGTGTTATCTCCTTTCTCTTTATATGTTTCTTATTTCTTCATAACCCCACTTTTTGAAATGACAAAGGGGGAGAAAGGTATGTCTTCTTTTAAAAGAGGAATAAGGCACGTCTTACATGAAGAGGAGAAGTATGTCCATGTAAAGGGGAGAAGGTAAATGGGAGAAGACATATATGTGTAGAACGTATATGAGTAGAAGAAATAGCACTCTATAAATGTTATGAAAGATAATCATAAAGTAGAAATAGCATCAATTTAGGGGGAGTATGAGAACTCCATGAGCATCAATTGAGGGGGAGCATATGAGCTCAATCCTATTGAAACCCTAGGTTTCTCCAAAGGTATGACTTTACTTAAAAGCTTTCAATACATTTATGGAATGGTTTGTCATCTTCAAAAAGGGGGAGATTGTTGACTCAAGGTCAATTAGGTCAATGTTGACTCACGTCTAAATTAACTAAACCCATGTTTTGATGATGACTAACCATTCCACATATTAGTGTCTAATGTCTCTACTTGAGTGATTTCAGATTAGGTATAGACACACTCCAATTGCCCTAACTTGCGCATATCAAATTGGAGAAAAGACAAGTCAAAGTCAATACAAGTGCACATTTTTGTAATATGATGTATATCCATTAGAATCATGTTGTAAATCACTTATAATGATTGTATGACTTGTAATTAAGCTTAGAAAAATATCAGGAGCACTTAGATCGAATATTAGAGCACTTTAGATGCAACTTTGAAAATTGATTACAGGCACTTTGTCGGTCGAGTTTCCCAGCCTGAAAACTTGACAGATCATCCTTGATCAATTTTCTGGAGATTGCATCGGTCGAGTTGTGTTTACACAGAACTCAACCGATGGAGTAACTGACCAAATCGATTTTCATTGGTCGCTCGAGTTTCCTCAGGACAAACTCGACGGATGGTCTAAATATCGGCTTTGCCTTTTACTCTATCGGTCGAGTTACCCTTATAGAAACTCGACCGATTGCACTGTGCGGAAAAGTACAGAAAAGTGCTTCTAGCCGTTGTGGAGTTGCAATAAGTGAAAATAGATCCTTTGCAAGCCACAAAATGGATAGTTTTCATTCACAAGTGTTCCCAAAGGCTAAGAGGCATCCCAAGTGAAGGAAAGCAAAGTCTACATGCTCAAAGGGTTGTTTGAGAACTTCAAGATGGGAAAGGATGAGAGCATAGCCAACATGTACTCAAGGCTCAACACCATCATGAATGGTCTTGCTGTTCTAGGACATCCTATGTCTAGTGGAGAGATCAACTCAAAGATCCTTAGAACTCTCCCCAAGAGATGGGAACCCAAGGTGACTTCCATTGAAGAAGCAAGGTCTCTTAGGGATATTCCTATTGAAGAGGTCATTGGAAATCGACAAGCACATGAAGCCACACTTGACAAGAGGGAGGAAGTAGAAAGACGAGATAAGAAAGAGCTAAAGAGAATGAAGAAGGCTGAAATGAAGGCTCAAATTGTAGCTATCATGGAACAAGTCTCTCCATCCTCTCAAGCTAAAGAAGATGCCATGTACTCCAAGGATAAACCCTACAAAGGCAAGTCCTCCTCCATCCAGTGCTTCACATGTGGAAAGAAGGGTCACTACAAGGAAGATTGCCCACAAGGCAAAAAGACCCATCTTCACAAGAAGAAATGGCAATCAAGCTCAACTGGCTCCTCCAACTCAAGCTCAAGTGAAGATTCAAGTGAAGGATCAAGCTCAAGCTATAGTAATGAAGGAGAATGCCATTTTGCTCTTATAACATCAACAAGTGAAGACTCAAGTGAGGTAAATCTAAACTCCTTAGATAAAGAATCTTTGATTGCTATTATTCATGATATTTGTGCCTCTCTTAAGTCTTTTAAAAGGAAAAAGAAAAAGCTTGCTAAAATTGTTGATAATTTTCATTTAGAATTAGATGATCTTGAACATGCTAATTCTTACTTTCTTGATGATAAAAATGATTGTCTTATCCAAGTAGACTCTCTTAAATGTGAAAATACTAGTTTGCTTGATAAGATTAGATTTCTAGAAGCTCAACCTCTTATGACTAGTTCTAATGAAGAGCATACCTTAATTGTTGATTCTCTCATACATGATATTGATGTTCTTAAATCTGAAAACAAGGACAAAGATTTTGTTTTGCATGAATTAGAAATAGAAAATGCCTCCTTGCTTGCTAAAATCAATGGGCATGAATCTTGTTCTAGTTCTATAAATAGAGAAAATAATGTTGTTGCTCTTCATATTGATAGAGATTCTTATTTAACTAAATCTCTTTGCTTAGAAAATGATCTTTTGCATGTTAGAGATAATATCAATAATTTGTCTTCTACTATTGCTTCTCTTAAGCATGATAATGACAGTTTGAGATCATCCTTGCAAAGATTCTTAGTTAGTAAAAAGAGTCTTAATGACATCCTACACCATACTACTAAACAAATTGGTAGACATGGTTTAGGGTATGATAGTAGTCAAGGGAACAACAAAGATGAAGGACCTCCAATATTCCATGGAGAATCCTCTAGTTCCAAGACTATGGGCACGTGCAACTATTGTAATGAAATTGGTCATTATTCTACTTGTTGTCCTTTTAGAAAAGCACCCAAAAGCAATCGGATTTGGGTTGCTAAACTAACCCCTCCGGACCCAAAAATATGATTGGGGACCATTTCATATTTCTTCTTGTAGGTACTTGCAAATGGTTTGACTTGAGCTATTGAATTGCAAATTGACTTCTCAATCCACATGAAAGAAGAAAGGTGAGATGTGTAGAGGGTGACAACAAGTGGAAAAGGAATGGTAAGAACAAAAGGTAAATGTTTTATTGATTATAACCATTTCTAACTTGTTTTTGTCAAGTTAGTGTGCACTATGCATGTGGTTTTTGAGTCAAAAGTGGTATTTTGTGATTCTCTTCACACTCTTGCTCAAAAACTGTTTCTAATGCTTCTATAGTGAATTACTAACTTGCTTAGACATGTTTGGATATGGTTTGTATATTTATCATGCCTTTGAATATATTTTTATGAAATATATGTGCTTTTTGACAGATGGTATGTCGGTCGAGTTTGTCCTATTTGAAACTCGATCGATAGGCACCAATGGATGTTGCCAACAACTATCATCGTTCGAGTTGTCAATGCACAGAACTCGACCGATAACACTGTGCATAGAATATACATTTGGTTTATTGGATGAGAATTTCCCTCTCAACTAGATTTTCTCAACCAATAGCCTTATTCTTTGGCACTCTCATTTGGTACCTTTATATATGCATATTGCCATGTTCTAAATTTCCTATCTTGCTTACAACTCTATCTCTCTAATTGCTCTAAATTGGTATATCTATATGTTGCAATTACTTGCTTTGAGTTGTTTTGCAGGTTTTGATGATGATCTCTTTGGATCTCTTGGTTGTGTCTTAAATTGCTTCCGTTGTACTCTAACTTTCTATATCTATCTAGGTGTATATCTTGTTATGATACAACTTTGAGGTTCTTATGGGTAATCATCTTATGGTAAGGATGCATATCTAGTGAGTTATATCCTTTCATGCTTCTAAAATTGCATATCTCTTTGTTTGGATATATCTCTTCATCTACTCATAGCTTGCTTTATCTTGTGTATCTTTTGGTATCTCTTGTTATGATCTAGATCCTACTAGTAGTCCTAACTTGTGATAACATCTACTAGTAGTTCATATACATGTAGTTCTAGCCCTATTTATAAGTGGCATCTTTGCTCATCTCTATGTTATGCTTGTTCCTTGAATTGCATATCTACTATCTTGAGTTGCTTGCATAACATTGTGATGCAGGGTACATAGATCTACATTATATGTAGAAATTGGAGTATTTTTGGACTTTATGCAGATTTACTCCAGTGTCAATTTTTGCTGCAAGTATAGTGTTTTTCATGCAGAAACGACCTTCTGAGCAAGACTCATTGCTTTGCGATGAGATCTGATGGTTTTTGGTCAAATTCTGTCATCTTGAGGGTCAAAATTGTGTTTGATTGTTTTTCTGCAGCACTTTATCTTGCATTTTTGGGTTGTTCAAGTATATGTTTTAACTTGCTTTTCTTTCTATGCTTGGACAAGCCCCTATCTGTGATCTTCTACTCTCCTTATATGTATTTGTGTTATCTCCTTTCTCTTTATATGTTTCTTATTTCTTCATAACCCCACTTTTTGAAATGACAAAGGGGGAGAAAGGTATGTCTTCTTTTAAAAGAGGAATAAGGCACGTCTTACATGAAGAGGAGAAGTATGTCCATGTAAAGGGGAGAAGGTAAATGGGAGAAGACATATATGTGTAGAACGTATATGAGTAGAAGAAATAGCACTCTATAAATGTTATGAAAGATAATCATAAAGTAGAAATAGCATCAATTTAGGGGGAGTATGAGAACTCCATGAGCATCAATTGAGGGGGAGCATATGAGCTCAATCCTATTGAAACCCTAGGTTTCTCCAAAGGTATGACTTTACTTAAAAGCTTTCAATACATTTATGGAATGGTTTGTCATATTCAAAAAGGGGGAGATTGTTGACTCAAGGTCAATTAGGTCAATGTTGACTCACGTCTAAATTAACTAAACCCATGTTTTGATGATGACTAACCATTCCACATATTAGTGTCTAATGTCTCTACTTGAGTGATTTCAGATTAGGTATAGACACACTCCAATTGCCCTAACTTGCGCATATCAAATTGGAGAAAAGACAAGTCAAAGTCAATACAAGTGCACATTTTTGTAATATGATGTATATCCATTAGAATCATGTTGTAAATCACTTATAATGATTGTATGACTTGTAATTAAGCTTAGAAAAATATCAGGAGCACTTAGATCGAATATTAGAGCACTTTAGATGCAACTTTGAAAATTGATTACAGGCACTTTGTCGGTCGAGTTTCCCAGCCTGAAAACTTGACAGATCATCCTTGATCAATTTTCTGGAGATTGCATCGGTCGAGTTGTGTTTACACAGAACTCAACCGATGGAGTAACTGACCAAATCGATTTTCATTGGTCGCTCGAGTTTCCTCAGGACAAACTCGACGGATGGTCTGAATATCGGCTTTGCCTTTTACTCTATCGGTCGAGTTACCCTTATAGAAACTCGACCGATTGCACTGTGCGGAAAAGTACAGAAAAGTGCTTCTAGCCGTTGTGGAGTTGCAATAAGTGAAAATAGATCCTTTGCAAGCCACAAAATGGATAGTTTTCATTCACAAGTGTTCCCAAAGGCTAAGAGGCATCCCAAGTGAAGGAAAGCAAAGTCTACATGCTCAAAGGGTTGTTTGAGAACTTCAAGATGGGAAAGGATGAGAGCATAGCCAACATGTACTCAAGGCTCAACACCATCATGAATGGTCTTGCTGTTCTAGGACATCCTATGTCTAGTGGAGAGATCAACTCAAAGATCCTTAGAACTCTCCCCAAGAGATGGGAACCCAAGGTGACTTCCATTGAAGAAGCAAGGTCTCTTAGGGATATTCCTATTGAAGAGGTCATTGGAAATCGACAAGCACATGAAGCCACACTTGACAAGAGGGAGGAAGTAGAAAGACGAGATAAGAAAGAGCTAAAGAGAATGAAGAAGGCTGAAATGAAGGCTCAAATTGTAGCTATCATGGAACAAGTCTCTCCATCCTCTCAAGCTAAAGAAGATGCCATGTACTCCAAGGATAAACCCTACAAAGGCAAGTCCTCCTCCATCCAGTGCTTCACATGTGGAAAGAAGGGTCACTACAAGGAAGATTGCCCACAAGGCAAAAAGACCCATCTTCACAAGAAGAAATGGCAATCAAGCTCAACTGGCTCCTCCAACTCAAGCTCAAGTGAAGATTCAAGTGAAGGATCAAGCTCAAGCTCTAGTAATGAAGGAGAATGCCATTTTGCTCTTATAACATCAACAAGTGAAGACTCAAGTGAGGTAAATCTAAACTCCTTAGATAAAGAATCTTTGATTGCTATTATTCATGATATTTGTGCCTCTCTTAAGTCTTTTAAAAGGAAAAAGAAAAAGCTTGCTAAAATTGTTGATAATTTTCATTTAGAATTAGATGATCTTGAACATGCTAATTCTTACTTTCTTGATGATAAAAATGATTGTCTTATCCAAGTAGACTCTCTTAAATGTGAAAATACTAGTTTGCTTGATAAGATTAGATTTCTAGAAGCTCAACCTCTTATGACTAGTTCTAATGAAGAGCATACCTTAATTGTTGATTCTCTCATACATGATATTGATGTTCTTAAATCTGAAAACAAGGACAAAGATTTTGTTTTGCATGAATTAGAAATAGAAAATGCCTCCTTGCTTGCTAAAATCAATGGGCATGAATCTTGTTCTAGTTCTATAAATAGAGAAAATAATGTTGTTGCTCTTCATATTGATAGAGATTCTTATTTAACTAAATCTCTTTGCTTAGAAAATGATCTTTTGCATGTTAGAGATAATATCAATAATTTGTCTTCTACTATTGCTTCTCTTAAGCATGATAATGACAGTTTGAGATCATCCTTGCAAAGATTCTTAGTTAGTAAAAAGAGTCTTAATGACATCCTACACCATACTACTAAACAAATTGGTAGACATGGTTTAGGGTATGATAGTAGTCAAGGGAACAACAAAGATGAAGGACCTCCAATATTCCATGGAGAATCCTCTAGTTCCAAGACTATGGGCACATGCAACTATTGTAATGAAATTGGTCATTATTCTACTTGTTGTCCTTTTAGAAAAGCACCCAAAAGCAATCGGATTTGGGTTGCTAAACTAACCCCTCCGGACCCAAAAATATGATTGGGGACCATTTCATATTTCTTCTTGTAGGTACTTGCAAATGGTTTGACTTGAGCTATTGAATTGCAAATTGACTTCTCAATCCACATGAAAGAAGAAAGGTGAGATGTGTAGAGGGTGACAACAAGTGGAAAAGGAATGGTAAGAACAAAAGGTAAATGTTTTATTGATTATAACCATTTCTAACTTGTTTTTGTCAAGTTAGTGTGCACTATGCATGTGGTTTTTGAGTCAAAAGTGGTATTTTGTGATTCTCTTCACACTCTTGCTCAAAAACTGTTTCTAATGCTTCTATAGTGAATTACTAACTTGCTTAGACATGTTTGGATATGGTTTGTATATTTAGCATGCCTTTGAATATATTTTTATGAAATATATGTGCTTTTTGACAGATGGTATGTCGGTCGAGTTTGTCCTATTTGAAACTCGATCGATAGGCACCAATGGATGTTGCCAACAACTATCATCGTTCGAGTTGTCAATGCACAGAACTCGACCGATAACACTGTGCATAGAATATACATTTGGTTTATTGGATGAGAATTTCCCTCTCAACTAGATTTTCTCAACCAATAGCCTTATTCTTTGGCACTCTCATTTGGTACCTTTATATATGCATATTGCCATGTTCTAAATTTCCTATCTTGCTTACAACTCTATCTCTCTAATTGCTCTAAATTGGTATATCTATATGTTGCAATTACTTGCTTTGAGTTGTTTTGCAGGTTTTGATGATGATCTCTTTGGATCTCTTGGTTGTGTCTTAAATTGCTTCCGTTGTACTCTAACTTTCTATATCTATCTAGGTGTATATCTTGTTATGATACAACTTTGAGGTTCTTATGGGTAATCATCTTATGGTAAGGATGCATATCTAGTGAGTTATATCCTTTCATGCTTCTAAAATTGCATATCTCTTTGTTTGGATATATCTCTTCATCTACTCATAGCTTGCTTTATCTTGTGTATCTTTTGGTATCTCTTGTTATGATCTAGATCCTACTAGCAGTCCTAACTTGTGATAACATCTACTAGTAGTTTATATACATGTAGTTCTAGCCCTGTTTATAATTGGCATCTTTGCTCATCTATATGTTATGCTTGTTCCTTGAATTGCATATCTACTATCTTGAGTTGCTTGCATAACATTGTGATGCAGGATACATAGATCTACATTATATGTAGAAATTTGAGTATTTTTGGACTTTATGCAGATTTACTCCAGTGTCAATTTTTGTTGCAAGTATAGTGTTTTTCATGCAGAAACGACCTTCTGAGCAAGACTCATTGCTTTGCGATGAGCTCTGATGGTTTTTGGTCAAATTCCGTCATCTTGAGGGTCAAAATTGTGTTTGATTGTTTTTCTGCAACACTTTATCTTGCATTTTTGGGTTGTTCAAGTATATGTTTTAACTTGCTTTTCTTTCTATGCTTGGACAAGCCCCTATCTATGCTCTTCTACTCTCCTTATATATATTTATGTTATCTCCTTTCTCTTTATATGTTTCTTATTTCTTCATAACCCCACTTTTTGAAATGACAAAGGGGGAGAAAGGTATGTCTTCTTTTAAAAGAGGAATAATGCACGTCTTACATGAAGAGGAGAAGTATGTCCATGTAAAGGGGAGAAGGTAAATGGGAGAAGACATATATGTGTAGAACATATATGAGTAGAAGACATAGCACTCTATAAATGTTATGAAAGCTAATCATGCAGGAGAAATAGCATCAATTGAGGGGGAGTATGAGAACTCCATGAGCATCAATTGAGGGGGAGCATATGAGCTCAATCCTATTGAAACCCTAGGTTTCTCCAAAGGTATGACTTTACTTAAAAGCTTTCAATACATTTATGGAATGGTTTGTCATCTTCAAAAAGGGGGAGATTATTGACTCAAGGTCAATTAGGTCAATGTTGACTTACGTCTAAATTGACTAAACCTGTGTTTTGATGATGACTAACCATTCCACATATTGGTGTCTAATGTCTCTACTTGAGTGATTTCAGATTAGGTATAGACACACTCCAATTGCCCTAACCTGCGCGTATCAAATTGGAGAAAAGACAAGTCAAAGTCAATACAAGTGCACATTTTTGTAATATGATGTATATCCATTAGAATCATGTTGTAAATCACTTGTAATGATTGTATGACTTGTAGTTAAGCTTAGAAAAATATCAGGAGCACTTAGATCGAATATTAGAGCACTTTAGATGCAACTTTGAAAATTGATTACAGGCACTTTGTCGGTCGAGTTTCCCAGCCTGAAAACTCGAGCGATCATCCTTGATCAATTTTTTGGAGATTGCATCGGTCGAGTTGTGTTTACACAGAACTCGACCGATGGAGTAACTGACCAAATCGATTTTCATTGGTCAGTCGAGTTTCCTCAGGACAAACTCGACCGATGGTCTAAATATCGGCTTTGTCTTTTACTCTATCGGTCGAGTTACCCTTATAGAAACTCGACCGATTGCACTGTACGGAAAAGTGCAGAAAAGTGCTTCTAGCCGTTGTGGAGTTGCAACAAGTGAAAATAGATCCGTTGCAAGCCACAAAACGGATAGTTTTTGTTCACAAGTGTTCCCAAAGGCTAAGAGGAATCCCCAGCTATAAATAGGACCCCTTGGGCTTCATTCCAAGGTTGAGCATTCATTGCAAAACTCTATGTGAGGTTCCTATTCTATAGCTGAGTGCTTCCTACAACCTCCTCTCTCTCTCTAAGCTTAATCATTTGCTACATCCATTAGAGTGAGTAGGAAATCTATAAGAGAGCTAGTCCTATATGTATATCTTGTGAGGCTCTCGCTTCCACCACCTCCTTTTCTCTCATTTCAATCATGAAGATGAAGGTTCTCTCTCTTGTCCAAGAGAGGTGAAGAAGAACAAGGGAAGGAGTCCCTTGGTGAAGGCAGAAGACTCCTTGCTCAAGTAGGTAAGTCCTTGGTGGAAGCTTCTCTGAGTGAAGGTGAAGTAAAAAGCTGAAGATCCAAGAAGAGTGGGTAATCCCTGCAAGGCTGAAGACTTTTGCTAGAGTGGGTAAGTCCTTGGAGAAACTCGACTGAATGCACTGTACAGAAAAGTGCATAAAAGTGTTTCTAGCCGTTGTGGAGTTGCAACAAGTGAAAAATATATCCGTTGCAAGCCACAAAATGGCTAGTTTTCGTTCACAAGTGTTCCCAAAGGCTAAGAGGCATCCCCAGCTATAAATAGGACCCCTTGGGCTTCATTCCAAGGTTGAGCATTCATTGCAAAACTCTATGTGAGGTTCCTATTCTATAGCTGAGTGTTTCCTACAGCCTCCTCTCTTTCTCTAAGCTTAATCACTTGCTACATCCATTAGAGTGAGTAGGAAATATGTAAGAGAGCTAGTCCTATATGTATATCTTATGAGGCTCTCACTTCCACCACCTCCTTTTCTCTCATTTCAATCATGAAGATGAAGGTTCACCTTCTTATCCAAGAGAGGTGAAGAAGAACAAGGGAAGGAGTCCCTTGGTGAAGGCAGAAGACTCCTTGCTCAAGTAGGTAAGTCCTTTGTGGAAGCTTCTCTGAGTGAAGGTGAAGTCAAAAGCTGAAGATCCAAGAAGAGTGGGTAATCCCTACAAGGCTGAAGACTTGTGCTAGAGTGGGTAAGTCCTTGGAGAAGGCCGAAGACTTTTGCAAAGTGGGTAAGTCCTTGGTAAGGTTGAAGACTCTTTGTATTGGATAGGTAAGTCTTTTGTTTGGTCATGCATTGTATGTCTTATGAATGAATATAAGAGTGCAATAGTTTGGAAGTCCTAGAGGTTGACCTCTCTAGGCAAGTGGACTGACACACTTCTAGTTTGAAGTGTGGAACCACTCAAAATAGCTTGTCTAATTGGCGCATGTTCAGTCTCTCTCTCCCTTGCTATGTATATTTTAGTTGCATACAAATTTCCTATTTAGCAACCTTATCTTGTGATATATCTTGAAGGTTTAATGAATTTTGTTTAAGTGCTTTCAGCTCTATTCAACCCCCCTCTAGAGCGTCTAATCACCCATCTAGGATCCAACAATGAGGATATGGCATAGGATTCAATTCTTATTTTGGCCCTTCGCAATCTAAAAGAGGTCGTGCAGGAGGTCTTATAAAAGAGGAAGTTGAAGCATTAGTAGTACAAAAAGTAAAAGAAATAATGTCTTCATTTCAGCCTACTCAACCTTCTCAACATATTCAAACTATGCGTCTCTGAAATGATGAGGTACAAGTCCATGCTACAGCTGTAAAAGGTTGTGAGAGCACTCCCAATGACCCACCACAACAATATGCAGTAGGTTTTTGTTCTATATGTTGTGTTATTAGTATGATATGTATATGATATATATATGATATATATAGCTGTAGTAGGTATCTAGTTTACTGCTTTTTATATAACTTATATTATTTCAATTCTAGGTTGGTATGAACTGTAAACTTATAGTGGAGGTTCCAGAATATAATGTTGTAGCAGCAGGCAAGGTATACAACCTTGGCGGTACATTGCATTGCAAACAAATTACTGATGACATTTGTCGTGTGTCCATCCATCTTGTGTATGACAGAATGGGGGACAAACCACTACCCATACCTAATCGTGAATATAGTATAGTTGAAGAAGCAGAGGGTGCTATGGTGGGTTGGCCTAGACACACTACTACAGAAACAACCTTTGGCGTCGGTTTTTTAACCCCCTTTGGCGACGATTTTCAAGCGACGCCTATGTGGGCGCCGCTAATGGTCAAATTCTTCGGTGTCGGTTTTATAACTGACGCCTATATGATCTATAGGCATAGGTTATATATAGTTGGTCGACGTCTATAGGGTTCGCGCCACAAAAAAAGGCACCACCTAGGACACTTTCGGTGTCGGTTACCAACTGACCAACCGACGCCATCCTCCCAGACGACACGGCCGTGCTTCGCTGCACGGTCGTGTTTAGTACTATATGCGTCGGTTTTATACTAATACGCGACGCCTTTCCCACCACGACCGTGCTTTCCTGCACGGTCGGGTTGTTTGTCATATTAGGCGTCGGTGTTTTATAAATAACCGACGTTGTAGGCCTTTGATGACGGTGTTTTATAAATAACCGATGCCTATACTTTAATTTTTTTTTCTTATCAGTTTGCAGACCTGCTGTGGCTGGTCAGCAGGATGAGAACCTGTAGTTCAGTTTCCTGAACTGCAGGTTTACGACATCCATTGATATCAGCCTACAAACAGGTCACAAACCTGCAAAATCAACAAATATTTTTTCACACAAGTAGATACATTCATACATCAATTCAATTCTCACATTCACACATGTAGAAACATTCAAATACATGTAGAAACATTCAGACTTGTATAAACATTCAGAAATATTCATTTACAAAATATCATTCAGCATCCCAATTATATCTTACAATCGTCACTGCTTGTATGGCTTTTGCCCATTCTTCTCTTATTTCATTTAATGCTTCAATCGTATATGGAGCATGTACATTTTTTAAGCGTTTACCTATAGTGTGGTCAATTTTAAACACCTGCAAAGAGAATGATGTATATATATAAGTAATAATATAAAAATAAGATTGATATATTTCATACTAACTAATGAGACTATATATAATACCTCATGTATGGTATTAATATCCAATGCGGCATGTCGGATAATCATCTACATAAATAGCATCACATAGTATGCGCATGCCCAGCCGTTGTCTTGTGTAGCGCACTATAAATTGAAATATACAAAATTTTAAAAAATACAACTAAGCACAGTTCACATAAATAATATATACATTGGAGTCGGGAACTTACTTTTACGTTCTCCCAAATTATTGGCTGGTTCTTTCTCCTTGGGACATTTCCTCCAGCATTTTTGAATGCATTTAAACCCCTACATGTTAATGTAACATAGTAAATTGCATAATTAAATAGTAATGTAATAACATATGTTAACGGGTATAAAAATGAAATATTTCTCACCATAATAATGGCATTCTCAATATATGGATGTATAAACAAGATCTCACCTGTTTCTTCTTGGCTTATGTGGCGTTTTGTTACAGTGGCAGGTGTTACTCTCCTCCAGTATCTCCCTCAGTGCCTCCACAGACTGGCGGTGTATCATGTTACTTTAGTATATATGTCCTGGCATGAACTCAGTTGTTCCTCACCTGCCCACTACCATTCCCTCACAGACTCCTGTGCGGAGAGGGACATTCCAACTCGAGATATTGTCTTCTGATTCCTCCTCCGCAGCAATATCCTCATCTTTGAACGTTTCTCGCAGGATTCTGAACCCCTTCCTTCCCTCTACTACATCGAAGCCATGCCGCAGTTGAACCCTTTCGCCGAGCCCTACCCGGCCAAGAAGGCGTCGCCTGAAGAACCACCACCGTTGTCGTCTCCACCTCCATCGCAACTTGCTGCGCCAGTCTAGGAAGTTTATCACCCCACATGCCTTCGTCCCCAGTTCCTGTCGCTAGAGGCGCTCCCGCAGCACCCCCATCTTTTCTTCCCACACACATCCTTGATATGTCCTACGTTTTATGCCAAACCCTGCAGGATGTACCCTCCGATACCCACTGAGCAACTGAGGGTCGAAAACTTGGTAGGACAAGCGAACCCGCTACTCTATCCTCCATATCAACCGGGGTCAGCCGTTGAGGTGTACGACGCCTCCATGGGCGTCCACCAGCAAGTGGTCGTATCCCGATCATCTGAATGGCCCCATTCAGATGATCGGGAGACAACCACTTGCTGGTGGACGCCCATGGAGGCGTCGTACACCTCAACGGCCGACCCCGGTTGATATGGAGGATAGAGTAGCGGGTTCACTTGTCCTACCAAATTGTCGATCCTCAGTTGCTCGGTGGGTATCAGAGGGTACATCCCGCAGGGTTTGGCATAAAACGTAGGACATATCAAGGATCTGTGTGGGAAGAAAGGATGGGGGTGCTGCGGGAGCGCCTCTAGCGGCAGGAACTGGGGAGGAAGGCATGTGGGGTGATAAATTGTCGGGACTGGCACAGCAGGTTGCGATGGAGGTGGAGACGATGACGGCGGTGGTGCTTCAAGCGACGCCTGCTTGGCCGGGTAGGGCTCGGCGAAAGGGTTCAACTGCGGCATGGCTTCGATGTAGTAGAGGGAAGGAAGGGGTTCAAAATCCTGCGAGAAACGTTCAGAGATGAGGATATTGCTGCGGAGGAGGAGGAAACGGTAGACGATATCTTGAGTTGGAATGTCCCTCTCCGCGCATCAAGTTGCTCCAGTGCTTCAGTGGGTACATGTGCATCATCAACCTAAAATTTGACAAAAATAAACACACTGAATTAGCATTTGTATTAAAAAAGCAAACATTTAGCTTCAATAAAAAAATATAAACATACATGTCTCTAAAATTGTGATCTTTTATCAATTAACAATCCTTCATTGTGATCTCCGCGCACATATAAGTCATCATTAGCTTCAATATTTTGTGGAGTTGGCAACCCAACTGAGAATGGATTGGAGTCATCATACTTATCATAGTACTCTTCTTCATCTATAGGATCTTCAATGAACTGTCTTTTACCATGAAGAACAACCGACCATTTATCATTTACAGGATCATCGATATAGAATATTTGTTTCGCCTGTGATGCCAATATGAATGGTTCACCCTTCTCGCCAATCTTTTCAAAGTTCACCAAAGTGAAACCCAATTCATCCACTATAACTCCTTTGGTGTTATCAACCCAATTACATTTAAAGAGCGGAATTCTGAAATCTATGTAGTCAAACTCCCATATGTCTTCAATGACACCGTAATATGACATTTTAGCTTCACGAGGACTCTTATCCTTTGCACTTGCAAAATACATAGTCGACGCTTGAAGAGTGACCCCACTGTTTTGGATGACACTCTTATCATCTTGACGCTTTGTGTAATATGTGAACCCATTAATGTCAAACCCTTCATAAGACATAACATTCGGTTTTGGTTTAAAGGCGAGGCATTTGATAGTTTCTGTAATATCATTTGGTGTTTGAGATAGTTGATGTAAGACTTTATCTTCAAACCACTTAGTAAAAGTCTTATTATGCTCTCTAGCAAGCCACATTGAACTTGCTCGAGGATGTTGTCGCTTGATGAAATTGGTATGTTCCTCGATATAAACACTCACTTTGTCCATGTTGTGTAAAATATACAAGTGAGCTTGTTCCAACTGCTCATGGCTGATTACTTTCACCCGTGATCCCAAAATTCCTTTGCCCTCCTCAATATTCTTGTCATTAACAGAAGTGTTATTACCACTCAGAAAGTCATTGCAAAAATCCATAACCTCTCTCGCCACATAACCTTCAATAATACTCCCTTCAGGCCAATAACGGTTTTGAACATCACCTTGAAAAATGCTCATGTATCGTTCAAAGGGATACATCCAATGCAAGAAAACTGGTCCCAACATTTTCACTTCCCTAGTCAAGTGGATAACAAGATGTACCATGATATCAAAGAACAAAGGAGGGAAATAGATCTCAAGCTGACATAGGGTAACAACCACTTCTCTTTGCAAATTATCGAGAGTATCAGGGTCAATAACTTTGCTGCATAGACTGTTGAAAAAGAAACAAAGTCTGGTGATTGCAAACCTTACATGCTTTGGCAATATAGATCGAATTGCCACAGGCAATATTTGTTGCATTAGAGTGTGACAATCATGAGATTTAAGAGCTATCAACTTCAGATCTTTCATTGATACCAATCTACGGATGTTGGATGAGTAACCATGTGGCACCTTAACATTTACCAAACATTCACAAAAAGCTTTCTTCTCCTTTCTAGACAACGTGTAACAAGCGGGAGGTAAGTATGTTCTTTTATTACCCATTTCACATAATTCTATTAATTCTGACCTTATTCCCATTTCACGTAGGTCTAGTCTGGATTTTATCCCATCTTTAGTCTTACCTGGTATATTTAACAGAGTACCAATGATGCTATCACAGACATTTTTCTCAACGTGCATTACATCGATACAATGCCTGACTGTCAAAGAACTCCAATAAGGAAGATCCCAAAATATTGACTTCTTCTTGAATGAAGAATTGTCACTCCGTGTGGCCATACTACATTGTGATTTCTTACCAAATTCATTGACAATGTCTTTTACTCTTTCATAAACAACATCCCCTGGTATAGGTTTAGGTGCACTCCGTTCATCAATCCATCCATTGAATGCTTTGCGCTTCCTATGATACGGATGGAATTTTGAAAGAAACCTTCGATGACCAAGATATATAGTCTTGCCGCCATGTTTTAGTCTTATTGAATCAGTGTTTTCTTCACATATAGGACACACTTTAGCTCCTTTGACACTATATCCAGACAAATTCCCATATGCTGGAAAGTCATTAATAGTGCAAAACAACATAGCGTGCAAACGAAATGTCTCTCTTCTTGAAGCATCATAGGTCATCACACCTTCAGCCCAAAGTTTCTTTAAGTCATCAATCAGAGGTTCAAGATAAACATCGATATCATTTCCGGGTTGTTTAGGGCCCGATATCAAAAATGACAGCATAACGTACTTATTTTTCATACACAGCCAGGGAGGAAGATTATATATAACAAGCATGACTGGCCAAGTACTATGTTGGCTGCTCAATGTCCCGTACGGATTCATCCCATCTGTACAAAGCCCAAGTCTTAGATTCCTATCTTCTTCACCAAATTTGGGATACAATAGATCAATCTTCTTCCACTATGGGGAATCAGACGCATGTCGTAGGATCCCATCATTATTTTTCTTAACATCTGCATGCCACCTCAAATTCTTTGCATCTTTCGGATTTGCAAACAAGCATTGAAACCGTGATATTATAGGTAGATACCACAACACCTTGGCAGGAGAACCAGTTTTGGACTCCCCCGAAGTCATCAATTTATACCGTGACGCACCACATTTTGGACAATCTTTCAAATCTACATAGTCCTTTTGAAATAATACACAATCATTCGGGCATGTGTGTATCTTCTTGGCCTCCATTCCCATTGGGCACAACATTTTCTTTACCTGGTATGTTGAGATTGGCAGCTCGTTTCCTTCAGGAAGCATTTCTTTCAACAAAGTCAACAATGAAGTGAAGCTTTTGTCGCTCCATCTATTGTTAGCTTTCAACTTATACAATCTCAACACAGCACTAAGCTTCGTAAACTTAGCACAGCCTGTGTATAACGGTATCTCAGCATCATGCACAATGTTTCTAAAGATAGGAGGTGGATCGGTGTGCTCTACCCTACAACTATCCAACATCGCATCAACGATGTCTACTGGAACTGGTTCGTTCACATCTGTCATCGGAGGAAATTTCTCCTTCCACCCAAGCACTGCTATCGACATCTACTGGTTTCGAGTTTGAAATCTCTCCATGCCAGTGCCATTCTGTATAGCCTTGTACAATCCCGTTGCACATGACATGACTTTTGATTTCCTCACCAGTGTTGACTTTCAAGTTGTTACCGCAATGCCTACATGGACAGTAGAACCTATCTGTAGGTTTTTTCCTATGTTCCTCGGCAAATCTAATAAACTGATCAAGACTAGATATAAACTCTAGGGTGCAGCGATTGCGAATGGACATCCATGATCTATCCATTCTATGATCAAAGAGAAAACAAGTATATATTAGGACAAGATTAGGGTATACACTTACATCCTATCTAAGATTTACTCCTATTATCTACAATGAAGCTGGACTCCATACAAACAGTATATCATTTAGTGATTGTTCATTCTAATTTATACCAATGTACAAGTAATATAAAGAACAATGATTGTTCACTTTCTAGGCCAAAAAACACATGTAATGTCATTTATATATAATAAATGTGTACCACCTATCCCATCCTTGAACACCTAATCTCACTAGTAAGTGTATAATGTGTATTGGGTTTTCAAGAAAATTTCGGCAGCATTTCCCCGCTGTTCTCTAAGTACATATGTACTTAGAGAACAAACGAGGAAATGCTACCGAAGTTTTCTCGAAAATCCAATACACATTATACACTTACATCCTAAGTGAGATTAGGTGTTCAAGAACAGTCCCAACCCGGGGACTATTCAAGATTTACTCCTAATGAGTAAATCTTGGATGGGTTTCTAGGCCAACAAACACAATAATAGATATGTACATGTTAGGGTTTCATCACAATTGATGTTAGGGTTTCATCAATGTTAGGGTTTAATCAAATCAAATTAGGATGCTAGAATGGACAAGTTTAAATCTTATTTTAACATGCATCAAAATTTACTGAATTAAGTCAAGCATTAGGATTAGAAGCACAAATATATGCAAGCAAAAGATTTGTTCGTATCCTAGAATTTACATACAACATTACATATAGATTTATTCATATCCTTACCAATAGCAAACACAGCCGTGGCCGTGCTGCCTAGCACGGCCGTGGTAGGCCATTTTTCTCAGTTCTTAGTGAAATACGTAGAACACTAACTAGTCTAATACCTGGAGAGCAAGCGGAGCAGAGCAGTGGGCGTGAAATCAAAGCATCAAGCAGAGCAGAGCAGTGGGCGGCAAGGAAGAAGACAAGGAAGAAGGTGCTACGGCTAATACCTGGAGAGCAGAGCAGCAAGCAACGGGTGGAGGCAAGGAAGAAGACAGCGCCGCAGTAGGCCTGGCATGAGCAATGAGGAAAGGCGGCACGGCGGCGACGTAAGGAGGAAGGCGGCGGGCGGCGGCGGCGATGCAGAGCAGCAGAAGGGATCGTCGGCGGCGAGCGAGAAGCAGCAGGCACCAGGCGGTGATTTTGGGAGAGCGGCGACGAGCAGGCACAGGAGAAACAGGAAGAAAGGGGGAAGAACTGGGTGATCGGGCCTCTATTAAGTTGGTCAACGACGTCGGTTATATACAACACCGACGCCTATTACAATTTAGCGTCGGTTGATAGTAAAACACCGACGCCCAACTAGACAACCTTTACCCTAAATTATTTGGCGGGAACCATTATCAGCGTCGGTTATATAAGGATAACCGACACTGAAAGTGGGACTTTTTGTGCAAATTTTCATTTTAAATAGGCGTCGGTGAATAGTTAAAACACTGACGCTGTAGGTGACCTAAAATGTTTTCGCTCGAAAATTGGATTTCGCGGGCGATATTAGGCATCGGTCTGTTATACACAACCGACGCTGAATACAAAGCGGTACCCGTGTCTGGCTGGTCTTTGAATATAGACGTCGGTTTGTATAAATAACTGACACTTGATAGTATAGGCGTCGAATTTCCTAAATAACCGACGCCCAGAAAAGCGACATTGAACGTTGTTTCTGTAGTAGTGACACTTAAATATCAATGACAAGGTATAGCCGAATTCTACCATGTTTTTCATATTTGACTGCATATATGAACTCGTATAATATAAGTATGTAATTTAATTAATAGGTTTGCAAACCAAAAAGTAAAAATTCTACTAGTCATCCTCCTATGCCCAAGCTATCTTTTATTCCAGAATCCACATTCGACAGGTTGGGAAGTAAATGTAAATGTTTGTGTCGATACTTAGCCAACCAAAGCTCTGGATTACAAATGTTGGTCAATTTAACAGAAGATGCAACTGGGAGGGACTTTGACAATTATATTTTTCTTGATGATATTATAGAGTTGTTTCAGTATGATTGGCTAAATACTTTGATATTAGAAGTATGGATAAGGTAAGGATCTATCAATATAAAAAATTCCAATACACATTTTTAACTTATTTCTATATATGAAAATAATTACAAATGTTATACATCCACTTATATACTGAGGCCATAAACTTTGATATAAAGAATGTTGGTGTGACGTCCCCGGATTTTCTAAAACTTAATCTGATGTGTGACATCCAAATTGAAACTCTCACCTCAGCGAGAATCCCAATTTAAACATCCCACACTAGGCTAAGAAGAAGAAAATCAAAGGAAGTCATAAGGAAACAATCAATAGCACATGTACATGAACAATAATAAAACCATACACACATGTTCACCATTCAACATATAATTACAACATGAATCGTTACAACATTTGATATTACATATTGAATAGCAAACTTATACATATACATGTACTACAACTAAACTACAACATCTTAAGACAACAGGTCCACCTATACATCAGCTCGCCACACAACTCTCAACTATCCTGAATCTTCAAGAGCATAACCATAACCTATACAAAAGATTACATGCGGTACACGTCAGCACAATATTTCAAGAATATTGTACTGAGTACGCCTACATGTCTTTTAAATACCTCTCATAATATCTTGGCAATAAGATAAAACTAATATACTTGGCAGTAATAGAAGAATATAAGAAAATCATACTTGAACAAGATTGTTTATCAATAAAAGAGAACACATAACTTTTAGGCATATTTTCCATTATATCATCCATGCATTTACTACCTGAGAGTTGAATGCATTAAGGCCTTTATGATCTACTACCAAAGAGTTGGATCATTTCACAATGTGATCTACTACCAAAGAGTTGGATCACTTCCAAGTACTTTACTATCAAAGAGTTGAAGTACTTATTTCCAGCACTTTACTACCAAAGAGTTGAAGTGCTTAGATATAATGGAACAAATATATTATGTTTCATGTGTTCATAGCAATAAGTATGGAAAATCATGCAACATATCATACAAGAACAATCATTTCATCCAATATCATATGCCAAGTATTTTACTACACATATAACACAAGCATATTGTATAATAAGCCAAGTAAGAGGTAATGGCGTACCTTGATCAAGAGAAACATAATCATCACATATTCCTCAGGTCAACTCTAACCTTGTTCATCCCTGATTAAGGCAAGATCATAAACTATCATTAGGTTCTCATCTTCTTACATCTCGTCTTAACCCTAATTATATCTATTTTAGGGTTTGCCTATCTCATTATGATATCCTCATGATTACTTGTATTCATATCTTATGATTATCTCACTGATGTCATTTTCCAGATTACATCTCATTATCAAAGTTCATCATCTGAACATTAGGTTCAATATCCTATTTGTGCACATTAATTAACCCTAGGTTACACCATTAACCAAAATTAGGATATGTGTATCATAACATGTATCAAGGTTCATCTTTATGTAATAAGAATTTCGTGTATATAACTGATCTCATATTTATATATTATCTTCCAATTACATATATGAGGGTTTTCTGTAAATATCATCATTTATTGAGCATGCATGTATTTATTGCATTATCTTTAATGTTATTAACCCTAATTAGCCATATTAATCAAATTATATGCTTTTGTGCATCAACATGAACATATCTGAGATCATATGCATTCTATATGTAATTATGGACTTACTGATATTTTTCCATGATTTTATGTCATCATTTGCTATTTATTATCCATTAAACGAGCATTACACATCTTACATGATATTACTGATATTTAATCATCAAAAGCCTGGGTTTAGGTCCGGTTCACTGCTAATGGACTGGGCCAACCCTCTCCTTTCTTTCTCATACGCGATCAATCCCAAGCGGACTGTTCCACGTGAGCGCCGCCATGCAGAAAGCTCTCTGGTGAGCGATCGATCGTCCTCCAAAAATCCTCGTGAAAGACTTACACTCCCCCAAGATTCGGACTATCTCCCTCGACACCTCCGGCCAAAGAAAACACCATGGTAGCTGACATGATTGAAGGGGATGAAGTCCTCTCACCACGAGCTTCGTTTTCCATTACTTATCTCTCTCTGATTGCCTCTATACCTCCATGTCCTACTCCTGCTTATGACCTGCTCGCTGCATTGGAGAAACATCTGAGGGAAAGGGATCGTTATGTGTCTATGCTCCACCAGTTGCCACAGAGTCGGGTCAGGATGGATTTGATCAGGGAGGTGAGGCCAACCGCCTCCTCTGTTCCCCCCTCCTCAATGCATGTCCTAGGTGGTCGTGGAATTCCTGGTGGGTCACGATCACCCCCACGTCTCAGCCAAAAAATTTGGGAGGTTGATGGCAAGAAACTACCCTTAGATCCATCATCTACTGCCCATATTGGGGCTAGCTACAGGTCGATCTGTGGCTTTTCAAGACTGGGTGGCGCTACCCTTAGATTTAGAATCTAGCACTACTACTGAGCCACATACCCCACATACAAACTGACTACATCGTGATAGAGATACTAATAAAAGACTAAGCTAACATACATTAACCTTTACCTATCATACATGATTTATACACCTTATTATCTCATTTTTAAACCTGCACAGCTTCATCTAGGAATATCGATATGATTAATAAACTTTGACCAAGGCCATATTATCATCCAAACTATATCCCATAAAATCCCAAGTATCCACTACTTGACCAATAAACAATTTAATCCAAAAGGAAATCAACTTAGGGATCTTACTCTTGGTGTCAAGACAACTAATCATCCATATTTTATCAAAGTACTTAGAGTTCTCAAGTTAAGTCAACATGCGAATTCCAATATGTCATTAGACATTCAAGGATTCCAAAAGGTCCACTCCATCACAGTTGGATTCTTAGTTCCTTCACTCACTAGTCAGGTGGAAACACATATTGAGGATGTGAATGAGTACATCTCTACTGCATTCAAATATTTTGCTAGTGTGGGAAAGGAAATTATTCTAATTCCTTTTAATGTCAAGTAAGTATTATTATTCAATATAATTTTAATAATGAATAAATTTCTTTATTTTAATGTTTGTTATATTCTTACTCAGATTTAGACATTGAGAATTATTGGTGGTTGTCCCAAAATTGATGACTCTTTATTATCTTGACCCAATGGGAAATACAGTAAGGGGCCACAAATTGAAATTGCAAACTATGGAGTAAGCATAAATTTAGTCAATGCTTCAACATGATATTTCTATTTAGAAATTTTGTTTTACCAACTATCGTTTAATTTATAGGGGTATAAAGGCTTTTTGTGAAGGTGGAGGACAAATACCCACAAAATTAAAGACATTGACTTTAAAAAATGTCAAGGTAGCTACTTTGACAACTGCTTAGTCTTATATGTATTAATTTTCAACTCTTATATGTCAACTCTTATAGTCTTATCTCAACTCTGTTTATAGTAGTTTACTAACATTAAGTATAATTCGTTATTTGTAGTTTCCTATACAAAATAATGACTGGGCTTGTAGCTACTATGTAATGAAATATATGCAAGCTATTATATTGTCAAACAAGCATCACATGACATTCAGAATATAGATCAGGTAGTAAAGAATAACATCATAAATTTACAAGTGAGTTGTAGTCATTTTATAAAATATTAGCATGTGTATTTTTTGTTGTAGATATTTACAACTCAACCTTACACACCTGAGGACTTAAATGAATTCCGAGAAGAGTGTTCAGATACTTTTCTAAATGAAGTCAATATAGCATTGCATTGAATAGAATATGTCAGCTCCATTTATGTATGTGGTTTTGGGAACTCTTTCATATTTACTTTTGGATCTGACATTAATATCATCTCAGACTTGCAATCTATCATTTTGTAAATGTTATGATGTGATTATGTGTAACTCAACTGAATATATGAATCATTTTTGTTATGAATGTATGGTTTGGAAATTGATAATTTGAATGGACATAAAAGCTAGCAAATGTGGCTTTGGAATTTCTGTCTTGCATCATTTGCAAGTCTTTTCTATTGTAGGTTTTGATCTGCTCTATTCTGAAGATTTTTGTTCTGTTTCTGCAGATTTTTTTTATAAAAATTGTACCCTATATGGTCGGTTATTTTAAACAACCAACATTGCAGGTCTCTAGGGCCAGGTTTTTAAAATAACCGACCTAATAGCCTCAATGCAAATTTATACAGGTACTTGTACCACTGTTGGGTCAGTTTTCTTCATATAACCGACCTTAGAGGTCTCTAGGGCCGTTTTTTTATAAATAACCAACCTTAGAGGTCCCTAGGGTTAGCTTTATTTGGTCTATTGGGTCAGTTTTTAAATAAACCCGACCTTAGAGACCTCTAGGGTCGTTTTTTATAAATAACCGACCTTAGAGATGCCGGGATCAACAACTCATTTTTTGTACATCAGTTGGGTCGGTTTTTTATTTATAACCGACCTTAGAGACCTATAGAGTCGAATTTTTAAACATAACTGACCTAATAGTTTCCCAAAATTAAAACTCCAGGTCATTGTACCATATTGGGTCAGTTTTCTTCATATAACCGACCTAGAAGACCTACTGGGTCAGTTTTTTTATAAATAACTGACCTAATAGCCTCAATGCAAATTACTACAGGTACTTGTACCACTGTTGGGTCGATTTTCTTCATAAAACTGACCTTTTAGACCTCTAGGATCATTTTTTTTTAAATAACCGACCTTAAAGACTATATGATCAGCTATTTGTCTATTGGGTCTATTTGGTCGGTTTTTAGATAAACCCGACCTTAGAGACCTCTAGGGTCGGCTTTTTTGAAATAACCGACCTTAGAGATGTCGGGATCACCAACTCATTTTTGTTCATATGTTGGGTCGGTGTTTTGCTTATAACCGACCTTAAAGGTCCGTAGAGTCAGATATTTTTAACATAACCGACCTTACAACCTCAAGGTGAGTTTCTTATAGACCTGTAGGGTCAGTTTTTTATATATGATCGACCTTATAGGCTGCTAGGGTCAGATTTTGTGTATATAACTGACCTTAGAGACATCGGGGTCAACATGTCAGTTTTTATACCTCTCTTGGGTCAGTTTTATTTTGATACAAGTGACGCAACAATGCAGCTATTGCCTCGGGTTTTGGTTTGTGCCAACCTGACGCTACCTTCTAAGGTCGATTTTCTTTGGTTTAAAAAACCGACTCTATAGAGAAAATTCTATAGCGACAACCACTTAGGCGTCAGTTAGAAAGTGACGCTATAGGTTTAAAAAACTGACGCTACAGACCATTACTGTACTAGTGATAGATTGCATGTTTCTTTTATCTTAGACCCCTTATTTATGTATTTATCCTTTAAGGTTTGAGGTGGTATCCACGAGTCACATATCCATCAAGACTTACAACCATCTCGAGATTTCACCCTCGTGAATAGTACTTCCAACACTATGCTCATACCCAAATTCAAATATCACCCAACTATTATCGTAGGTTCATGTTGGATAGTGCCGACCCACCTTCCATCACCTATGACAACTGTGCTAACACCAACAATGAGGTATAGACCTACATAATCATCACTTAACACCCAAATTTACTCAGTTGGAACTCACAAAGCTCCTTGTGCCACTACGTACCCTTTAATTGAGGTGAAACCATATTCCCCTCTTTCACCCCTTTTCATGCCGTTCTTGGCCATGAGATGCATTCATAATGGGTCATCTTGTGCTTCCTGACTCTATTGGACGTGACATTTCCTCTTGATCATGTACAATAGGTTGGTTTGTCATAAATTGTCTAGAAAACTCATGAGCTTGAGTTTTTTTACATATTTGTTCATAATTGGTTTCAGATAATTCCGTGAAAAGGATCAGCTTGGCGTAGGAGACCCAAATTCTGAGCTGGAAAGAAACAAGTAAATGAAGGGAGACATGGAGGGTCAGCTACAATCCCCGGAGTACGACAAAACTTTACTTCCTAAACTCAACATGAATTTGAGTTTGAGTAACTTCCTGAGAGTTACAAACACACATTTAAAATATAAATTTTGAATTCCCTCCTAAAAAGAGCGAAAGGGGGTTTCAGACTAACTACTTTGCTTCATACATAATGATATTTAATCTTATCTTATAAACGATGCATATAAAATATTTAGGAATAGAGATAACACTAGTGTGAATCCGGTACAATCATTATCAAAAACATAAACATGTTGTGGTAGAACATTATAAATCATAACTATATGATAGTAAAACGCTATACACCATAATGACAACATATCCACTACAATTTTCAACACTCAAAACCATATATGTACCATGAGAAAATCACAATTATTACAAAAATATGATTTAAGCAACATAAAGTAAAAAATGACAAGTCACCATATCGTTGCAAGAAAGAATATAGATAAAACAATATGAGATCTGGTAGGTAAAGCTGGATACTATTTGAGACAAATTTTGGCATTTAGCCTGCTAAAAAACAAAGATAATGAGGGATGTAAATTAGGAATGCAGGTTATTTTTCTCAATATTTTTCTTTTTTAGCATGCCAAAATTCGTCGTCCAACTTTGCCTCTATGTAGCATTATTCAAACAATATTGTTCGCTGTGCCAATAGTTGATAGTTGAAAAGAAACTCGGGGTTTAGGGAAGCAAATGCTATATGAGCAATGTGTCCCTCGCAGCTCCGCCTGAAGGCCCGACGGCCCAACTCCAGCCACGGCGACGTCGGGCCGCTACAGAGTCCAGCCACAACCGAGGGCAGGCCTTAACTAGTACAGCAACTGAGCAACCACTGTGCTGAATCTAAACCCGCCACCTCATCCTTCTCCGCCTTCCCCGTCCCTGGCGCCGCCGCTCCATGGCGTCTGCCGCCGGCCGGTCCCTCGTGGACTCCCTCTTCCAGCGGTCCCTTGATGACCTCATCAAATCCCTCCGGTCGCAGCCTGTTGGTGAATCCGCTCTCGTCACCCGCGCTGCGGACGACGCTCGCCGAGAGATCCGCTCCACTGACGCGGACACCAAGTCCGTGGCCCTCCACAAGCTCACGTACCTCTTCTCCCTCTATCACCTGGATGCCTCCGCGACCGCGTTTCCTGCCGTCGAGCTCCTCGCCTCCCCGTGCTTCCTTCACAAGCGCCTCGCCTACCTCGCCGCCTCCCTCATTTTCCACCCCTCCACTGACGTTCTCCTCCTCATCACCAATCAGCTGCGAAAGGACCTTGCGTCTCCTACTGACCCAGTTGCGTCCCTCGCCCTGGAGTTTCTCGCCGTTGGCGCCACCCCTGATCTTGCCCGCGACCTCACTCCGGAGGTCCACGGTCTTCTTGCCAGCTCCCGCAGCGTTGTACGAAAGAAATCTACTGCGGCGATTCTACGGGTCTTCTCTCAGTGTCCAGATTCGGTTCGCATCGCCTTCAAGCGGTTGGTGGAGAATATGGAGTGTGCCGATCAGAGGATTGTATCCGCGGCAATTGGTGTCTTTTGCGAACTTACAGCATCAGATCCGAAAGCGTACCTCCCTCTTGCTCCCGAGTTTTATCAGGTTCTCGTGAACTGTAGAAACAATTGGGTTCTGATCAAGGTGCTGAAGATCTTTGCTAGATTGGCTCCTCTTGAGCCGAGGTTAGCTAAAAGGGTGGTCGACCCAGTTTGTGAGCTCATGGGGAAATCCGCAGCGAAGTCTCTGGTTCTGGAGTGTATCCGAACTGCACTATCGAGTTTGGATGAGTACGAGCATGCTGTGAGGCTTGCAGTTGAGAAGACCAAGGAGTTCTTAGCATCCGAAGATCCCAATCTAAAGTATTTGGGTTTGCAGGCAATGTCCATGCTGAAACCAATGCATTCATGGGCAGTGGAGGAAAGCAGGGATGTGATTGTGAAATCCTTGGATGACACTGACTTTAATATAAAAAAGGAGGCACTACATCTTCTGATGGGGTTGCTTTCAGAAAGCAATGTGACTGAAGTTTGCAATCTCTTAGTGAAACACGCCCTAAAGGCGGATCCTTTTTTCTGCAATGAAATACTAGCTGCTGTCCTATCCTCCTGCAGCAGGAACTTTTATGAGCTAATAGTTGATTTTGAGTGGTATGTATCTCTCCTTGGGGATGTCTCTCGCATCCCGCATTGCATGAAGGGGGAAGAGATAGAGAGGCAGCTGGTGGATATTGGGCTGAGAGTTAAGGATGTGAGACCAGAGCTTGTTCAAATGGCACGAGATCTACTGATTGATCCTGCGTTGCTTGGGAATCCATTACTCCATAGGATCTTGTCCGCAGCTGCTTGGATTTCAGGAGAGTACATTGAGTTCTCAAGGAATCCAGTTGAGCTTGTGGAAGCACTCTTGCAACCAAGAGTATCCCTTCTTCCACCTCTAGTCAGAGCTGTTTATATCCAGGCATTGCTTAAAATTCTTTTATTCTGTCACAGTTCATATCAGGAGAGAATAGAAGCTGCTCAAACATCGGGAGGACACGATTCGGCCTCTAATATGCAAAATTTCGAAATTTCCATTACCTCTAGACGGGAGATAGGTTCTGATATCATTATTGACGAGATTGCTACTGATGATACTAATGACAATGACATTACTTCTAACTTTAAAGTAGATTTTTTGTGGGATCTACCAGACAGTAAGGACCCATTCTGCTATGGATCCATTGACCGGATGCTAAATTTGTCAAAAACTGCACTGTTACCGCTGTTGCAAAGTGATGATGTTGAGGTGCAAGAAAGGGCTGGAAATGTTATTTCTCTTATTCAGGAATTGCAAGAAACCCAAGTCAATGGTGTTGGAAATATTAAATGTTCTGACTCTGCCCGGAATTTTGAACTTATGAAACTCATGCAAGAAGCAGTTTCTGAGGAACTTGGTCCTGTTCCACCAGATGCCCAAGAGAGAGTCGCTGTGCCAGAAGACCTAGATCTTCTGGACAATCTTAATGACTTGGTTACTATTTTGGGTGACGATAAGGTTGAACAGTCAGCAGCTTCCTTTTCATTTGAAATCCGCCAACCAGGAAATACAAGGGAGGAATCATCATCTGTTGTTGAGTCTTCATCTTCCCTTGCTGAACATCGAAAACGTCATGGCTTGTATTACCTTGCAGTTGCAAAAGACGAGACTGAGTCTGCTGACTATCCACGTGCTAAAGAGTGTCCTAATGAAGGTGATGCTCCTCCTAATGTCAGTGATGATCTTTTAAAGCTAACACAGAAGGCCCACATTGATAAAAAGACTAAACCACTGAAAGTGCGTCCTGTAGTAATAAAGTTGGATGGTGAAGATGTTTCTGCTACTGCATCTCTCAGAACATCTGAAGCAAAGAGAGACCCATTATCAGGTGCAGTTAGCGATGTTTTGTTAGGCTACGAAGATATACCTTCATCATCAAAAGGTAAAGCTCCAGAGTTATCATCTAGGCAGATGTTAGATGACAAATCGTCAATTAAAGATTCCAATTCTCCGCGGAAGGAGTATTCAAAAGAACCAGATTTGGATCAAGGAAATTCTAAGAGTAAACACAAGAGGAGGCATAAACATAGGCATAAGAGCAGTCAAGGTGGTGACGAACATGAAGAAAAGGGTCATAGAAAATCAAGCGACGGTAGCCATACTGCACAGAAACCTAGGAAAAGAGGGGATAACCCGACGGTTGTACTTCCACAAGTACCCATTGCCCAAGTCCAAGATTTTCTTCTATAAAAGTTTTCAGTATAAACTGATTGTTGGTTGACTTCATAGGTTTGTGACTTGCTGTATGATACTCCTCTGTATGTCTTTTCCCTGTTGTAGTATCTTTTGTTATACTTGAGTTGATTACATCATATTTCTTTTTTATCCTTTAAGTTGTATTTGTACCTGACACTAAAAATAGTGACATGTTGATGATACTCCAGAAGCTCTTTTTCAGAATTCTGTTACAATGGTTCTTATCTGTAGACCCATTGAGAAAGGTGAAAGATCTGCAGCACTGAAGTGCCTTCTAGTTCTATATATTCTTACCTTATGTTACCAAACAGGAAAACACTATAATGTTCGTAATGCAACACAATGTACTCTCTCCTTTTTCACACACTTCTATTTCCTTGCACTTCACTCTCTCTCTTCCTCTTTCTAACCATCTGAAATGCAATTGACAGTTTCACTAGAAGAAATTTGGCAGGTCTGTGGGTCTACTCCAACCTGAATCGAAGTATGGTGCACACAATGATGTGGTACGACAGTGCTAGCTGGGAGGTCTCAGGTTAGTTCTTTTTGGGTCCAAAATCATGAGATTTTCTAGTTCGTGCTATGGTCTACGTCATCAGCATTGCACTTGTTCTTGATTTATCAACCCTTAGTGTGAGGCCTCTCCTGTGCTATGGAGTTATGAGGGGAGCTCTTCCCTTCTACGTTCCCACAGGGTCAAAGAATTGCCAGAAGGATTCACCCTGGGTTTCATACGTCATAGGGAAATGATTCCTACCTTGAGTGTTCTCTTGTTCTAATTTCCATCACCTCTCACAGTTGTATAGCCTAGTTCCTTATGATACAGGTCGCTGTTTAGGATCAATTATAGATTTGTGTACCTTTTTGTGTGGCTTCTTATAGCTGGTGACTAGAATTTGAAACAGATTGGCATACTGGAAACTCAACATACTGTCTTGAGTTTTTAAGAGGGTAACCAGTGGTCCAGCATGTTAGGTTTGAGAAACTCCCTAGCCGACGCCAACTTATTGCCTCTGTAGTCTGTAGTCATGCCTTTCCATAATAGGGACATGGACTCCACTTGAGATCCTTTTGTTGTATTTCACTGTCTCACAATTTATAAACTCCATTGCTTGTAGTACAGACTTCCCTCGTGTTGGTGATCAACTAATGATTTGTAGCTTGAGGGTGTTGGTGGTGGTTGGATATTTAAACAAATTAGAATGCTTTAGATCAATCTATTATGTCGAGTTTGAAAAGGGCAATCCGTATTCTTTGGTTTTGAAACTTTCTAGTCAACGCCAAATGATCGTCTCTCTAATCACACCTCAACGTCACAGGAATTAAACTCTACCTGAGTGCTCTCTTGTTGTTATATCCCTCACCATCTCATGATTGTAAAGTCTTACTCCTTATAGTACAAACTTGGTACTTAATTCAATTAACATCAATACTTGGGAAGGTGGTGGGGATGGGGCTCGTCAATAACGCGTAGACAAAAATTTGGGCAAATTGCATACTGAGGAAAATCAACCCATTTTCTTGATTTATAGAGGTCGACGAGTATACATTAATTTGGGAAACTCCCCAGCCAATGCCAATCTTTTAGGCTCTCTAAAACCAACCAAACCTGTTAATATTTTTGCATAACTAAGTTAATAATATATAAATATTATGCAAATGTAGATGTTTTTGAATTGTTGTATGCTTATCTTGATATTGCATATCTATTTTCCTTTTCCCCTGTAGCTGCTACCCGGTTGGTTACATCTCAAAAAAATAATCGAAATGAGCTACAAAAGTAGTTTACGTGCATGAAACTTCAAAACCAAATCCCCGCATGAGGTTTTCTTAGTACTATGCAGCACAAACTATAGAATATAGATTGATTTGATTTGTACCTCAACAAACCACAGAAGTTGTGGTCTGATCAAGTCTGACATGGTCAGTAGTTAGTATTGAGATATACTTTTTATTCCTGTATTTTGGGATAAGTCGTGTCCCTGTACTACTGTTTCTCCCATCATTTCCTTTTCTTTCCTTTTGACTTAATTGTCTATATAGTATCGCTCCATATTCATCCATGGAGGTCTCTGACCACACTCAAGGTATATGACGTCGAGTTTGTGACATCTGTCAAGTTCAAGGATCCAACTATAATCTAGGGGCACTTTCTTTTCAAATATATGTTCACTCCTCTGGGAAACTTGACACTAAAGATGAAGCTTTGGATAAGAAGAAGGGAGAATATAAGAAGTGGGCAGAGTGCGATTCTCTTGTTTTCTCATAGATCCTGAACAAATGTGGAGCTCATGTCTCCAAAATTTCATCATCATGAGATACCAAGTAACCTTGGGATCATATCATCCAAGAATATACTAGCAAAGGAAATGCATCTAAAGTTTTTGATTTGTATAAATGACTGCATTCCTTAAAACTAGATGATACCTGATCTTTTGCATAACATTTTGATTTCTAAGGGGATTTGAGGGAGAACTCAAGGTCTACCATCCTCTAACGACTTGTCTTTCTAAACTATAAAAGCAACAAGTTGAGATACAACTGTGTCAATTTCTTTCATCTTCACCTTTGGGATATGAGGCCATCCAACAAAAAAAAAGCCTTGCTTATGAGCCGCTTCCTACTTTATATGATTTTACCAGCGTCTACTAGATCAACGACTACTATTGCAGAGGAGCGTGCTCCCCTCATTGTTTTGGATGAAGTTGTGGCACCCTGGGACATGAACGTGGAAGATATCCCAACTCTATTTGTAGATGGACAACCTCTTCCAATCAGCTGCCCTGTAAATTGTTTAAAATGCTGCAATTCATACTAAAGATAAATGCCGAAAAACACACGGTATGCCAGAATGGGATGACAAGACTACTACTAAAGCAGACGGGGAATCTATATCCACTTGTAGTGGCAGTAATAATTAGTTGGTCACTCTTAGCTTTATTGATCTTGATAATTTGCTTAAGGCTGCTTCTTTGTCCACTACATCCCCTCAAGAAAGTATTGCATGACATTCACATACTTATACATGTCCTCATGCTACTTCTTCATCCAAAGATGTTTAAATCATTAACTTCGGTGCTACTGCTCATACAACTGATGATGAGCTATTGTCTCTCTCTTTAAGGAAGTCTATACACCATCCTCCTGTACGATTAACTAATGCTTCTACCTCTCCTGTTATTGGGATAGGAGGTGTGACAAGCACTCCCTGTATACTCAAAACTTTCTAATCTGTTCCCAAATTTCCATTGAAGTTGATGTCTTTAAGGAAAATTAGCTAAACTTTAAATCGCAGCGCAACCTCCTTTCCATAAATGCATCTTTGCTGGATCTAAAGACAAAGGAGATGATTGGTGGGGAATATAAAAATGGAGATGGTTTGTGCTATTTAGTGATGTCCTCAACTTCTCCTGCTATTGCACTCCTTGCCAAGTTGCCTCTCTTCATGAATTGCATTTATGCCTGGTCATCCATCCGCTGCAAAGTTGAAGCTTTTATTTCCTAGAGTTTCATCTCATATCATCTCGGTAAAGATCATAATTTGGTGTTTCTTTATGAAATGATAGCAGTTTTGGTATGTTTTATATAGTTCATTTTGCTATATGAGAAAGCTGTCACACTGCTAATTGCACATGTGTTTTATATTTTGTAACTTTCATCAACAACTATTCACGTGCCACTTGGCTTTATCTATTAAAAGATTCTTATGAACTTCTATATGTTTTCTCATTTTTCGGATAGAATCAAGAACCAATATTTTGCTTCCCCCAAGTTCTTTCACATTGGCAGCACCTCTGAATATATGCAACATGGTTTTCAAAAGATTTGTGTATCGAAGAGAAATACCCATCAAACCTCTCGTTCCTACAACCCACGAAAAAATGGAGTTGCTGAGCGAAAGAACTGTCACTTCCTAGATGTTGCCCGTTCCCTAATGATTGAAATGAAAGTTTTAGATATTATTGAGTTGTTGCCATTCTTATATAAAGTTACCTTATAAAGAATGCTCCCTACCAAATGCTATATTCCCACGAACTCATTTTCGCTTTGCCACCAATTCTTTATGGCTACCCTTGTTTTTTCCATAATCACCAATTAGAACACGATAAACTATCATCAAGAGCTATTTGCTGTTGTTTCCTTGCTTATTCCCGAACTCAAAAAGGTTACAAATGATTTGTTGCAATTGCTCACCGTCTTCATATCTATATAGATGTAACTGCTAGAGAGTCTATTTAATTAAGTTATTTAAGTCTACTTGTATATGGGTCCAAGTATGTTTTGGCATTAGGGTTTGTCTTGAGTCTGTACGCTTCCCCCTTATCCTATTTATAGGAGAGGGGGGTTCCCTTCAATTAATAAGAAAGATTACACAAGGGGACTTTTCTCATCATATCGTTTTTCCACAGTTGCTTTCTTTGAGGACTTCTTGTTCTCTTTTGAGAACAACTAGCATGTGCAACCTCCTACCATACCTCTTCTTGAACCTATTATCTTCACCACACAGACTTTCATTGAGTCTTCCACTCCTGTTCCTAAAGTGTATGAGCAGAAGAAAAGATGAACTCCACCTAAAGTATCTCCTACTATGGATTCTCTTGATGTTGATGATCCATTTGAAGTCAATGATAATACTACATATTCGATTGTGAATTCTAGTATTAATTTGCCTATTGCTTTGAGATCACAATGGTCTAACACAAAATATTGCATTTCTCAATGATGTGTCTACATATCATTTTTGAGGTTGTCTACATATCATTTAAATACTCTCATTGCAAAATTTACTACTATATTATCATGTATTTCTATACCAAAATCTATTCAGGAGGTGTTGCAACCATCTGGATCAAAGCACGATGCAAATGAGGAGATGCATGCTCTTCAATTTTGAGGGACGTGTGATCTTATTGATCTCCCTCCACAGAGTAATCTTGTTGGACGCTTGGTGCAAACTCAATTTGCAAAACAAAATTCATTTGTGTATAATTCTACTCTTCCGACAATACCCAAGGACGTGTATTTATGGCGGGAAGCCCTAACTGGCTTATTTTTGCTGATGACTATACTGAATTAAGCAACTAGAAATTTATTAATCAAGAACTTTCAGTCCCCAACTATCACAACTAACTCGTAATACTAAAGTAATTGCATATAAAACCCCAGACAGAAAATAGAAGATAGCCAATTAAATGATAAACTCAAATAAAAGATGACGTTACACTCTAATCGGATGCACCAAATCCTGGATAGACTCTGGATGAGCAGTCTGTCCTACATCATCTCCCTCTGTGTTGACCATGAGTCTATGATGAGTGCAGCTGTAGCTGCGATACTCCAGGATAGTCTGACGTGGATGGCATATGTCGAAGGAATATAGTGCGCTGGGGTTAGGGGTGTACATTTACCAAACCAAACTGGTCCAGTCTGGTTCGGATCATGGTTGTATAGGCGGCTAGGCGACCAGGCGTTGCCCGGGGCATGGAACAAGACTTCGACTTTGAGTTGACTTCGACTGGCGTGGAAATGGAAGTTTGTGAAAACATCGAGGAAACTTTGAGGATTTTTACAACCAAACTTCGATGCATCTTTGACAAGTATTAAGCTCAAAACAATAATTTCATGATGAAAATTGAAAATTTTCATCAAATCTATCTTAAAAACTAATATATGTTTATATATAGCCATCCATACATGTTTACATATGTAAAAAAACCCAATCACGTGCAAATGTACATGACGTTGTCTTAGTGTCAACTTCGACAAGCATGGAAGTGGAAGTTTGTGGAAAATGCAAGGAAACTTTGAAGAAGTTTTGGACTAACACTTCGATGCAAAATAAGCTAAAAGATAGTGAGATTGTGAGGGAATTTGGCATAAAACATCAAAATTTTTGGTAAACACATACTCCATCTATAATCTTCTATATGAAATGTTTAGATCTTAAATATGTTCTATATATGTTGTGTTCTTTATTTACAGAAATCCGAATTGGTTAAAAATGGGCTTATCCCAAATACTTCAATTTGTAACCCTGGAAAAAAGTAAGAGAGGTGAAATGGTATTAGGTCTACACCAAATTTTGCAAAACTTGTGGAAGTCTAGTACAGGAATAAGCTTATTATTACTCTCTAGTTAGAAACTAAGGAAATAGTCATCTCAATGGCAAAAATGGTTTCCTACAAGTTTCTTTATGCCTTCATTGTGTGTGCAACAATATACCCACAAAGATCATCGAGAAAATGCGAGGTTTTGAACTAGCTGGGTCGATTTCATCACCAAGTAGGCAAACCAATGGAGCATGGAAGTTTACTAGGTTTCGACATCGACATGCGTAGACATATGTAACATCGAGGATATATCGCCAGATGTCGAGGATGTTTAGTATCATGGCCCGGGGACGCCCAGGCCGCCTAGGCGCCCAAGCGGAGGCCTAGGCGTTTCTAGGCATTTTTTATATATATCATTTTAGTGGATATATATTCAATTTATGAATTAATATGATCTCTAGATATATAGCTATACATTATAGATACAAAATAGTGGATAAATAAATAATAATCAGTAGATTAATAAATACAAATTGGTAGATAAATAAATACAAACAGTAGGTAAATAAATACAAATCAGTATATAAATAAATACAAATTGGTAGAAAAATAAATATAAATCAGTAGACGAATAAATAATTTCAAAATCAATAGAGAAATACATATTGAATACAAATCCCAAATTCAAATAAATAGATGAGGCAGCAGCAATAATTGATGCATAGTTGTTGAGGGTGGGTTAGATTAGGGATTTCATTTTATGAATATATATTATAAAACAAAATAGTGGATAAATAAATACAAATCAGTAAACATATAAATACAAATCAGTAAACAAATAAATATAAATTGGTAGATAAATAAATACAAACCAGTACTCAGTGGACAAATAAATATAAAACAGTAGATAAATAAATACAAATCAGTAAATAAATAAATACAAATCAGTAGATAAATACATACAAATTGGTAGATAAATAAATAGAAACCAGTACTCAGTAGATACATAAATACAAAACAGTAGAGAAATAAATACAATCAATATATAAATAAATACAAACCAGTAGACAAATAAATATAAATCAGTAGATGAATAAATAATTTCAAAATCAGTAGGCAAATAAATATTAAATACAAATCCCAAATTTCAAATAAATAGATGAGGCAGCAGCAATAGTTGATGAATAGTTGTTGGGGTGGGTTAGATTATGAATTTTATATAGATGTTTAGAATTTATAGGATTCATATGTAGGTTTTAGAGTAGGATTTAATATGGTATTATATAAATAGGAATTCTATTTAGTATTAGGAATTATATAATTGACAGGAACCAATTAAAAAATATCTTAATGGGCCTGATTAAGTGGCCCAATCCGCCTGGGCGGCCGCCTAGGCCGCCTAGCCCGCCTGGGTACACTGATGTGCTGGGCGCCTGGCTTTGGAGGACCCAAGGGCCGCCTGGGCCGCCTAGGCGCGCCTGGGCGCCCGCCCGTACAACACAGGTTCAGACCAACTTCAATTTTTTTCTTCTAGTCCTCGTTTATCTATTTTCCGTGGTTTCGGTCCTCGGTCCAGTCCAAAACCATTAATAACCAGTCTTAGACCGATTAGATCGGATAACATAAAACCATCTTTTATCATGTATGAATTAACGCTCATATTTAAGAAGGATCACAAGGAGTAAATTGCATGACGATCGATTCTATAAATTAGAACTTGTATATCACTTGTTAAAACATTATTACTCTAGGCTTAGAAGTAAATATTTTTGAAACTAGGGCATGAGATCAAGCAATGTTTTTAAAAACGTTAAGCAGTAACCGTGCGGACAACACCTTGTAACTGGTTAAGCGGTATGCGGCCGATTTTTGAAAAAACGGATTTTAATTTCGTATATAATTGTATACAAAATTACACATATATGTATATAAATACCAATACTCTTTGGAACTTTTATATATATCTAAAGATTCTAAACACTCTACCCAACAATACAAAACACCCAAATAGTTTATAAGATAGCTATAAGACAATAATTATAGCCATAATATAATAAACAATAGATTTGATATGGATAAAACACCCTACATACATGATACAGGAAAAAATTTGCATCACATGTTTACATAGCTAAGCAGTAAACAATAGACTAATTATTGGATACCTTTCTAACTTATTGTTATATGTGCATATCATCAATTAGTCATACATTACAGCAGTACATTTAACTAAAGTATGCATTCTAAAATTAGATAACAGTTACATGTATTTTACTTGTATAAATTACACTTTGCAGCAGTACCCTATTATCCCAACTTGCATACAAAGTATGCATTCTATATTAGAACTAGGCTTATCATAGGATATTTAATGTATATAAGTTTAATATATAATAGTCAATAATACTTGGGACCATATAGTTTATATAAAGTTATAGGTGTACTGAAAAAAAAAACGGACAAAAAAGGCCAAAAAGCGGGAAAAAGGGCAAAAAAACGGAAAAAGGGGCAAAAAGCGGAAAAAAAGGACCGATTAATTACAAAAACGGTTAACATGCGATTTTGGCAAAATTTAAACAGCCTGGGTGCTGGGCCGATTAATCGACCGTTTAATCGGCCGCTCAGGCCGTTTTTCGATTCACTGAGATCAAGTCATATAGATATTATGAACAAGTGTATATGATGTTATTGTGTTGTAGTTGTTATATTGATGTACACCCCTGTCCTATATATATAGGAGAGGAGGCAATTACAAGGAAGCACAAGGAAACAGATTAAACCCTAATGGGCCATGGGCAACAAGCCCATGTACACAATAGACTAATTAACCTATTAACTAAATAGGCTAATATTCTAGCACACCCCCTTAAGCTGGAGCATGGGTGAACACATGTCCAAGTTTGGAGTTACGTGACTCGATTAAACGATAGATGAAAGATAGATATGTCACTCCCCATACAAAAATTGTTACTCCCCCTTGAACAAGACTTCCAAACTAAAAAGATATGATGATGGCTCTTTGAGATGTGTTCAACAGGTTGGAGAAGCTCGAGCTTTGAAGAAGGCCTTTCCTTTGAAGTGCATTTGAATGAAGAACATCTGAAGCAGACAATCATAAATACCACGACTAGGCCATCTTCACTGGAGAGGAATGTGGAGTGGAAAAAGCACATTCAACACATCCTACGTACATAACATGACATGAACGCGGAGCAATGTGGATGTAGCAGTAGAGGTGTCTTTGAATTGTCTGAGAAGTGTGGCCAGCTAGAATTAGCGCAGATGACCACTGACGTGCATAACGTGGCACGAACATGCAGGACGAGGTGCTGAGGTGTCGTCTCAACACACAAAAATAGCATTTGCAACTTGGAGAAGACGTGATGAAGTAGCTTGATGAAGATCACTCTCGATGAATCCTTGCAGATACAAAATCTGCACATGCTTGAAGATGACGAGCTTCTGAGATGAAGAAGCAACTATTTGGAACACCATTAACGCCGAGGATGATCAACTGGAACGTCATCAACACCAAAGGGGCAAGAGGTCGGAATTAGCCACAACATCTCTTGTCCCGACGTACATAATGCAGTACGGACAAGAAAGGCTTGGTGGCAATGATGCAACTGTGAGATCCTTCACTGTTGTTTGAAATGTAAAGTGATGCTAAGTGGGAATGACGTGCCACAAAGACATCAGGAAATCAGATGTGTTGAACAATACGAAGCTCCATGAAGATAGCTTGGAATATAATCTCATCTCATCTCATGCTCATGTCTCTCTCCTCATATCCTCTCTCATGTTCTCTTCATACCCTCCTCTCTCTCTCTCTCTCTATTCCCGCCGCACACCAAATACGACGAGAGTGAGTAGATGGTGTGGAAAAAGGGAAATATGACTCCCATTTGTGCAAAGATGCACACACGGTGGATGGGAGGGTGGGAAAGGGAAAAGGTAAAATGAGAGGTAGTATGTAGAGAAGAACAAAAAATGGAAATACTACCATAATGGATCTCGGTAGAAGACCGATAACCGGAGTCAATATGCAAAACAAACCGATAACAAGATCCAGATAGAGAAATTAAATGTATCTTTTTTGGACCTGAAAAGGACATTTATCCGCCCTTAGGCCGACAAATGTGGGGGTGCGGGGGCGGAATATCTTTTTTTTTGATAACCGAGAGAATCCACCCCAGGTGAAGCCGACATGGTAAACTCTCGAGGCATGAGAGGGTGTGGTCCAGTCACCCCCTCCCGCGCCTAATCAGGGTGGATTGCCGTTCGCAAAGTGCCTTCGGTGAGGTTCGAACCCGGGTCCTTCATTGGGACTTATTGAGCTCTTACCACCCGAGCTACTATGGCTAGACTGAGGGTGGAATAGCATCTCATCTCATGTCTCTCTCCTCATATGCTGTCTCTCATGTTATGTTATATGAAAAAGTTATCATAGTATAAATGTTTAGAAACAAAACATGTTATTAGCTACAATGACATGCTTATGAAAAAAGTTGTATGAATATAAAATAAGGAGGATATATAAAGTAGTGCATGGCTTCAAAATGTCCGAATAAAATTACTTCAGTTATATTTTTGCAAGGTTGTCAACATTGAACCAATGAGCGAACTGATGAGGCTTTTGGTTCTTAGTTCATTGGTTCAACCAGTGGTTGTACCAATTTAGCCGATGAAGTCAACATAATGTCATAATCTTTAAAAATCTCTAATATATGAAAAATCAAGGAAAAGTAAACATATCAAAGAGGAAGATTAGAAAATAGTTTAGAAACGACAATAACTCAATTGTATACTATTCTTATGCAAAATTATGGTGGAAAACAAAGGGGGATGGGAACACCAAAGGAGCAAGCGATAAGTAATATAAAATTGGATCCAGGCGGTCAAGGTATAAACATGGCCAAGAACATATGGTTGGAGAATACCATACCGGTTCAACCAATCCATTGGCCACATTGAAGTCATTTCTGAATTTGTGACTGAACCGAACCACCTCAACCACTGGTTCCCAATTCAACTGGCAGGTTCCGTTCAATCTAACAACCCTCCAATTTTGTATCTGTTCACTAGAGAATTGTAGCAAAATTAAATGACTAATCAAACCAATATGTTTTCGTTCATATTTTTGAAGTAGAACCAATATTGGTAATTTGGTTTGTTCCAGGTTCGGACAATGTTTTCTCCAGTACACACATCAAACATGTTCTTAACTGGTCTGGTGGTCGGTCTAAAAGTTTTTACTCTATACAGGTTTTGGTCTGGTCCAGTTCGATCTGGTCCGAAATTAGACTGATGTACGACCCTAGCCGAGGTGAGTTTGCAACATCCTGCTCATCGTCACTAGGTTCACTACATGGCAGTACAATGTCATACTCTATGCCATCCTCTCTTAGCATTAGCTATCACGATCATCATGTGGTTGGGACACCAGATGGTACATGTCTAGATTTGTGGACTAGGCCAGATTGGACTTGACCAACTATTTGGTCTAGTTTGGTCCTAGACCGACGTCAATTTGGTCCAGTCCTCCTTGGTCCTCTATTTTTCAAGATTGCGGTCCTCGCTCGGCCAGTTCAAACTGGTTTGGACCGACTAGACCAAATTACAAATAACAATCTCGTCGCATTACAAATCGAATAGAATAAATGTTTATATTAGTGCTAATGTTTATGAAGGGCCGTGGGGAATGAAGTGCATAATGGTCAATTTTAGAAATTACAAGTAATATATAACTGGTCAAAAATATTATTACTCTAGACTTGGACCTAAATACATGTTAGAGTTATTAGTTTATTTATAATATGGGCTTGATTGTCTTAGCCCATTAGGGTTAAATTTGTTTCCTTGTACTTGCCTTCTCTCCTATATATAGGAGGGAAGTTTGCCATCTATTAATAAGAAACATCTCATTTAGCCTCCATATTATTTTCAACATGGTATCAGAGCATATTGATCTTAGCTCTAGGGAGAAAAAGAGAGAGCCTCCTCTTACGGACGATACCATTTCTTCTTGGCCTGGCCGCTTGCCAGGCATTATCCCAGCCTCCATGGTCGTCGTATCCCCTCTTCCTCTTTGATAAAAATTCTTTGCATTAGATTTTCCTTTGCATCTCTGGTGGTTTTGATCTATTCCCTCCTCCCTTGTTGCTCTCTCCGATCTACTCCTTGGCCTCATCGATGAGCCCTTTACTGTGGCTGGGTCAAAGACTATACTAATCCAACAACCTTATGGCACCTTGTCAACGAGCTCTCTATAGTTGTCATATGTGATGAGGTTCATGTCGCAGACTCGCAGGGCACGATGCACTCATTGCCGGTATCACCTCTTCCCCTGCTGGGATCCCGATTTTCCTCCAGCCACGTGATATCACCTCTTCCCTTGCTGAAATCCCGATTTTCCTCCAACCACATGTGATCCCGATTTTTCTTCTAGCTACAAAATAAAGATGCCTCCAACCACATGCCCCTTGACCTCTATGCTCCTCGCAAATTTGGCATGGGGTTCACTCCAGAATCCTCCAGAACAAGCACAATCAAAAGCCTCTATGCGGCCTCCCCACTTCAATATAGGCCTTTCAACGGGTAATTGTAAACCCATCCACCCTTTACCCATACCTTGTAGGGGAAGGGTAAAGGGTAAAGGATTTTCTTACCCTTTACCAGCCACCCTGCTGTCATGTAACTCGCTACCTTAGTGGGTAAGGGTAAGGGTAAGTCATTAACCCTCTAACTTGCTACTCGCCAATACTTATGTATAATATATTGAATATATAGTCATTATGTTGTTTAAGTCTATTGATTATTCAATATAATGTGGTCATCATTTAATACAATGCATGATATTCTTATCTATTTCTTATGTAGCTAATTTGGTCGTGTATACAACACCATTTTGGATGTATAAGATATGGTATGAAATAACAAGACTTATTAGTTTATGCAGCGTTTTATACTTTTTTGTGTTGTATTGTAATTCTTTTGGGACTTATTTGATCGGGTATGCTACGAAATCTGAAGTTGAAAGAGATACGAGTATATAATAACAAGATTTAATTGTTAATGTACCATTTGATATTTGTGGTGGTGTTATGTACTTCATTTGTGCTTAAATTTTTATATAACGTGACAGACTTGTAGATTGTGCTTGGGCTCACACTCCCTCCTAGATTCCTCAGGTGGATACATCAGAATGGTCACACATCGTCGAGTTTCTCAGGCGCAACCGGCTGATGCAATGTCAACAAACATGCCTAAGGGGAAAACAAATGTGCCTTTTCGGGTTGAGCAAAGGTCCATTTGTTTTTCTACCTAGATCTGTCTAATGGGGTCATCTAGCACATTGACTTGCATTATGGGTTATATCAATAACATATTGGACACAAAAGACCACGAGCTAGTTTATATAGTACAAAAAAAGAGAAGGGGCACCATACTAATTTTTCTTCCTCCATGTGGTTCTCCTAACCCATATGATTGAGTGCCTTCATTTGAATTAGGGATCTTCTATGCTGCATATTATGGCGCCTATATTCTTGTGATTTTATTTTCCCTACCGTGCTTACATGTCAATAGTGCTTTGTTCTTCATACCGTGCCTTTATACTGGTAATGCTTTATCTCATAATCATCCTCTCATTATCCATTCCTCTACCAGCATTTTGGACTTTCCACCCCAAACACTCTTATGATCCTTTCCATGGTTGGAGTGAGGGGGAGAATACAGAAAGATGTAGAGGGAAGAGATAAGACGGAGGAGAGAAGACGAAGAGAAAATTCCATGTCATTTGACCATTTGTCTAGTTTTTGCATATTCATCCGTGTTGTTGACATTTACTATAGCGCATCTTTCCTATACTAGCGTATCTCAAACACGTGTCGACTTGCTATAGTGCAATATTCCTAAAGCAGTGCTGTATCCCAATTATCGTGCATTATTTCGGTGTTGGTGCTTCTTATGCGAAACTATTTCGACAACAATGGCGAATCGGATTTCTTCTACACATTCTCCACCATCTATTGCTTTGGATGCTCGCTAAACGTTCTGATGTTCCTTCATGATTGCTCTTATTGGTTTGATGATTGTCAATTTCAAGGGGAGTGTCATTTGCAATTGATGCTTTTATCTTGGTGTTATCTTCGTCAGGGGGAGAAGACCGCCTACTACATGCTATTTGCTATTTTCTTCAGGGGAGTGTTAGAGTGCTTTAGTTTTTGTATTATAAGGTTTAGGGGGAGATCAATTTTTGTTTGGGCTAATTTAATTTTTTTGTATGTATTAGGCTATCAGCAAGTTGGACATGTGTTTCACCATGCTCCAACTTGAGGGGGAGTGTTAGGGTTATTAGTTTATTTGTAATATGCATAGTCACAAATTCGTCATTCGAGATACGTTCGATCGAGCTGAAAAATTTGGGATTCAAATAATGCAGGAAATTCGGGTAAAAGCAGTCGACGAATACGGACGATTCGGAAAAAAATCAGAGATACACATGTATGCATAAGTATGTATATCTATTACACATATATCAATAGTAGACACACACACATACACACACACACACACACATATATATATATATATATATATATATATATATATATATTGCACACATATATTTGTATACATATAGTGCACATATTAATGATGGAGGGGCAACGCACTAGGGCGTGAGTGCGCGGGCGATCGCCTGGAGGCTGGGTTGGCGGCCTACCGCTCGGTGGGGCTGCTCCTGCGGCGCCTCCCCCCATCATGCCTCCTTCGCTGCTCTACCACTTTCTTTCTCCTTCCCCACTCTCATCCCTCCACCCTCCGACTGAGTCCATCGCTGCATTTAGGGCTTGACTCAAGGCGGCTCAGGCGGATTGGGGGCTCTTTCCATGGCACGAGCTCCGGTGAAGACCGTGGATGCAGGTACCTGCGTCATCGCGACGACTGCTGGGTGAAGGGACAAAGAAGATGGTCGTGAGCAGCCAGGGGATATCGACTCCATGCTTTTCAGCGAGGGCGGGGCCACGACCCGGTTGTCTTCGGATGCGGCCAGGCCGATGGTCTGTTCTGGGGGTCGAGACTCCACTGATGGCGGGCGAACATCTGAGGTGTGTGTTGCCCTGGAGGTTCTTGAGATAGGCGTTTCCCCTCCCCCTTCTTCTCTTGCAGGTGGGGATGGTAGTTGTGTGGGGGTGGGCATCCTGGATGGGTGTCGCTCGGAGGGGCAGGGCGAGGTTGAGGGTTTTGTGAAGCCCTACCACCCTGATTAGGTGGCACGGAGTTCTGACAAGGAGGGGGAGAAGATCCTGGTAGTGGAAGATGCATGCAAGGTGTTTGAGGTTATGCCTCAAAGATCCAGTCCAGGTCCGGCTGTTTTGGAGTCAGGCTGCGAGGCGTCAGGTAGTGCCAGTGGGGATGAAAAGCCTCCATGGGGGTTGCTTTTGGGTTGGGACAATCTGTGTCCCCCTGCTGGAGGTGTTCTCCAAGACGACGTCAGTTGGGAAGAGGGCTCAGTTATTAGTTGCAGGTGACCAAGCTGCGTGCTTCCAGTCCGTAGATGAGGTCTCATCTTCCCGGCATCGACGGAGAGCCTTCCGCATCCCAAGGGATACATGCTTGCGCTACCTACAACGTGGGCATTGGCAGCACCAATGTTCTGCCCGACGGGTGTGCTTTCATTGCAGGTCCCCGATGCATTTGGCTCGCAACTGCAGTGCGCGGACGGAGAGGAGGCGCCGTGACCCTCAGGGCTCCAGGTGCTTCCGATGCCTACAACGTGGGCATTGGAGGAACCAATGCCCATTCCCGACGGTTTGTTTCCGCTGCAAGGCCTTGAGGCACCGGGCCCGTGCTTGCGATGCTAGACGGTCATCTGAGAAGGGTCTACAGAACTCTGGTGATGCTGGCGGATCGTTGGATGCTGGGTCTGATGTAGCAGACCGAGACAGGGGGATCTCTGATGGTGAGATAGATGCCAAGAGTGACAAGGGTGCACGACGGGTCCGCGATTCAGCCGGAGCTTGCAAACGCCTGCCACGAAGACGCCTTAGGGACTTCCTCCAGTTTCGCCTAGAAAATGGTCTCCCGAGTGCTGGTTGGAGCTCGGTTCATTCATCTGACGGGGAGTTGGAAGACTGCTCCGAGGATGATGCTTACGCAGGTGATTTTGAGATTGATGATGACCAGGTTAGTTGGTTTGCCAGCTTTGGAGGCTGGAAGAGGGGAGGATGGGATCGATGACGAGTTTGTTTAGAGGTATTCCAAGAGTCTTGCTGACGAGGAGTGAGTACGATGATGAGTAGAGGAGTCCCTGTCTTTTTGCGTGTTGTGTTTGTGTGCTCTGAGGATGTACTCTTTGATGTTGGGTATGTTGTATTCCTGATGACAACGTTGGCCTGCGTGAGGAGCAGGATGAATAAGTTTGACCTCAATTGTGACGAAAAAAAACATATATAACTACTTATCTGTACATCTATTGCATACAAATATTACACACATACATATAATATATACATACACACACACTCAAATTAAGTCAAAGTCTTAAACAATATAAAAATGAGAAAGTATGTGAAAAAATGCACAAAATGGGAAGACAACGTCAAAGCGAATGCTAATATTTATGAAGGGTCATGGGGAATGAAGTGCATGATGACCAATTCTAAAAATTACAAGTAATATATAATTTGCTAGAAACATTATCGCTCTAGACTTGGAAGTAAATATGGAAGTAAATACGTGTTGCACTATGACATGAGCTGAAGTGATAGAGATATATGGATAACTAAAGTTGCATTCCACTTTGTTATATGAAGAGCTATTCAATAGATTATATGTAAGTTATTGTAGTTCGAAGTAATGTTATAAAATCATATTATTAGCTACCATGACGTTCCTATGAATAAAAGTATGGGGATAGGAATGAGGAGATTACCTAAAGTAGAATAAGGCATAAAATCGACCAAATAATTTACATAGTTATTTTTGTGCATTTTACCACAACAATGTAGTGAAATCAAATGACTGATCACACCATTACATGGTTTGTTCATATATTCTAACTAGCAAGAAGCTTACTCGGTCTGGTCCATAGTCTGTGCCAGAGCGATTTTTATTCGCTCTGGTCCTTGGTTTAAGAATTTATGCTCATTCGGGTCCCAATCTGGTCCAGTCATAATTCTTTCTTATTCGGGTCTTGGTCTGGTTCTGTCCTGTCCAAGTTTGGATCAATGGACAACCCTACCGGCTGGATTGGTGTCGATAACTCTGGCACTAGAAGCATTGCATATTGGAATGTACTAATGCAGACTTTGATGAAGATGCCAGAGTAGCTAACATGGTTACATGACTGAAGTAGTGAATGCTATCAATGTAGATGTAGTCTGGCGTCGCCAATTGGGCTCTCTAACAAGAATCCGAGTTGCTGCTCATGCTCAATCTATGTTGCGATCGTCCATGCTGGAGATGCATGAGGTAGCTAAGGCGGCTGTGATTGGGACAATAAGACGACATGATATTGTGATCATGGTTGTGTCATCCCAACAAACTATTGACTGATGATTGAATTGTAGAATTTGTGCGTCTGCTCATCGATAGAGTCTGTGCCCTGCTAGATAACTTAAGGCAGAGTTGTTTTCTTGTAGTTGACCGGAATGAAGGTAAATTTCATACCACCTACGTAGTGGTCCACGTCCTTACGTGGCGGACGACGTGCAACCATTTCCACCAAGCAAGAGCAGTGCCTCGCAATTTTGTCTCAACAAACAATAGTTGACGCTCCTATGTCAAATGGTGGCAACTAAAGAACGTTTTGATGCTGTGCAGGCAGTCATAGAACTTGTCAAGATCGTTGGTGCTGTGGAAGTCATGGACATTGATCTTGACTTATCGATCGAGCTGCAATCACACAGGGACTTCACGTGGAGGTGAATGTCTGTTGCCTTGATTTTGTCGATTATCCTGTTTCAGATTTGTCAACTGTTCAGTTGCAGGAGATGTCCTATGTGCGGTCAAAGTAGCAACCGTGTCTTTGAGTTTTGCAATCTCTATTACTTGGACCTCAAAACATGCATAATACTCATTCATCTTGGTGTTGAAGTCATCATTGCGCACCATGGTTCAAGGCGGTGACATTTCTGGATACTGTGGAAGCTGGACTCAGCCCCATAATCCGTGGATCCAACTCTTGATCAAATTTATGTTTTTCGACTTCAGCTAACCGAGGACGCGTGGATTGCACAACAGTGGAAGTGGAATATGAGAACTTCGAGATGTCGTGGAAGATTCCTTAAGTTGTTGGTAATGCTGGGCCGGAAACAAATTTGTTGGAAGATGCGAATTTGGGTGCCATAATATCCCCAATGTATTGCTGCTATAGTGTTGATAGCTACAGGCTACCTTGGACCTTGGACGGGGCTTCTTGCTCCAACCCATAGTTTAAAATGTCAATTTCGACGCCGTTTCCGGTGGTTTAAAAACAAAAATGTACTGAAATTTCAACTGAAATTTCGATATTTTTGCTTATTTCGACACAAGATTTTGAGGCAAATTTTGATGACCAAATAAAGGAATTAAGTCATAAAATTTTACGGTGATGACCTACATACATAAATACACCTAATTATGCAATAATATCATATGTTGGCCAATTAACTCAGGGAAGTCTGTCCCACATTTTAAAGGATTTTTCTTCTTCATTTTTTTCATTATTAATGAAATTACAAATCAGAAATTTTGGCATGTCCATCTCGATGTATGGTAACCAAAATTTGGACCGAAATTTTGCAATTTTGACTGAAATTTTAATCCATGCTCCAGCCTCCTAATTCTGATGGCAGTGGACCTTTGGGGAGCCTGTGCGCTCTTGATTGTGGTGGTCACATGTCTGATTCGCCTCCAGATATGGAGTGTAGGGGCTGCATGTAGCTTCCTATCCGCAAGATATTAGCGATGGGGAAGGGAATGGTCTCACGCCTCCTCCGATGACCGACAGAGGTAGGGCTCCTCCTTGGTGTGCTAGGTACCCAAAGAAGGGAGGGAGAGAGGGGGTGGGGTGCAAGCCCCATGCGTGACCACTAGTGGAGCGGTGAACATCCTAAGGCCAACGACTATGTGCAGGGTACTATAGCGCCCAAAAGAAAAGAAGAAAAGCAAGAGGAAGGGAGAATTCAATGGTTCTATGGGGGGTGGAGAAACATGAGGAAAAATGACGGATGCTAATGAAGATGTATTTGAAGAAATTTGAAGGATGTGGATCGACGACGAACATAACAGAGGGAGTCGAGGCCCAAGACAGTACTCGAATCTTTCTTCGAGTGAATGGAGTAAGGAACAAGATGTGGTCGATATTGACGATATTTTGACCAAAAAACCGACGTCATTGAATACGGAAACATGCACATACTTATAGGCTCACAAATATCACTATACCGATGGGTATACTGCTTGTACCATCATGTTTCAATGGTTTCAATGCAAAATCCACTACTTCACTGTACTGATCTAAACCAACAGTATACTGATGGGTATTACCGTTTTTTGTAAGAACGACAATTGTTACTGCTTGGGAGGTGAAAAGGTGCATTTGAGTGATTTTTGGCTATTGGAGCCCAAATAAACCCAAATCAAGGTAAGTTTGACTATTTTCTTCCATTTTTTTACCATTTACAACCTCTTCATCTCTATTTCCTACTATTTTCTTCCACTTTCACCTAAAAACAATTTTCTACCACCAAAACCTAGTACTACAAAATTGATATGTTTGATGCTTAATTATACACATGATATTGAAAATCGTAAATGTTGAGATTTTTTTTTCCGATTTTGTCAGTGTCGACAGTTGGTGATATCGAATCCATGTAAACATCCTCATTCCACAACATCCTTGACATTTCATTGAAGTTGTTGACATCTGCCCATTTGTGACGAAGTTGGCCCATGTCCATTCTGTTGGCTAAATGGACATCTGTAAATCCCTTTGTTTTGATAATGACAAACATTTCATTCTTGTTGATCTAACGTGCTACTTGAGTGTTGCAGGAATAAGGTGAATGACAAAGCACTAGGGAATCTATATGCTTGAATGTTTGTAAATGTCATGAAATGTAATCAATTGTAAACTTGTACAAATATATAATGTACAAGTACTTAGACTTCATGTAAATCAAGCGTTAGATCTTCCCTAGCTAAACACCACATTTAGATAGGTCATCTCCTTCAATAGTGTCACATTTGCACACTCATACACACACTTAATGGCTTTATTTGAAACATTGAAACAGGGTCTATCTCGGTCGACAAAATCCTCGACCGAGACACTCTCGGTCGACAAACTTCTCGACCGAGAAAGACCCAAGTAGCCGTTAGACACAGCTGACAAGGTAGTTGGCAATTGAAGATAAACGTTGCAAAACACTTGATCCAGAGAGCCTGTCGGTCGACAAAACTTCGACCGAGTAGGTGTCTCGGTCGACCATTTCTCGACCGAGATGGACTCTGACAGCAACTGCAGAATTAATTAACTAGCCGTTGTTAAAACAACTAACTTATACCTAACGGCTAGTTAAGCACTTAGAAACCCCTAGAAAGTGTCTAGAACGTCCTTAAGCACTTGTAGGACATTCCTATAAATAGGACATGCCTTAGGACACCTAAACTTACTTGTTTTTACACTTGAGCAATCTTTGAGCATACACTTACATTGAGCAATCTGTTTGTGAGCAATTGAGCATATTGACAACTGGCTACTTCTTCTCTCAGCTCAAATTTCGTGTCCTATAGGCTAGCATCTCCTATCCACTGCAATCACAATTCCATACACATTGGTTAGGAGATCTATACGCTTGATCTAGGCAAATCAAGCCTTGTGCTTCAAAGGATAAGTTGTAATTTCCTTTTTCCTTTCTTGTTCACTATTATTGTTTGTACTCTCCTTGCTACTCCTAGGTTGGAGGCTGCGGATTGGAGAGGTTGGAGATCTTCTTGGTGAAGAAGGGGACTTTGAGCTACTTCAAGAAGGCTGGTGCAACGGGAGATTACTTCTAAAGAGGAAGGCTACTTCAAGGGGGAGCTTGGAGTTACTTCAAGAAGGATACCTCAGGTTGGTGCATCTACTTCAAGTGAAGGCTGTTCAAGGGGTGTAAGAAAGTATTGTATTTTGTGTAAATCCTTGTGAAGGTAATAAAATTAATACTTTCAAAATCCCGGTTGGGTAAGCAACCGAGTAGTGGACTGACAACCTTAGTATTTGCTAAGGTTGGAACCACTCTAAACCCCTTGTCTCCTTCTTGATTTCTCATTTGTGGTTGTTTGAGTTAAATTATTGATAAATAAGTTTAAAACCCTATTCACCCCCCTCTAGTGGTTTTTCACATTCAAAAATCCTCAAAGCTTCCCAACATCAGTCAAAGTTGGCGTCATTCTTCTGGTGTTTTGTGTAGTTTGCTGTGTGAAGGGGGGGAAGTCTTGGAACTTTAGGAAGGTGATTTTGATGTTACTTTTTTTTTTATTATTGCAAGCTAATATTAATAGATCTAACCCCTGCTAGATCTTCATTGGTTTACACCATTTTTATGTAGCTTGTTTATGTCATATTTATTTATGGAAGAACTCTGTAGTCCGGATACGACTGTATGTAATCGTGTATTTTTCTACATATATGAACCTATATGGATGGCTATATGTGAACATAGTGTTTTTTACCTAGATTTGATGAAATATATATCATTTTCATCATAAAATGACTATTTTCAGCTTTATTTTGTCAAAGTTGCATCGAAGTGTGGTTGTAAATATCCTTGAAGTTTCCTCGATGTTTGCACAAACTTCCAAACCTCTCAAAGTTGACGTCCTGTTCCATGATTATACATACATCTATAAGTATATTATGTAGATCAACAATACTATCACTAGATCTACCTAAATTACAATATCGTTAATTACTTTATTATCATGTAATTTATCTAATTTCTAGTACTATTACAATAAGTATTGTTATAATTAGTTATTTATGTTTACTAGAAGACGTTCTAGTAAAAATGGATGAAAATTAATTAAATTTAACTATAGATTTTTTTATATATTAGTGTGTTAATGTTGTATAAGTTAAAGTTACTATTTGGTAAGGTCTTAAATGTATTTTTTAACATTAAATAACACCTCTTTATTACTGTCTAAACTTTATTTTAAAAACTCAATTTTAAATAAAAATCTAAAATACATTGTGTTTGATTACTTGATACGAATGAGTATTATACTTATATAGTATTGTACAAGACGTGTATGAGCAACACATTACTTCATACAACTAACCTTACTTAATGCAAATGTCATGGGAGCTATATGTCAACCATATCAACCCAAAACTGTATGGAATCATCGTGTAACTCAACATACAACTGATATAAGTTATATACTATGCTATTCATGTGTTGTAAATCGGTTATTATTGCATAAGTGTGTATTCAGGGGTGGAGAAAGAGGGGGGCTGCCAGGGCTGAAGCCCCCCCTCAATCCAAAAAAAAATATTATTACTATGATACCATCTTTTGATTTAACTTTTGTGAACATGTCTTATTACACTATACAAACATTAAAGTTTCACCTTGTGGATTTAATCAATTTTATTATCCTTCTTTGTACATACAACAAGAGGTTGAACTGACATATCTACTAACATATCTCTCATTTCCGTTACAAAATAGTAACATTATAGTCGTAATGTTAATGCCATTAGTTACTATTTAAAACAATTAGATTACCACATTTTACCTATTATTTGTCTCATACAAAACTTAGCTTAACAAATATTATATCAATTTGTGGCATGCTTATACAACTCACTCCCACACTCAAAATCAAACTTTTTAGCCACAAAAGGATGTGTACCATTAAAATTTAGAAAAATAATAATTTATGAGAATTTCGTTATATATATATTGTTGATAAATTAACTAGAATCTAATGTATTATTATCGACTATGCAATTGCAAATAGAAAATAACAAAATTCAAGTTAGTGCACTCAATTGTAGTTACAAGTCAATAAAAATCATGATAACCACACATGCACAAGCAATCACCTTCTATTTAAATTATTTTCCTTTTAAATTTCCTTTTGTCCCCACTTATGAATTACAAAAGATTCATGTATCTAAACAAAGAAGAATGCAAATAATATTTTTGATACATGGAATCTTACACATCCTTAATAACATTGTATATAAAATCAAAATGTAGTTAAATTCTACTTTATTTGTAATTGGGAAGACAATATCAATTTGCAATCTATATGAAAATGAAAACGTTGATTTTAAAAAAATGTATTCTTATCATAAGATAAAAAGAGAGGAAGGAAAGAGAGGTGAAGTGTGAGATAAGAAGAAAAGAAAATACAAATCACCTTGTATATATTCTTGGAAAGTAAAAGATGGCTATGCGTTGTATTAGATAAGAGAAACCTGCTCCTATATATAGGAGGACAGGGAAGCGGACAGACATAAGACCAACCCTAATGGGCCAGAACATTTAGGCCCATATTACAAACTAATAATAAAACACTAACTAAATAACTCTCAGCACTCCCCCTCAAGCTGAAGTTGGGAGAATCCCAAATCATCTTGCAAACAGAGAGTTGGACTAAGAAAATAAAGAAACAGAATAAAACGATAAACTAAGACCATACAAAAATTTTCACCCCCTCAATATTACATTAAAGCACTCAAACATTCAGACACTCCCCCTCATGTAGATACTCCAAGCAAGTAGGCAAGCAGGTCACATAAGCTTCTCGATCATCTGGAGCAGAAATAAGCAGCAACACAATCATCTGGAGCAAAAATAGCTGATAGGCACCAAGGTCTTAATCAAAGTTGTCGTCGTAGTAGCTAGAGAGTGCTGGGTCACAGTGGCAGAGTATCAGAGCCCAGAGAGTGCTGGATCACAGTAGCAATAGTAGTCAACGTACAAATAAAGTACGGACGGGTCAACGTGCGAAACATAGCACGGGCGGCCAGAGTGTGCTGTCACACAGAAGCAGAAAGTCGACGTGCAAACAAGGCACATACAAGCCAGAGAGTGCTGGCGCACAACAACAAAAGTAGACGACATAGGCAGATAGAAGACCAGTAGACAGAGTAGCAAGCAAATAAATAACTCCAGTAGACGAAGCTCCATGTAAAGTCAACAACAAATGTCTTCATCATCTTCCCTCTTCATACAGTATCCATCACGGTAGCAGACGTCAAAGTCTAGATAGTGTTGGTCCACAGAGTCCAGAGAGTGCTGGTCCACAGAAGAAAGTCAACGTGCAAATAAAGCACGGACAGCAGAAAGTGCAAAAGCACAAAGCAACAAACAGAATGTGCTAATCATAGCACAAGTAGTAAGAACGACTTCTGAATATGTAACTTCATAGCATTCGTCGAGGTAGATGATGAATAAGCAATATAGCAGTAGAAGAAACCATATATCAACAGTAAATATGGCATGAAGTCCAAAAGAACAGCAGAATAAAATTCTTCTTCTTCTCTCCATCTCTCCTCCATCTCATCTCTTCCCTCTACTTTTCATCCTCTATTCTCCCCCTCACGCCAAGCACGGAAGGAGTCAAAGAGTGGTTGGCGTGGAGAGTCAAAACAATGGTAGAGGCAAGGTTTGTGTAGGCAAATATGTGGAGGAGGTAACTGATAACACGAGTCAAGGTAGAAAAAAACCTGAATAGGCAGATTCAGATAGAAAAATAAATGGATCTTTTGTCGACCCAAAAAGGAGATTTATTTGGCCCGATTAGGCTAAAAAAGGGATCCAATTAGCACAAATATGTAGAGTGTATATGAGGAGTAGTAAAAAGGTGAGGGACAAATTTTTTTTTTTAATGCATAAAGGGCTATTTGGTAGCGATGAAAAGTGGTGGGCAGTGATGGAAAGTAGTGGGTGGCCGCAAGGTACGCAACGATAATTGTGGGGGGCGGTGGGAGTTGACCGCGGGCGGCGGGGGCCAACAGGAGCGACAAGGTAGCATCAAGATGGGTTGAATAGGCAGCTAGCAACAACTTGGCGGAGTTGGGGGCGCGAGGCAGCAGGGGCTGGCGGGAAGTGGAGCGGAGGCGACGCAGGTTGGCAGCAGCAGAGTCGGGTGATTGGCGGCGGCCAGGCAGCAGTTGCAGCGACAAGATGACTCTAATGACGGGCAGTAGCAGCGGTGAGCAGGGCTTTGACGAGCATGAAGCAGCATGGAGTAGTATTTGCGGCAGTAAGGGGGTCGGCGGCGGGCAGGGGGCTGCGAAAAGGGCAGGCAGAGCACGAAAGCGGCCGTGAGAAGAGGAGCAACAACGACGCAAGGTATAGGAGATGACACAAGCATGAAAGGAACGAGAACGATCTTAAATTTTCCTACGGGCAACCAATCTCCGCCAAGGGCGGCGGCCGCCTGCAAGGGGGCGCTCCTTTGATTTACTCTCTCTCACGTAGGGCTTTGGTCCCTAGGACGGCTGCTCTGATACCATCGTAGAAAGTAAAAGACGGCTATGCGTTGTATTAGATAAGAGAAACCTGCTCCTATATATAGGAGGACAGGGAAGCGGACAGATATAAGATCAACCCCAATGGGCCAGAACACTTAGGCCCATATTACAAACTAATAATAAAACACTAACTAAATAATTCTCAACATATATGATTTAAATCAATGGATAAACAAAAAAGGATAAATGTGAAAGAAATGATAATAAAAAAGTAACACATACACATCACTGTTTATTTTCTATCATCTCTTCCCTGACTATAAAATAAAAAAAAGCTTGTTCATGGATAGATCTGTTCGCTTCATCCTCTTGAATTTCCATTCCCCACCTTCCCTTTTCTATCACTTTTCATTTATACCAACTCAATGTTATTCTTCTGTTTCTTGTCGAAGTTTCCTTTATACCAAATATAATGTCGGGAATAAAACATCATTTAGTAAACATTATACATACGTATCCTCTATAATCATAGTCACAAATTCGGTATTCGGGATACGTTCGGTCGAGCTGAAAAATTCGGGATTCGGGAATTATGCGGGAAATTCGGGTAAAAAGTGGTCAAAGTACGGTAAAAATACGGTCAACGGTTTGGGAAAAATTCGGCAAAAGATCTATATATATATATATATATAAGTATATATATATATATCTGTGTGTGTGTGTATTGCACATATATATAACACAATACATATAGTACATGATATATAAGTACATATGTATACATCTATTGCAACATATATAACACATACATACATACATGATACATACATATATATATGTGTGTGTGTGTATTTACATATACAAACACGCATATATATATATATATACACACACACTCTCAAATCAAGTTAGTCTTAAATAGTATAAAATGAGAAAGTACATTAAAAAAAGTACAAAACGGGAAGAAAACGTCAAATTCATGAATAATACGGGAATAAAACGTAATATATTGTGATTATGCTCAAATTGGGAATTATTCGTCTGTTTGATACGTCTAGGGAAAAAATCGTGTTTTAAACGCGACTTTTTCAAAAAGTCGGAGTATATTGTGACTATGTCTATAATAGAAGATTACAATGATACAAAAAATTATCTGGATCTTTATTGGGACACTATCCACAAAGGGGGTCATATTATATTTGGGTGTCGTGCTCCATTAATAAGTCGAGTTGCTTCATTTTTATATAATTAATATTTATTCTATGTGTTAGTAATATTATGCATATTTAGTGATGATGCTAAATGGCTATGTTGTCGATTTTCATATTATTCAATTTAAAAGGTCGCATAATTTATACATCTAAAACATATATATTACTTTGATAGAGAGATTTATTAATTTCATTTTTTAATATGTAAATATCATATTTTATTTGGGAGGTAATGAGAAATTATATTGGTTTCATTTTTGGTTTTGTCCAAATAGTTATTACTTTTCTCATATATATATATATATATATATATTTCAAATTTGCCATTTCCTATACTAGCTCAACCCCCTTACGATCGATTTCTGGATCCGCCACTGTATATTTATGTTTATGGATTGTGCTAGTAAAATCCCACATCTGAATTCCAACATTTTGTCATCGAAATCCTTCATCAAAATCCCTAGGAAATAGGATATATTCCCTCTCTCCTACATGATGGACGCCCCCACATACCCATTAAGAGTTTGATTGCAGAAAATGGTGCATTTACGTGTAAAGATGTAAAGTTTTATGATTTAATTGGTTCATTTTAGCATAGAAACGGCTAGGATTGCATTAGTCAAAATTTCTGTCGATATACATGTTTATACCTATATCCAGGCCGTTGAAACGACATCAATATCAGATACCTCGTTCCTTGGCATGCATTGATCCTAGACCTAAGGTTGATGACCAATAAATGGTGGATGATATGTGGGGTTCAGCCAGACCTAGGCTTTGATGGTTTCCTAGGAATAGTAACAAGTTCGGGATTCGGCAACTTTTCGGCTGGCTGGAAAAAATCAGAATTCGGAAAAAATCGAGAAAAGTCGTGAAAAGATCGATACATTTCGGTCAAAGTACGGTCAACTATTCGGAAATAATCGAGAATAAGTCGACAATATAAGTATATACATATATATATGTATGCATATATATGCATGTATGCATGTGTATATATATAGATAAATGTATGTATGTACATACGTATATGATGCATGTAACTGTTGCGGCCACAAGACATACAATCTTAGTGAGTAAAAATGTAGGAAAAGAATTAAAAAATAGTTGAGAAATAACATGAACTGTCCAGAGGAGTGGCTTTGAGGTTTAGTGTGTATTAGGAATTTTGTGTACATGGTTTGGTAAAAAAAGAGCAAGCGACTTAAAAGAGAAAAATCGTGAAAAGTCATGAAGAATCGTAAAAAATCGTATAAATCACGAAAAAACAAGATTAATCGTGAAAAGTCGTGAAAAATCGGCGATTGGCGTATTAATCGTGATGAATATTCGGGAGCCTATAACATCGTGAAAAATCGCCGATTTTTTTTGTAAAATTCGGACTTTTGTTACTATGTTCCTAGGTGGGGTCTCGGGATCTAGACCTAGGGTTTAGATCCTAGGCTTGAACCAATTGGTGCAAATCCAATTGGCATGAAATTCATTCATATAATTCAACTTTGTTAAAAATACCCCCAGATATGGGTATCTATATATAATGCGTGGGAAACCCTAATTGGCATATTTTTGCTCATGACTCTACCAAATTAAGAAACTAAAATCTAATAAACTGAAACTTTCAAAGAACTTTTTAACTTTTACATCTAACACCCAATACTAAAATAATTGCGAATAAAGCTCTAGAAAGAAGACAAAAGACAACTTATCTAAAAAAACACAAATAAAAGATGACTATGATGCACTCTAATCAAGATCCGCCACACTCTAGCCAAGCTGTGGGCTAGTAGCCTGTCATACATCAATGCCTCTAGGTGTTCATAGTTAATTACTCTTAAGATGTGACTATACATGCTTGAAAGCTAGACTTTTTGCCAACTGGTAGACACATGAACCAAAAGTTGATACTTTTGAAACATTTTCTCTAGTTGCCTGCCTCATTTCTGTGTAATTATTATTTCTATTGCGGTTTCAGCTGGATGTGAAAAATGCTTTTTTGTATGGTGACTTGCTAGGAGACTGTATAGATGGAGCAACCTCTGGGGTATGTTGTTCATGAGGAGTATTTAAGAAGATTGGCGTCTCAAAAAGGCCTAACAAAGAGGCCATAGACATGATTTGGCAAATTATTATATTGAGCAAATTTGGCTTTTCTCGCTCTCAGTGTCATCATTCAATTTTATTAAAACCTTTAGTGTTGACACTGTCATTCTCATAGTTTGTGGATGGCATTATTTTTATTTGGCGATGATGACACATGTATTTTTGAAACAAAGAGATATCTTTACTAAAGACCTAGACAGCCCAAGGTATTTCCTTGATATTGAAATTGCACATAGTAAGAAATGAATATCCTTATCATCAAAGGATGTACACTCTAGATCTATCGACTGAGACATGAATGCTTGGATGCTGACCTAGTAGTTTTCCCTGTGGACCTAGCATATGACCAATTGTCTGAGACAACCCAACCACTGTAAGACAAATTGAGCTTGAAATACTTACTCAGAAGCTTCTATGCATCTCATTTACCAAGCCTGGAATCTACTTTTCTGTTGGTGTTCTCAGTTATTTCATGGATTGTCCTAAACAATGTCACTGGAGGGTAGCTTGTCGTGTCCTAAGATATTTGAAAAATAATCGAGCCCATGGTTTATCTAAACAGAAGAATGAGCATCTAAAGGTTGTTGGTTATTCTGATGCAAACTACGAAGGTAACAGCTTTGATAGATCTACTAACGAATAATGCACTTTTGTGGGAGGGAATCTGGTTACTTAGAGAAGCAAAAAACAAAACATGTTTGCCAGATCTAGTGCATAATCTGAATCATGCAATGACACCCTTGTGAGCTTATGTGTATCCTCTTAGATTTTGGCTTTCTTATGACATATGCAATCTTGATGTACTATTATAATTAGGCAGTTACCTTTACCTTTAGCAATCTAGTTTTTCATGGAAGGACTAAGCACATTGAAGTGGACTGTCACCGCTCCTTTTCTTTCACTACAAAAGAGCAAGCTGTGGACATCCTCAGCTAGACTCTCTCTGGAAGAAGAGTTCAAGATTTATGCTACAAATGCGGAATGGTTGACAGATATGCTCCAACTTGAGAGGGAGTATTGAGATATATTTTGTATTCCTTTATTCACCTTTTCTATCTGTTTAGTTTTGTTTAATATGGGAGTACATGAATTAGGCCCATTAAGGTCTCTGTTTGCTTCCCATGTATTTGATTTGCTTCTCCTATATATAGGAAGGGGGGGGGGTTCTCTAATGAGATATACAATCATGGCTACTTCCATAGTCTGCAGTCTTGTTTCAATGATAATGTCTCCAACATCAATAGAACTGCCTCAATATGTATGATTTCAGATCTTTGTCAAATCAAACTAAATCATCAGTGGTGACGGTTGGCTCCTTTGATGTTATCTCTCGGGGAAATGCAAAGTCTTTCTACTTTTAAGGCCTGAGACTACTTTGTATTGGCTAGAGGCCTATTTTGAAGTTTGTCTCAGGAATGCCATGTCCGAAGGAACATCATATAAGTAATTAGTAAACTAATATAACCAAGAGAGAGAAAGAACCTTCATTGTTATATGCAAACCAAATAACTTAAACTGAGCTTGCATCTTTATATGTAAAGTATCATCTGAGGCATGCCTCTTCTTTGAAATGATCACCCTCATGCTTTAAGAACGAACAATATAGAGGGGAGAACATTGCCGAAAAAGAAGATTACAAGATGGTATCATCGTTGCACATAAATGATAGGATAAAAAACACTAATAAGTACTGACATGTAAAGAAGCAAGAGCAAGGGATATGTTTCCACTTTAGTGCAATAACTTCTGGTTATACCCGATTCCTACCAGCTTTTAAGCTTCTCACCCCCATACACCTAAATAAGTAAACTGAAAATGATTTATACCCATTTCCTTCAAAATGTGAATTTCAAGCATTGATGCGATTGTGCAAACAAGCCAAAATTCCAGGTCCAGGTTGGTTCTGGGTCTAAAAAGGCTGACTGAATTTTCTTACAATTAGATCTGAGACTGACCTGGACCCAAATTTCGATCACTATGTCCCGTCCAGCGCCGACCTGGATTATTAACTTCAGATTCCGAAACCTATTAGGAATCTAAAATTAAGGAGCTAGAACCGACCCAGGCCTGGATTTTAATCAGCTTATAAGCTAGGTGTGTCAAAATTTTAAGTCTGCATAACTTATATTTTTTACTGGTTTAACATGGAACTAACCTGGACTCAGATTTGTGCAAACTCGGAATTGATCTGGATTGTGAGACCCGGAATCAATGGGGACTCAGATTTTGGTTTGTTTGTCAGAACCTGGAACCAAACTGGATTGCCAACATTAGAACCCGAAACCAGTTTTTTTGGGTCAGACGAGATCGAATTCATGAGTTGAGGGTGTATCATTGACAACCCTACTATTGTGTGGGTATTAACCTACTCACTTCGTATGTGATTTTTGTATATACCTCATGTCTCACAAGGCAGACATCTAGGCATAGCTAGTTGGCCACCTAAGCATTAAGGTGCCTTGAGGGGGTGAGACTTCACCTGTGCATTTAAACACTCCTTAGGTTTCTTTTATGGGTACTAGGACATATTTGTGGGCGTAATTGTCTCTTTTAGGGTCCTCATATTCATATAAATATTTGATGCCACACACATCCCAAGGAAGCTGAAAGGAGGCACTCATCATGTTTGACGTGTCTGATTGCTACTGTGAATGCCGCCTGAAGGTTCTATACGACTTGTTCCATAGCTCCAACACAGAATTCTAGTCTCAACACTTTGTTGACAAAGGACAAAAGCAACTATATGTTACAACACAGCTCAAAGGAGGGACTCTTGCTTGAAGTCCTTACCACACCCTTTAGAGTCTACTACAAGTAGGCATCATAGAGCATTTTGTACATTGAGACTACCACTAGAGATTTTTATGTGCATTGCCCAATGCTGAAACAAGTAGATTCTGCATTGGCATTCAGAAGTTCTATGGATTTTCCATCGTTTAGGTGTCCCTGAAGATGAAGTTGTCATGATCACAAACTTTCACAGAGGACCTAGTGACAAGATCGCAAAGAAGTTTGCCTTTTCTATTGTTTAGGCTCCAAGATGGGTCTGAAGTTCTCATGACTCCTTGATGGAGAACCTTTGATGTAGGGTAGAAGCTCCCTATCGGTAGGGATGACAAAATTCCCCATAACACCCATATACCCACGGGGATCAACATGACTGACCTAATTATAATGGGTTCAATGGGTCTTTAATTGATCGTTGGGTTTTAATGGGGATAGGAGTCTGGCCCCATTTTCTAACGAGCGACCCATTAAAACCCACCATACCCGCTAATGCCTAATCCCCTTCCTTACGAGACGGTCACGACTTCCCTTGTTCGTCCTGCTGCAGCACGACATCCCAGCCGACTGAGCCGCCCTGCGGCATGACAAAAATGGCGAGTTTTGCATCGTGGTGCCCTATGTCATCTCCACGGCAACGCAACACCAGACACAACCTGCCATATTTTCCCTGGAGAAGCGTGGCTCCATCCTCCTCACTTTCACCAGAGACTGCAGCACTGGCTGAGCCCGAACGCCATCACCTCTCTCCGCACTGCCCTAGATCGCATCTGATCGAGTTGTTGTTCTTCCCTAGATCTGCTCTGGTAACCCACGCCGTATTCTCCAACAGTTTCATCCTCGCCTGGACCAGCTCCGAGGTCGCGTTCTCAGCCGAGGCCCTATGGTAGCATCACCGGATTGTCCTCTTTGCTCCGGCCGTCCCGGACTTCCTTTCCTCCCTATGACCATCGACGTCATCACCGTTGCTGCTGCACCCTGTGGTGTGGAGAGTTGGCCACTGAGGAGATTGAAGTAAGGTTCGTTAGTGGAGGGCGAGGAATCCATAATGAAGACCGCAAGCCTGCAATTCGTTTTGGATGTATGAGCAGATTATTTCCTGTTCGTGTTCTTTGCTGCTGTAGTTGATGTGTTTGTTATTTTTCCCAATTGAACTATGAGCTGTACTGACAACTGCGTAGATTTATCATGTTTGATTAAATAATAACATTGTGTACCAATGTCGTATCGTTGATATTTACTACTTGGATCGTAGTGTTTCAAATTGAAAAAGAAAACAGTTACAGATTAGAAATCATATGCGGATCCGCAATCTAATCTTAGCTATTAGCATGTGTTCACATTTGCGTTATAGCAGAAATTACAATTAATGCTAGAGGGTTTCTGGAAATTATCTACGTAAACGAGCCTAGTTTGGAAAATGAAAAGATGTTGACTTTCAAAGTTGAAAGTGATTATTTTACAAATAATATATCAATGTTTTAGAAAGCGGGAAGCGGGAGGCGTGCGGACACCACCTTGTGGCCGCTTGAGCGCCGAGCGCCCGCTTTTTGAAAAAGCGGATTCTTAACTTTCGATATGATTGTATACAAAAATACACACATTTGTGTGTGTGTGTGTGTGTATATATAATGTTTTTTAAGAAACTTGTATTCATAACCAAACCCTTGTGGCAGTGTAAAATTCACCCTACACAACAATATTGCTACTTAATAGTTGATTATGTATAGATGAAGCATTAAGATACATTTCTTATATATAACAATATACTAGTATCATACTATCATGTAATAATGTGATCTACTTAATAGTTAGTACAATTTATAGATAAATTTATCACATATAGTCGTATACTAGTATCAAGCCATGATACAGTGCACTTAGTAGTTAGTAGTTAGTGTAATATAATAGTACTATACTTCACAGAAATATGCATTGATTTTGTATTACATTTACACACTGGTTGTTTCTTAGATTAATGTTCTATAGTTAGTAATTAGTACTATACAACAGTACAATATTACTGAGTTGTGACAATCACATAGTTTTATGTTACATATACATGGTAAGTTTTATGTTAGTATTACTTGCTATAACAGACTTAGTAGGTACATAGTCGTCACTACTGTATATAGCAGCAGAATCAGTGTAGTATTACACACTGATTAACTACTATACAGTATTTAGATATATACATAGTTACTTAATACAATAATATCATATTAACATGTTAAATAATGTTATACAATATCAATAGTGTAATATTACATAATGAAAATATCATTACATTTCACTTTTGGGCCTAGGAAGTGGGTCTAGGTCCTGCTTTTCACTTAAACGGACTCAGGCGGGCGCTCAGAATCAGTGTCCAGGCGGGCGCTTGAGCGGGCTGAGCGGGCATGAAGCGGCCGCTTAATGCAAAACCGCCTGACCAGCCGCCTAAGGCCTATTTGGAACGGCCAAGGGTCTCATCCGCCTGAGCGGCCACTTTTTAAAACACTGTAATATATATGTAGGGGTTTTGTTGCAAATTTTGTGAGAAGAAACAATATGGGAGAGTCTCTTTATATTTTTCTGCATAGTATCTCATTGTCAAAATGGGTTATAATGGGTCACCATGACCCATTGGGGTGGGTATGGGTATGACGTCTCATATAATTTCTTCAAGCGGGGTGGGTATGGGTTGGGTCCAAATTCAAATGGGTATAGTGGGTACGGGTATGGGTTGCTCATACCCGCCCATTTGCCATCCCTACCGATCGGGTCTAACTAGTTAGCTGTCAATTGATTTCACTATTTTAGTTGATTCATGGACCTACTAGTTATTTCAGGGACTTTATGTTATTTTAGAGATTTGATCCTAGGTTCCAACTTTTTCTGTGTTACAATATAATTTGGTCATTTGTTAGGAGATTAGTCATAGTTGTCATGTGATGGGGGTTTAGTCGATATCTGTATCTTATAAGTACCGCAGTCGAGGTATATTCTTTGGCAATTGGACTTGATTATTGAATTTGATTATTTTAGGAATTGGTTCCCAATTAGTTGAAAATACAATCCAAAGCCTAAACCCGAGGTTTAGGTCTAAATATCCCCCTCTAATCAACTATATGATTCCTAAACTTTATGTCTAATAATCTTATCAACCAATTATCCATGACTCAAACTTTGGGTTGGATTAATTGCAACATAGTGTAGTTACTGTAGTACAGTATTCCATCATTGCCCAGACTCCCCCCCCCCCCCCCCCCCCCCCCAACCCTCTTTGATCCCCCACCCCAATGTGGTCGCACACCCCTTTGCTCTTGTTTGCCACCTTCCTTGCTTCTCTCCCCCCTCTAGATATCACACTCATATGAATGTTGACCTTTCCCTATGTGCCACTGCAATAGACTCCAGCAGTTGCCATGTTGATGCGGTTGTAGGATCAAAGCCATTTGACTCCCCAGTTCACCGCTTGCAGTGGCTTCGACTGTGGATCTAGGAGTCACCACAGCCAATCCTAGCGCCCTTGTGGGCCATCATGTCAGCAGAAGCCCTGCTTTGCCTTTGTTATTAAAGGGGAGGTGGCAAAGGGCCACAAATAAATGTCTTGCCTTTGTACCTTTGCTATCAAAGGGAGGTGGCAAAGGGCAACAGATAAATGCCTTGCCTTATGTTTGTTTATGACTAGAGGAGATCTCACATCCTCTTTGGAACAGCAAAAGAGAGGAAGGACCAGAATGGTTGCAGTGTGCATGTATGGAGTTAGTTGAGAAGTGGCAATGCTAACAATTGCTGAAGATGGGGAATGGGAGTACACTAGTTTGTGTGGAATTGGCTTGGTCCTGATGATTCTAGTGGATCTTTACTTTCCATTGTCATAGGAATAGATTATCTCATGAGATTTATTGACTATCATAAGCTATATTTGATCCAGCAAATTAGGCCTTTAAAAGGCACCCCTCGTAGCAATTTTGTTTGACATTACAACGTGTTCCTTTTCTTTTAGAATCTATATGCCCCCTATCATCATCGTCGTTGTCGTCATCATCACCATCAAAACCTCAATCATGTTGGGGTGGGTTACATGGATCCTTTTTTTCCCATCAACGTTGTTGCGGGTTATATTCTAACGAAGATGTAAAGATTCAAAACCTCTCATAATAAGCTCTTCCCAAGTTTAGACATACCTCTTGTTCTTTTAACTATGTTTGACTAAATATCATTGCTCATAAGAGACGTTAGTGGGTCTGCATTGCACATGCTGATACCATTTCAGGCGACCCTCATACAACTTGTCCTCAATACCCACCACCCCTACTTTGTTCATGATATAGTCATCTTATTTTACCTTTCTACATCCATCTCAACATACACATTTCAGCCACATTCATCTTGTTGAGACCTTATTCCTTCATTGCCCAACATTCACACCCATACAACATGGGTGGTCAGTACTGTTGTTCTCTTAAACTTATTTTTTAAGTTTGAGAGGGACCTTCCAATCACATACTACTCTATTTGCACTTCATTTCTTAACCATCCTATTGTGTTCCTGTAGAAAACATCATCTTGAACATCACTGTACATTCGAATGATGGAACTCAAGTAGCGAGACTTGTCACATTTTGATACATCCAATCCATCCAACTTGGCGCCACATTCACAACTCTACACTTGGCTGAAATTGTATTACTGATACTCAGTTTTGCTTCTATTGATCTTAAATCTATTAGATTTCAACACATTTCTCCAAAATGCAACTTTAACATCTAATTTGGGACATCCATACTTTATTCAAATCGAACAGTAAATGCAGTTTTATCTTGCTGCTACTGATTTGCATTTAACTGCCCTCAATGATGGATGTGTTTTAGGACTATGATTATAACAGTTATTGAAACTGCAACTTATGTAAATAGTATACATCTTCTCCTTATAATTATGATTTGGTTTTGCAGTGGTGTATACTATCAACTAGTCATGAGAAATTTCCTATACCGAAGTGCGCGAGTCTCTTTTACCTCAGATTAAATGGGACAAATTCTTTGGATGTTTTAAATTCGTGGCTTGCAAGTTCATGTTTTCAGCTATTGCCATTGCTTTGTTTGCTAAATATCACTGATCTCCTCTTCTATATAGCTTCTGCAACTGCAATTCCTTTTCAAGATGATTTGTAGGGAAACAGATTTTGATAATGGTTTCATTCATGCTTAGCCAAGAAGTGACGGAGCTAAGAAACTGACGGAGAAAGCATCCTTTGGAAAATACTAAGGAGCTGTTTGGGTAGTGTATTTCGCCGGTGGATTGTAGTTACATGCGGCATTCTAAATACGGGTGGTTACAAAGTTCTGGTTTGGATAATTAATGTGGTAGACTACGATTGCCGGGATTTGTAGAGCGGTATTCTTATGTGATAAACTGCAGCCTTCTAAATCCCGCTCATATTGGCGTGATTCAGAAAGCCCGCTGTCCACGGCACCCAATCGTACTTTTCGGAACACCCACCCCCTTTCATCCCCTCTCTCTCCTCGAACCAGAACATTCCTTTCCCACCATCCACCGTCTCTTCCGGCTGTACCGCCTCTGATTCCTCCTTCTCTACCTCTGCCCCTCCCTCTTCGATTCCCCCTCAACCCGTCCTCCGCCGACGGCTACGAGCCTACGGATCTACGGCCAGTAGCACATTATTTTTGTCGCTGTTTCTCCATATCTCCTCCTTTATCATCCAGAAGGTTGTCAGCTCCTCTCATCCTGCACGCCCTGTTCCATCCTCTCATCCTGCCTACGCAAACGGAAGATTCTTAAACAACGGTATTTAGACTTTGCTGCAATTAGACTCCTAATACTTAGGAATACACATGTACTCCTGAATGTCCCATCCAAACGGGACCTAAGACCTACTGGAATGTTGCAAAATGGTTCAGTTAACGCCAAGAGTTTAAAAATAGTTTTCTCAGCCGCCAATTGAGAAGCCAGTGACAATTTTTTTGAATAAAAGCAGTATATTCTACGAGAAGACACATTCTGGGTATTTTCCAACGACAGAAAATGCACACGGATGTGATGAGCGAACAAACCGTTTTGAGTCTGAAAGTTGACGAGGGATTTGGAGTAGCAGCGGCAGATCATACTTGCGATGTGGTACTGGACTCCAGAATTCATCTAGGAAGCTAGCATCATAATTTTCTGTATCTTAAATTTCTGGACAAAAAACCAAAATAGCACACTTTAGGCTCCGATTGGTTCGTTGTAACTGGATTTTTCAGGGAACTCATTTTCCAGGAAGTTGAGTTCAGTTCCAGGAAAATGAGTTCAGGTGATTGGTTTAAATTATGAGGTTTTTCAGAAAATGACTTCCACGTGATTGGTTTTCTGTAAGTCCACAAGTATATTAACTATAAGTAAATAATGATAGCACAATACCTTTTTGCAGAATAATTTGTACAATCAAATTAACTTCATTCTTGAAACATAATGGATCTTGTGCACGAAATGATTAGAGCCACTTCACATCAACCAAAAAGACTTCATTTAAACAAAATAATCAAATCTTGTGCATGAAAATATTGTAGCAACTTCATATCAACCAAATCAAGTAACATTATAAAAGAGTAAGGTGTTCAATTGAAAATAAAATAAGCTTCATAAGCTTGGAGTTCTGAGTTGATAATAAAAAGATAATAAGAAGACTACATCAATGACCCATAAAATGATTGTTATTTCCAGTATAATGTTCTGCCTTTTTGAAATGAATTTGCGAAGACAATTGATTCGCTTTTTAGGTTTGCAACCCATGAACACTTTGGCATCAACCTGACTTCCACATAAATGTGCTAGGGTCTCTATAATGTCATCATCATCAAACTCTCCTGATTCATTCAACTTCTCTAGTTCATCAGATATCTTACTCCCATCCAAATATGCAGGCTCCGGTCTAGTCTTTGAGAACACATCAACTAGCTTGTCAAGTTTGTTGTTGAATTGTTCAATCATGTCATCTTCTGCTTCTCGTGCTCTTTTTTTATTCTTGCCAAAATATGAACCAGTTGCTAACAACTTCTTCTACCTTCACGAGCAGGTTGAAGGAGATGATCGTTCTCAGTGCTAGATGCAGCTATGGCTACGGTTTCTTGCTCCAAACTTTAGGCCGAAGTCAAGCTAACCTTTCGTGCCGATTCGCGCGCCCAAGAGGGGCCTCTAGCCGCCGCAACAGCAGGTGGAGCTGCTGGTCGGCCGACCCGGCGCCGCTGCCTTAGCAGCAGGTCGCGGCCACGATTGGAGGAGGAAAGAGGAGGGGAAGAGGAGAAGAAAGAGAAGGGAGAAGGTTGGCGGCAAGTTGGGTAGCTGGGGAACCCTAGGTCGCCCCACCTGAAGCAGCTTCCGTTTGGGGGAGAGATCGCCGGAGAAGACTACTCGTGCCCTAGCCAGGCCCGCTCCGATTGAGGATGATTGAGGATGAGTATGCAGAATTACCGTGTACTTTTTGGCAGTAGAGAGGATCCCGTCTACTAAATAATCCCATCGATGATGCTCTTCTCAAGCATATTGCCGCAACGCCACCGGCGATGGTCTTCTCAAGCAGATTGCCACAACGCTAGGTCTCAGACCGTCTACGCAGTCGCGAGACTTTGTGTGCCGTCACGGGAGCGAGACTTCACGAGCCGTCACGGGAACGCAACGGACAGAAAGTCGTTTTCCTTTCTTTTTTCCCGGAAGTCGTAAACTTAACCCCTATTTATACCGAGGGAACTCCAGGAAACTCTGGGAAATTGAGTTTTTTAAGTTACGGAAAACCAAGCACTGAAAATATGTCCCGTAAGTTCAGTTCCCATGTTTCTTAGTCCAGTTACAGCGAACCAATCGGAACCTTAATAAAAATATGTACTGAAATAGGACTAAAGCCATCTTAATTCCCGAAATAGCCCACTTTCAGAGAAAAGCGTCAATACTTTTGACGTTTTACTATTTCCGAGACTTAAAGCGCCAAAAATATGGCGTTTTCAGTTGAAAGCGCCCAAAACTTGGCGTTTTTAGGTAAAAGTGCAAAAAATGAGGCGTTTTCATGTGAAAGCGCCAAATAGTGGGCGTTTTACAATTGCCTAGTACCCCGACCACCTGCTTCATCCCTGGTCGGGCCTCAGGGTCAGGATGTGAGCATAACACTCCGAGTCGAAGCACCATTTCCGCCTCGCCGGTCTCGTATTCGCCAGACGCCGGCAGTCTAGCGTCCACTGTTAGCAGCAGGTCACCCTTCCTCCAACAGTCTAGCACCCAATCCACTAGCGTTTCTCCTGGCTTGGGTCCTCCGACTTGGCCCTTTTCAAGCTCCTCTCTCACTGTTGATAGGTTGGGCTCTACGGGGCGTCTCCCTGTTACGACCTCAAGAAGGAACGCACCGAAAGCGTACACATCCGTTGCGGTGGTGGCCTTGCCGGTGTGGGACATCTCCGGAGCGAGGTACCTGAGGGTCCTGACAATGTGAGTTGTCGTCAGGTTGGCTCCCCGGTCATATAGCCGCGCCAGCCCAAAATCCCTCAACTTGGCGTTCATGTCGCGGTCGAGGAGCACATTCCCAGACTTGATGTCACGATGAACGACCACTTGTTCCCACCCTTCGTGTAGATATAGGATTCCGACAGCCACTCCTCTTACAATATGGAGGCGCCGTGGCCAGTCCAGGGCACGACCATCGCCAAAGAGGTGGCGGTCGAGGCTGTTGTTGTGCATAAATTCGTACATCAACAACATCTCGCCGCGGCGGCGACAGTAACCGAGGAGTCGGACGAGGTTCCAGTGGTGAAGCCGGCCCATGCTAACCACCTCGGTGACGAACTCCCGGACTCCTTGCCTCGAGTCGTGGGATACTCGCTTCACGACCACCTCCTCCCCTATCTTAGACATCTTCCCGTAGCTCTTTTGTATGGAAATAGTAAAACGCGGAGGCACTAGGACTAAGTAAAACGCCTACTATTTGGCGCTTTTACATGAAAACACCTACTATTTGGTGTTTTTACATGAAAACGCCTACTATTTGGCGCTTTCACATAAAAAACGTTTAATTTTTGGCACTTTTACCTGAAAACGCCAAGTTTTGGGCGCTTTTAACTGAAAACGACATATTTTTGGCGCTTTTGGTCCCGGAAACAGTAAAACGCCAAAAGTATTGACGCTTTTCACAGAAAGTGAGTTATTTCGGGAATTAAGATGACTTTGGTGCTATTTCAGTACATATTTTTATTAAAGTGTGCTATTTTGGTTTTTTGTCCTAAATTTCTCTGCCCCAAAAGCAACCAACCGGGCATGGAATGGTTAAATTGCTCTAATGGTTTAATCATAGGCTGATGTTCTGTGCGTGCAACTTTTTGTATCATGATTGGCTGTTTGAGGGTGTAATTTTAGACGTGGCAGATCAAATATGCTGCATAATTCACTCGTTATCTTCATTATTGCATTGACAATAGAAATTTTATGTTTTTATTGGGTTTTCTATATTCGATCGCTGTATACTTCTATTTGTAAAAGGAAAATTCACATTCTATCACTTTGGTTTCTATGCCGGAAGTCTCTATATTTTCAAGACGTGTTGTTTAACCTAAGTTGACTATAAAATTCTTCAGAATGCATCTTCTCCTTTTCTAGTGCGGCAACTTTAATTGTCATTTGGTGAGCAAATAGCCAGAAACGAGCATGTAAGCCAAATATTAGTGAATAATATTACCCCAGCCTCACAAAGCGCGAAGTAGCAATAGAAACTAAGATCTTTCAGTAACCTCCTAGCAATCTAGCATTTGGTTGGCAGCAATTTCTTTGCGCAATTGACATTGAAAGTACTTACCCACGGAGTGATACTTGGGTGTGAAACATTTGTACGCGGCAATAAAGGTTTCTGGAAGTTGATTTCTTTAGTCGTATGCTCTCCTAACATGCAACTTATAATATAATTAACTGAGTGGTCACTAGATTTTCTAGCGTCCATTTGTATGCATCACACATCAATCCCTAGAGATATTTTCTAAGCTGAATGATCTGAAAGATTCATTAATTATTAATTTCTTTTTCTTTAAGTGTGGAATTTCCCAACCAGTGTCGGCCTTTGTTTTTTAGCTCTTAATCTAGATCCTTCTGTCAAAATATCATACGGTCTTATAATGTGAAAAAGAATGAAGCGAGCCTCTGCCGTTACCTACATAGCCGTTGACGGAGCGGGGGTAATTATAGTTACCATATGCACGCTTACAGTCAATTATACGCATAACAAAAATTAACACACCAATCTGGACCAGGTAACTATGCTTCGATGGCCCTTGTATCCCAGGTAGCAATTTCCAAACCCACCTTCGGCTTTCAGACAATATGGGGTCTAATAAGCGGAATTTTTCCGACCTATGACGGGTTTAATTATTTCTGTTCTTATTTTACATTCATTTGGCAAGTCTTACGGTCTCATATTATGAACATGAATGAAGCTAGCCTGTAATGTTACCTATTTAGCCGTTGAGATGGATAATTATGGTTTATTCATATACACTGAATGCACAACTAACATTGAATGATACATTATCATAAGCTAACAATCCGAGGTATACGATTGTCATACATGCCTGGATTCAATTATTGGCGTCACGAAATTACAAATAACTGTGCCTCAACGTCCCACCCTTGTAACCAGGTAGCAATCAAATTTTCATCCTCGCAACAGGCTTTGTGGAGATATGGGTACAAAGTACTTCATCCTCGCATTAGGCTTTGAGGAGATATGGGTACAAAGTGCCCGACGGGGAATTAGGAACCCGTAGAGTAGTGGGGCAGAACAGTTGGATATGATGTCTGGACCATTGACAACAAGGGGTGGGGTCCTCATATATACAACACGTAAAAAAATCAACTGCTTGTGACGGCCTTCATTTCTTTGTTCTTATTCTAGATTCATTTCACTAATATCTTACGGTCTTATAATGTGAAACTGAAATTCAATGAAGTGAGCCGTTTCTAGTTTCGACTGAGTGGGGATAAATATGGTTAATTGATTTTGAAGGTCAATTATGGTTATTCAGATACAGTGAAATTTGAAAACACAACCAAGAGCTAATGATCTACAAATCCGAAACTAACCTACCTAGATAAAATTTGGCGGCCTAATTTGATGCTCACGCTTCTGTGAATATAAATTTTGGTTCTAAATAAAATCATATATATGCATGCTGACAGTCAATTAATCGCATCACAAAAATTAACCAACCGTTCTGGACCAGCAAAATTGCTTCAGCGTCTTGGCCCTAGTATCCATTGTTGCAATTTCCATCCTCACATTAGGCTTTCAGGCAATATGGAATATGTGGTGAGAGGGCGATACTGGATGGATCTCCCAGATTTTTTGATCTAAAGCCCGTGTACCTCCGATAAGGCTGGATAAGGCAGAGCATCTCATCGAGCACCCCATTGGTCTCTTCGGCTAAGGCTACCTTCATCTCCAGCCCTCCGCTAGTCCACCCAACCACCGGATCCGCCGTCCGTTGCCTCCCACCATTCATAGCCACAAATTAGATTCAGTCCCCAGGTCGCCACCAACCAATACAAAGGACGGAGCATCCCGGCTGAGCAAACCAGAGCACCCGGCGACGAACCCAACCAACCAACTAAGCCTTGAATCTCACTGTCAAAGAGGTTCAGTCGTCGGAGCTCCCACTTCTCCCCTTCAGGCTTATCATGGCAACCGTCACTACCCAGGCGTCCCTGGCGGCGTTCCAGCCCTGCAAGTCCAAGTCCGGGTTCCTCACTGGCTCCAGCGCCAAGCTGCCAAGGGAGTTCTCCGGGTTCAGGGGTGCCGCGGCTCCCTCGCCGTCTTCTAGCCGGTCTCTTAAGGTTGAGGCCAAGAAGGGCGAGTGGCTTCCCGGCCTTGCTTCCCCTGGATACCTTAACGGCAGGTAAGAATAAACCCATATGCAGCTGTGTTATAGTTATAGTCTTGCCTTTTAACATTGATCGTCTTCCTCGCTGGCAGTCTCCCTGGTGACAACGGGTTCGACCCTCTGGCTTTGGCGGAGGACCCTGAAAACCTGAAGTGGTTCGTTCAGGCTGAGCTCGTCAATGGCCGCTGGGCTATGCTTGGCGTGGCGGGTATGCTCCTCCCTGAAGTTTTCACCAAGCTCGGACTCATCAACGTCCCGGAATGGTACGATGCCGGAAAGTCCGAGTACTTTGCCTCCTCCTCAACCCTCTTCGTCATCGAGTTCATCCTCTTCCACTACGTCGAGATCCGGAGGTGGCAGGACATCAAGAACCCCGGGAGCGTCAACCAGGACCCTATCTTCAAGCAGTACTCCCTGCCCCCTAACGAGGTCGGGTACCCAGGAGGGATCTTCAACCCGCTCAATTTCGCTCCCACACAAGAGGCCAAGGAGAAGGAGCTTGCCAACGGTAAGTAAACTAAATCGGATCTATTTTTCTAAAAACAGTCTCTTACTGTTTTCCTCAGTTTTCTGACTGGCATATTGGTTTGGTCGCAGGGAGATTGGCTATGCTCGCCTTCCTCGGCTTCGTGGTGCAGCACAACATCACCCAGAAGGGACCCTTCGAGAACCTGCTCCAGCACCTCTCTGACCCATGGCACAACACCATCGTCCAGACCCTCAGCGGCTGAGGAACGTGTTGATACATGGCGATGTAAACTCCTATGGCGGGTAGGGGGACTTGAAATTCTTTTCTTTTGTTTGTAAACCATGCTGGAAAAAGTTCAAACTTGCTGCTTGGTTTGGGTAGTTGTAATGGATATGCACGAAGAAGGATAAGATATCTAAAAATTTCCACTTTATATCAGAAGCTTTAGCTGCATGCCATGTACAGTGAGAAAAGAACCGATCAATGTAGCATATCTTTGTAATGTCAAAACCTTTGTACTTTTTTCTTTTCTTTTGTCCTGGTTATTGATCGGAATTCAGAAGTCTGAAACGCGCATTACTAGCGTTGCTAATTAGCTGAATCATTAATATCGCAGTCAAATAATATATCAAATATGAATATCAAACATGAACAAGACACAAATTAACAGTAAAAAACAACACAAATCAAATAACTAAAAACAAAGAAAATAGTCGTTTAGAGATGAAATTTCATTATTGCTTTGCTCAGGCTATATTGGTGATCTACTCCGCAAGATTCAACCACAAGAGCTCCTTGTATGTCTTCTGGGTGTCAGCACAAGGACGGTGTTAAATGCGATTGTTGTCACCAAGGCTCTGTTTGGTTGGGTGTAGCTGGATTAGATAATGTGAATTAGCAATGTAATTGTACACAACAAACTCACATTTTACAGGGCGACTACCCCTACCATACTAGCCCCAAACTTCATAGGAAGAAGGCAAATTCATCCAATAGATATATCACGACGCATAACCACAAAACTTGCATGGCTGGCCCGGCTCTATATATAGGACTGGCGTCCAATGAGCATGGACAGAGGGTTAAAAATCATAGTGTGGGATCACGAGTTTTGACCCAATCATGGTACTTTGTCTAGTGCTAAATACTTTAGGTGCATTCCCTACAATGTCAAGAACAAAATCTAACCTCTGTTAGAAACGCACTAAACCAATAGACAGAATTATAGACACAACGGAGCCTAAAAACACAACCACATATACCGAGGACATTTCTACCTACTAGGTTTTGTAACGACCATCAACCTTATTACATAAATAACTCTATAAAATTGAATGAAATTTATTAGCCCAATTATTCCAATTCAATCTCACACACAATCACCTACCTTGATATACCTTAGTTTTGAGCTCAAATAGTGTTTAATCAAACAATGAGGGGTAAAAATGGAATTGAGAGCATTCACAAATCTATTGAGTTTTATGATGATTAGATATAGTGAAAGTAGGATTGGGTTCAATTTTGTTCAACAATTTCCGGTCGAGTGAAAAGATAAGGAAAGTAGAGTCTTTTGTGCAAATCGGTCCCCTCTTGAGGCTACATTATTTTCAACTAAATTTGGGAGTTTTTTTTGTAATGTTTAATAGGCAATGGTAAACTAATATCTTGATTATCTAGAGGTTTGTAGTTGGTTTGTATTTAATAAAGTAAGAAAAATGTCAAAGATTAAATATAGTACTTGAATATTGATGATTAAAAAGAGGACTCTCTTGATGATATTTAGAGACTTAGAAGTTGGATTGATTTGAAATGTTTAATATTTATGGATAATTGTGGATTCTATTTTTTGGTAATCTATCAAGAAATTCTAAAAAATATTTAATAATGTTTGTTTGTTTTTTTGTATTTTATTTTTCAACTAGTAAGTAGTTAGGATATGATTTTAATAGCTTTTCTAACTTTTGAGTTTGGTTTAGGATAAAACTTGAGGTAACATAGTAGATATGAGTTTACTTTGCATATGAATAATGATGGAGCATCCATTGGATTGAGCAACTCCTGCAACTATCGATGTAGCACAATTTCCCATTTCAGTTGAGTTTTGTGTGCTATATGCCACGATAGAGGGGCGAGAGGGATCTAAGGTCTTACTCCTTGCCCTATTAATTAGGAAGGGGAAGCTTCATCCAACCCTACAGAGAATATATATATGGAGGTAACCTAAGGAAGAGAATAAGAACATAACTAGGAGTTTCCAAACTAGTGGTGCCAAGGAAGCCATCAAGTTTTTGTTGTTGTTGTTGTTGCTGCAGATCTTCTCATGACCACTGACTGTGCCAACAAGATTGAGTAGGAAGAGGTGAATATTAGACATTGTGACAACACCAATGTGTTGTGTCACTACTACAGAAATAGCATTCAGTGTCGCTTTTCTGGGCGTCGGTTATTAAGGAAAACCGACGCCTAACATATAAGGCGTCGGTTGTTTAATAAAACCGACGTCTATATTCGAAGACCAGCCAGACACGGGTACCGCTTTGTATTAAGCGTCGGTTTTTTTATAAACAACCGACGCTTAAAGTCGCCCGCGAAATCCATTTTTCGATAAAAAAAATAGTGTCATTTTCAGCGTCAGTTATCCCTCTCTAACCGACGCTGAAGGTGGTTCCCGCCAAAAATTTCCATGAAAATATTGTCCAATTGGACGTCGGTTGTTTCAACCAACAGACGCTAAATATGTTTAGGCGTCGGTTGTTGTAAACAACCGACGCTATTTGCGAACTTATAACCCCCAGCGATCGCCCGACTCTTCCCCTTTCTTCTGTTTCATTGCTACCCTATTGCGGCGATTTTCCCTGTTGCGGCGACTTTCCGGCGCTTCTCTGCTGCTGCTGCTCTCCGGCGCTTCTCTCTGGCGCCCCATCTCCGACGTCCTTCTTCTCCGGCGCCCTTCTTCTCCGCCGCCCCTGCTACTGCTGCTGTCCGCTCGTCGCCGCCGGTCGTTGCCCACCGCCCCTGCTCTCCTGTAGTCGTCGCCGCCAGTAGAAGCAGCTACGGTGCTGTCGTCGTCACCTCCGCCCCCGCCGGTAGAAGCAGCTTTACTCGTGCTGTCCTCGTACAAGGTAACCCACAAACCTTCACCACCTTTTTTGTCCTCTGCCTTGCTTTTCTCTGCCGCCGCCAACCTAGAACTCACGCAGGCAGCGCCTGAGTAGGTGCCAGGGCACGCCTAGGGTCCCAAGCCCAGGTGCCCTGCCTAGATAGGCCTCTGGGCAGATGCTTGGGCGGCGCCAGGGCACGTCTAGGCTGCACGTCTAGTGGATTTTTTGCTAAAAGTTATTTACTGATTGTGTTTATTTAATAATGTACTGATACATATGTGATATACCAATCTGATAGTCCATGATAGAACAAAACATAATGATGTTGACTGCAACTTTGTGTGTCATGCTATTCTTAATTAAGTGTATATTTACTTCATAATTGAATGTTTAAGTAAGTTATAGATATCTTGATGATGAACTGTAATGCACACATGTGACATGTTTGGAATGTAAATGATGAACTGTAATGCACACATGCTTAACTTATTTTATTGTTGAGTATATTGAGAATCCTAATCACCCTTCTTGCTTAATGATGAACTGTAATGCACACATGTGAATGCTTGGAATTTAAATGATGAACTTTTCCCTAAATTGCCAATCATGCTTTTAAAGACATCAATAATCACCCTAATTTGAAGAACTAGGATTTTAGGTATAAGAATGACAACACATTATTTGTTGGCCTAGAAACCCGTCCAAGATTTACTCATTAGGAGTAAATCTTGGATAGTCCCCGGTTTGGGACTGTTCTTGAACACCTAATCTCACTTAGGATGTAAGTGTATAATGTTTATTGAGTTTTCGAGAAAATTTTGGTAGCATTTCCCCGTTTGTTCTCTAAGTACATATGTACTTAGAGAACAACGGGGAAATGCTGCCGAAATTTTCTTGAAAACCCAATACACATTATACACTTACTAGTGAGATTAGGTGTTCAAGGATGGGATAGGTGGTACACATTTATTATATATAAGTATGACATCACATGTGTTTGTTGGCCTAGAATGTGAACAATCATTGTTTTTTATATTACTTGTACATTGATATAAATTAGAATGAACAATCACTAAATTATATACTGTTTGTATGGAGTCCGGCTTCATTGTAGATATCTATTATTGTGTTTGTTGGCCTAGAAACCCGTCCAAGATTTACTCATTAGGAGTAAATCTTGGATAGTCCCCGGTTTGGGACTGTTCTTGAACACCTAATCTCACTTAGGATGTAAGTGTATAATGTGTATTGAGTTTTCGAGAAAATTTTGGTAGCATTTCCCCGTTTGTTCTCTAAGTACATATGTACTTAGAGAACAACGGGGAAATGCTGCCGAAATTTTCTTGAAAACCCAATACACATTATACACTTACTAGTGAGATTAGGTGTTCAAGGATGGGATAGGTGGTACACATTTATTATATATAAGAATGACATCACATGTGTTTGTTGGCCTAGAATGTGAACAATCATTGTTTTTTATATTACTTGTACATTGAAGGATTGCTAATTGATAAAAGATCACAATTTTAGAGACATGTATGTTTATACAAATGCTAAATATTTTCCTTATTCTAGTTGATACAAATGCTAAATGTTTTCCTTTTTAATGAAATTTTCAGATGGCTCACCATGATGAGAATGATGTCCATGATGAGCATGAAGTCCATGATGAGCATGCTGTCCATGACGAGCATGGCGAGGATACCAACGTAAGTTCTAAAAACATATCCCGTATTTCTATAAAATTCATTATCTTCTAGTTATGTCATATATCCTGTATTTCTATATTGGCTTAATTCAGTGTGTTTATTTTTGTCAAATTTTAGGTTGATGATGCACAGCTACCCACTGAAGCAATTGAGCAACTTGATGCGCATCAACAAAAACTTAACAAGAAAAGGGGTATCACTCTGTTGAAAAAGTTACTTGCGCTGAGTGGCAGTGGATCCAAATTGGTTGTGGAGTTTGATAATGGAGGGAATGCAATTGGAGTGAACCGCAATAATTTTATAAACTATCTTGGGGTTGTCACTCGAAGCCATTGTGGTGTTAAGTATGATAATTGGCATAAAGTTCCTTAGGCGAAGAAAGACTTGATATGGAAAGATTTATGCGTGAGTTATTATTATTTGCAATTCTATTTTGTAGATTACAAATTCTATTATTTGCAATTATATTTTTGGTACTAGTTAATAACATTTCTATTTTACAGAATCTGTTTGCATTGGATGAGATGTTGCATCGTAAAAGTGTGATGCAACGCGCTGGAAAGATGCTTAGGAATTACAGGACAAATCTGAACAGAGAATACATAAGACAGGGTGATAAGAAGAAGAAGTCAGCCCTTGAACAATGGAACTTCTTGGACAAAGAAGATTGGGACAATTTTGTTGCTTCAAGAAAATCTGAAGAATTCAAGGTATTAGGCGTCACTCCCATTTTAATTAATATACATTGTATTCACCTATTCAAGATTAACATTTAGTGCTACTAACCTAATTATAAATGTGCATACTAACTAGGCCCTCAGTGACGCACAAAAAGCAAGGCGTGCACTGAATGTACATGACCATACTATGGGTCCAAAAGGCTATGCAAGCGTTCGCCAAAGACTACAGGCGGAGTCTGCGGCTACTCAGGAGTCTGCGACTACTCAGGAGTCTGCGGCCACACCCTTCCCTCACCATGATATCTGGATAGCTGGAAGGAAAAACAAGAAGGGTGAAATAAAGAAGCCCGAAACTGCTGAGGCGGCTGCAAAAATGGTAAAATACAACTCTTAGAGCAATCATTTGAATATTGATTATTTGTGGTGTTAACTTACCAATTTTTGTTTATGGTGATTAGCGGGATCTGCACGAGCAGAGGAAACAAGGCACGTTCATCCCCCAGGGCACAAGGGATGAATTGACAGTTGCTCTGGGTAACCTAGAGCATCCTGGACGTGTTAGAGGTGCCGGCGCTGGTGTGGGCATCAAAGCATTCTTTGGGCCATCCCAGCGCAAACCCAGAGCGGGACTTTCTCAAGAAGAGGTAACATATTCTATTTTTATAATGTTACTGCAAAAGGAAATTCATTAATAAAAAGCTAATATTTGTTTTATCCATGTATAGGAGAATAAGAGAGTCGAGGATATAGTTGCTAAGAAGCTCAACGATGTGGTTGCTGAGAAGGTCAAGGAAGAATTGCTGCGGTGGCAGGCATCTCAGGCTTCCAATCAGCCTATGCCGACCCACTCTTCTCCTAGTGCACAGACTGCAAGTAATCCTGGAGACCCATCGCCTAACACGTCTGCTGTAAGTATTGTTTATGACATTGTAGCTAGTCTTTTCAAGATGATATGTTTTCAAGATGATATGTATATATGTATAACATTCTTTACGTAAATTTGTAGGCATTGAAGCCATGCCGCTTAAGAATGGAAAACTATGTTGTTGCAGAGGCGCAAGCTTACCAGTCCCTTCCTGGGGCAACGTTTCATGGGACTCCAATGCCGCAGGGCTACATTCGTGTGAGCCCGATACATGTATTACCCGATTGGAGGGAAGTTGAGTTGCCATATGCCCACCCAGATATTGATACACTTGGTGAGGCAGAAAGCGGGGTCATATTGTGGCCCAAAGCAGATGTCCTCTACACGACTGAAATTGTAAGATAAATTTACATTGATTTAGACTGTTAATGTGTATATATGATGTCAACTGATCTGAAATTATATATACAGGTTAAAAAGAAGACACCAGGAGCACCTAGGCCTCCACCTCCAATTCCCGCATTACCAACTTGGGTTCCAACTGACCTACAATACCCGTTAGGTCCTGCTTGTAGGGGAATGGCATGTTGGCTACGGACACATAATATACTTTGCCCTATAATTGTTTCTTTAGATGCAGATTATGCAGGTCAATCATACGACATCTCTTTATTTATACAAGATATTATTGAGCTGTTTATGTATGATTGGTTGAATACATCAATGATAGAGACATGGATAAGGTGAGATCTTGTTTATACATCCATATACCTTGTGTAAGATCCGGTGATCTAGTTTCTTATATATTAATGCATACGTCTATATGTTTTGCAGCTACTTAATCGAAGATCATTGCAAACAATTTGCATATGATCATGTGGGATTTTTGATTCCATCATTGATTAGTATGGTAGCTAAAGACCCTGATAGTGTTCAACAATACTGTATAGATGCTTTTACAATTTTTGGTCATCAAATGAAGACGATAATAATAGCTCCATTCAATGTCAAGTAAGTTAGCTTTATTTATAATTTGGACTTAAGAAAATTCCATTATTATTTTGCATTTTGAGTTATTAATTGTTAACTTTTTACCTCTAGTGGTAGACATTGGGAGCTACTAGTTATTGTCCCCGGGACGTTCACTGTTTATTATCTAGATCCCGCAGGAAGTACATTAAACACTAAAATTGGACACGTAATGAGAATGGCATTATTCTGGTGAGAAATATTTCATTTTTTATATCCGTTAACATCTTTTATTACATTACTATTTACTTATGCAACTTAGTGTGTTATATTAACATGTAGGGGTTTAGATGCATTCAAAAATGCTGGAGGAAAGGTCCCAAGGAAAAAGAACCAGCCATTGTCTTGGGAGAACGTAAAAGTAAGTTCCTGACTCCCCGACTCCAATGTATATATTATTGATGTGAATTGTGCTTAGTTGTATTATTTTGTATGTTTCAATTTATAGTGCGCTACACATGACAATGGCTGGGCATGCGCATACTATGTGATGCGATTTATGCAGATGATTATCAAACATGCCGCATTGGACATCGATACCATACATGAGGTATTATATATAGTCTCATTAGTTAGTATGAAATATATCAATCTTATTTTTATATTATTACTTATATATATACATCATTCTCTTTGCAGGTGTTTAAAACTGACCACACTATAGGCAAACGCTTAAAAAATGTACATGCTCCATATACGAGGGAAGCATTAAATGAAGTAAGAGAAGAATGGGCAATAGCTGTACAAACAGTGGCAACTGTAAGATATAATTGGGATGTTGATAGTGATGATGAATGATACTTTGTAAATGAATGTTTCTGAATGTTAAAACATGTATTTGAATGATTCTATATGTGTGAACGTGACAATTGAATTGATGTCTGAATGTATCTACTTGTGTGAATCTTTTTATGTTAATTTTGCAGGTTTGTGGCCTGTTTGTAGGCTGATATCAATGGATGTCGTAAACCTGCAGTTCAGAAAACTGAACTGCAGGTTCACATCCTGCTGACCAGCCACAGTAGGCCTGCAAACAGATTTATATAAAAAAAATAGATATAGGCGTCGGTTATTTACCGATAACCGTCAGCACAGACTTACAGCGTCGGTTTTTTGTTGAACACCGACGCCAAAAGTGTTCGCGCTACAGGAAATGGGAGTCATCTAGGACACTTTTCTGCGTCGGTTGTTTAGTATATAACCGACGCAGAAAGCGTCCTAGATGACGCTGTTTTCTGTGGCGCGAACCCTTTTGGCGTCGGTGTTTTATAATAAACCGACGCCTTTATGTTAAATAGGCGTCGGTTTTTTAACCGACGCTGAAGTGTCCAACCTTTTAGCGGCGCCCACATAGGCGTCGTTCAGAAACCGACGCCAAAGGGGGTTAAACAACCGACACTAAAAGGCACTTCTGTAGTAGTGTGTACATGCTAGGCACAAGGTAAGGAAAAAATTCAATGCCATTAGATCAAGGGTCAATCACTAATGTAACGACCCCACTCCCTGACAACCCCCATAAGGATGGCCAAGAAGCTAGAGCTGTTATCCCAATCAGGATCATATTGGTTTAAAAAAAAAATTAATAAATTCTACCACAACTAAGCTTAATGCAGGATTTTTTTCTTCCTTTTCACATCCTTTTCAAAATTGGGATTTTAGGATTTTACTCAAGGCAAGAACTATCAAACTATATTCCTCCAAACATTATAAGCCATGTTCTTTTTCAATGCCACCTTTTATTGAATATCCACTTTCCATTATTGTAGATGAAACAACAAAATAACCTAAAACACTAACAAACAAAATGTCGATCAATATAACAAGTTATACTGGTATGAGGGGGAAACAAAATGTTTGCATCTAGTTGTAATAACATATTGCAACAAAATTATTGTTTAACAGATCAAACTTTACATCTTAAACATAACTACTCAATCCTGACATATCCAAGCTTCTGTGCTGTCCCTGTAGTGGACATGAATACTACCTTTCCCATATGGTAGATCCTCCAAAACCCCTTTTGGTCCTACCCCAAAGGTAGACCAAGACTTAGAGATGTATAGTCGTATGATCCTACACAAAGGTAGATCAAACCTCGACTCATGGTAATCTATTGATCCTACCATAAAGGTAGACCAATACCTAGATCATCAATTTCTCACATATACACAAAGCTACAGAGGGGGATTAGGATCTGATCTAGTCATGCACATATATATGGTGATAGCCATAGTCACTTTATAGTTTCAAGAATTAAAGTTCATCCAAGCAGTTAATTGCAAGCAAACCAGTGAAATCTTGAAAAACATCATGAAACTAAGACGAGTAATCTTAGTTGTAGCCACATACATTGATCAGGAATTTAGATGTCCAAGCAAGCAAGCAAGCAAGCAACCAACCAAGCAAGTTCATCCTGAAAGTTAATGCAACACACCCATGTATTACTATTTTATCAAAATCATCCTTCAGACTGACTTGGGTCATTAAGTTAGGGCTTCTAGGTCAACATTAGGGTCTAATTAGGGTTTTGACTCTCCAAACCCTAGTCGCTACTTTATATGCCCATTGGGTTTACAAACCCTAATTCATCATTAATTACACATTTTATTTCAAGGAAACCCTAATTTATCAAAGTATGGGTTGCTAAATTCAAATAACTTTCAAGTTGCTCTTTTTATCCATAAAAGACCAATCTTTTATTATCAACATCAATTAGACATATTAAAATCATCAAATCTTATAAATTAGGGTTATAGTTCATTAATCTACATTAAAGATGTTATCTTTAGTCATTTTTTGAACTAGAAGAAAAACTAGGCTCTGATCATATTTTATTTAGATTCCCCTCAAATTTTGATAAATTTTCATATTTAAGTTGTCACGATCGGAGCTACCAATATGTAGTTCTGGTTTTTATAAAGTTAATCATTATTGGGCCAATCCCACACTGACACGTCAACAGACTAATGTATAGTCTGGGCGTCTTCTTTAGTTAGTGGGTAAATACCATATTAGCCTTACTGGTTACGTGTATTGATCGAGGTATTATGGTCTTCTTATATTTTTCACCCCAACCTCACGACAAAGGAAGATTCCAACCCTCACACCCTAATACGTCGTTCCTTCCCTGATGTTCCTGGGTCTTCAGGCGGGAGGGAGTCAGGACGGCTCCGCTGGCCCTCGCTAGTCCTAGTCAGGCCATGGTTGCAGTTGGCAGCGGTCAGGGACCAAGAGGCGGGGTCTACTCCTAGGGTTCTGAAACAAAGAAGATGAACAACCGATGAGGAGGTCTTGTACCTACAAACTGAAGGTTTCACATTGCTGTACACGGTGGCGCCTAGGTCAGGCAGAGCTTTGGTCCTCGTTCTTCTAGTGCGGTGAATCGGACGATACGGGAAGAAACCCCATCATCCTTGCTTCCTCCCATGAAGTATGGTGCTGCTGCAGAGTTGATCACCGATGTTGCTATCTTGCTCCCTACTTTTCTTTGCATATTAACATTGTCATGCCTTAGACTGTCGTTCCCTGATGGAAACGAGGCCTTCCATGATCTCCTACATGGTTTTAGAGTAAATCCTAGGGTATGAAGGAAGAGGGCGATGGGGATGGAGGGAAAAGAGTATCTCCCGAAAGGTTCTATTCCTCTCTCTCTCTCTCTCTCTCTCTCTATATATATATATATATATATATATATATATGGTTTTACGGAGTCCATATGTTGGTCTTGCACCTTCTGGATCATCTTCGTAACTCTCTTTTCCCTATTCTTTTGCCCCTTGGTTAATTATACATGTATATGTATAAACTTGCTAAACTATATTTTCTTACCATGAGTCTCTCTCTCCCTCACGGTGATGAAGGAATATCTTTAAGAGTATACATGGTTGTATAAGAATGATATTAATTTCTTTCCATCTATATAAACATATATATCCACTTCCCAATTTTTATCTAATTGTGGGATTTTATTGGGATACAAAGCTTACTCTTTTAATCATCCCATTAAAGATATTATCATTGCTTTATGAATCATCTTTTTCTTCTCAAATTTTAAGGATGGTCTATGATGACTTCATCTAACTGTGGGTGAGGTTTGAGTATAAAACTCAAAAGGAAAATATGATTTTCTTCATATCCAAGTCTTCCTCTTGTAAGACATATTTTAAACATTAATTCAATCCTTCTCTCTTTATTTCCTTCCTATTTTATTCATGTTGATTATTTTTCTTATTAGTAGCCATGTGAAACCAAAATTCAATTACTAGTGGCCATTCATACCAATTTCTAGAGAATTCTATACAATTCTCACATATGTATATAATTATCTTTTATTTTCTTATTATAGGATTTTCTTTTATCCTTTTTCCCTTTTATCATTATTAGATATATAAAAACAATATAAACCACAAAATCATGCATCCAAGGAAATTTTTGCAAAATAAATCATACCATTTTCCATTCAAATCCCTTTTATTTGAAAAATTGCATTTCAAACAATAAAAACAAAATTGAGGTTATAACACATAATGTCATATGAATAAGGTATATTTTGAAAAATTAAATCCATTCAACCATATATGCAAATATTGCATGTACTATACCATTTCAAAACTATTGATGTATTTTACTTTACAAAAATACATGTTGTTGATTTACCTTCTTTTAGCTATTATTCAATCATTACTAATATCTATCTAATTTTGAATTGTTACAAAATAAAATAAAAATCAATTTTAAATATTCCAAAGAAGCCACTATACATGTATTTTTGTAAAATCAAGCTAGATCTACCTCGTTCTTTCTATTTCAGACAATAAACTTAAGTTTTAATCTAAATTTTGAAAGTGGATCATTATTTTCTTATATGATTTCCTTGACACATTTTTGTCAACCATATTAACACTATTTTATAATTCTATTTTAATTTTATTTACTTTGCTTTATGTTATGATGGTTATTATGAAACATGTTAGTGGTATGGATATACAATAATGACTATTAATGTGATACATACGAGTGATTCTGTACAACTACTAGGAGTTAGAATGTGATCCTTGGATATGTTATAGTAAACCTTTGGATCTATCATGAGAAAAGTTTTGCTGGTGGATCATTTAATGAGCCGATTCAACTACAAGTTTCATAGAAACATATATTACCCAAAACCTAACTTGAAATGACTAGGAGTCAATGGCGATAGGATCCAGACATCTGTCCCTATCATGATATTATAAATCACAAATGCGAAAGTGTAAAAACTTAGCATACATGAAAAAGTAACAAGAAACATATGTTAGGAAATACGAACACAGAGAAGTCAATGAAAACAAAATTTTTATCTATTCGTGTTCCCCATAAAAGTAAGATCGCATCAATAACTATGAAGTAGGAAAGATGATTTAACAAGTTTACACCTGGTCCTAGAGCAAGTCCAATGACTACAACTCGTTGCAGTACAACTATCTTATAGTTTCTCTTGGACAATGTCTGAGCAGCTCTTGGTCTTCACCACAGACAACAGACTAGAACATCATTTGCAACAACTTCTATGATCTCGCCATAGAATGCAAGATGACGTTGCCCTCCTAGTGACAAGAAAAGTCCTCCTCACCTCTAATGAAGTCCACACAGATCAACTAGAACTCTTTTCATTCTAGTAGAACAGATAGGAAGGAGTTTTCCCTCCCATTGGTGTACTAATCACCAACTTGTTCTCCCACAATTGTTTCTCCCTTCCTATCCCTCCCTTTAGTGGGTAAGACTTGCTCATGCTCTCTATTGGTTACCACAACTAGAGAGGAAAACAATTATGAGAAGCCCCCAATACCCCTCTATTTATAGGAGGGGTTAGGGTCAGGGTTCCCAATATGTGTGGGAGTGGAAGGGACCGGGAGATCATGAATTTTGCAACCTGCAAATCATGAACCTGTCAGTTGGCAACCGAATTGGTCAGTTCACATGCAAGCTGAATGGTTCGCAACCCGAACTGACCATTTCGCCATGTTTCCCAACCATACATAGATTGGTGATTTATTTCCAATTAATGCTAAACATTAATTCGTTGCACCAATCAGATTGAGTAAGTGAAATGATAAACTTTTCTCATGAATTCGGGAAAGTCACTAGAACTTTTGGTTGGCATGATCGAGCCAATCGGTTCAGTAAGTGAACCGATTGTCTCACCCAACCTGAGCTGATCAGTTCACTCAGTGAGCCGATCAGTTGGTACCCCAATTCATGCAAAACTTAGCCAATTCAATTTCTAACTAACATGACACTCCAAACGACCGTCTCAACACTTGAACCGATCAGTTGGAAGTTCAGTTAGATGATTTGTTACTTGAATTGAATACCTAAATACTTTAGTAATCAATATAATCATCATTCATGATTAAACTCATATTCTAGATGAGTTCCTATGTGTGTGACCCTATAGGTCCCATATCACATTAGCATTGAATGTCCATAACTAGTTTAGGACATCACAAATAAAGAGTGGCACCTAGTCACACATCAATGCTACCCAAGTGAATGGAAAGTTGGAGAACAACTTCAACCTAAAATCTATGTAAGGTGTTACAGTGATTGTATAATTCCTTTATCTCTGATATCTGGAATGAACTCAAGGCATGTAATTATCATCCTCTCAATGTTCAATCCATGTTCCTTGAACCAAGAGTATATTGTCTGATATATATATGACCTCAATATCATATATTGATTCATATGTGCATGCACATGCATTTATCAGTCTCTTTTATCAAGTGGCCATGATATCAAACTCTAGTAGGAGGGATAAATCCCATCTGCATCACTCATAGTTAGTCCCCATCTGTCACAGCTACCCAATCATCACCTTTATGATAATCCTTGTTTAGGGTTACATTTGATGATGTCAAAGTATACTGAATGACATGTGATGAGTGTAGTGACTTTAGGTCTAAGAATCACAATCACCACATTCACTATGAGAAATGACTATGACCACCAATTATGGTTTCTAGGTGTTGCTCTCAAGGTGGATTTGTATGATACACTATTCCCTAACAAGTATTTGTGTGCTTGGTTTGATATCATATATTGTGACTAATGAGATTCTGTAACCAGCCAACCCACACTCCAGTCTTAAGTGTTATTGGTGTCCACAATAACAACCAACTAGGGACATAACAAGAATGTAGATACTCTTAGCATCCGTATGATCTCATTGTTCAAGTCATGTACTTGAAGACATACATCATTGAATATTATCATTCTCTAGACATTCATAATGTTTCCTCATTATCTCACAACTGAGTGAAACAGAATGAATTGGAAGCTTGCCTTTATGATATTTAATCAAATACTTTATGTCACATGCCATGTCAATCATCATATTATTGTCTCTATGGGCATACCTTACCAACAAACTCCCACTTGCACTTAGAACCAATCACCCACAAATCTCATTCTTAGTGACCAAAATATGTCCATCATATTTCTGCTGCGCAAGTGCTAATCCAACGGGTTAGAAACATTTTGCTATTAGGCAGTATATTGCATGTTTCTCATCTCTTTACTATGAGATGAAACTACCATAATATGGTATCTGATATTCCTTTCCTAACAAGTAGCTCCACTATTGTCACAATATCTCTACTGAGCAATCAATGGATGGAACATCTATAAGTTCATCAATATGAACTTCTAGATTCATATATCATTCACTCAAGTGTTCACAACACCAACACACTCAACTTCTATTGTAGAATAGAATTAATGTCCTGTAGTTCAAAACCCTTCCAACTCACAACCCCTTTTCTAAATATCAAACATATTTTATTGTGATCACCTTTGTCATTCTAGAAGCTTGCATTGGTGTAACCCTTTACACCCAACTCTTCCTTGTTTCTATTAACTAGAAACTTATCCTTAAGTACTTCACAAGTAGTAATGGATGTATTTAAATGACATTCCAATAACCCTTATTGGAAATTAATATCATCTTGTCATGTCCAATACATACAAGATTATATGGGATAAGTACATGTATAACATTCATGATAGATCCATTGCTACAACATATGGCATCTCACTCATGTCATTTCCATCCTTCACAAGAATTGTAATATAGGGTTCATGAGAGACTAATCCGGATTCTCTCTCAATGAATCTTTCCTACTGAACTCTTTCAACATCTTGCTATCATATGCACTCACATTTAGTTCATGAAACTTTCAAACCTATCTCATAGATCTTAGTTCCTGTCTTATATGATGTTTTACCTAATCGTTCATTATTAAAGGTATTTTTTCCATGCTAGTTCTCAATACTCACAATATTGAGATGTTACTCCCCATCACATGGGGAATATTTAAATATGCCCCAACTAAATCTTTTGCAATCACAAAATTAATCTTTTATCTTGATTCAAGTCAAAATTTTGACTATCTTATCAAGTCAAAGATATCATTTTTAAGATACTCATTTTAATCCCAAGATTGTATATTGTAGCTTATAGACTTTATTTGCATTCATGAAGTTTATAAAACCTTTAGGCTATGTCACGTAAACATCGTTTCAAATATTCCTTTTCAGGAATGTGATTTTAAACTTCATATGCCAAATCTCCTAGACTATTCTAGTTTCAACAACAAGCATGACAATTGGTAAAGGAATTTTTTCAAGTTCAACTATTTGAACTGATTTGAAAACCTTTGCAACCAATATATACTTTTATGTTATCCATATTGGCCTTCTAATGAAAACACAAATTCGCCTTATGGGTTCTACCCCCTTTAGGTGGTACTAGCAAGGTCATACCTTGTTAATATACATGGACTCCATAATGTCTTTGAGCCATTTCTCAGATTATTCTCAATAACTTCTAGTTGATTTGTTGGCTCATCATCTTATGACCAACCCATCTGAGTTGTTGGATTCACAATCCTCTAATTTCAGATGTGTTCTACTAGAAATTTGAGAAACTATGTTACATGACAAACTTGAGATTCCACAACAACTTGTGATTCTCTTCAGTTCTTATTATACCTCTTTGTTGGTCTTGAATATTTTGAGTTCTAATTTTTGCTCCACTGATTCTTTTGGAATTCAGTTATCCTAGAAACAAACAACTTGTTGTTGGATTTGGATTAATAACAATGTTCAACAATAATGGTTTTTAGATAAACCTTTTCAAGAAACTACTTTCTTTATATAGGTTTCTATCTTTAAGACATATTGGGACATTCCCATATCATATCATATATGATGTCTTTTAAACCATTTTGATGGTACATTGTTTTAGTGTAAAGTATACATCTATGAGGAAATTAGAAGATTATATTATTGTGACAATCATATCATGACCCATCATGATATAATTCCTTCATCCTTGACACATCATCATGTTCAGATGGATTTGACTTTGTGATATATTATCAAAGTCCATTCTGGAAGGTCCTCAAACTATTGATGTAAAGTATTTCAACATTTGATTATATCAACATTTCTTAATACTTTTATCAAAGTTATACTTCATTTATAATCTTCTTGAACACTTCAAGAGATTTATGTTTTGTATTTCTTCAAATACAAACCTACATATCAATTGAGATAATCAATTAATATAATGAAGTATTACCAGCCACCTTTGGCATTTATTCCATAAGATCTTCATACATCAATATGTATAAGCTCAAATAGAATTCTAATCCTCCCACTACCTTTAGTTAAGGGTGCTGTGTCATGTTGCTCATATTTAAGATTTGCATGTCTCTTATTGGTTCAATAACCAAAAGAGTCTAGATAACCATCATGTAGATTCTAGTAATGCACTTCTTACATATGTGCACTAGATGACTATGCTAAAGATTGTTTGAGTATCTATTATAATCCTTTGGTATTTACATTATCAACATTCATCTAATATTCTTTCATATCAGATGGTCGGACATTGTCATACAAGATCATATCTTTTAAAATAGAAACATTAACACCTCACTTTATTGATTTACCATCCTTGCCATACAAGATGCGTAAAGTAAATGTTTCCATTTATTTTCATAATGAAATAGCACTTCAACTAACTCTATTACATGCCCATTTGGCTATTATAAATTTAAATATAGACCAAAGATTCAACAACTCTTGCTCTGCCTTATCCATCTTTGTCCTTTCATGAAGGCTTTACTTCTTGTCAGCTCTTGCACATCATTTATGTCAGATCTTTATCTGGTATCACATGACAAGATGAAGAATTAATCAAATTTATCTCATAATGCTTATTCCTGAAGTGGAGGCCTTCACACATTGCTTCTTATTCTTGAATTCCTCTAACCAGAGTGGGTAATTTCTTTTCCAATGTCCAGACTGGTGATAATGGTGACAATCACCTCTTTTTTTTACTCCTCCCTTTGCCTTGAGATATGAAGACTTGGGTTTCTGGCCAACTTTAGAATTATTCTTAGCTTTGCCTTTGCCTTTAGACTTGCCCTTTGTCTTTCTGATCACCATCACAAACTTGGGTTTGTCTTTCTTCATCCGTGCCTCAACTATTCTCAACATGCCCAACAACTCTGTCAATAGCTTGTCAAAGTCATTCATGTTGTAGTTCATGACAAACTGACTGCATTATTCTGATAGGGACTGCAGAATCATGTCAGTGGCCAACTCTTGACCCAAGGGGAATCCCAGTCTAGCCATGTTCTCCTCATACCCAATGAGCTTGAGTACATGAGGACCTACTGGATCTCCTTCTACCATGTTGCACTTGAACACACCTTGAAAACACTGTATCTCTCTTATCTTGTTGAATCTTGGAACATGTTCTTGAGATGTGTGACCATCTCAATCACATCCATGTTATCATGCTTCCTCTACAACTCATAGTTAATTGAGCATAGCATAAGACACTTGACATGTATAACATCTTCAATATGCTTTTTGTAAGCACCCCTGTCAGCCCTTAGTGCATTGGGAAGGGGTTCATCTGGCTCTGACATCTCCAGGACATAGAGCTTGCACTCCTATGTGAGAATGATTCTCAACGTACTAAACCAATCATGGAATTTGTTACCATTTAAATTGTCCTTCTCAAGGACCAATCATAGAGAAAAATGGTTGTTATTTATTGCCATTTGATTCTACAAAAAAGTTTACAATTTTATTAAAAGCTCAATTTTTGATTTAATTTGATTTGATTAAATTTTATGATATTAATTAGGTCTTTAGTTACTATCACTCTCATTTTTTTTGATCAATTGGTAGACCTCATGTATCAATTCAAAAAATTTCAGCGAACAATTTTCTAACGAGACAAGATCCAAAATAATTCAACTATCACACAACCAATACGCCAACATCCATAGTCAATCATTAAGGTAGACAACGTTTGTCAATTGCATCATATGTAATTCTTAGATAGATAATATGCAAAACTCTTTGCCATAATTATCTGCATGCTTCTAGTGCTTAATCTCATTAAGACCACATAGTTAAGCATAGCCTAAAAGACTACATGATAATAATGCACCCTGCTTGGTGGGCCCACTCTATTAGCATCACACTTCCACGAGATAGATGGCGCACCATCCTTGGGATGCCCACGCTTAGTCAATCAAGATTTTCATGTTTGCTACTAATGGAAAGCATCTTCAACTTAATATGTTTGATTGAGGGATTTATATATATCATATATATACATATACTATATCCAATCACCACCTATATAATACGTCCTATACATGCTATATCCCACAACGTAAACATGCAATATAAAAAAAATCTATGGTTATGGACATATCTACTGTAATTCCTTAGATCCACAAGGAATTACTACTACCTAGTTCAATCATCACATCACATGTATGAACCTGTTATTGGTGTAGATTTGTGCTTGCCAATCTGGGTTGATTGGTTCAACCCTTAAACCGGTCGTCTCGCCTCTTGGCAGTCAGTTGGTCCTCTAAAATGGTCAGTTGGCCTCCTATCCAACTGATGTCTAGACACCTATAGATGGTCAGTTGGGTCCCCCAGCCGATCGATTTTCTTCTATGGTCAACCCTCCTTGGTCCTCCAACCGATCAACTCGTTACATGAAGTAGTCGCTCTCATGACATTGATCATCATCTTCATCATTGCAAGAAGTGAAACTATCATATTGTTATTAAACTTATTACATGGTAGAGAGAAACTTTGAGTTACATTCGAAGGGAGAAAAGGTAGGAAAGAATTAGTTTTATATTGGGAAGAAGGAGGTAGAGGCTTGGTATGCAAATCAAGATATAACATGAATAAAACCAAACAATCCAACAACACATAGATATTGGGTTATTCTCCATAACCACGCTACACATACACCATTGACGCATGTAAATTGCATGATATATATATATATATATATATATATATATATATATTAGTTTGGGATTATGTGTTGTTTGATCGGATACTCATATGAAATAGTTTAAGTATTCTCATTGTTTGAAAAAAATAAACAAACTATGTAAACCAAAAATCCGATCAAATCGGTTGTCCCAAAATATAATAAATTGACGTGGCTTTGGTACCACTCTTGGGAAATATAGGTACAGAAAAGGAAACAACAACACTTTTTTTATCTATCCTTATTCCACATAACAACAAGATTTGTGTCAATAACTATGAAATAGGAAAGATGGTTTGATGAGTTTATACCTGGTCCTAGATCAAGTCCAACGACTACAAATCATTGTAGTGAAACTATCTTCTAGTTGCTCTTGGACAATGTCTGTACAACTCCTGTTCTTCACCATGGACAGTAGACTGGAACAACATATGCAATAGCTCCTACGGTCTCGACACGAATTGCAAGCTGATGTTGCCCTCCTAGTCACGGGAAAAGGCCTCCTCGCCTCTATAGAAGTCCACAAGGATCAACTAGAAATCCTGTCATTCTAGTAGAAGAGACATGAAGCAGTTGTCCCTCCTGTTGGTGTACTAGTCACTAACTTACTCTCCCACAATTGTTTCTCCCTTGCTATCCCTCCCTTTAGTGGGTAGGACTTTCTCAGGCTCTCTATTGGTTACTACAACCAAAGAGGACAATAATTATCAGAGGCAATTGAGTTGTGCTCTAGGAAGCCCCCAATATCCCTCTATATATAGGAGGGGTTAGGGTCAGGATTCCCAATCTGTGTGCGAGTGGAAGGGACGGGAAGATCATGAATTTTTACAACCTACAAATTACAAACCAGTAGATGGGAAACTAAAGTGGTTGGTTCACATGCCATACGATTAGTTCACAGCCTAACATGCCATTTCTCTATGTTTCCCAATTGCATATGAATTAACAATTCATTTCCACTTAATGCTAAATATTAATTCCTTGCACCAGTCGAATTGAGCAAGTGAAACAATCAACTTTTCTCATGAATTTGGGAAAGTCACTAGAACCTTCACTTGGCATGACCGAGCCAATTGGTTCACTGAGTGAACTGGTCATCTCACCAAACCTGAACTTATCGATTCAATCATTGATATGAACGATTGGTGCCCCGATTCATGCAGAACTCAACCAATTCAATTTCTAATCAACCTGATACTCCAAACAATTGTCTTAACACTTGAACTGATCTATTGATAGTCTAATTAGATGATTTGTTTCTTGAATTGAATACCTAAAAACTTTAGTAGTCAATACAATCATTATTCATGATTAAACTCCTCTTCTAGATGAGTTCCTATGTGTGTGACCATATCACGTTGGCAGTAAATGTACATAACTAGTTTATGATATCACAAGCAAAGAGCGGTGCCTAGTCGTACATTAGTGCTACCCAAGTGAATGGAAAGTTGGAGAACAACTTCAACCTACAATCTGTGTAAGGTGTTACAATGATTGTATATTTCCTTTATCTCTGATATCTGGAATGAACTTGAGGCATGGAATCATCATCCTCTGAATGTTCAATCCATGTTCCTTGAACCAAGAGCAGACTAGCTGAGATATATATGACCTCAATATCATATATTGATTCATATGTTCATGTGCATGCATTTATTAGTCTCGCTTATCAAGTGGCCAGAATATCAAACCCCAGTAGGAGGGAAAAATCCCATCTACATCACTCACAGTCAGCCCCATGTGTCATAGCTACTCAATCATCACCTTTATGACAATCCTTATTCAAGTTACATTTGATGATGTCAAAGTATACCGAATGACATGTGATGAGTGTAGTGACTTTAGGTCTAAGAATCACGATTACCACCTTTACTATGAGAGACAAGTATGACCACCAATGATGGTTTCCATGTGTTACTCTCAAGGTGGGTCTTTTCGATACAATGTTCCCTAACAAGTATTCATGTGCTTGGCTTAATATCATATATCATGACTAATGAGATTCTATCATGAAACAACCCACACTCTAGTCTTAAGTGTTACTGGTGTCTATCTTCCTTCCACATTAACAACCAACTAGAGACATAACAAGAATGTACATACTCTTAGCATCCATATGATCTCATTTTTCAAGTCACGTATTTGAATACATACATCATTAAATATTGTCATTCTCTAGATATTCATAATGTTTCCTCATTATCTCACAACTGAGTGAAACAAAATGAATTGGAAGCTTGCTTTTATGATTATTAATCAAATCCTTTATGTTATATGATTGGCTCTCGGGGCATACCTTACCAACATCATATACCAATCTAATCTCAACATTCAACAAGTATTGATAAGAAACATTTCTTATTATGAGATTGCAATTACATATTGTAAGTACATATTACAAGTCTGATCATGTACACTAGATAGGGTCTTACAATAGGTACACCTAAACACACTCACCAAGAGATCAACTCCCTAGCCATCTTTGTACCTAAAACATACGTGAAACAAATGGGTCAACACACGTAGTGTTGAGTACATGACATAAATAAATAAATAAATAAATAAATATATATATATATATATATATATATATATATATATATATATATATATATATATATATATATATATATATATATATATATAAGATTTTCATAATTTGAAAAGATTGCATAAGTAAACAAATAAGAATAATTAATTAAATTCTTAACAAAATAAGAGTCCATGTTTTATGTCATTTTACTCCAATTTTACCAACAATATCATGTATCATAAGGCCTTTGACTAACTTCCCAACAAAAGGAACTATAATGATACTCAAGATTAGATAACCCTTTTTATTGACATGGTCTACCCTATATGGACAACTCAAGTAGGGTGCCGAACCTTGTGTTTTTACCCAAAAATACTAGAAAGTGCATGAGGTTTATATAATGGAGATCTACAATACCACATGTCAATATTTCACCAAGTAAACATGCATACATATACATCAAGTTTGCAAGAAATAAATCCATAATCATATAATTATCAATGCTCGTACATGATTTAGAGATTCTTACCTTAACTTTGACCATCTAGATCATAAGAAAACACCTGACTAAGAACAAGATTTCTTACATGTATTAGATTCTCATCATTACCCTAACTAGCTTCATTTTAGGGTTTTGACCAAGTTAGGTTTGAAGTTGCTTATTAGTGAATTGGATGAGATTTTATTGATTTAGGGTTCATCGAGAATGTCTTGTTCAAGTTTCATGTCATTTTGATTGTCCATATACTTTATATGAATATTTCAAGATTCACGTCACTTATGCACATTTTAGGGTCAAAGACTCATAATAGAGTAACCAATGACATGATTCATTGAGTCATGAGATATAGAAAAAAAGGTGAGAGAGAGTTTAGGACATTGATGAATGCATATACATGCTAGTTTAATTGACATTTTGAGCCTAGTTTAGCATTCATCTCTTAGTTTTTATTAGAAATAACTTTGTGTTGATATACTTTTCATGCTAATTTGTAGGAATTTTATAATTTTTCTGGACTCCCCTTGAAAGTTTTGAATCTCATCACTCTACAAGAAGAAGTCCTAGGGGGGATGCCCTAGACCAAAAACAAATTTTAAGCACTTCCAGAAGGCAGACTGATCAACATTTTTTTTGTCCAAGGCCATGGTAAACATGTCAATCAACCTCCTCATCAACCTTCATATACCACCTATTATTGAGCTAAGGTTCTCGACCTTTATGATTGATCAATACAAATTAATCTCTCTTGGTTAACCTTGCATCCATCAACCTCCCAGGTCAATAACCATAGCTCGGGCATCCCATCAACCATGAAGATCGATGACCCCAATAGTTTGATAGTCAAAGCTCAAGCAAAACATCTAGATGACTTTCAAGCCATCAAAATCTACTATTTTCTTAGCCACCAACCAATAAATCTTGACCGTCCATATGACACAAATCCAACTATTGACAAATGGGTATGGAGGCCTACAAATACCCATCACACAACCACATGAAACCTCTCTTGGATTTCACATTGTTGAAGAGGCGAAAGTATTGCAACTCGAGGTCATTTCTAAAGTGAAGCACCTGATCATTTCTAGGTTGATAGAACTCTCTAGAGAGAGTGATTGAACTCCGAAGTCTAGAGGCATTGGCCGTCCTACAACTACTTGGAGCTATTAAACTCTCCACTAAAAGAGAGATCAACCTCTTTGATAAACCATTTTCATTAATAACTCAAAAACCATTGACTTCCAATGGACCAACTTCCTCATTGACCACTACAAGTTTAGGGCTATCGACCCTCATTAGGGGTGATCGACCTCTCCACAGAGTTATTGCACATCCACCTACTTCAACCACAAGTCAGGGCTTATACTTGGAAGAGTAAGAAGATAAGGAGTCTGTGCCACACACCACATGAGCTACTTTTGCTACACTCATATCATGGCCATTATTGTGTCCTCTACCAATCATATTAATCTCACTATGTCGAGGGATTAGTATTTTCACCGGGGTGTAGGGACTAGCCCCGCTACTCATTTCTTACAATTTTATTCTAGTTTCGTGTCTTGTATGAACCAATTTAATTAATTGATAATCATTTAATGCATGTTTTGTGGATTTATCACCCGCTTTACGCAATATATTATAATATAAGGTCGTGAGAGCTTCCATGTTTATGATTTTAATGCCGATTAGCTTTGTTTAATACCCTAAAGAGAACTTTTGATGGGAATTCTTTGGAGTAGTGGATATATGAACTATAAGTAATAAGACATCAACTTATGGGGATATCCATTCATGCAAGTTTCTAGCATTAAAATGGGGAACTTACATAGATCCAATCATCTCTTCATACAAGTTTGGATTTGAATGAATGCGTAGATTTGGATAGTGGTAGTGAAACCCAAATGTCCCCCCTAGTGTTTTCGTCCATTGATAACTAGAACCTTAATTTATCTCTTTTCATTCTTGTAACCTTATTTAATGAAACCAACTCAATCTTGTGACAAATAGTAGTTCTTGATTGGTTACTTTGATATGATAACTCTTAAAAGCATTTCCCTTGGGTTTGATCCTGAACTATACAACCCTAGTTATTATTTTACATTTGTTAAGGTAAACGCTAGGCATTTCAACCCTAGTGAGTTTTCCTATGCAATATCATACACATCAAACATAAGAAGCATATTCAAATATAGGTGGATGTCCCCTAGGATCTGGGCATCATATTCCCAACCTCAGTATCAACATTTCAACATAGTTCATGTGCCATTAGGGGTCAACATAAGACTTAGGTGGTCATCCACGACAAGGTGATCAAGAATAACATCATCAACTCTAATTTTAGAGGGGAGAGCAAATGATAAGATTCACATACATTGAGATTAGGGAACAAGCATAGCAAGCAAGTCATACATGGGAATACTAGGCCAAAACTAGTCGATTTGAGCACATACATCATCATACCATAAAATAAAGTGAATCTTGACATAAGGGTTTCTAGAACATCACAGAGTTATCAATTTGAATAGTACAAAGGCATTTGATGCACAAATTAGGTCAAATACATCATTTTATAAAAGGTATATCATGTGTTCGTATAAAAGGGGCATAGTCATGCAATAAATGTCATACAGAATGGACACAGTCAAAAGGACATTAGATTTGGTATATGTACTATAGAGGGGTACAAAATTCTGATATCAAAATTAGAGTGAGATTCAAGGTTATTTACAAGTCAAGGTCACCACTGCGCTCAAGATTCATCATTTACATTCAAAACAAGTCAAATATGTGTCATAAAGAGTGCATGAATGGAGATTAGTTTTCTCAAACAAGTCAAGAGTGTTCAAAAGCTACTTATATGATGATTAGGAGTGTAGGGGAGAAATAAATATTTTTGCTTTATCACGGACATGCATGAAATGCATTCCATACAACTAAGGTTAGCATCTTTGGGAATCTAGGGAAACAAATATTGGGATTAGGGTCGTCAATCATATCCATTGTGTAGATCTCATCGACACTATCAGTTTGATATATTACATTGTCTAATTTGGCCTTAGGATGAGTGAGATATGATCTTTTAATTAATTTCATCAAAACTAAATAGAACATGCATCAAGAACATAGGCCAAGAAGGGTGGCATTTACCATGATCTTTGTGGTTGACCTAGGACTGTGGATGGAGGATCTCATGGACACGATGGTGCCTGATCTTTCCATCATGCGTGGTAGGTTATTGGGCCACGACGTTGGGTCATCCAGTGAATAGGTGGTGAAGGGGGGAGGCGAGCCTACTAGTTGAGACCGTTCAATCCTTGGTCTCCATGGACCATCCCCAATTGAGTAGTCATAGGGTTCTATTATTTTCAAGAGCCCCCTGTGCATATAAGTCTATGTTACAACAATGGATCTTGGTAGAGCTGGGGTTGGGAAGTAAAAAGGGGCATGAAGGATTCCGTGAGCTGGCCACCCTTGGTGACCTTGGCCCCACAGACTCACTCGCAGGCCTTGCCAGGTGCAAGGTGTTTGTATGTATGCCTAGAGATCCAATCATATGATGATTGTAATGGGGCATCATATACTTGATTTGATTGATAATAATAACAATCTTCCAATTTATTCTATTTTATTCAGTAATAGAGATATTAAATAATAAATGTCTAAAGAATGATATTGCTTAATGATGTATGTCTTCAAGTTGGGGACCTGAACAACGAGATCATGCAGACTTTTTTTTGGTCGGTCAAAAAGCGTGTTACTAAAATGCCAAAAACTTTGGGCACTAAGTACCCCATTACAACATACGAGTTAAAAAAAAACTCAGCCTTAGATCAGATACCTCTCGCAGGAGGTACTCAGTAGGTCTCTAGAATCAGGCAAAGCAAAGAAGGCCTAACAAGCTAAAAACTGACAACTAGACAATCGACCAGGGGAATGGATATTAGAGCCTGCAATTACATACTTTCAGCCCACCCACAAACGGTAATCACAGAGCCAAACAGAGCAAACGCCAGGACCTCTTGTCATGAGCAACTTTAATGACTTTTGACCTTCTCTGATTTTCAGGAGCTTAGGTATATGTAAGGATTGTACATCCATAAAGAAACCTCATGAAACTAACCACAAAAATGACAAAGCCATTTGAGGAAGCAGAAACCAACACATTCAGTCAACAATGAGCAGCCAAGGGGCAGCCGAATTCCTCCTTTCATGCTTTGCACATCACCAGCTATCACTAGAACCACCCAAAAAGTGTGGTAGTATGCAAAGATATCAAGATTTCCTTCAGCCGAGATCCTAGGCAAACAGCCCTGTGATATCCTGCGAAGGTCCTGCATCCTCTCAACCAAAACGGAAACTCAAGAAGTTCAGGGAAAAAGCCCCGACCAGAGACCAAAAGCTCCATCACGCGATGCCCTATTTGCACAGAGGCATAACATCGAACACTTAAAGTGTTCCTCCATACGGCAGCATGGTAGAGAACCCGCACTAGGGCTTGAAGCCCCTGTATGCACTGAATCATATCATCAGGCATTTAGCCGGCGTCCACCACACAGCATCAGCAGCTAGCTCGGAAACGAAGCAGCACACCAACTGAAAGGAAGGGCGCCGCTACTGACCCAGCAAGGTCACCCACCACCGAATCTCAGATCCAGGGATGAAGTACCCAAGATGAGTAGCCGCCGGAGCAGTGGCTCTAGGACACACAGAAGAGCAGCAAGCCCAGATCCACCCGCTGCCGAAGCCGCCGAGGACGTTGATGTCGAAGGTCGTCATCAATCTGGTGGGGCCAGATCTCAATCGGGAGGTGTGAAGGGGCGCGAGGGAGAGGGACAAACAGCCTATAACAACGACCGTGACGCAGAGCAGCCAGCGAGATCTTCCAGGTCAGGTGGACATACTCTTTCCATCCGCCACTCTAGGGAAAAATGGAAGTCAGCCGAAACTGACAATGCAAGCCTCAGAACATGACCTCTCATCACGCGACGCTCCGTAGCCCTAAACAGACTTTCGATGAGGAGCCCCAACGTAACAGACGACCGGCAACTCTCCCACAAGGATACACACCACCCTCACAAGGATCACACGCAGACTTTAAGAGTATATGTACTCTTGTTATGTCCCTAGTCAGTTGTTATTGTGGAAGTCTAATAGACATCCGTAACACATAAGATTAGAGTGTGTGTTGGTTGATGATAGAATCTCATTAAGTCATGATATGTGATATCAAACCAAACACATAGATACTTGTTAGAGAACAATGTATCGAATAGACCCACCTTGAGAGTGATGCATGTAAACCATTATATAGTAGCCAAAATCATCTCCCATGGTGATGGTGGTGATTGTGGTTCTTTGACATCATCCACTGTGACCTTGAATAAGGGTTACCATAAAGGTGGTGCTCGAGTGCATTGTGACACATGGGGATGATTGTGAGTGATGTAGATGGGATTTGTCCACCTATAGAAGTATGATATCATGGACACTTGATAAGAGAGACTGAGAAATGCATGTCCATGATCATGTGAGTCAATATGTGATATTGAGCTTACATATATCTCAGATAGTCTATTCTAGTTCAAGGAATATGGATTGAATGCTGAAGAGGATGACGATTCCATGCCTAGAGTTCAATCTAGATATCAATGACAAAGGAACTATATGATCACTGTAACACCAATTGTAGATTGTAGGTTAAAGTTCTTCTCTAGCTTTTTGGTTACTTGGGTAGCAATGATGTCTTGATATATACCACTCATTGCTTATGATATCACAAATCAGTCACGAACATTCATTGCTAACGTAACTTGGAACCTATAGGGTCACACACATAGGATACACTTGGAACATGAGTTTAATCATGAATGATGTTTAACTTGATTACTAAAGCGTTAGGTATTCAATTTAGACAACAACAATTGGAAATTGATTGGATGGACTGTGAACCAATCGGTTCAAGTGTTGATGCGATTGATTCAAGTGTTAGATCAATTTGAACCAATATTGGCAATTAGATATATGAAACAACCAGTTCAACAAGTGAATTGATGGGCTCAAATGTCTGAACTAACCAATTTAGGTTGTGATCTGACCATTTGGTTGATCAATTTGATTGTATCAAGGATTGATGCTAACATCATGTTGTGTATTAATCAAATTTAAATTACCAATACAATTATAAATAGGAAACATAGTGAAAAAATGATTCAAGGGTTGAACCAATCGCCTCATGTGTGAACTAACCGATTTACTAGTGAATTGACCAGCTCTATGTTTGCAGATTCTAGAAAATTCATAAATTCCATCCTTTCAACTCCCACCCAGACTAGAAGTCCTGACCCCGATCCTCCTATAAATAGAGGGGTAGTCGAGGCTTTCTAGAGACACAACAAGCTGTAGAAATTACTGTCTTCTTACAGTTGTGGTAACATGAGATATCAAGCAAGTTCTACCATCAAAGGGAAGACAACAAGGAAGAGACAATTGGGGTAGCAAGTCGACACTGGCATGTTGACTAGAAGGGACAAATCCTTGTTGTCTGTTCATCTAGAATGATAAGACTTTCCAATGGTTTGTGTGGACTAGTATAGATGTGAGGAGGTTGTTGCCACATGCTAGGATGATGAAGTCAACTTCCATCCATGGTGATCAACTAGGAGACTGCTATCAATGCCATCCAAGTGCAACTTGAAGAAAAAATCACACTGCAATAAGGGATAGTCATTGGACTTGCTGTAGGACAAGGTATATACCTTACAACTCTCCTTCCCATTACATAGTTGTTGATGAGATCTACTGTTCAAAGAGGAATATGGCTATAATATTTTTTGTTTCCACTACCGTGTCTGATGCCATATTTCCCTAAAGTTGTATCTGAGCCACATCCATTTACTATGCTTCAAAATTTAATCGATATGGTTAGATTTCTATTTTATCATTTATTGTATCACATATGATGTGCATATCTGATTAAATACCACATACGATCCCATTTATATATGTGTGTGTGCGTGTGTGTGCAATTTATATGCGTTGCACTAAATTTGGTTTTGATGGTGGATGCTAGCATAGTTATGGCCAATAACCTCTAGACCTTTGTGCTAAGGCTGGATGATTGTTATTCCTATTTTATATCTCAGTTTGCATATCGAGCCTCTCTCTCCTTTTCTATATGTAAAATATTAGTTATTTCCTTCCTATGCTCCCTACGAATGTAACTCGAGGTTTCTCTATTATTATGTAATATGTTAAATATGATTAGGATAGTTTTGATTCTTGTTATGATAAAGAAGATGCTCAACACCAGACAAGATGCCCATTTTACAAGGCAAACTGATCAGTTGAAGGATAGAGGAGGCCTGGAGTCATGATTCAAACTGTTCGGATGGTAGCCCAACCGATCAATCAGTGGTGTCCAGAAGTCAGTTGGACTGAGTCTAGACGATCAATCTGATAGACCAACCGACTAAATAGGAGGTTAACCGATCGGTTCAAGAGTTAAACTAGTCATCCCATATTTGGTTCCAACACAAATATCCATCAACTACAGGTTGCAACATATGATGTGGACCTTAGGTGGTAGTAATTTCTTATGGCTCTAAGGAATTACAATAGTAAGGCCATAACCATCGCTCGTGTTTTATAATTACATTTTTTGTTAGGTTATACCATGTATATGATACATACTATAAGTATATGGTGATTGGATATGTATATGTATATGTATATAAATATAAATTCTTGAATAGAATATTAAGTCTTAGATGCTTTACAAAAGCAACACACATGAAAAGCTTGATCGACTATGCATGGGCATGCCAAGCGTGGTGCGCTGTCTATCTCATGGAAGTGTGATGGTAGTGATGTGGGCCTGCCAAGTGGGGTGCATTACTATCACGTTGGCTTTTGGGTCATACTTAAACAGCTGACCTTAATGAGATTAAGCACCTAGAAGCATGCAGATGACTATGGAAAAGAGTTGTGTGTTCCATCTATCCAAGAATTGCATAAGATAAAATTGGAAAAAGTTGTCTACCTTAATGATTAATTATGGACACTGGCGTTGGCTGGATAGTAACTCAATTGTTTTGGGTCTTGGGTCACTACAAGGTTGTACTCCGCAATATCCCAAATTGATATGTGAAGAATATCAATTTGAACGAAATAGTGAGAGTGATAATTAATTAAAGGCCTAATTAAACATTATCAAATTTTGGTTTTAGTCAAATCAAATCAAAATTGTTTTGAAAAATTACAAAATTTTCTTGTAGAAACAAACGGAACCAATACGACATTTTCCTTGCTATCAGTCATTGAGAAGGATAAGTTGACTGGGACAGGACACTGAAAATTATTCTCACACATGATAGCAAGCTCTATGTCGTAGAGATACCAAAGCCAAATGAACCTGCTCCCACTATACCAATGGATGACAAGGATGCTTATAAGAAGCACTCTAAAGATACCGTTGATGTCAAGTGACTAATGCTGTGCCAATGAACTATGAGTTTTAGAGACAACATGAGAACATATATATATTATTGAGATGATAACACATCTTAAGAACATGTATCAAGATCTAGAAAAACAAGAGAGATATGATGTCTCCAAGGCACTGTTCAAGTGCAACATGGCAGAAGGAGATTTAGTAGGTCCTCATGTGCTCAACCTTATTGGGTATGTGGAGAACCTTTCTAGACTGGTATTTCCCTTAGGTCAAGAGTTGGCCGCAAATGTGATTATGCAGTCAGTCACTGCCAAAACCATACCGCTAGGTTGTCATGAACTACAACATGAATGATTTTGACAAGCCATTGTCAGAATTACTTAGCATGTTAAGGAAAACTGAAGCGCATGTGAAGAAGGACAAACCCAAATATGTGATGATGATAAGTAGAGGGAAGTCCAAGGGAAAAGACAAATCTAAGAATAGTTCTAAAGCTAGCGAGATACCAAAGTCTTCTGCATTGAAAGCTAAGGGAGGAGTGAATAAGGAAGGGAAGTCGCATGACTATCACCATCCTGGACACTAGAAAAGGAAAGGCTCATTCAACCAGTGTCATACCATATTCACCATAGCATGAACTAGATATAATTTTTAAGCTCATATCACCTACACAGTTAGAAATTAATAAATGAGAAAGAGGAAACATCCTAAATCCATGTGCCACATCATTATCTCCACATGCCTCAATTATTCATAACCATCATCTTAACATACCAAGCAATGGCATGCATTCAACCTGCAAGGTTAGGGGTTCAAAGATAAGAGAGATAATATCATAACATAATAGCCATTATAGAAAGAGAAGCAAATATGTCACATTACTCAGCATTAGGATTAGGGTTTTCCCTCCATAGCTGATTAGGGCTTTGAAGATAAATTCAATCACCAATCCTAGGTTCACCATCTACCACCATCTTGGAGCATCTTTAGGGTTAAAGAACATGATTAGTGTAGATTAGATGGTACCCAAACAACACATTATATGGCTTATGAATTATTCATACAAGGACATCATCATGTGCTGAAGCATACATCTTAACCACCTACCATCACCCTATGTTGACCACATAATCACATAGGCCGCGACCACCTATCATGGTCCATGTCACGACCTCACCACTCATGTGTCTAGACCATCTACCAACATGTTGTGACCTCTACCCTCTAGGTCATGTCGCGCCCACAACACTTAGGGTTAGGGTTTCACAAAGTATCTCGACCAAAGGTGTCTTGACCTCAACATGTCTTGACCAAACCTGTCTCGATCGCAAGGGCATCTCGAGCTCCACCCATGTCATGACCCAAGACCTTCATGGTCACAACCCTACACTCTAGGGTGAGTCTCAACTCAAGCAAGGTAGGAATAAGACACCAACACCAGGGGTGACTAGGCCACTTAAAACCAAAATCCTTGACCTAACACCGCTAGGTCAAACTCAACCACAAGGAAGAATCTCAACCAAAAGCTATCAAGGTCATGACCATCGAGACGTAAGTGTCATGAACAGACTAAGATACACCATCCATGTCTCAAAATAGAACTAAAACCAAGGGAAGAAGCAAGGTCACCATGAAGGAAAACTCAAACAACCGATCACCAAACCCTAAAGCATAGGTCAAGAAAATACCAAGGAAGAACCTCTTCCAAATAAGGGAAAACCATGCCGAAGGTAGCCAAGACCGAACCTAACACCTATCCAACTTCTATGTATATGAAAACCATGCATGGGAGCAAGACCAAGGAAAAAATTAGAGAAAAACCTCCACAACTCATCACCTACTAAATTGGGTACACATAGATTAGGGTTTCATATTTCTACCAAACCGAGCAAGATGTCTCTACCAAACAAACACTAAAGATTACCACCAAGTACAAGCATGATGAGGAAGAAATATAGACAGAGAAGAAAATATCTTGCTTATATTAAATAGTGCAATTAATAGAGAGGGAAAATAGTTATATAACCCACCTTAAAATGATAACCACCAAGAGCTCCAAACTCCAACATCAAGAGCTCAAAGCACACGTTCCAAGGGTTGAAGAAGCATCACCAGAAGCTTCACTCTAGGCCACAAGAGCACCTCAATAAGGAGAAAACACTAAGGTCAAAGCTAGCCCAAGGAAAGAAGCAAAGAAGTTCTTGGCCGAACCAAAAAGAGAAAGGGAGAAAGAGAGGAGAAATTCTCTTCACACTTGGGTCTACCTTGTCAAAACATGGTCTATGACCTATGTGATGAGGAGTTTCTCTCCCAAAACGACCACCATGGAAGAATCATGGTACATGACCGAGGAAAAAGAAGGACATGGAGGTAGGAGATAAAAAGAAACATCAACTTAGAAGACAAACACTTACCAAGGATGGAAGATGAGCTCAGATCACCACCACCACCACATGCAAGAGGATATTGATCCCCCATTCTCCAAGGACGAACCTCCTTGATCCATCTAGCTCCAAGAACAAGAAAAGAAGGAGGAAGAAGATAGATGGACGAAAAGGGTTGCAAGCAAGAAGAGATTAGGGGTTATAAAGCAAGGGAGATGAGAGAGAGTAAGGGGTGAGGTGTCAACACTCTAAGATACCAAAGGGACACCTATCCACCCAAGAAACACACATGCAACCACATGCAACCACCTAATCATGACATGCAAGACATGATGATACACTCTAGGTAGTGTCTCAATCACCATATCAACCCACATGGCTGCGGTCGCGACCCTCCTAGGGTGCACCTCCCATGGTCATGACACCACCAACCAACATCACCTCCTGGTCATGACAAAGCACCTCCACAACCCTAGGGCAAAACAACCTATACATGGAAAACCATCTCGACCTAAGACCACCCTAGACAACCTAGGTTGTGACTCAAACACTTGGAGGAGGTGTCTCGACCATGACACCGTCCAAAACCAACCTAGGTTGTGACCCAAGGTTGAGAAAATACAACCAACACACATGGTTAAGGCACTCAACACTCACATCAACCCTAATCACCATCAAGGGTGATACTCCTCAAACAAGGTTCAAACAAGGCACCCTCCTCTTTCTCTTTCCTATAAATGATGTCAACAAAGAGAGGGATCACTCTAGAGGTGTAAAATTGCACATCAACCCACTACATTGGGTAAATTGTAAGTTGCACCAAAACTAGCACAAAAGTCACAACCTTCATCCAAACAAGCTTGAACTTGAAAATTAAGCTCTTCACAAGACCTAATTACATCTCAAAAGATTAAATCAAGGTTCTAAGCACATGATTAAGCTTAAGAAAATAGAGTTACCCCAAAACTCAGGTCAGGGGTCTTACAGTTTTAGTAATTTTGTCTAAGATGATGTGAAAGGGGGCTAGACTAGTACCATTGGAGGTGATCGGTGGTGGTCACAACACCACATGTGCTAGGTGATGTACAAAGCTTGAATAAAGATTCCTAGCATTAAGATAAGAGGGGTAATACATGGGATAGAGATCCAACACACATGATCGCTCAAAACAACTACAAGTATCCAGATTGATGACATGACAAGGGTGGAGGGGAGACACTCTTTCTGGTCCTCATTTCCAAGACTGGGCCCAATAAGCTTAAAACCAATTAAATCAAGCAAAAAATAAGAAAACCTTGAGAGGCCATAACTTTGGATGTATAACTTTAATTGAGGCAATATCTGCACCATTGGATTTATAATCCTCTACAACATGATATATATTATGTAGCAAGAAGATCCTATTCATGAGGTTCAATTTTCATTGTAAGAGGATGATTCATTGAAGCATGACATTGTGTTCAATTATGTATCTTATTGTCACACATTGTGAAATTGGTCATTGATGTGATTGAATTGGAACATCACCACATTCAAATTATGGTACCAGATTTAAATTGAGTAAGAAGGCCCCTTGAAGAGAGAGAGAGTGTGTATACTAGAGGAGAGAGAAAAGTAAGGTTACCACAACAATTTATGCAACATCATTTTCTAGTTCAATTGGGATGTTCCTATTTCATTCAACAATTGGAGGAGGAAGGGGTAATGGATGAAGATCCACAAATCTAGGGCTCTTTTACCTTTAATATAAATTCGGAGGCTATAACAAACCCTTCAAGGGTCATATAAGAAGGTAAGTTTAGGAACATATAGAGCAAGATGAGACAGAGTTACCAGATCAGTGGTGGCAGGAGTGGAGACAAGTTTTATTACATTGTTTTGTATTTCACCACAAGTGGATACTATGGAGGTGTATGTGAACATATAAGTTTCAATTTACACCTTAAAGAATGGTGAGCACATTGCCTCACTAGAATCCCAACAAGCCAGGTTCCATCAAGGTTCTTTGCATGGGATAGGCACATGGTAAGGACAAATTCAGCACTGTTGGATCAGATTTCTAAAATCAATAACATTCACATATATTTTATATGTCCTGGCCAAATGTCCAAATGTAACATGTATTATATTGTTTTGAAGTTCTTACTGTCTAAAGGTATAAATGTTGGATCTACAAACTCTATATGGGGGTGAATAGAGATAAAACCACTTAGACAAAATCCATTAGACCTTCATGATATTTTCTAAAAGGATATTGCAAGTATAAAAAGAAAGGAAGAGAGAGATTGATCAAACACCAAAGAAGGATAACATTTATAGTGGTTCCAAACTCCAAACTAGTATATGTACATCCACTACCTAGAGGGGGTCATTATTTAGGATTTTCAACCATGTCTCACTCTTTATATTTCAGAGTTACAACAAATGACCACCCTTTCAAGAACAAGGGCTTAACCATCATTCATTTTTAGATCAAGGAGCCAATAACCATTACAAGGTCTTACCTATATACCTACAAAGAATCTTTAGCCTTCACCAAGGACTTACCCATTCTTGTAGAAGATCTTCAACATTGAATCCACCACTTCCTTATTCAAGGAAGTGATATTTAAATCACCACTTTGATAGAGACAAATTGGGAAGAAAAGTTGAGAGATTTAGCAAGTGTATAATGGATAATCTCTCTTACATAGTTCCTAACTCACTTAATTGGATGCAGAAAAGTAATCAAGCTTGAGGGAGATTAGGGGCTGTTGAAGGCTTAAATACTCAACTATAGCAAGGGAGAATAGAAAGAAAACTTGAAATGAAGTCTAAAGGCCCCTTTTTATAGTTGAGGTTTCCTACTAGGTAGGGGAGATTGGATCAAACTCTGCCCATTTTTTAGGGTCAAAATGGATCTATATGTGAAGTTTGTAATTATCCAAATGCCTAGATACACTTTTTAGCACTTCACAATACAATGCTGTTGGTCAAATTACCTTTTAGATAACTTGACTGATGATGATCATTGTCTCTATATTTGCATATGTCGATCGAGTTTCTAATTGATAAGAAACTTGACTTATAGCTTCTTTAGCCTACCTAGTGCTAAGCTGTGGGTCAAGATACCCTGGGGAAAATTTGGTCGATAGTGGGTTCTGTCAAAAGCCTAAAATTTTCTATCGATCGAGTTACTTTAGGGGAAACTCAATAAAAAAGCCTCCCTGTGAAGGCTTATGAAAAATACCCAAAATGTGTATAAATATTCAAATTAAGTGCTTGGTTAAAAGTTATACATTCTACATAAATGATTTACAACAAAATTCTAATAAAAATACATCTTTTCTTCAATTCTTGCATTTATTTTGAATTTGACTTGTTTTTCGGCAAACAAGGGTTTTCTAGTTTCATCCTTTTGATGTAAGTAATATCTAAAGTTGATCTCAAATAGACATATTAGATACACATGAATGGAATATTTAAGTCATCATTAATATATGGAAATGTATAACTTTTAGGTCAACATTATCCCCCTTTTTGAAGATGACAAATCATTCCTAAACATATTTAAAAAATTGGAACTGTAAATATTTTACCTTTGAAATTTAGGCAGATACATGAATATATGATAGCAAGTTCTCCTCCTCAATGCATTATTACATTAAACTATATGATTAGTTCTTCCAAAAACACAACCCACACACATATGTTATTATCAACCAAATTTCCATACACAAGAAGATATGAAATTTAGATCAATTTCAATATGTAGCCAATATTTTTCTCCCGCTTTGTCATAAAAAAGAAGAGGGAGGTAGAAGATATAAGCTAGGTCTTATCCAACCACAAATACCACATCTACGCATCAAACACAAAAACATAGAGATATAACTAATAATATTTATTCATAATTAAAATATGTACATACAACAAAAACATAGAACAAATCGTAGTAGTAGAGTTAAGGGTATACGAGAAGTTGATCACTATAAAATGAAATTAGGCCCAAGATGAAAATTAAAACAATAGAGAATAGTAGAAGTATGTAAATAATAACATCTAATACAAGTTCCCTACATAATACATACTAAGCTCACAAAATACAAGTACACAGACACTCTATGACCAAGGAACTAGTCATCCTCAGCTAGGTCATCATGATCTAGGTAGTAGTTCTCAATATTGACTGGATATGGTCTTAGGGAAGCTATATGTGCAATATCAACATCATGATCATCCTCATCTTCATCCTCATCCCCATTTACATCACTTTCCTCACCATCCTCAACATCATCATCATCCTCTTTATCCTCCATCACAACATCCTCAAAAGGAGCAAAAGGGCATGTGACTAGCCATCTAGAATTTAGCTCATTCCAGGTAATCTGTCCATTGGAGACCAACACCACATCCAGTTCGTAGGAAGGCATAGAAAACCAATCAAAGTATGCAACAGAAGAGGCTAGACCAGGTGGATGAGCTAGCAGATGAGCCAAGCTCAGAGGTGGGTGAAAGGATATAGGAGGAGAACCAATAGCAAGTGTAGTGTGGGTAATGGAATGAGAATACCTATCTACTGGGTAGAATTGATCATATGCATATGTAGCATAGTCAGTACCTAAGAAGGAAGGTTGATAAGGTGGATAAGAAGAGGAACATGATAGGTTCATGTTTGACATTATGAGAACTGAATCATGGTGAAGACTCTCTTGAAAATACATATGGTAGGCATTCTGGTACATCATGTATCCAATGAGTGACTCATTACTTAGAAATAAAGAATCCATACTAGGTCTAAGTGATGTAGGAGGGGGATGGTTGTGATGGAGGAGGCACCAAGTGTGATAGAGCTAGATTTGTGGAAGGACTTCTTCTCAAAGGTCTCACTTATAGGAACACCTCTCCTATTGGAATAATAGTTGAAATTAAGTATGAAATATTTTTTAGTATGAGTGTGGAAAAGGACACATACACGGTTAGTTTTGGCTGGATGAGAGTCCTTGGTATTTCTCTCAGTGTCAAAGCATGTCATATGGTGAAAAATGTTGCAAGACCACTCAACTCTGATCCCCTTAAGAAGGCAATACACGATCACTATAATGTTTTCTACAATGCCCATTTAGTTTTTCTTGGGATGGACATTGTAGTTGACAATTAGGGAAATGATGCATGTTTTTGTGTCAAGGGATGATGAGGGAAGGATTTACTTCTTCCAATAGGCTATAGGGAATCTCAGATTTCCTCAAGAATTTGTGGATATCAGAAAGAGATAGCTTGGGGACAAAAATCTTGTATAAATTCTTAGGGTAAAGCAAGTTAGTGTGATCATGATAGGTAGTCTCCTAAGGGTAAGATGGAATGGATCCAATGAGTTAGGAATTAAGAGAATCCTCTAAGATTTGCATCCAGTCTAGTAACCATGGAATAAAGGGTGATCTTGGTACCAAGTGGAGGAACTAATGTGGTATGGTTCCATGTGACATTTGCATAGAACTCATGAATGAATTTCTTTCTATAGAATGCATTAGAGAAGAAAAGACGTTCATGCATAGCACACCAAGGCATTAGTCAAGAAATACGTGTTTGATCTGTAGGTCCTCTATACCAGATTATAAAATGGTTCTAAAGGGAAAAGGAGATCTAGGAAGCATCTATGCTATCATGGACAAAGGTTCCTGAGGATAAAACAATAGGAGGGATGGTCAAGATGCTAGCTGAGGAGCTTCTCTTTCACTAATTGGACATCATGGAGGGCTAAAAACACAAAAAAGAAGAGAAACAAAGCCACACATAGGGCTAGGGTGAAGAAATGAGACATATTTGGGGGTCAACAGACTAGGGTTTGGGTAGGAGAAGGTCTAGGACTTTTTGACAAATTAGAAATGAGGGTGATTCGATCAAGTTTCTCTAGTTGAAAGGGAGAAAACTCTGGGGGATGGACCCTTTATCAATCATGATACAATGTTGTTGGTCGAGTTTTCGATTGAGGTAACTCGGTCGACAACAACTGCTATTTAGTCCTCGAGCAAATCTATCAGTTGAGTTACCTCAGGGCAAACTTGGTCGACAGTAGGTGCTGTGTCAAACTCAAAAAAGTAATTCTAAGGCCCTAGAAGCCTATGCAAATGTACCAAAAGAGACTAGAAAGTATGTAAGATATATAGAGGCATGGTTTTATCATAATTGGCTACTATTTTGCATTAAAATAGAGTGAGAAAGTCAATTTGTGTTTAAGTCCAATACATGCATAACAAGGCATTTAAACTTGATATCCTTAAGCAAAACATGAGTATATGATAGTCAATTAATAACAAAAAGAGATGTATGAGAAAAATCTATCTAGGATACATAGAAGTATCATCTATGGAAGGTATAATCAATTTAGATCTAATATAATTGAATTGCTCTCTAGCTAGGGGTTTAGTGAAAATACCCAGAAGTAGATTTTCTATGTCCACACAAGTCATGTAGTTGTCTTTTTGAGAAATGTGGTCACAAAGAAAATGATGGTGCACCTCTTTATGTTTTTCTCTACTATGCAATAAAGGATTGTAATACAAATTTTTGCACTCATATTATCACAAAATATAGGAGAAGAGTCATAGAAAATATTGAAGTCTTAGAGCATTTGATTTATCCAAAGGACTTGGTCACACCAACTAACAACTTATATATACTCAACTTTGGTAGTTAACTGAGCCACAATGCTTTATTTCTTAAAAAACCAAGAAACTAAACAATGTCTTAGAAGACAAAAAGTGCCACTTGTGCACTTTCTATCAACCAAGAACCTAGCATAATCTGCATCACTATAGGCTATAAGAGTAAAGTCCCTTGATTAGGATGCCATAATACAAAATTTGGGGGTTTGGCTTGGTACATGAAACCCTCTTAGGGCTCGTTTGATTTGTCATATTTAGACAAATTTGAACGAATGCAGTATTGCCGCAATCCTGGTATAATTGATTGCAGGGTTTATGAAAATTTGTAAAATTGGAATTTATGTTTGGTCACGCAACGAGACTTTAACGGACATGAGTTGCAGGGTCGCCTCGCGTATTGGGGAGGTAGAACAAAAGTAAGAACCAACTGGCTGTGTCTCGGCGTCCGACACTTTTAAAATGGATGCCGTCGTCCATCATTCCTACGGTGTCTGAAAGTGCAGGAGAGTGCCTTTTTATCCAATCCAGGAAATCAAACGTGATATTTCTGTTGCCGGAGAACGGAATGCAGCCAGGTCTGTCAAAGTACAAGTAACAAAACATACCCTTAATGGATACATGATGGGATTTTCTAGTTTTGATTGAAATCTAGCACACAAGCCAACACTAAACATGATATCCAGTCTAGAGGTGGTCAGATACAATAAGCTACCAATCATATCTCTATAGAGTGTCTCATCTATATTTTCACCTTCTTCATCCTTGTCTGGCTTGGCATTGTTGGACATGAGAGTATCAATTGGTTTTGGATTTTCCATCCCAAAGAACTTTAAGATCTCAGTTGTGTACTTCCTTTGGTTGATGAAGTTCCCATATGTTGTTTGTTTGATTTGTACCCAAGGAAGAAAGTAAGCTCCCCCATAATTCTCATTTCAAGTTCACTCTGCATGAGAAAATGAAACTCTTGCAATTATCAAGATTAGTACCGCCAAAGATAATATCATCAACATAAATTATGAATATTCAAGAAGTTATTAAAAGTGTGTTTCAAAAAGAGAGTAGATTCGACCTTTCCCATGACATAGCCATTATAAATATAAAAGTTCCTTCATTTCTCATACCAAACTCTAGGGGTTTGTTTGAGTCCACAAAGGGCCTTTTGTAATAGATAAACATGATTTGTTGCTTGTCATGTTCAAAGCTAGGATGTTGAGCCACATAGACTTCCTCCTCTAGATCTCCATTTAGAACCACACTTATAACAAACATTTTACTAATCAATAGATTTTTATGACTACCAAAGGCAAGTAGCAAAATAATAGATTCAATTCTATCAATAGGAGCATAGGTTTCATCAAAATCAATACCTTCATTTTGATTGTAACCTTGAGATACTAACTTGCCTTGTTTCTTACCAATTTGACACTTTCATCAAGCTTGTTCTTGTAAACCCACTTTGTGCCAATGATATTTCTATCATTCTGTGTTGGCACTAGAGTCCACACCTTATTCTTTTCAAATTGCTCATGTTCTTCTTGCATTGGTGGAATCCACTCATCATCTTGAAAATCTTCTTTGACATTCTTTTGATCAAGTTGTAAAATAAAGGCACTGTTAACTTGTTCTTTGTTTAAGGTAGAGCCAATTTCTTCACTCTTTCAAAAGGATTGCCTATGGTGAGCTCCTTTGGATGATCTTTTACAAAGTGAGGAGTGAGATCCTTCTTTTCATGTTCATGTGAGCATTCAACTTCAACCACCTTTTTACCTTTGTTTTTGATGTCTGGTTCTTTTAATGTAGGAATCACTCATCTAGAGCATCATCATAAATAACATTGATGGAAATAGAGGGGTTAATTTCAATAAAGTTAACATTGATAGATTCTTTTAATTTAGACAGTTCAATGTTAAAAACTCTATAAGCACTACTAGTAGTGCTATGGTCAAGAAAGAAATCCTTGTACAATTTCACATCAAATTTGTCGAGAGAATATTTTGTGTTTAAAATAAATTACAAACAACAAAAAACATGAAAGAAGTCTATTGATGGATTTTATACCACACCATAACTCATAGGGGATTTTCTTAAGCAAAGGATGTGTGAAAACCTAATTTTGTACAAAACAAGTAGTACTAACAGCTTCAGCCAAAAAAATTCTTGGGAGTGTTATACTCTAAGAGAACTGTCTTATCCATCTCTTGAAAGGACCTATTCTTCCTCTCTGCAATCCAGTTTGTTGAGGTGTACAGGGGAAAGAAAAGTAGTGCATGTAACTGGATTCTTCACAAAATCTTGCAAATAAATCCTTTTCAAACTTTCCCACATGGTCACTAAGGATAGAAAAATTCGGCAAGAAGTTTTTCTTTCAATTTGTTTGCAAAAAGTAGATAAAACATCAAGAGTATCACTCTTTGCAACCAAAAAGAGAGTCCATGCAAAACGAGAAAAACCATCTACAATCACTAAGTAATACTTGCTAGCATGAAGCATTTGGGTTCTCATAGGTTCAGATAGATCCAAAGAAGCTCAAGAGATCTTTTGGTTCTAAGGACTCCTTTGGATTTAAAGGAGGATTTGATTTGCTTCCCTTGTGTGTAAGGTTGGCATTCCTCATACTTGTAAAAATCAAATTTATGAAGTCCTTTGACCTATTCCTTTTTTTCTCAACTTCTTCAATTGATGCATATTTACATGACCAAGCCTATGGTTCCACAAAGATATGTCATTCTCATCCACAACAAGGCATTTTCAAATAATAGGATTAAGTGAATTAAGAACAATAGTATAAATATTTCCAATTCTAGCTCCCTTATATATGACATTGTAAGAGAGGAAATATAGAAGCAATCATTCTAGTGATGTAAAGAGAACAAGATAACCATTATCACAAATTTGACGAATACTAATTAAATTGTGACGTAGGACATAAAAGAGAAGTGCATTATTTATACATGGTGAATCACCTAAGTCACCCTCACCTACCACTTCACCTTTCTTATTGTCCTCAAAATCCACCGAACCTCCTTTCCTCTTTGTAAAGGTCTTTAAGTAGCTCTTCTCATCGGTCATGTGCTTGGAGCAACCACTATCAACAATCCATTTTTCTTTTGCGTACAAAGGAAGAAAAGGCCTGATTTCCAATTCAAACTTTGGGATCTGGGTTAGCTTGGGGACCCATTTCGTGTTTGGGTTGGTTCCCTTCTTCTTATAAGGACAAAAAGTAGAATAATGATCATCAAATTTACAACGAGCACAAACCATATTTGCCTTAGAGCCAGAAGACTCTTCATGGTATATTGGAGGTCCCTTACCATTTTTTATTACCCTTTCCCTTCCTCTCTTGGCCTCCCTAATAGACCAAACAACTACAACACACTAGTCGCGTAGAGTGTTCTAGGACTTCATTGAGAGACTTCTTCCCTTTGAGGATTTTTGTAAGGAAGCTCTAAGAATGCAACTTTCATCACTAAGGGTAATAACACTAGAATAAAGACTAGAATTATCATCTTGAGAATGCAATGGATCAAACTCAAAATAGAGGGATGTAGTTAGATAAGAATCTCTTTCAAGAGTAATACTATCTACTTCTTTTGTAGGAAAAATAGTTATAGATTCTAGATCATTTAATATAGCAAGGAAGTTTAAAATTTGTAGTCCTAAGAAAAACAATCTCATCAACATAAGTTTTATTTTCATCATTAGACCATTGATTTTTTTTATGGTTAACACCATTTCAAACTTGTACACCATCATATCAAAGTTAAAGATCTAGAAATTGCTTATGCAAAGAATCAATGCTACTTTTTAAAGTACTCTCATTTTGTTCATGATATTCTATTCTAGCATACAAGTCATCAATAAGTTTCCCTAGTCTCTTATTTTTAGACTTGCATTTTGAATATGAAGAACAAGAAGCATAAATCATATCAATAAGAACATCTTTGAAAAGTTCATTGATATTTACATCACTTACCTCAACCACTTCCTCACTTGTGCTAGCCATGAGGGCCATGTGGCACTCATCTTCACTTGAGCTTAAATCACTTGAATAAGAAGACTCTTCCAAAGTGGCATGAGCTCCATATTTGCCTTTTCTTTCATTCTTGTTCATGTTTTTGAGTCAAACCTCCTTGTGGTAGTCCTCCTTCTTCCTATGGCTGCTCTTGTGGTGATGCTTCTTGAATTTTGGGAATTCATTCTTGTAATGTTCATTTTGTATAAACTCATGGTTCCTAGGAGTAGAATAGGAGGAGGGTTTACCCTTGAAGTGCTTTCCTTTGGAGTAGTAAGTTTAACATCACTTTGGGAGTTATCTTCACTTGAGGAGGGAGGAGATTAGCTAATGACTTGTCATTGCACAATAGCTTCAACTTGGGATTTGAATGCAACTACCTTCTATCTCTTAGAATGTTTTTCTTCTTCTTTTTATTCCTCCTCTTTCTTGTCAAGTCTCACTTCATAGACTTGAATGTTTCCTATGATATCTTCAATAGGAATTTTGGAGAGGGACTTTGTTTCTTCTAAAACAACCACTTTTGTTTCCCAATGACGAAGAAGAGATCCGGGACTCTTTGAGTTGGTCTTTATTTGGTCCATAGTGTGACCCATATAGACAAGTCCATTTACTAGAGTGTTGAGTCTAGAGTATATTTCAACCACACTTTCTTTCTTTCCCATCTTGAAGCCTTCAAAGAGTCCACTAAGCATATATACCTTTCTTTCTTTGTCTTGCTTCTTACCATCATAGGTGACACAAATCTTTTTCCAAATCTCATGAGACGTGTCCTAAGAGGAAATATGGTTGAATTCAGTTGGAGTAAGGGAGGACTAGATGATGTGAATAGCTCTAGTATTGAGTTGTGCCTTCTCATGCTTGCATCATTCCATGTAGTGATTTCTCCTTGCAGTTTCGTGTAGGAAAGAATAATCACCTTCCACATGTCAAATATCATACATTGAGTGTATAATTGCATCCTCCTTTTCCAATTGAGGAAGTTTGTGCCATCAAAGATAGGTGGACGATGGAGAAGCCACCCTCTATGTTGAGGGAACTAAGTATCTATTTGCCCATATTCTCTTAATTATGGGAGTAGATTGCTAGAGAAGACCAAGCTCCGATCAACTTGTTTGATCTATGGGCTCTAGGGGGTAATAGATCTAAATCACTTAATAAAATCCATTAGACCTTCAAGATATTTGATATATAGATATTGCAATTATAAAAACCAAGGAAGAGAGATATTGGGAAAACACCAAAGAAGTCTAAGATTTATAGTGGTTCCAACCTTCAAACTAGGATATGAACATCCACTATCTAGAGGTGGTATTCTCTAGGATTTTCAACCTTGTCTCACTCTTTATATTTTACAAGAAGAGTTACAACAAATGACCACCTTTTCCAAGAACAAGGGATAGATTAGCATCAACTTCTGATTAAGGACCCAATAACCATTACAAGGTTTCACCAATTTACCTATTAAGAATCTTCAGCCTTCACCAATGATTTAACCATTCTTGTAAAATATCTTCAACCTTGAATCCATCACTTCCTTCTTCAAGGAAGTAATCTTCAAATCACCACTTTGATATACAAAGATTGGGAATAAGAGTTGAGAGATTTAACAAGTATATAACGAAGAAGTTCTCTTACATAATTCCTAACTCGCTCAATTGTATGTAGAGAAGTAATCAATATTGAGGGAGATTAGGGACTCTGTAAGGCTCAAACACTCAACTATAGATAGGGAACATAGAAGCCAAACTTGGAATGAAGTACAAGGGACCCTTTTTGATGGAGCTTCCACTTACGTGGAATTGCGTGCACCACTAAAAATCCTAAAGATGGTAAGTCTTTAAGTTTAGCCTTGCTTATACTAGATAGAAAACTCCACCCACGTATGCTAAGATACATGGAAGTCTTATCGCAGTATAGTTAAGGGTCGAATTCACAGGACAACGGTCTTGTTGCAAGCAACAAGATGGAAAACGTATGGAACTTCACTCGGTTACTTACTAGCAGGTACTTATATCGAAAGTTGGATTTTGATGTTTTTAACTAAGAACATGAAAAGTAAAGGAAGCAGGTAAATCTAATGAGTTAAACTATGATAAAAGATCACTAAGGTGTGATCGGTTTTTCACCACCACTACACATCGATGAACACATGTAAAGCAAAACTTAACCTGCAAAAAGAGTCCAATCAGTTAGTATCCTTGTAGACTTAGCCTCCTTTCGGAGAATCTAACTACGAGAAGTGCGGGAATGTTGCAACGCCAACCATTCCCAAACAAATGGTCACATTACTTTGCATCATTCCTCTCGCAAAGTGTGTTCCTCGACTTATCAAGGTTGCACTTCCATACGTCAACTGATTCCATTTCATAGTATGAAAGTGCAACGGATGATAGTGAGTTTACTCCACTTCTTGAGATACACTTCTAGATACCGAAACAGATGCATGGTGAATACATGCACCAAGAACCAACATACAAACGAGTTTCGAATCCAATAGTACAAACATAGACAATTCATACTAAGAGATAAAAGATAACACAAGTTGGAGATCAAGCAACATGCATTCATTAATCGTTTGATGTCGAACTAACAAAGATAAGAACTCTATATTGCAACTTAAGGATTACATTGACATGATATGAAAGCATGGGTAGCGGGGCTACTCCCCGCACCCTAGTGAAGAAGACTACTCGCTCATGACTAGGACAAAGAAGGAGGCAAGAAGAGAGAGAAAGAGCATCATCCCCACAAAGGAGAGAGGAAATTCAACCCCTTGGAGAGAGAGAAACGATCCACCAGCTTCACGGGTTGCTTGATGACGAGATCTCCCTCTTCCCACCTTCTTTGGCGGAGAGAGGGAAAGCAGCTTCGAGATGGAGTATGAGTCTCAGACTGGCAGCCCCCGGGCGGAGGATGGAAGTAGCAAGAGCTCTGGAACGATTGAGGCAGCCTTTGGGCGTCTGAAAACTCGATGCCTGGTGGAGGACCCTTGGGGTCTTATTTATAGGCTTTAAATGAAGTCCAAACGGTTTGGAGACCGTTTGGACCTCAAGACCGTTTGGACCTCAGGACCGTTTGGACCTCAGGACCGTTTGAACCTTGAGACCGTTTGAACTCCATGCAGTCTCGGGACCGATTGGCTTCATGCGGTCTCGAGACCGATTGGCTTCATGCGGTCTTGGGACCGTTTGAATCCATGCGGTCTTGAGGTTGAGTTATTCTTTTATGATTTTTTTGTGCTTTTTCTACATATATAAAAAGGAAAGTTAGTCTGATGGTATATTTATAAAAAAGGGTAAAATTAGGATTATGTATAGTTTAAGCTTTAGAAAGAGTATGGAAAACTAAAGAAAAGGACTAAGATAATCGACTAAAATAGAAGGTTATCACTTTTATAGTTGAGGTTGCCTACTAGCTAGTAGAGATACTTAGATTGAGTTCTAGTCATTTTTGGCCATTGCAATGGATTTATTTTTGAACTTTGCAACCTTCTAAATGGCTAGATATAATTTTTAGCACTTTATAGAACAATGTCATCGATCAAGATACCTTTTTGTTAACTCAACCAATAATGCTCACCATCTTACTATCTGCAGCTATTGGTCGAATTTCTAACTGATAAGAAACTCGATAGATGCTTTAGCCTATCCGGTGCTAAGCTGTGGGTTGAGTTACTCCAAGCCAAACTCGGCCAATAGCGGGTCCTAAAAAAGCCTAAAATTGGATACCTATCAAGTTACCTCAAGGGAAACTCGGTCGATAAGTCTCCATGTGAAGGCTTATGATAAATATCCAAAAAGTGTATAAAAATTCAAATCAAGTGCTGTAAGTTTCCATTATGCTTGGTTAGAATTCATACATTCAACATAAATGATTTATAATGTAGTTATAATAGATATACTATCTTTTCTTCAATGTTTACATTTATGTTGAATTTGACTCATTTTTCTACAAACTAGGGTTTGCTAGTTTCATGTTTTTCATGTTTTGATGTACCTAATACCTGAAAATGATCTCAAATAGAAATATTAGACACACATCAATGGAATGGTTAAGTCATCACTAAAATTGGATAATGTATAATTGTTCGGTCAATAATAATTTACTTCAGTATACTGTCATTAACCTATACTAAGACCTACACATTTAAAAATATTGCGTTGATAAAAAATATGCATAATACATATATTATTGTACAATCCTTTTACATCATCAACATGATCTTTATATTTTATCCTAAGACCTAAGTTTTAGACTAAACCCTAAAGGGTATTTGGTTTTTGGATGATCAAATGTCATCATTTTCTTATAACATTTATTTGACATGTTTATCTCCACCCTATTACAATAATATCTCTTTTGTGAACCTTTTGAGTTTTCATCATGATGCATATTATATAACATGCTTGTAACTAGGTGATAACACCAAATTTTGTGACGTTTTTGCCCTTTATTCTGTTATCAAAACTACCCTTTTTCTGCTATTTTCCTCTATTTTATTAGCATTTTCGCAATAATTGGCCAAGCAACGCTCTTATTCCAATTTTTCCTATCTTCTACAGAGTTTTCCTCGTTTTTGTGCAATAAGGCCGATTCCGGCCCACAATAAGTCTAAGCCCGTCTCGACCTTCCTGACACACGGTAAAACCCAGCCCGACAGGGGCTGGGCGACACGAGAATGATCGGCGGAGAAGGGCGCTGCGCAAGAAGGACGTGTCGGCCGACATACCGTCTACCCGACAGGGAGCCAAAGCCGCATCGACGACCAAACTCGTCGGGCGACACAGCCACCCACCGGCAGGCGTGCCGCCAGCCACGTGACCGATAGCCAGCACCTCGCGCCGAGACATACCTGTATCGGCCGTCCACATCCATCGACCGGCGTATAAGGGAGCTACGTGGCGTTTCCAACACCATAACTCCTTCAACCGCCGGTATAAATAGCAGCTACAGGAAGCCGAAAAGTCGGGTCGGAGAGGTGGTCGTCAGACTAGTTGGAGAGTTGGAGATTTCAGACAAGACAGTTCGAGAGCCACCTTCGAAGGTAGCTGTGAGAGCAAGAGTATCACACCCCAGTGCTTGTGCCAGGCGACACTAGGTGAGCTTTCCCTCATCCCGAGAGGGAAGGGATGGCTCACTTAGTGTTGTCCCGGGCGGCACTGCGGGCCGATACCGGACAATGAAGATGAGCGACACGAGTGCCCGACAGTAGACTCGTAACTCTTTGCCCGACACAATATCGAACCCGATACGCTCCGCCAGTCATGCGTGCCGCCCGAGGGGGTGCGCCGCCCGATATGAGCGTATCGGCCAGGGTCCTTGAGCGATACAGTCAGTCGTCAGTGGCGCTGCCCGAGAGGGGGTGCCGCCCGACACTGCCGTATCGGGCTCGGCTCCTGACCGATATCGGGCAGGAGAGATATAGCAGTCAGTCGTTCTTCTACATCAAGAAGGCGACATCTATCTTTAATTATGTTATTTAAATTCTTAGCTTATGCATTGTATTAAGACCCTTATTGCTTATGGAAATAGAGATGCTTAATTGCTATTTGTTTAATGCTTGGTGCCTTATGATTGGGTAACTGCTGTATTGGATATCCGAACTCTAGCTTGCATGTTTTGGATTGCGTTTCGCTTAGCTATCGAATCGTCTTTCCCGTCGCAACTACTTCGAGAGTTGGGTTGTGGCTCTAGTGTTTGGTCCAGTTCTGGAGTACGAGAGTGCCCGGAACGGAGTTGTTTTAGTATCATTCCACTCTAACTTGAGCCCAGCAACCTCGAGAGGGGTGTTGAAGCTTGGTTAGAGGCACCCGCTCTGAGAGGAGGGGTGCATGGTGTTACTGCTACCGCTTGTCTTACTGAAGTCTTATCCCTTGCATTGCGGCTTAAACTGTAGTTTATCTTTCTATTTTCTGTTGCATGAAAATTCCTAAAAACTGCTAAATGACAAAATCTTAATCTTTCTTGTAACTCCAGTTGGAGATAGTTTTCTTTGATTTAATCGTGACAGCTTGTTGTTCCCTTTCGGGGAACTTTAATATCTTTTTATACCTATCGGAGTGTAGAGTGTCGAGTCAGAGTCGTTAACACGACCCACCTTGTCCCTGTGTTCGACCCCGTATGACTACTTTGACCCCGTAAACAAAGTTGCGGGGGCCTAGAAGGATTCGGGTTATAAATGTGAAGGCTCGACTACCTCAAATACGCCTCCAATTTTAGGACGCGCGATTTAGGCCGGTCAACTTTCTGGCACCGTTGCCGGGGACAAGGCAAATGGCACTGTTGACGAATCCGAAACCACTAACTACACTCCCGTGCCTCAAGCTTAGAAATAGGCTTGACATCACCTTTTTTTCCTTTTTCTTTTTTTTTTTTCTTTTTCTTTAAGCATTATTCTTTGCCGGAACCAAATAACTCTGTGTTCTAACTTGATTCCTCGTGATATCTCAGGTACCCTGCAAAGCTGTAACCTGCTCCACCGAGCCTTGATACCATGCCTCGTGGTGAGCAACCCTTTTCTGAGGGCGAATGTCAGAGGCAAAGCGAGAGGGCGACCCGACCTAATTGGGTTGGTCAGCTTTCCGCCTACATAAAAAGACAGGACACCATTATCAACCAGTTGGTACAGGGGACGTTTACCAACCCTAGATCTCTAATTTCCATGCAACACCAGATGGCGAGTCTGTAGATACGCCAATGGGAGGTTGATCAACGGCTATCTCACATGGATGCTCTGATGAAGAACACTGCAGGAAAAACGCTCCCTCACCCTGAAACTGCAGTAATGGCAGTGCTTAGATCAGGAAAGATGGTAGAGCGCGCTGATGAAGCCCCACCGGAACCTGAGCAAGGGCCCAAGGATGCTATTCCAGCAGGAGGCGGAGGTAGGCCTGCAGAAGCCCAAGAGCCTGCGCCGAGACTGTCCGATGAGCCATCTGGTGGGAGGAATCCTTATGCTCCCAGGATATCGTTCCCGTACAAGCTGATCAAGGCAAATCTGAAAAAGCGGCACGAAAGGTTCATGGACTCAATCAGGAAGCTGCATCTTGAAGTCCCCTTCCTTGACGCTTTGGAGGAGATGCCCACATACGCCAAGTTTCTCAAAGATCTAATAATGAAGAAGAGAAGGGGAGGAAGGATAGAGACAGTGTACCTAGCCTCTACTTCCTCTGCCTTCGTAAAGCCCAGCTTACCAACTAAGAGAAGGGATCCCGAAGCTTTCACAATCCCATTTGCCATCGGGGACAATGTCGAGCGGAAGGGTCTAGCGGACTTGGGAGCGAGCATCAGCCTCACGCCCTTAAGTTTCGCGCAAAGGATGGGTTTGAACGACATGGTTCAAACCAATATGCGGATTGAACTGGCTGATCACTCCTTCAAAAGACCTGTTGGCATTGTCGAAGATGTGCCGATTAGGGTCGGTGATTTCTTCATTCCCTGCGACATCGTCGTCATCGACACAGCTGAAGATCCCCGATGTCCGATCATCTTCGGACGCCCTTTCTTGGCAACAGCGAGGGCGCTGATTGATGTCTCTGAAGGGATAATCACCTTGAGGGTTGGAAACAACCACATGGACTTCAAGATGAAGGAGATCATGAGAGGTCCATCCCTGTCTGAATCGGCCTGTTTTGCGGATAGTTACAATAAATTATGCGAGGAAATAGAGGAGGATATCCAGACAGTGGACCCGCTCGCAAGGGCAATAAGCTATCGGGATCCCGACCTCGAAGATCCTGAGGTCGTGAGGCATCTCGACCTTTTCGACCTTTCTGACAAAGACTTGCAAGAAGAAGAGAAGGAGGTGAACTCTGCAAAGTATGCCTCCCTTGAGGGAGAACCTCAGGAGGAGACACCCCGAGCAAAGCCGGATTTAAGAGTGTTGCCTGAAGGGCTGAAGTACGAATTTTTAGATGAAGAACAGAGGAACCAAGTCATCGTAAACGCCGATCTTTCAAGCAATCAGCTAGACCGACTCCTTGAGGAGTTAAGACTCCACAGGGGGGCTATAGGATATTCCGTAGATGATATCAAAGGCCTTAGCCCCACCCTTTGCATGCATCACATCAACTTGGATGAGTCCGCCAAGCCTCTGGCCCAACCCCAGAGGAAGCTGAATCAGATGCTCAAGGAGGTCGTCAAGAAAGAGGTAATAAAGCTTAGGGACGCGGGGATCATTTACCCAATTAGCGACAACAATTGGGTAAGCCCGATCCACGTAGTACCCAAGAAAGGCGGAATGACTGTGGTTAAAGGTGAGAGGGGTGACGAGGTGGCGGTAAGGACCGTCACCGGTTGGCGAATGTGCATTGATTACCGAAAGCTAAATCAGGCTACAAAAAGGATCATTTTCCGCTACTTTTTATTGACCAAGTTCTTGAAAGATTAGCGCATCACGATTATTTTTGTTTTCTTGATGGCTTTTCAGGATTCTACCAGGTACCCATCTTACCCGTCGACCAGGAGAAAACGACGTTCACCTGCCTTTACGACACTTATGCCTTTAGAAGGATGCCCTTCGGACTCTGCAATGCTCCCGCCACCTTTCAAAGATGCATGATATCAATGTTCTCAGATTTTCTAGAAGACATCGTGGAAGTTTTCATGGACGATTTCTCCGTCTATGGAAAGGACTTCGATAGCTGTTTGAAGAATCTGTCGTTAGTACTTCAAAGGTGCGAGGAAAATAGCCTGGTCCTGAACTGGGAAAAATGTCATTTCATGGTGCGGGAGGGCATCGTTCTAGGGCATAAGATCTCAAGGCGTGGGATCGAGGTGGATACCAGCAAAGTCAAAGCTATATCTAAGCTTCCTCCACCAAAATCCGTCACGGGGATAAGAAGCCTTTTCGGGCACGCCGGATATTACCGAAGATTCATCAAGGACTTCTCAAAGATTTCCAAGCCATTGTCCAATCTTCTGGTAAAAGATGCTGAATTTGTTTTCTCTAACGATTGTCTCAGTGCTTTTCAGACCCTGAAAAATGCTTTAGTATCACCACCTATCTTTCAAGTGCCAGATTGGGGTTTACCCTTTGAGCTAATGTGTGACGCTAGCGACTACGCAGTTGGAGCAGTCCTGGGGCAAAAGAAAGATAAAAAGCACCATGTGATTTGCTACGCTAGTCGCACGTTGGACGAAGCACAGGTAAACTACACAACCACCGAGAAGGAGATGCTCGCGATCGTCTTCGCGTTTGACAAGTTCAGGTCCTATCTCGTCGGATCCAAGGTCAAAGTATACACAGATCATGGGGCAATAAAATACTTAATGCAAAAGAAAGACGCAAAGCCCATGTTGTTGAGATGGGCCTTGTTGCTCCAAGAGTTCGATCATGAAATTATTGACAAGAAGGGCACGAAAAATGTGGTCGCGGACCACCTATCGAGGATAGTGGATGAGAGACAGAGAGGGCCACAAATCGACGACGACTTTGCCGACGAAGCTCTTATGATGGCTGAAGCTCAAGGAGAAGGTTTGCCCTGGTTTGCAGACATATGCAATTTCCTTGCTTGTGGAGAGTTGCCTCCTGACATCACCTACAATCAAAAGAAGAAGCTATTCACGGATGCCAAGAATTATTATTGGGATGATCCTCTCCTGTTCAGAAGATGCACAGACAACTTGTACAGGAGGTGCATCCCGGAAGAAGAAACCGCTGATATCCTGAAGGGATGCCATGCCTCCCCCTATGGTGGACACCTGGGTAGCGAAAGAACAGCGACGAAAGTGCTACAATCAGGTTTCTACTGGCCCTCCTTATTTAAAGATGCTGCACGATTTGTAAAGGTTTGCAAAGAGTGCCAGTCAACGGGAAATATAGGGCGGAGGAATGAAATGCCGATGGCAAGCTGGATCGAAGTGGAAATATTTGACGTATGGGGAATTGATTACATGGGGCCGTTTCCCCCATCCCAAGGGTATCAATACATACTAGTGGCAGTAGATTATGTATCGAAGTGGGTAGAGGCGGCAGCCACCCAAACATGCGATGCCAAGTCGGTTATCAAGCTTTTTGAGAAGACCATCTTTCCCCGTTTCGGTGTACCGTGCACCGTAATAAGCGACGGCGGGTCACACTTCGGAGAAAGGCAGTTCGAAGCGCTCCTACGTAAGTATGGAGTAAAACATAAGATCGCTACGCCCTACCACCCACAGACGTCGGGGCAGGTAGAGGTCTCAAACAGACAGATCAAGCAGATCTTAGAAAAGACTGTCAGCCGCACGCGGAAAGACTGGTCTATGAAACTTGACGACGCATTATGGGCCTACCGTACTGCTTACAAGACGCCCATTGGAACCACCCCCTACCGTCTTATATACAGAAAATCCTGCCATCTGCCTTTGGAACTAGAACACAAGGCCCTTTGGGCGATCAAGTTCCTAAATATGGACCTAGACAAAGCAGGAGAAAAGAGGTTTTTGCAGCTTCAAGAGCTTGAAGAGCTGAGGATTCACGCCTACGAGAATGCAAAGATCTACAAGGAAAGAACAAAAATGTGGCATGATGCCCACCTTAGGAGAAAGGATGTGAGCGAAGGGGATAAGGTCTTGTTATTCAAGTCCTCCATCCGTCTTTTTCCTGGGAAATTACAGACAAGATGGTCGGGACCGTTTTCTATGTCAAAGATATATCCGTTAGGAATGATGGAGCTCCGCGACAAGGATGACCTGACTAAGATCTTCAAGGTGAACGGGCACAGAGTGAAAAGGTTTTTATGAAGACGAAGCTTTTGTCAGGAAAGCGGAGATTGACTTGCTGGATGTGGGTACAACCGAAGAGCCTACACCGGTAGAGCTGGCGACGGAAACTTCAGCGCTCCTCAGGAGGCAGCCCGAGTCATAGATTAGGATACATTTCTTTTCTTTGCAAAAACAAACATTATGGACTGTAATAAGGCCTGAGTCAGTGCATGCGCACATGTGCTGACTCTTTTTGTTTTATGGGCCACCGCTGTGTTTTACGGAACTTTGAGGAGTAATATCATCTGAGGTAGGAGATCCTTCTCTATACCAATGATGTTTTACCCTGCAAAGGCCTTTTACTTCACCCAGGTTTAGTTTTGGCCTTTTGACCGCCCACTTTTCTACCGTGTCGACCAACTGGGCGCAGAACCGCTGGTATCGGGCAACCTCGCCCCGGGAGTCGCAAGGGCAGCGGATAACCCTTGGACTGCCCGATGGGACTGCGCGTTTCGGGAATAGCGTGACTAGAACGCCCGACGCGTGCCATGTTTTGCCCGTTTTACCCCCAGCTGGGTTCTCTATAAATAGCGTGGAGGTTTCTTTGTGTCGGGCTATCATTTTCTCCTTTTTGCCACCTAGAACGCATGTAGTGATCCTCCCTTTTGCTCGTGTGTCGGCCATCTTGCCTTCGCCCTGGTATCGGGCGATGCCTCCTGAGAGCAAAGGTATAGCCCGACACACCTTTTGCCCGACACATTTTCTCTCGCCCGGCACAGGTTTTGCATCGTGCGAAGCGTATCGGCCGGCTTGTTGTTTTCTTACCAAACGACATGGCTTGTCGCCCGATAGGGTTGTAGACCGACACGTTTATCGACCGATAACCCTGTCGCCCGACGCTAATATCTTTTACCGAGCCGCTTATCGGGTTTACATGACCTGCAGATTTTCTATCGCCCGACAGGCTTTCGCGCGTAACGCCGGTCGATAGCGTCTTCTCTATGCATCGTATCGGGCGTCATGCTTCTCACGGCGATGTCATGTTTTTGCTTCATGTGACCTCGAATCGCCCGACACACCTGTGCCGGGCGTCGAGTCATATCGCGCGACAACATCGTATCGTCCGATCCCTTATCGCCCAGTTTTAATAAGTGTTTCTTTTCATCTTCCTCACCTAACAGATGAATAAATTCTAAATTTAAATAACAGGTATGGCTCGTATGGAGCAAACCTCCGGCCGCGCCAACAAGCACGGCGGGGGAAACAACAACCACATTCGGGCAGAAACGGCAACAACAGTAAAAGGGGAGATCTTTCGTGATTTGGTAGCTCCAATAGCGAGTCACCTAGTTACCAGCCTGTCTATGGGGTGGCTTGGGACCACCTCCAGAGACAGCAAGAGTGCGGCAACCAAGGCCTCCGAACAAGCTCGAGGCACCTCGGTTCTGTCCTCTTAAGGGAGAGGGCCCACCCTGACTACACACTCCTGGGAACTAAACTAGGGACGGATAATCAATCCCTTTGTTTATGTTTACAACGGAGATGTGAAGAAAAGGTGGGCCAGAAGTGAATTTTGAGGGTTACGCTCACACTCAACCGCTACACCGCCGAAGCGAACCCACTAGACAACCTCCCAATGGCATGCTGCAACTTCGTAGGAGCATTTTGCAGCACATCAGAAAGCTAACCCTCACTGGCTGAGCTTTACCTCACTTTTGCTTTCTTCTCTACTCTGGGACAGAGTAGAAAGTAAGTTTGGGGGGGTATGCCAGTGAGGGAGGTATAAAAATTTTATCACTTCAAGCTTTATACGATATTCATTCTCTTTTACCTGATGTGCACTTATAGCTCCCTGTATTTCTGATGTACGCATGCATGCCATATAAAAATTTTCAAAAATCTTTCCTTTGCAAATTTCCTGTCCCTATGCATATGTACAAAGTTGCTATAATAATAACAAAAACCTGTTGTGACTTCTTGCAAAGTCTACTTTTGGTATATTTTAACAAGTTACAAGTTCTGTCATATCTTTCTGATAATGCTGTCTCAAACAAACAAAAGATTGCGCCTTGCCATCCAAAAATTTTCGAAAAATAATAATCTCGCAAACAGCTAAGAGACAAGTTTGGAGAAGGAAAAAGCTGCCCAAACAGCAAAAATCTCTTTTATTTCCCCTTACCCGGCAAAAATCCCAAAAAGAGAAAGAAACCTTATGAGCGTGAATAAAAGAATGAGAGTTGTGCCCAATAAAAAAAAAGAAAAAAAAATATATATATACACACTTATTTTCCAAAAGTACCCATCTTTAGGCATGGTAGATCTGGGGAAGTGGTACGTAGGATGTGAAATCACTGCTCTAAAGCCAACTGGCTTGGACTGCAGGGACCACTTGCCCGTTAACGGACCCTTACTTGGATGGACTAATGGGAAACAAGAAGAAAAACCCAAAAAGCTTTAGCCTACCCTATACACAACTTTATGCCCCTAAAATAAAGCTGTTTGGCGTGGAAGCTAACTTCGGAATCATACACCAAAGTCTCGCTGAAGCTGTGGAGAAGAAAAATTTTACTTAAATAATAAGGCAAGTGGGGCAAGGTCTTTTGTTCACATTAAGACAACATTACCTCCAAGACACCGCAAATCTTGTGCTACCCTTTAGCCTTAAAGTTTTACTGTACAAGAAGAAGCAACACAGAGTTTAGTTTAAATATTGATTGAGGACAATCAAAAAGCTAAGTTTGGGGGAGTTGATAACACCAAATTTTGTGACATTTTTGCCCTTTATTCTGTTATCAAAACTACCATTTTTCTGCTATTTTCCTCTATTTTATTAGCATTTTTGCAATAATTGGCCAAACAACGCTCTTATTCCAATTTTTCCTATCTTCTACAGAGTTTTCCTCATTTTTGTGCAATAAGGCCGATTCCGGCCCACAATAAGTCTAAGCCCGTCTCGACCTTCCTGACGCACGATACAACCCAGCCCGACAGGGGCTGGGCGACACGAGAATGATCGGCGGAGAAGGGCGCTGCGCAAGAAGGACGTGTCGGCCGACATACCGTCTACCCGACAGGGAGCCAAAGCCGCATCGACGACCAAACTCGTCGGGCGACACAGCCACCCACCGGCAGGCATGCCGCCAGCCACGTGACCGATAGCCAGCACCTCACGCCGAGACATACCTGTATCGGCCGTCCACATCCATCGACCGGCGTATAAGGGAGCTACGTGGCATTTCTAGCACCATAACTCCTTCAACCTCCGGTATAAATAGCAACTACAGGAAGCTGAAAAGTCGGGTCGGAGAGGTGGTCGTCAGACTAGTCGGAGAGTTGGAGATTTCGGACAAGACAGTTCGAGAGCCACCTTCGAAGGTAGCTGTGAGAGCAAGAGTATCGCACCCCAGTGCTTGTGCCGGGCGACACTAGGTGAGCTTTCCCTCATCCCGAGAGGGAAGGGATGGCTCACTTAGTGTTGTCCCGGGCGGCACTGCGGGCCGATATCGGACAGCGAAGATGAGCGACACGAGTGCCCGACAGTAGACTCATAACTCTTTGCCCGACACGATATCGAACCCGATACGCTCCTCCAGTCATGCGTGCCGCTCGAGAGGGTGCGCTACCCGACATGAGCGTATCGGCCAGGGTCCTTGAGCGATACAGTCAGTCGTCAGTCGCGCTGCCCGAGAGGGGGTGCCGCCCGACACTGCCGTATCGGGCTCGGCTCCTGACCGATATCGGGCAGGAGAGCTACATCAGTCAGTCGTTCTTCTACATCAAGAAGGCGACATCTATCTTTAATTCTGTTATTTAAATTCTTAGCTTATGCATTGTATTAAGACCCTTATTGCTTATGGAAATAGAGATGCTTAATTGCTATTTGTTTAATGCTTGGTGCCTTATGATTGGGTAACTGCTGTGTTGGATATCCGAACTCTAGCTTGCATGTTTTGGATCGCATTTCACTTAGCTACCGAATCGTCTTTCTCGTCGCAACTACTTCGAGAGTTGGGTTGTGGCTCTAGTGTTTGGTCCGGTTCTGGAGTACGAGAGTGCCCGGAACGGAGTTGTTTTAGTATCATTCCACTCTAACTTGAGCCCAGCAACCTCGAGAGGGGTGTTGAAGCTTGGTTAGAGGCACCCGCTCTGAGAGGAGGGGTGCAGGGTGTTACTGCTACCGCTTGTCTTACTGAAGCCTTATCCCTTGCATTGCGCCTTAAACTGCAGTTTATCTTTCTATTTTCTGTTGCATGAAAATTCCTAAAAACTGCTAAATGACAAAATCTTAATATTTCTTGTAACTCCAGTTGGAGATAGTTTTCTTTGATTTAATCGTGACAGCTTGTTGTTCCCTTTCGGGGAACTTTAATATCTCTTTATACCTACCGGAGTGTAGAGTGTCGAGTCAGAGTCGTCAACACGACCTACCTTGTCCCTGTGTTCGACCCCGTATGACTACTTCGACCCCGAAAACAAAGTTGCGGGGGCCTAGAAGGATTCGGGTTATAAATGTGAAGGCTCGACTACCTCAAATACGCCTCCAATTTTAGGATGCGTGATTTAGGCCGGTCACTAGGGCTATCAAATTTTGTTCGAACCCGTGAACTCGATCCTGTCTGACCCAGAAAAAATTAGTTTTGGTTTTGGATTTTATTGATTTAGGTCAGTTTTGGGTTTGGATATTGATGTTTGAATTGAAACTAGGTCGGTTCTGGGTGTTGATTTATTCAACCCAGATTGAATTCGTGTTGAAAAAATTAGAAAAAAATAAGATCTTATCATGTACAAATTTGTAACACACTCAATTCTAGTCACATTGGTTGGTCCTCCATTCTTCTAGACCCCTACTCAACTATGTTATTATCCAATCCCCTTTTTCTCTCTTCTTGACCCTTTTCATATGGATACCTTGTAGTAGGTTTAATTCCCTATTTTATGGTAGACTAGACCTTGTCGGGATTTTTTGACCGTAATTGACTCATTAGTAACCCATGGACATGGAATCTTAGGTTGTAATGTGACTAATATTTGAATCATGGGAAATTTGTGAATATGATTCTACACTATAACACTGATCATGATTAAATAGTCTAGTATAACCCTAGTGTTTAATAGTAAGTATTTTAGGGATAATATGGGAGAATTTTTAATTTTTGACCGTTAGGGTAAGCTTAATACCCTAATTAAGTGATTAGTGTACAATGAGGGGAATACAATATAGATAATCTCAAAATGCAAAACTAAGTCCCAATTCATGTTCCTCATATCCTAATTAGGTAGTGCACCAACTTTAGGTCTAATCGGATATTAAATGCAACCATATAGCAAATCAGGGAGTAGGATATAAGTGAAAATGTTAAATCATATGATTTTATATGAATGATTTCAACCTAAGTACCAGACTAATTGGATAACACACACAAGACCTAGTTTGACACGTTATGCCTGTAAGGCCAAGTCAAGTAGCTAGGTTGGTGGACTTCGTCCCCTTCCCAAAGTTTTCTCACACCTACGTTGGACCAGCTCAATGACTCTGGACAATCTGAGCTTTGCCCTCACCACACTCATTCTTTTAACGTGTTTTCTTTGCCAAATGTTTTTGCATCAAGCACTGATTCCTACCAGCCAATACTCATAAGAGATGGTGACCTATAACCAAAAAACCTAATCTGGATGACCACTCCTCCATGAGAGTGCTAAGCTCAGCAAGTATGAAAGCCCTCTACCCTAGACCTCTCAATACTAAAAGCATCCATGAAGGTTTCTGTGCCCTACTTTCACCCCCCACCCTCAATTGCTCCTTTGATGCACTGAGACATCCAACCTAACTCTACCTTCATCTCTAGCTACTGGAGGTTTGTCAAACCTACATGAGTATTCATTTTCCAATTCACCAACATGTAATCATTCTTTGACCCTAGACTTTCTTTTTATATGTTTATATTCTTGTCAGTCCCTGTGTGTGGCTTTGCCAAGCTCATGGTTTCTCATCGACTTGTCATGATGCCAACAAGGAGGCCCATCAACCCTAGGGTCACATGTCCTCCATGAAGATGCTCTATAGACCTACAAGAATGTCTAGATATCACAACCTCCCTAAGTTTGCGAATGTTTTCCAAGGTTACAATATCTGGTAGTTAACTCTATTTTTGGTGCCGTCGAGGACATTGAGTGGTCTATGACCACAATTTTCATTCTTTTCCTTTGTCTGTTGCTTCTTTATCTTTGAATGATATGGTGGGGAGTGATGTAGGGATCAAACTTCTAGTTCTTAGCTTACCCAACTCCACCGCTTCTCCTCCTCCCCTCCATGGAAGCAGAGATCCATCCTCCCAGTTCTGACCACCTCTGGCTTACGAGTTTGGATTTCCAACTTCGTCTTAGGCCCACGACCGGATCAAAGTTTCTCCTAGAATCTCTGGATGGATAAGTCATGATGTATAGATGACAAAACTCCAAGTTGATCACTGGCGAGGTGCTTGTCTTTGAACAAAGGGTCATCACATTATACGTTAAATCCCATGTGGAAATTGATATGTGTCACTCATGTTATGTGTATAATGATCTTTTAGCCCTCCTAATTTATACAACCGCCTGAGATTTTGATTTTTTGATAATGACTAGTATGCCCTATCACGTTTGGTTGGTCATAATCAGATATGGAAACATATAAGTCATTCTTTCCAGCTCTCCTTTATCAATAAATGAAAAATATTTTTATTTTTAAAAATCATAACTAATTATCAGGTAATCAGAAAATATAAAAATGTAAGTTTTCAGAATAAAAAAAATTAGCCTGATCTCTTGATGATGTTTTCATAGACAAAACATAATCTTCTTAGTGAAGTCATTCTTAGGGTTAATACATTAACTAAGGATAACTAATAAACATTGTATATTTATATATGGTAATTAGGTTTTGAAGCACTATACCTGATCCTAGTCAAAGATCTAAAGGGGGGGTGAATAGAGATTTTGATAATTTTAAAATTAGTCCAAAACTTATTGCAAGAAGGAGAGGGACACAAGTAAGAGACTTGCAATTTAGAGTGGTTCCACCCTTCGAATCGAAGGATGTCAGTCCACTACCGAATTGTTTCCAATTGGGATTTGCAAGTGATCAATTTTATTATCTCTTAAGGAATTACCATAAAATACCCTCAACCTTTTCTTTACCAGGACACATAAGAGAATCCATGGAGAGGGTGATAATCCACCTCCACCACCTTGACACAATCTTCACCTCTTTGAAGTAGCATCAAGCACTTTGGAGCAACCTTCACTCCTTGAAGTAGCTCCAATCGCCTAGGAGTAGCCTTCACACCTTGAAGTAGCTCCAATCGCCTAGGAGCAACCTTCACACCTTGAAGTAGCTCTGAGCAAGCTCCCTTGGACAACCTCCCACACTTGGAGTAGTCAAGAAGTAAGATTACATCAACTTGAAGAAGTAGATTGGAAGAAAGAAAGTTATACCAAAGTAGTACAACACTTCAATCCTATATCAAGCGTTAGACCTCCTAACCACTTAAGATGGACGTTTCTAGATGGTTTCTAGGGGATTGTAGCTATAGGACACTAAATAAGAGCTCAAGGAAGAAGATCACAAGTGTATTTCAAGTATGTTTCTCTCTAGAATGATTTCTCAAGTGTAGCTTGTGTGTTTTGGTATCCTAAAGTCACCTATATTTATAGGAATGGATTGTAGGTGACTAGGGTACTTTGGAGAGGAGTCCAGAGGGTTATAGGATGAGATATACCATCACAGTTGGATGAAATTAGGTGCAACAACTTACTTAGTCGAATGTAGAAAGAAAAATCCAGAACCCAGTTCGGTCGACAAGTTTTTCGACCTACCATGTCTCGGTCAAGAATTTCTTTGACTGAGCCTAAATTGAATGCAATATATTCCAATGGCTATCCTCAACTACCAACTACACAATCTAACAATCATATAATTTGGACCAAATATGTGTCGGTCGACAATGTTTTTGACCAAAAGTGATTTAGATCACAAATGTGTAAGATTTCGACCAGTGCTCTAACTCCTCGACTGAGGTGGCTCTCGATCAAAAACTTTCTCGACTGAGTGATTTTTGGTTGGTATTTTTCTCAACCAAAAAATCCATGTAAATGAGTGTTTAAAATTGTGGAAAACCTATCAATTGATTTTTCTAATAAAGGATAATGACTCTATACTCTAATGGGATCCTAACTAAGGGTTATAGGTGGATAGGGAAAATCTAACACTTGATTTTACATGACTTCTAGGTACTTGTACATTATACACTTGTACAAATTATTACAAATTGTACGAACATGTAAATACAAGCATTTGAGCATATTGACTTCATCTATCCATTGAGTGTGATCTCTTTGAACCCTATAATACTCAAGTAGCAAGTTAAATCCACAAGAATGAAATGTTTGTCATCATCAAAATAGAGGATAGGATAATGTCCAATTTAGCCAACAATCTCCCCCTTTTTGAAGATGGCAAACATTTCTAAAATATAATCAAAATGAATTTGATACCCGAGAAGAGAAGATCCTTAAGTGGCATGAAAATGTGTGCTAGTATGATATCCATCTCTTAAAGAAATTTAGCATCAAATTTAGTTTTTCCAAGGTAATAAAATCATGAAACCCCCTTAATATTTTGCTTTATATAGCCAAATATTAAAATAACTCCCCTTAATGGGACACCCCTTAATAAAACACCCATGTTTTAAAGTAGAAAATAAAACTAAAGTAAATGTCCAATGAAGGCCACAATGTCAAAATGCACGCTAGAGACCAATAATATAATCAAGAATCTTGGGAAAATATATCAAAGAAAACATTTTCTAGCAGAGTAATAAGTAAATTCCTTCTAATATATCGAAGTTGATCTAAAGGAAGCGGTTTGGTAAAAATATCAGCCAATTGTTCCTCTATATCAACACGATGAAGAAAGATGTTATTCTTAGCAATATAATCTCTCAGAAAGTGATGTCCAATGTCAATGTTCTTAGCATGACTGTGTAGAATGAGATTATGAGCCAAGGTTATTGCACTAGTATTATTGCAGAAAATTGGTGTAGACAAAAATAGAAACCATATTCATTCAAGATTTGCTGCATATAAAGCACTTGAGCACAACATGATCATGCATCTATGTATTCAACTTTAGTGGTAGATAAAGCAACCACATTTTGTTTCTTACTAAACCAAGAAACTAAGGCTTTTCCTTGCAAGAAACTACCACCACTGGTGCTATTTTGATCAAGACAAAAACCAACATAATTGACATTGGTGAAAGCTCTCAAATCCAATGATTGGCCCTTGGGATACCACAATCTAATATTTATAGTGCCAACAAGCTATCTCAAAATTCTTTTGATGGCTTGAAAATGAGAATGCATAGGATTTGATTGAAATCTAGCACAAAGTCCAATGAAAAACATAATATCTAGTCTAGATGTGGTAAAGTATAACAATCTACCAATCATGGCTCTATATTAGGAAATGCCAATGGGTTCACCATATTCATCCTTGTCGATTTTTGTAGAAGTAGCCATAGGAGTAGTAGCATGTTTGTAATTTTCCATGTTAAACCGTTTTAAGAGTTCCTTAGTATATTTCTCTTGTCTTAGAAAATTCCATTGGGCATTTGTTTTATTTGAAAATCAAGGAAAAATGTCAATTGACCCATGAGACTCATTTCAAATTCCTTTTGAATGATATCACTGAATTGAGTACATAAAGAACCATTTCAAGCACCAAATAAAATATCATCAACATATATTTGAACAACTAGAAAATCTGATTCATATGAATTAAAAAATAACACAGAATCTGACTTTCTAATAGAGAAACCATTATAAAAAGATAGTTCTTAAGTCTCTCATACTAATTTTGGGGTGCTTTTTTTAGACCATAAATAGATTTCTTAAGTTTACAGTTATGAAAAAATTTGTTTGGGATTTCAAAACAAGGTGGTTGGGCAACATATACTTCTTCTTCTATGATTCCATTTAAGAAAGCACTTTTTACATCCATTTGAAAAAATTGATGTCTTTATGGGCAGCCAGAGCTAATAACATACAAATGGACTCAAGTCTAGATATAGGTGCATAAGTCTAATCAAAGTCTCTTCCTTATTATAGATTATAACCTTGTGCAACCAACCTAGCTTTGTTTCTAACCACTTCCCTGACTTCATTAAGTTTAATTTGAAAGACCCACTTAGTTCCAATAATGGTTTTACCCTGAGGTTTAGGGAATAGATCCCATACATTATTCTTAGTGAATTGATTAGCTCTTCTTGCATAGACATTATCTAATAATCATCTTTTAGATCTTCATTTATCTTTTTAGGTTCAACAATTGATACTAAAGCCATGTTTGCAACATCTCTAAATGATGTTTTCCTATGATTTCCTATGATTAAGACTTCAGGATGATGCTTGATTATTCTAGGAGTAACCTGATGTGACTCATTATTTTGATCCTTATTTTGTTCAATTTCAGATTTTTATCATCTTTTGTTGTTATGATTAAGTCCTCAATTTGGGGTGTAATGTCATTCAAGTTTTGATTTTCAATTTCATTTTCAGCACTTTGTGGTGTGGTTTCATGAAATGTTATATGAATTGATTCCTCAACTTTATTAGAAATAGAGTTGTAAATCCTAAATGGCTCAGTAGATGTTGAATATTTGAAGAAAAATCCTTTTGTGACTTAGGGTCGAATTTATCTCTATCATCTTTTGTATTCAAGATATAACAAGGTGTACCAAAAGTATGAAAGTAGTCAGCTCTAGGTTTCTCATTGAAGATGAATTCATAAGGAGTTTTATTAAGCCAAGATTGAACTAGAACACAATTTAAGACATAGCATGCTGTATTTAATGCTTCAACACAAATGGTTTTAGGTGTGTTATGTTTGAATAGCATTGTTCTAGACATTTCTTGTAAGGACCGATTTTTCCTTTCAACTATCCCATTTTGTTGTGGAGTGTGTGTAGCTAAAAAATTATGTGTATACCCTCGAGATATACAAAAGTATTCAAATATATTGTTTTCAAACTCTCCCCCATGATCACTCCTAATGGTGCATATTTTGTTTTGTAGTTGATTTTCAATCTTAGAACAAAATTGAATGAATATTCTAATAGTATCATATTTTGTTGAAAGAAAATGCACCCAAGTATATCTACTATGATCATCAACAATGACAAAACAATACTTTTTACCACTAATAGATTGAGTCCTAATGGGACCAAATGAATCCATGTAAACAAGTTCCAATGATCTAGTAGTACTAAGAAAGGCTTTAGATTTGAAAGAAGTTTAGTTTAATTGCCTAGAGTATCTGGTTCACAATTTTTTGGTTTAACAAAAGAAAATTTAGGTAAACCACGAAAAAGATCGTATTTAAGTAACTTTTTAATAACATGTGAGCTTGCATGTCCTAGCTTTCTATGCCATAATTTTGAAGATTCATCATTTGCATGAGGACATTTTCCAATAACATCTTGCATAGAATTAGGTCTAAGTATATAGAGATTTCCTATTATTTTTCCTTCATAAAGAACATCATTAGTGTCAGCAAGATTTGTTAAAAAGAACATCATAGCCACTACCACACAATTGACTAACACTAATTAGATTGTGGTATAATCCATCTACAAGTAGAACATTGTTGATTTGAATATTTGTACCAACATTACCTATACCAATGATTTTACCTTTGGAATTATCTCCAAATGTGACCGTTCCTCCATTCTTTTCTTCAAGTGTGTGAAAGGCCTCCTTGTTTTGGGTCATATGCTTGGAGCAACCACTATCAATCACCCAATCCTAAAAAATATGAAAATTTTGGTACCCGTGTGGTGGTCCTTTTTGGTTAATAACATATATATGCCTTAAAGATTAAATCATTTTTAGTGTTTGAAATGAATTAATATGATGAGTAGTTTATAGATTTAATCATATCAATGTTAATCATAGGTAAATAATTTGATTTGCAAGAAAATAATTTTGTCAAGCTTGTTTTTAGTTGACCTTGACTTCGATCAGGAGTACCCTTAGTCAAGATCTTAGTCGACCGAGAGGCAAATATGTAGATTTCTAGAATGTGAAACATTTCTTGGGTGAACAAGATATATTATTTTAATCATGAATAACACAAGTAAATAATCAAATGCATAAAGCTATAAATTTTAAAGCTTATTTCAGTTGATATAAGACATGTATGAATCTCACAATGATAGATCAAATATCAACAATGTGTCTCAAAATCTCTAAGTTTGGGGTCTTGAAACCCAAACATTGTCCTTCTTCTTGAGTTCACAAGAGAATGAATAATGTCCAAGACATTGGCAGTAGAAATAAGATATAAAGTCAATTTCATTTCTCTTCTTAACATTTTGGGTATGCACTATATTGTTCTTGGGCACATAGATGGTCTTGATTCTAGGGGCTTGTGTTTTTATAGCTCTTTTATTTGGTTCCATAGCCTAGGCCCCTTCTTCCAACATGTCCGGAAGTGTTTTTCAAGATTTTATCAAGGATATCATCATGTTTTAAACTTTCAACATATTTTTGTTATTCATTAATTATAGGAATATTCTTTGTAATACCTAGATTGGCCTGAGATAAATCTAAAAGTAAGGTATCTCTTTCTCTAACAATGATATCATATTTGAACGATTGCATAGAATAGGTTTGGTTTGGTAGTCGTTTGTCTTAGCAAACAATTCAACCTTTTCTTGAGAAAGAAGATCATTAATATTTTTTAATACAAGTAACTTGGCATTATAATCATCAATAGAAGCTTTCAAAGTATCATTTTTAGAACTAAAACTTTCATTTTCAAAGTGAGAACATATAGTTTAGCATGTAACTCATCATTAATTTTAGAAAGCTTTTTCAATTTTCTTTTGCAATTAACATATATCGTATGAGTTTCTTCAAGACTATGAACTAGATCAGTTTTAGATAATTCAAAGAGATCTACCTCATTTAAGTCTTTCATCTTCATTTTACTTATTCATGAGACACTCCACTTCTTCCCCTCCACTCTCACTGTCATCACTTGATTCATCCCAAGATGCTTTGTAGGATTTGTCACCCTTGTCCTTCTTCTTGAAAGAGGATTTCTTTCCATTCTTGATTTTAGGACACTCATTCTTTACATGTCCCTTTTTGTTAGATTCAAAGAACCTAAGGGAGGAAGAAGAAACACTAGATTTTTTGTTATATTTATACCTTCCATATTTCTTACCATTTAAAATGAGTGTTTCTTCTTCATCATCTCCTTCACTTGTCTTATCACACTCTTGAGTGATGACTTTTGATTGAGATTTGGTTGTAGCCTTCAATGTGATGTCCTTCCTTCTCCTCTTTTGGTATTCATCCTATACTCTTTCTTCTTCTTCAAGAGTGACCTCATGTGTCTCAAGGTTGCCAATGAGCTGCTCCATCATTAATTTGGTGAGATCATTTGCTTCTTCAATGGTTGTCACCTTTGGCTTGTACTTTGAAGGAAATGATATTAGGATCTTGGATACTTAATCCTCTTCACTAATGTACTTACTAAAAGCATTCAAGACATTGATGATAGAAGAAAACCTAGCATACATCTCACTTATAGACTCATTAGGCATCATAAAAATGTTCAAACTTTTGCTAAGCATATTAATTTTTGTATTCTTAACTTGAACGGTGCCTTTGATGTATAATTGAAAGTTTATACCAAATCTCATAAGCAGTTTTACATGAAGATATGCGATTAAATTCACCAACAGATATGGAACAATATAAAATGCTTATAGACTTGGGATTTACTTGAACTTTCTTTACCATCTCCGCATCCCATTTATCATACTACATAGTTGGAAGCTCATATGGACGTGTCACCATTCTCCATATATAGCTCCAAGATTATCCCTTGGAAGTAGAATTGAATCTGCCTTTTATAGTAAGTATAGTTGGAGCCATCGAACAATTGTGTCCTTCTCACATACGTCCTTTCAAGTTTGAGGTTGCTAAGAAAGTTTTCCCCCATGCTTCAAGACTCGTGGGAGCTCCTCGAAGACCTACTATGATACCAATTGAAATATCTAGGAGGGGGTGAATAGAACTTTTGATAATTTTAAAATTGATCCAAAACTTAAATTACAAGAAGGAGAGGGATACAAGGAAGATAATCACAATTTAGAGTGGTTCCACCCTTCGAGTCAAAGGATGTCAGTCCACTACCCTATTGTTTCTAATTGGGATTTGCAAGTGATCAATTTTAATACTTCTCAAGGAATTAAAATAAAATATAATCACTTCACCTCAACCTCTTCTTTCCTAGTACGTGGAAGAGAACCCTAGGAGAGGATGACGATTCACCTCCACCACCTTGACGTAGCCTTCATCTCCTTGAAGTAATGTCTAACACCTTAGAGCAACCTTCACTCCTTGAAGTAGCTCCAACCACCTAGGAACATCCTTCATTCCTTGAAGTAGCTCCAATCCCCTTGGAGCAGCCTTCACGCCCTGAAGTAGCTCTGACCAAGCTCCCTTAGACAACCTCCCACACTTAGAGTAGTCAAGGAGCAAGACTACTTCAACTTGAATAAGTTGATTGGAAGAAAGAAAGTTAAACCAATGTAGTCCAACACTTTGATCCTATATCAAGTGTTAGATCTCCTAACCACTTAAGATGGATGCTGCTAGATGGTGGATAGGAGATTTTAGGTATATCTCACTAACTAAGAGCTCAAGTAAGAAGACAACAAGTGTATTTCAACCATGTTTCTCTCTAGAATGATTGCTCAAGTGTATCTTGTATGTTTTGGTGTCCTAAGGCCACTTCTATTTATATGAATGGATTATAGGTGACTAGGGTACTTTAGGGAGGAGTCTAGAGGGTTCTAGAATGAGATATAGCTATTAGGGTTGGATAAAATTAGGTGCAATGGCTAACTTAGTCAGTGTAGAAAGAACAATCCAGAACCCGATTCAGTCGACAAGTTTTTCGACCAACTATGTCTTGGTCGAGAATTTCTTCAATCGAGCCCGAGTTTGATGCACATCTATTCCAATGGATATCCTCAACTACCAATTACTTGGTCTAACTTCATATGATTTGGAAGGAAGATGTGTCGATCGATAATGTTTTTGATTGAAAGTGATCTAGAGAACAAACATGTAAGATTTTGACCAGTGCCCTGATTCCTCAATCGAGGTGGTTCTCGGTCGACAACTTTGTTGACTGAGTAATTTTTAGTTGACATTTTTCTCGAACAAAAAATCCCTGTAAAAGAGTGCATAAAATTGTAGAAAACCTATCAATTGATTTATGTAATAAAGGATAATGACTCTATACTCTAAGGGGGATACTAAGTAAGGGTTCTAGGTTGATAGGGAAAATCTAACGCTTGATTTTACATGAATTCTAGGTACTTGTACATTATACACTTGTACAAGTTATTACAAGTTGTACAAACATGTAAATATAAGCATTTGAGCATATTAACTCCATCTATCCATTGAGTGTGATATCTTTGAACCCTGAAATACTCAAGTAGTAAGTTAGATCCACAAGAATGAAATGTTTGTCATCATCAAAGTAGAGGATAAGCTAATGTCCAATTCATCCAACACAAGGGAGTAATTTTGGACAAGTAGGCCTCACTGTAAGGTATGTACATCCTCTATTTTATTTTGGACATTATTTGAATGAAAAATACATTCTTTTAATGAGGCATCTTTTGAAATGTTAATTCTTTTGGAAATTCAATTTCTTGGACATTATAATTCATAAATTGATCCAATATATCCTTGTGGTTTGCTAACTACTTTCTTTATATGGGTTCTTTGAACCCCTCTTGCTATGATTGACTTTTTGTGTGAAATTGACTAAAATGACAGTCTTATCACCCTATTTATGCATGTTGCGTGTTTGACTAAAATATTTAGAATAGTGGTACTTATGTACAACCATCCTTATAAAGGGCGTGAATATTCCACCTAGGGTTTGCTTTCCACCCTCATTTCTTTTAGGACATGATCCTATGGTTTTATGGCCCTATTTTAGGTATATTTAGTCTACATTGTTATGTATGCAAAAGTTATTGTTTTATATTGAGATTGTCAATAACTTTTATGGCAAGGCAATTTTTCCTCATGCTTGTCATTTGAATTTAATATGCCTCATTTCTCTTTTTATAATTCTCTTGAACTTACTAATTGCAAATAGCCCCCTTCTTATGGGAACATCTCTTTTTCATTTATAACCCAATGCTCAAAGTGTTTCAAATATGTACATAATCAACCTTTGCTAACTTTATATTGTTTCCCATGTTTTTGGGTGATGTTCCCTTCCACCCAAGTGTAGGTACATAGAAGACAAGGATGCACAAAGATCGATTACGGGGTATTGGACCTAAGGATAGCTTAGAATGGCCAGTCTGCCCTCTGCAACTGGTCCTGCATGTTGTTAGATTTATTCAAGTTATACCTTCTTACTTTAATAACCCACCGTTTATGGTGAGGATAATTTGTAAATGAACCATCATGTAACATTGTAATAGTTTTGTTTCCAATGCTTTAGTACTACATGACTCTCATATTGTATCATTACAGTGGATCCCTACTTGGGTCCCACTCTTTACAAAATGGTATCAGATCCTAAGTATTCGGTAACTTGATTGTTTCAAGTTATCCTTTATAGTTACTTAGTTGGGTAGTTAAGTAGCCATACATATGTTTTGATCCTTGAGTTGACGAATACCAATTAGGGTTTCAATCCCTAACTAATTTTGGTCATTTGACACGCTAAAGTACCTAGGTGGTTGGGACATAGAATTTAGTAACCTTGATCACCCCTTCCTTCCGTATAGAGGTGTAAATATCTAAAAATAGTTATTAACTCTTATAGTATTTGAGTCCTATATCATGCTATCTAGGAGTTTATGTTGACCATTATGACATGTGGGTTGATTTGAATGCTCATAACTAGGTGAAACCCTAGTCCTCACACTAAAACCCTCTTCTTTGTTGTTTCTTTTTAGCATGCTCACATACATCCACTTTGGATAGTGAGCATGTACTAATGGCAAAACAACTTGTGTAAGTTTTATACCTGAGGTGATTCCCATGATAATAAATCTAGACTATCTTGACTATGGCTAGGTAGGCTTGCGTACAACATTAATTATCTTAGCATAGATATACCTCAAGTCCAACTATCAAAGCATTGATTATCACTGTCATTGGGCTAGTTATGCCTCATGGATATGTCTTGGTGGATGAAAGCTATCAGTATAGTATAATATTCTTGTGAGTACATCACTCTCATATCCATGGTTTAGTTAGATTACTAGTGAACGAGATGGTGGGCAATTGGAAAATCTAGATCACCTTCCTTTGTAGATACACTATGGTGGTAAACCAGAAAGTAATGGAGAAACCCTACATCCCCTCTTATGATATTTGGATGATTTTTGACTCCCATGTGTCTTGAGATGAGGTAGTGTGAATTATGATTAAGAGTGACATGGGAAATGGTGGATATTATGCCCTATTAGGAATTGGAAGAAGTTGACCACACCTAATAAGAAACCCTTCTCCCTCCTATTCTTTTGTATTAGAGATGCAGTCATATGCCTTTTTAGGTGTTCAAAGAGTTTGACCCTTTTGTGTTGAATGAAGTTGTAGTGTATGCGTTTTCTTGTGGAAGGTGACTGATTTGGTTTTCGGATAGATTTTGGCACCAATTATGGATTTATCGCAAGGTTGTCATTGTCATACTTATTTTCATTATTAAATTATATGTAAATAAGAATAAAATTCAGATTTTATCAATGGTTTCAGAGCCAAGTCACCATCACAAGAAAGTTTTAGTAGTAGGGGAAACCATTTAGTGGAGAAACCTTGGCTGGCATGATCAACCATGAGACCCTGCACCTAGAAGGAAGTAGTGAGTGCTAAATAGACATGGTGGGTATATAAGGCCTAGATCCACCCTTGTTTCCCCTATGGATGATTAGATAACTTATAGACTAATCCTTTATGGGTGAAGTCTTATACGATTAGAGTGTAGCTTAATTCAAGGAATAAATAGAATTAATAGTTGTTGTAATAAGTCATATTTAGGAAAATCTTAATGATGTCAAACATATGAAGATACCCCCTAAAAATATTAGTGAGTGAGTCTTGCTAATTATACCACCGCAATGTTATTTTTATATTTCAAAGTGTATGTTCCTTGTCTTTAAAATATGAAGACAATGAACATACACCTTGTAATTTATTTTAAAAATCAAAATAACATTTTGTGGTATAATTAGCAAGGTTCACCCACTAACAAACTATGTCTTGCCCATATGATCACAACAAACTAAAGAAAAAATTAACTAAGTTTACACTTGAACCCTAAACTGCTTAATAGTTTGTAGATAATGTCTTGGTAGTCAGACATTAATTAAGTAACTTTCTTGGATAAAATCTATAAATATATCCAACTTATGAGATGACCCTACTATCAAAAGGCAAAGAAGACTGTATGCATGTTATACCCTACTTCCTATATGCACTCATTAGTTAATAAACGTGGTAATCATAAAAGAAGACTTCACTGATAGTATTAATTATAGGAATCATAATAATAGTGTTTGAGGATTGATATTTCTTAAACAGTTTAGTCCACCAAATTAGAAATCGCAATCTGAATGGTTCTATTGAGATATATATATATAAAGATTGGTCATTCTTGCTCAAGTAATGGAAAGTGAGGAACTATTGAACAACCTAGTGTCCTCATGTTTGTAGTGAAATGGTTTATGTAAGAGGATAATGAAATCTCCATAATGATGTAGGTAACCCTAGTGAATAATGAACAACTAATATAATCTATGTCTTGGTGTAAAAATTTCCTAGCTCATCCTAGAATACAAGGACACAATGGGGACTTGATGCATGAAATGATGTGGGTTCACCAGGGAGTTTTTGTTGTAAGTATGATACGGAGTGTTGTACAATAGTACACTATATTGATCATGTTAGAAATCTTAGATTGGTTTATAAGTATGCCAAAACACTCATGGATGGCGATGTATCGATTTCGGGGATGAAATACTCTTTAAAGGGTGGAGTGTTGTAACATACTAAATTCTAGCCACATATGTTGATCCTCCATTATTCGAGACCACTACTCAACTATTTTGTTATCCAAACCCATTCTTTCTCTATTTTGTACCTTTTGTTTAATTCCCTATTTTATGGTAAACTAGACCTTGTAGGGAACTTTTGACCCTAATTGACTCATTAGTAACCCATGGACATGGAATCTTAGGTTGTAATGAGCCTAATATTCAAATCATGGGGAATTGGTGAATGATGATTCTACACTATAGAATCGATCATAATTAAATAGTATAGTATAACCCTAATGTATTATAGTAAGTATTATAGGGATAATATGAGAGGATTTATAATGTTTGGCCATTAGGGTAAGCTTAATACCCCAATTAAGTGATTAGTGCATAATGGGGGAAAATACAAAAAAAATCTCAAAATGCAAAACTAAGTCCAAATTCATGTTCCTCATACCCTAATTAGGTAGCATACCAATTTTGGGTCTAATAGGATATCAAATGCACCCATATAGAAAATTAAGGAGTAGGATATAAGTGAAAATGTTAAATCATATGATTTATTTGAATGATTTCAACCTAAGTCCTGGATTAATTGGATAGCACACATGGGACCTAGATTTCTAGTCCTCTTTGATGCATTATTCCTATGAGGCTAGGTCGGGCAGCCGGTTTGGTGGACTTCATCCCCTTCCCCTGTTTCCTTGCACATGCGTTAGACCAGCTCAACAACGTTGGCTGATCTGAGCTATGAACTCGCCACACTTGTTCTTTTAATGTGGTTTCTTTACTAAATGTTTTCTCATTGAGTATCGATTTCTACAAGACAATACTCATGAGAGATGGTGAACTATAACCCAAATGCCTAATATGGATGGCCACCCCTCTGTGATAGGGCTAAGTTTAACAAATATGAAAGCCCTCTACCCTAGATCTCTCAATACTCAAAGCATCCATGAAGGCTTCTGTGCCCTACTGTCATCCTCCCCTGCCTTCAATTGCTCCTTTGACGCCCTAACACGTCCGACCTAACTCTATCTTCATCTCGAGCTGCTGGAGGTCCGTGACACCTACATGAGCAATCATTGTCCAATTCACCAATAGGTAAGCTTCCTTTGACCCTAGAATTTCTTTTTACGTTTATCTTCTTATCAGTTTATGTGCATTGCTTTGGCAAGCTCATGGTTTCTTGTCAACATGTCATGATGCTGACGAGGAGTCCCATGAACCCTGGGGTCACAGAGTCTCCATGAAGATGCCCTATAGACCACCAGGAATGTCTCAATATTGCAGCCTCCCTAATATTGTGGATGTTTTATTGGGTTGTGCTTTCTCGTATTTAACTCTATTGTTTGTTTCTCCGGGAACGTCGAGTGCTCTCTGTCCATAGTTTTGATTCTTTTCATTTGTTTGTTGCTTCTACATCTTTGGCTGATATGGTTGGGAGTGATGTGGGGCTCCAAATTCTTGTTCTTAGCTTACCCAACTCCACCACTCCTCCTCCCTGTCATGGCAGTAGAGATCCATCCTCCTAGTTCCGGCCACCTCTAGCTTATGGGTTTGGATCTCCAACTTTGTCTCAGGCCTGCGACCAGATCGAAATTTCTCCTGGAATCTCTTGGTGGATGAGTCATGATGGATAGATCACATAACTCTAGGTTGATCACCTACGAGGTGCTTCTCGCTAAAATCGGTCATCACATTATAAATTAATGCCCATGTGGAAATTGATATGTGTCACTCCTGTTATGTACATAATTGTCTTTTAGTCCTCTTGATTTATACAACCACACAAGATTTTGGTTTTTAGACAATGACTAGTATACCCTATTACGTCTGATTGGTCAGTAATCTGATGTGAGGGCATATAAGTCATTCTTTCCAGCTCTCTTCTATCAATAAATGAAAAAAAAGTTATTTTTTTTTTCTAAAAATCATAACTAGTTACTAGGTAATTATGAAAACATAAAAGTATATGTTTTCAGAATCATAAAAATTAGCCTAATCTCTTGGTGATGTTTTCATAGCCAACATATGAGCTTCTTAGTGAGGTCATTCTTAGGGTTAATACATTAACTAAGGATAACTAATAAACATTATATATTTATATATGATAATTAGGTTTTGAAGCACTATACCCCATCCTAGGAGTATTTTGAACAAGTAGGCATGATCGTAAGGTATGCACATCCTCTATTATCTTTTAGGCATTATTTGACTGAAACATACATTCATTTAATGAGGCATCTACTGTTAATTCTTTTGGAAATTCAATTTCTTGGACATTTATAATTCCTAAATTGATTCAATATATCCTTATGGTTGCCGAACTACTTTCTTTATATGGATTATTTGGACACCTCTTTCTATGATTTCCTTTTTGTGTAAAATTGACTAAAATGATAGTCTTGCCACTCTATTTATGCATGCTTCATGTTTGACTAGAATATCTAGAATACTGATACTTATGCCCAACCATACTTATAAAGGGCGTGCCTACTCCACCTGGGGTGTGCGTTTCCACCCTTATATCTTTTAGGCCATGATTCTATAGTTTTATGACCCTATTTTAGGTATATTTAGTATACACCGTTATGAATGCAAAAGTTAAATGTTTCGTATTGAGATTGTTGATAACTTTTATGGCAAGGCATTTTTATCCTCATGTCTGTAATCTGAATCTAATATGCTTCATTTCTCTTTTTTGTAATTCTTTTGAGCTTACCTAATTGCAAATAGCCCCCTTCTTATGGGAATAACTCTTTTTCACTTATAACCCATTGTAATGCCCAAAGTGTTTCAAATTTGTACATACTCAACATTTGCTGAACTTATATTGTATCCCATATTTTTGGGTGATGTTCCCTTCCACCCAGGTTTAGGTACATAGAAGACCAGGATGCATAATTGGGGTATTGAACCTAAGGATACCTGGAATGACCAGGTCTCCCTCTACAACAAGTCATGTATGTTATTAGATTTATTAGAGTTATACCTTTTTATTTTAACAACCCACCTTTTATGGTGAGGAAAAATTATAAATGAACCATCATGTAATATTGAAATAGTTTTGTTTCTGCTACTTTATTGGTACATGTCTCTCATACTGTATCATTAGAGTGGATCCCATTTTAGGTCCCACTCTTTACAAATTACTACATATCATGTGTAATTAACAGAATTATATCACCACATTTGATTCTGGGTTTAACATTATGGAACTGGGTCCGGTTCCAGACATGCCACCTTGTAAAAGAAATTTGGTTTCAGGTCAATTTGAGGTTGAGCTATTATGTATCAACCCATTTGTTGTCCGATCCAAAACTGATCTAAAACTAGTTTTTTGACACCCCAACTTATAAGACGTGTAAATACAAGAATAATGAACATTACTGTGATAGACAAACAAATAAGTAATATTTTAAAATTTCATATATTAGAATTATTACACTTTGATACTACCCCACATGTTTCAGTAATGTTCTTCTTGATATTAGATAAAACACATGATTACCAATCACAATTAAGTAATATTATGAATGGTAATCATATAATAACATACATTTATAAGTAATATTATATACAACTATTTTGAGATTAATATGTTATATCATAAAAATCACATTTGCACCTAAGTAATGACTAATTCATCTACAAATGGCATCCACTAGATATGCATAGCTTGGATGGAAGCCCTAGGATTAGGGTTCTTACCTATGTTCATGTAAATTATGTTTTCTACATGTGGTTTAAATTTCAATAAAGGACCACCTTGACTTAGGGTTTTTTGTTGATGCACAAATATCTTAGGTTGATTGGTTTGATGTATGTGTATATTAATATGATTTCATTTAAATGAGATTCGACGCAAGATAATGATAGCAATGATGATGAACTAAGTATATCACTGATTAATGTTTTCTTATGTAATATGGGATGCATGTCATGATAACTAAGACATTAGAGTATTTTTATGATTTTGATCATGAAAATAAGGTTAATGATCAATTAATGGTTAAAATATTATGTTCATAATTATGATAAAACATATTAATGTCAAGATTATGATTCATGTTCAAAAGGGAGAAATCCATTCAGTTCATAGCTAAGATTTAGTTAACTAAATGCAAAAGTAAAGAGTTGAGATAATTGTTATATGCTTTCCACACTTATGTACCCTTTAGGTCATTGAGTTAAAATTTGTTATTAGGAGACAATTTCAAGCATGGAAGTTGATATCCGATTGGAATTGGGTTGGAACTAGGTTGATTTATTTGGAAAACCACAGTTCTAATAAGCATGTTGTTTAGTACATACTATGTTTTATGACACTGTAACAAAAATTTTAAATCATCTAATACAAAAATGATCACACTATATTATAAAATAAACAAAATAGGAATATATGTGTAACTTTAATATTTATAGTTATTATTGTTGTTATCTATATTTTGGTTATTGATATTTCAATTATCTTTGAAATAAACTATGAGTCTATATTGGGCAACTTTGAATCCCCCAAATGACGAGCTAATTCAAGTTAAACCAAAATTGATATTTCTACTTCCCTATTGGTCTCATATTGAATTAGTTGATATGCTTAAAGTCAAATTTAATTACATGGATCGGTCATGATATATTGCAAAATCATAACTTACAATTCTAGTTTGGTAATAAGGGCCATAGAGGAATGTGCACCACCTTGAATCCCTTGGCATTGCCACTAACAAGAATCCCTTATATTTACCAATGGTATCCTTTTCTAGGGTGAATGAGTGTTCCCTCCACATATCTGTAGATATTATCAACACAACTATAAAAGGTGTTTCACAATACCATTGATAGATAATTATTGTTACTATCACTATCACATAGGAATTCAAATGTTGTGTCACTCTAAACTTGACCAACATATAGCATGATATAGGATTGCCTTTTATAGGCCTATCAATATTTGAATATAAGGAGATGCTCTTCATTCCAAAGAACCACACTATTTCAACTTGTCATATAGTTCATTACATAGTTAATTATGTTCCTAGGCCACCCCACTTTCTTGCTTGTATCCAATACAAAGGATCAAGCCATATAATAATACACCTTCAACAAATAAATCTTGATTTCCATGACTGGTGATGCCTATGGATGATGTCATAATGCGGAAAAGGTCATGCATCAAAATTTTGATATCAATGATGCACCGATATATTGCAAAGCTACTTTGATAAGGTAAAACCACCCTATTATCAAATTCTTCAATATCTGTAGAGAGACTATATAGATTAATTTTAGATAATGGTATTCAATGAGATGGGGTGAAAATGAATATAATTAGTAGGTTGAACCACCTTAGGAATCAATGTAATTATCAAATTGCACAATTGCACAGGGAGTGGAAACCACACAAATGCAAAATTGATGGAACCAGAAAGAAGTCTCTTGATCACATGTCATTGACTTTGCATAAATTGTGTATCACTTCCATATGTTCCTTCACTTTTTATGTGGTTCCATTTTAAATTACACCCCATAAAGTATACATATAGAGTCAAGATGAATACACTTGAGCATATAGATGGCATTCACACTCAAGTGGTGTTCACATATTAAGGCCATCTTTTTGAGAAATCCAAAATATTAATATGAATTCATATAATAATATATTTTATGTATGAACTTTGATATTATTCATATATTTGTAATCACTCATCCAAGGACAATAAATCAAGATACATAAAAAATATCTAGAATATATTTTTCACCCTTCAGATGTATGTCCTATAAGTGGTTAAAGAGATCAAATTTATTTTTATGTTGTTCACAATATATTTAAGAAGATCAATGGTCTATAATTTCAAAATAATAATTGCATCATGAAAAATGGCTTGAGTGTATTTTATCCATGGTAAACTCGAGGGTATTCTAGTATGACTCTATCTCTTCCCTGTCTCTCTATATGTGTGTGTATATATAAATATATATAAATATAGTAGGGATTTTTTAGAACTAATTACAAGCACAAAGAATTGTAACCTCATCAGAAACCAAAATATTTTTAAACGATGTGCTCTCCTCCACTCTCTCTCTACTCTCACAATTCTTCTCATATTTTAAATTCCCCTTTTTTCACATATAACCAATGAACGACTCGCTTGCAAGTTGAAAACACTTACTCAACACACTCTTGGTGGACCCCAATACATCACACACTTTCAAACAATATCATTTGACTCGCTTGCTTGACTGTATGGAATGGAAAAATCAAAGTTCAAAAATAATAAAAACATGTGGTATAATATATATTCCCTCAAACCACTAAACCACTTACCCAATAAACCACTTCTCAACTTCTTCTTGTCTCATGTCTTCTCCGTCATCTAACGGCAAAGTCAAAAATATCTATCCCTGTTTAAACCTAGAAATACTTTTGAGTTTCCACATTTGATTCTCTTCCCCCACTAATAATATTATTTCTATATATTTTTCCTTCTTCCTTTGAAAACCACTCTTTTTAACTCAAACAAACTATTTCTTAATATATTGTAACCTTTCATCATTCAATGCACCAGTCAATGCTATCTCCCTCTCCTAGATCCCTGGATGTGTAACAAACACAACATCATGCCCAACCCCTTGCATTCCTCTCTCTATCTCTGTTGTACTTTTCACTATTCCTCATTTTGTTTCCTTCTCCAATATAACCCCCAAATACCCCACATACTCCACCACTCATGAGGACCTTCACTTACCCATCTCCCTATACCATGTTGTTGTCATTGCCTATTTATTAGAAGGACAAACTTTACTACCTTTTTTCTGATCACCTTCATATTTGTTGGGACTCCACATGAAGAAACCACAACTTTTGTTCTTTAGGTTTGCAGAGGCTGGCACATTGATCACAAACAGGAGCCAAACGTTGCTTGAAGTAGTATTATCTACATTTCTCATTACATGTCTCCATTTTCGTACAATTAGAGTTTGGGTTACTATCAATGTTGTGTCTATAATTTTATTTTACCTATAAAAACAATAAAAAGCACATGTATGGCTGAGGATACGAATGATCTCCTATTCATTACTTGATGTTGTTTGAAGAAGTTGATCGGTTTATTTAAGTTATACTCTTGTGGATTGATCAAAAGTTTCATGATTGGGAGTTTGTGTGCCACACATGAAAAAAATAGACTAGCAAATTCTCTAATTCTTGGAAAACAAAAAAAAACCCAAGTTTCATATATGTCTTTTAATGCTTTATTTTAATTCATGTACATCACCTATTATGAAAGAAAGACTTTTTTAGTTGGGGGACTTAAATAAACAATGATCCATAGACATACATTAATTCTCAATCCATGAGCTTCATATGTGCTTGGGTATTTGGCTTGATAGTCTTCTAGATACTATCAACATCCTACTATGGTAGTATCTTTATGTGCACAACTCCAATATCACCATGCAAAGTGGTGGCCCTAGGATTTACTAGTCCTGGTTACATTTAGAGTAGGCTACACCTTGATATAGATGACGCCACCTGTTAAATGTATTAATTATATACCCTACTAACTCTTTATCTGAGACATGTGTAAATAAGTGCCCAATGGAGTAGTGTACACCCATTGGAATTGGACCAAAAAACCCATTCTCTGAGTGGAGACACTAAAAAGGATATCAAATAGATTTTTCTAAACATGAGAAGAAAGGGTCACAAGTTTCTAAATGACTCAATTTTTGGTTAATGCCTACTCACAAGCCTACGTAACAAATAGTTGACCTTCTTTATATTTAGTTCTTGTATCTTTTATGATGTAAACATTCAATATCATTATATAATTGGATGACCTACTATATATACAATTAGTTTATCTTATATTATGCAACGATTCAAATAATTACATAATGAGCACGATGGGTATCAAGCACAAATTCATTTATCCCTCTTGACTTTTGTTCTTATATTCTCAATAATCATATTCATTGAAATCAAGAAACTTTGTTTTACATACCATGTACTCATGTATCATAAATGAGATCACTTTTATAAGCATACATCATAGCTTCCTTGTGAGGAAGAAACTCAGAGTATAATCATTGAAGAAAATAATGTTTTTATTTATTGAAAAATACGAAGTATTAAGTTTAGTGAAAATGACACCCGATGTGGTACAATAATGTTTTTTTCAAAAAATTCCAAAATGTATAAAAATACAACTTGACATTTAGAGAGAACTAGGATACAATATGTTTTTTAAATCTTAGAGAGAGATATAGAGAGGAGCTGAGAAGTAGAGAGAGTGGGAGGGAGACTACAACATATGCCATATTTTTCCCCTCATGCATTCAATGGAGTCCTCTCTCCCAGTTAGACCTATCAAACTGGGTCCAAATCCTTGGGCACCCATGGGTCAACCCGTTTAAGTCGGGTTTGGGTAATGAAATTTACCATCTGTTGGAAATTACCTAAACTCATAGCCACCCATTTATTTAGAAAATTTTGTAGGTGGCCCACAAACATCTACATGTAACCCGCTTAACTGAATTACTTATACAAACATAAATATAATAATACACTAGTACTTAGAATAAATAAGATGATCTACTACTAATCATTAATTGTTAAGGAGTTAGTCCAAACTTGAACTTGCCCAATAAGATTTGATATGAGAGATAGATTCTAGGGAGAATAAATCCAACTTTACTACTTTATCTAATTGTTCTATCAAACATAATCTAGAGTCATAGTACACGTTACTAACTCCAGTTTATTGATCATAAATTCATAATCATACATTAGAGGATTTTAATTGTACATTAGACAATTTTACCTATATATATATATGTGTGTGTGTGTGTGTGTGTGTGTGTGTGTGCGTGTGCTTGAATGGTTGTAAAAATATAACATAATTTTTTAGTTGATAGTGACAATGTACAATGATTATCTCTTCTTGTGCTATATTTCATGTAAAAACTTTCTGAGAATGGTCTTCCTTTATCATTGTAGTAGAGACTTACAAAAATAATTATTAATTGAACACATATTATATGGGTACCCGCAGGTGAACCACAATCCACTGGGTTGGGTTTGGATTTGTCTTTCTTCTACCCTTTTAGAATTGCATCTTTTTTACCTACACCCGTGAGACCCAAACCCGCAACGACCCAATCCAAACCCAACCCACTCTCATATTTGATAGGTGTACTCCCAATATAATTGTACTTTACATTTCTTAGACATTTGGTCAATGATCTATTTACCATATATGCATGTAAACTCAATGTATATTCATATTAAGAACACAACAAAGACAATGATAAATTTTCTAAATATACTATATGCATACCAATAGCCCATGATCTCTCTCTGCCCTCCACATTTGTATTCAGAGTCCAACACAAATCCTATGTCTATGACACATTTCAGTCGCTTCAACTTATAAGTCTGGTTGAGTTTTTAGCAATAGTTTATGGATGGAGTACTCTTTTTGTTAGTTGCATATTGTTGGTTTAATACCCAGCAGGAACAACTCATTTATAGTAAAAAAAAGACTCTATTCTGTGTTTGTGATAAACTTGGACCCCTCCTCTCATTGATTTTTTTTCTTTCAAAAAAGAACAAATCCTATGCCTACATTATTACCAATAGCCTCATCACTTGGTCACGTACTGTTACACCATTAAACTCACAATTATGTTTTCAATTAAAAATGATAACAAGTAAATATATGTTGATACAATTTGTTCTGAATGATGTCTGCACTCTATTCCATTGTGTATCTTGAGTTAACTTATTTTCATATACCCATCCTAACAACATATGATAATAATTAAATAGATTAATTAAACTGGTTCTCCATGTGGACCTCTAACACTCTTCTATATACATGTACATTTCATCTCTATTCCCGATTAATATATCAATATGAATCAATCAATTATATAACTCATTTCATAAAGTTATGAAAAAGATAACTATATATTACTTTGTAATATTAAAATGTTATTATAATGTAGAATATATAATTAAGTTCACTACGATTAAACATATTTATTTATGTTTCTGTGCTTACTAATGCATATATATATGTAAATACGTCATGCATTTAATACCCACGTGGGTAGTTATCCGCCTCCTATTTTGATTACTTTTTTTGGAGTTTTTTTACTTTTGACATGTAGAGGGTAACTTTACCTTGTAAATTGTTAGTTTTCATGCATAGATAGTTAGATTTACGACAACAGATTCAAAAATATAATTATATATATATATTTGATGTGTATTTTTCCCAGATTTACTTTTTTAGTTGTATAGTTACTTTTTTTATCAACATAGTTACTTTTTATATTCAAAGAGTTACTTTTCTGGTGCAATAATTATTTCTTTGGTTGACAGATAGTGAATTCTAAGCTACCCTTGCAGGTATTGAATGAATGCCCATGCATTTATATGTAACTATATATACATATGCATATATATGTATATATATATATATATATATATATATATATATATATATATATATATATATATATATATATATGGCATTCATTCATTGCCCGCGTGGGTAGCTTGGAATTTCGCTACCCGACAGCCAAAAAAGTAACTCTTCTGGCCACAAAAGTAACTCTGCTGTCAAAAAAGTAACTATGGTGATAAGAAAGTAACTACATGACTAAAAGAGTAACTCTGTACAAAATATACATTAGATATATATATATAAGGATGAGTTTTTTGATTTTGGTGGGGCAAATGATATTATTTTTGGATGAATTTTTTTGGGGAGCTAGATAAAATGCTCCTCTGCAATTGCGAATTTTTTTCTTCTTCAAAAAAAGTGGTCGGAAGGGTGGGCGGGTAGCTACCCGCGCGGGTAATAAATATGGGCCCATATATATAAATATAAATATAAATATAAATATAAATAAATATATATATATATACATGTACACACACACACACATATATATATATATATATATATGTATATACATGTATACACACACAGATATATATATATATATATATATATATATATATATATATATATATATATATATATATATATATATATATATATATATATATATATATGGTATATATTCACTACCCATGCGGGTAACTAACTTTAATTACCTATGGATCTATTTTGTAATAGAAAGGTACCTGTTAGTAATGAGACATATAACGTTTGTAATGAGATGACCAAATTTGTAATACAAACACTCATTTTGTATTACAACGTAAACTACTGACATAAATATTATTTTTACTATAATCAGACGTGTAATACAAATGAGTGTTTGTATGACAAATTTAGTCATCTCATTACAAACAATATATATCTCATTACAAATATGTATCTTCTTATTACAAAATAGATATACGAGTAACTAAGATAGTTACCCGTGCGGGTAGCGAATGAATATCTTATTATTATAAAATAGATGTAAAAGTAACTAAGATTAGTTACCCGCACAGGTAGC